>JAWNNL010000709.1:0-688151 GCA_035045005.1 Liodrosophila aerea
TAAACACAAATGTACTTAATTTGACTAAAATCATATTCAATTCGCAAATAAATATGAATCTTGTCAAAGCAAAGTTGAATGCGTTCAATTCAGTATTAAATGAACTTCAATTCAACTACATATTATTATTATTTTAGTTTACAATTTGTTACAGATTTTAATGCCATAACAATGCTCTAATTATCACTACTATTTACACCTTTAGTTTATAATTTGTTAATGCTTTTAATTCTATGTTTTTACATATATGAAATGCTGTAACAATAGTATTAATCAAATTATGTTCTGTCTGCTTCGATTGAATTCAACTGTATTTTATTTTGCATATATGTATGTACATACGTATATTAACCAATTATTCCATTTCATTCCGTATATCAATTATCAGCTATCGGATTTCCCTCTTGTTAATTACACTCGTCAAAAGCATATCCATATGTACTTATTCCAGTCGAGAGTCAGGGTCAGAGTCAGAGCTCTGTTTCCGTGTCCGTGTCCCTGTTCCTGTCCCTTCCATACCGAGTCTGTCTCAATGCACTTAACCAGACTGTCATTCCAACTGCATACACATAATTAATTAACGGCTGACAGCAGATTCATAGCCATATCCATGGCCAGATAGCTTGGCTATGCTTCGTCCTCCTATCCCAGCCTGGCAGGACGCCCCTTTAACTAACAGAAATGTCAAAAATGCAAGTGACAAGTGTGAAAAAAGGAAGAGCACAAGAAAAACGGAGTGTGTGTGTGTCTGAGGAAAAACAAAAGCCAAGTCACAGTAAGGGTGTGTTGTGGGTGTTGGGTGTGTGTGTGTCTGCTTGAAGACGTCGCGCATTCGTGCGAGCTAAAATAAATTGAAATTTTAAAATGTATGAAATTAATTTTTGGCGCTCCAACACCCACACATCTACCCCCCACATCAGATGATGATAACACATGATTATTTATCTTTTACGCACACTTAGACAGCGGGCGACACATATGCAAAAAAGGACGTGCCTGGGCCTGACACTTGCCAGCACTTTGTCAAGTTTTTAGTATGTTGTCAGCTCAAACTAGAAGTCTACACATAGCTACACATTCTGGTCTCTCTCATCCATTTGTCAAACACTTGGGCATGACGTCATACATAGTACCCCGAGTAGTACCTTGTATCTGTGCAGAAATTTACATATAGATTAGCAAAAGGATTGCACCATGAAGGACACTTGACGCCACTGTATGCACTCTGCCAAATGGCTAACCCATCATCGACTATTCAATGCAAAATTGGCAGTGCTCCGAGTAGGAGGGAGTCAGGGGTGAAAGGGGGGAGTCATGTTCATGTTCATGTTGTCTGCAATGCATAAGTGGAAATCATTAAGTGGCGAGCGCATCTTGTAAACTGATGCGTAATCTTCTCTGCCCTCCCCACTGTCGATCAATTGTGTGTGTTCCTGTGCCTGGCCAATACAGACGCGTTTCGCATTGTGGCCATATCCGTTGCCGTTGCTGTTGCTGGCCGTAAATCCCCTGGCAACACTTTGCCTTCCACTTAATACAAAGAAAATTTTTGCAAAAAGCAGTCGAACAATCCTTGAACAATGCATGAAATAATTGCACAGGGAGAAAGTGTGTATGTGTGTGTGTGTGTGTGTGTGAGTTGAAAAGTTGTAGTCCTCATAGAGTCGGAACATCATAATGACTGCAAGCTGGACTCTACTCTCTACTCTCCCTTTTGGCTGATGGGCATTAAAACACAGATGATGAGGCTTAAGTAGTTACAGTCGAACAGGGAGTGGGGAGAGCTCACAACTGGGACTCTTTAGGTCTGGCATGGAGAGAGGCTCAAGTGTGGCTAGCATATGTATGTACTGGGGTATTTAGCAGATATTATACAGTCAGGCCTTGGAATATATAATGATAAATATGACAACAATAGTAAGAAGTAACTGGTGAAAGCAGTTGAATCAAATGCACAACTGTTGGAGTAGAAATGAAATAAAGACACTTGCCAATCAGAGAGATTATAACTGGATATTAGAGTTAATTATTATGAATGTATTATGAATGTATTATTATATAGTATGTAGTAATACATTATACACTATTAACTCAAATTTAAATTAGTTCAAATTCAAGTCACTTCCAATTTGTGTAATGATATTAGATTATAGAATATTAGAGATAATTATTATGAATATAATAGTATAACTATGCACTATATTACTTTGAATTGATAACAATTGAATCACGATTATATGTATGCATATATGAGAAAGAGATACAGCATTATTGCAGTTCGTACTAAATAGTACGTAATAGTAATAGTAAGTCTCTAATCTCCTACTATCTGTTCATTAGTAAAACGACATAAATAGAAATTGTTGTGTGTCTTGAACTCATGTCGATATTTCTATTTTCGATTTAAGTTTTGACTTGTCTTATTATACATGATATAAATTATTAAATTAAGTGTTTATACCTACTAATCGTTTCCACTATTCATCGTTAAATCGACGCTCAAACTTTTCGCTCTTCAGGAGCTTATAATCTATATCGAAAATATCAAATTTATTGAAATCAAAATATAAGAGTACTGAGACAATCAAAGACAGTATCTCTGTGTTATGGTATATAGTATCTCGGGCACTTCCTTCAACTTCTCTCACTTGAGCTTTAAGCAAGTGTTGAGCTGAAAAGTTTCCCCGAGTTTTCCACACACACACACTCACACTCTTTCATCTGCTCCTTTTTGGCGACTGCAACTCAAAGTTGAAACCCATCGACAGCTGAGCCCCAAGTTGCAGCGCTTATCAGCAATAAGCAGCCGCAGTCGTAGTCGCAGTAGCAGCAGCAGTAGCAGCAGCTGCCAGAGTTGCCAACTGCACTTGAAGCTCATTAAAAATGTGCAGCAGCAGGCAAGTCGAGTCGAGGCAGTATTTGGGCAAGTGCTGAGGGAAAATGCATTAAAAAGAGGCAATGAAAAGTGCACTTTACACATTTGTGCGTAATGATTTTCCATTAACGTAAATTTGAATTAAAACAGGCAGAGTGAAGAGCAGCAGTAGTAGTTACAGAAGCAGAGTAAAAACGTAATTACAAGAATGCCAATGTTAAAACAACACGCGCCACCCACACCACACACACACACACACACACACACGTTGCACCGCTGCACCACTCGCTGTTGAGGCATTTGATAAATGCCAATGGCATTAACTGCCTCTCCAGTCAATCCTTCTGGCATCCTTTGTCGCCTATCTGAGGGGCATGGAGTCTGATTGTCACACAACATGATGTGGCAGGCTGACATGGACTTCAACTGCTGCTGCTACTTGCTGCATTATACTCACTGCTGTTTATGGTAATTATTTATTTTGGACAAGCCGTTGTGTAGTAGACTTTTCATCATGGCCATAAACATAAAATTTTATGATAATGATACAGTTTTGTGTTCGGTTTGTTGTTGCCGTCTGTTTTGCATGGCATTTGTTGCTTTTAATGTGCTTTGTTGTGAGGCAGATAGGAGGATTGATTGAGGTAGGAGTAAGCCAGGCTGGCAGGTGAGAAGTGCCAACTGTATGAAGGAGTAGAAGGGAGTGCTGTTGGCAAAGGGAAGGAGTAAGAAAGGAGTCTCTGTTAAAGCAGAGAAAAGAGATTTTAAAGAGTTTATTAAGTCATTCTTTAAATGGAAATTGATGAAGTATATTTATACTGCTATAATAATAAATAATAATTTAAATTCTACAAAAATATATTTCATTGTATAAATGTATATATTTTAATCTAAAATATCATTTTTATTCAATTTAATTTATTTCATTTAGATAAAGTATCCTTATGTATACAACTAACAGAAAAACTAAACAAAATTCTATAGAAATATATTCCATTGTATAAATGTGTATATTATGATAGTGAAAATAGTTTTTATTGAATTTATTTTCAAATTTTATATAAACAAAATATGAATTCAATTTTCTCTTTTATTTTATTCACTTTGAAAGCATTAAATTTCTATATTTCTATTATTTATAAAATTAAAAATAAATGAAATTCTAAAGAAATATATTCAATTGCTTAAATGTGTATATTTGAATATTAAAAACAATTTTTATTCAATTTAATTTCAAATTTTATATAAACTAAATATGAATTCAATTCCCTGTTGAATTTTATTCCCACTTTAAGCATTAAATTTCTATATTTCTGCTTTCAATGTATTCAGTGCTAACTTCACGCACAATACTCTCTCCCCCTCCCCACCCATCTGCAGCTCCACACATTTCATTTAATCAATACACAACGACCTTGAAGAGCTTGACTGGGCGCGCATAAAAAGCACGTGCTGTCAACTGTGTCAAACTGCCGCCCACCGCTAGGGGGCGCTCCCTAAAACCATTTTCACTGTCAAGGCCGCACGCACAAAAAGCAAAGCGAACAGAAAAAAAGGCAAAACGAAGCAGAAGAAGAAGCAGCAGTAGCAACAGCAAATGAGGCGACTCCTCTCTTGCCGGCCGGCATGACCTTGATGGCAAATTGTGGCAAAAGCTTGGCATTTGCTACCAGCCACAGAAAAATGTCAGCTACTTAGCCTTGGCAGTGACATTGAAACAAGGGACAGCCCCTAGCAACAGAGAATCTTTGCCAGAGTAACATTTGCTACAGAAACTACTAGCAGGAAGTGGTTTATCATAATGGATGAGGCAGCATGCTGTGGAGTACTCCCTCGCTGTTATCATGTTGGGGCAGCTCAAGGTCAGGCGTTAGTGGGGTAATAATGTTTGCCGGTGCCGGAAGAGTTTTGGTTTGGTTTGGATACCCATTGGGTTGAAGGATGGCAAGAGCATGTTGCAAGCAGCAGTTGAAGGTGGACTCTAGTTGAAGGAAGTTTAAGGAGGTTGAAGGAGGTTTGTTGGCGCATTTCGACCTTGAAACTAATAACAATACTGCAATGTGTCTAACATAATGTGTTTAAGGGAGTTGGAGGGGGATTGTGGTGTGATTTTATGGTAGCTAATGGCTCAAAAGGGCAGCACACAAGATGGCAATTGATTGGAGTAGATTTAAGGCAGCGCTTTAAAGTGGAAAACAAAGGAAATACAAAGGGAAAATGAACAGAGATTTTAGAAAGATTTTAAGTATGATTTTGTAGTAGCTAAATGCTTGAAAGGAGAGCTTAATTTATTGACATAGTTAAAGGCGAAAATTCGAATTAAAATTAATATAAAATAAAACAAATTTTAACAGATTTTCTTTATCAATAAAGGCAGCTCTTTGAAGTCGGGAATAGAGGAAATTCAAAGTGAAAATGAAGAGAGATTTTAGAAAGGTTTTTAGTAGGGTTGTCTGGCAAGTAATGGCTAAAAAGGAGAGCATAATAGTATATAGACAGGGTTATGGAAGGACATTTAAATTAAAAATAATAATAAATATAAACAATTTTAAATAGATTTCTATAGTAGATTAATATACAAATTCTTTATAATATTTTATTATTATTAAATTCTTTATGACTAATTTCCAATTCCTATTAGTTCTCACAATGGGTACAGCTAACAATTGTTGCTCATCCACGGCAAAGAAATATTTCGAAATGTATTCTATTCGAAATTCGAAAACAATATTCCCCTTTGCATGCGACTCTCAAGCGCTTAGCCATAGAGCCTTAGCGTACGCATAGTCTATTACGTGCCACCCCTTATTCGAAGTTGGCTTTGGCTTACGTTACTTTACGTTTGACGTTAGAGCGTAACGTAACAGGGGTTTCGCTTTGCCTCTGCTGAGTCGTGTGTACGCTCTCGCGCTCTCGTGGCTCAGTTTGTGCTCTCTCCTGAGCGTTAGCAAAGCCAAAGCCCTGCCGTGACTGTGACTTCGTTTTGGGGTGGCGATGGTGGGTCGTACGCTGCGCTATCTGCGGTGTGAGTGGCTGTGGTTGGTGGTTCAATTGGTTGGTTGTTGGCATAAACAAAGCACACACAAGCACACACACACACAGTTCTATACTCTCATTCAGCCTCGTAGGGGGGTGACATTTAGCCGAGGCTCGCTCGCGCCGTGTTGCTTCCTAGGAAGCACGAACTGTCGCTGTTGCTGGCAGCGCAGCAATTTTATAAAAGTGACTGCAGCAAGGATATTTACAGTCAGTCCATGCAGAACCTTTGATAAGGCAACAGCACACACAGCACAGCACACTCACACACCCCTGAGCAATCACAACTCGCTAAGCACGTTAAACAGTTTCGTATTTTGGCGCCAAACGAGTTGACATTCAACATAAACAAAAGTGAATAATCAGTGAATATATTCACGAATAGACAACGAGTGCAATAAGTGAATTCAATAGAAATTTGAAATAAAAGACAATGGCAATCGCTTACTATATACCCGATCAGGCGCAACTGTTGGCCCGAAGCAGAGGGAATCAACAACAGCAGCAGCAGCAGCCACAACAACAGCAGCAGCAACAACAACAACAACAGCAGCAGCAGCAGCAGCAACAGAGACCACGCACAGGCAACTCGCAATTCCGTGCCAATATATCGGTGCCTCTAGGCCGGCAACAAGGAGCCATGACCATGTCGGAGTTCGGCTGCTGGGAGCTGTTGGCGCAGATCTTCTGCTATGCCCTGCGTCTGTACAGTTACAATCCGGCACAGCGCAGGCCGACGGTCATACAGATCTCCTTTGAGATTAGCAGCGGTGCAACAGAGGAAGCGGAAGTGGAAGCGGAAGCGGAATTGGAGCATGGCGATGTGACTGATGATGCAACTGCGAAACGGCATTAGATTTGATTCTTCTTTTCTGTTTGGAGATCGAAGACTTTACTCAAACTGCATTATACATTGTACAGTTTATTATTTTATGGTGGCAGCTCAATCAAAGCGCAATTGTGATTTTTTGGGGAAGGTAGAGAGGAGAGAGGCGAGTGGTAAACAAGTGCTAACAAAATGTATTTTTAATATTTGAGAAAAAAGAAATTCAAAATTTGTCAGTGATATATTATTGGTACTTTTTGGTGTCAGAGTTTTGTAGAAATTTTATAGAGAGAGAAATGAGGAGGAGAACTACATTTTGTATGCCTAAGTTTCTGATAGTATGTGAAAAGGTTTCGGGTTGTAAAGTTGGTTCAAAGCACAGGACTTATTATGATTATTCCATTTCAAGTATCTTTTAAACCCAGTTCAAGCGATGCAAATATCATACAGCTCTAATCAGTATCAGTGTCTACTTAAATTTAAACAGTCAAATCAACTCACTATCATACACAACTAAATACCAATTACTATATACGAAATATGTATGTCAAATTTTAGCATTTCTATTAGCATTAAATACGAATTACTACTATATTAAACGCGGTAACTAAATGGTAACAACTCATACAGAACCAACAATAAGAGTAACAAATGAAATACAAATACAAATACAACAAAGACAACAAACTACATTGTACAAAATAGCATTTAAGCAGACAACTTTTATATATACAAATCAACAATTAAACATAATGAATGTCAATAAACACATAAACAAAACCGCCGAACCACAGAACAACCCAAATACTAAGGTCAACTAAGAGTCCATAAAACAGTAAAAAATTCTAAACAAATTTTGATAAAAACCCACACAGATAAACAGATAATATCTATGCATATTTTACGATTATTATTGATTGATTTTAGCAAAATTAAAAGAATGAAAATAAATTCTATTTCTGTTTCCATTTTTGGCAATTTGTGTATGCAGCAAATAAGAACACGAATCAAATGTCAGAAACATACAACACATTTGTAAGCAATTATAACTTTTTTATAAGACAAGCAAAAATAAATACAATTTTATATAAAAAATAATAATATTTTGGTCATTTTTATTCGAATTTTCTTATTACAGATGGGAGTAAAATAAAAGTTTATTTTATTACTCGTATAGTAAACTTTATTTGCAGACTTCTTCTGAATAATATTTCAACAAGTTTAGTTTTTAGTTAAAACAATAATATTAAGAGAAAATAATATACACAGAATTTATTTGATTATTAATTTGATAAAGTGGCAAAATATCACTTATATAAAAAAGCCCGAAATGCTACAGTCGGATGCAAGTTTTTTAAAGTACAGGATCTACACATTTTACTGATGAATAGTGAATGAATAAATGCAGAAATAAATAGAAGTGTTTAATTTGTGTGTAAATAAATTATAGAATATATTTTAATAAGGACAACTGTGTGTAATAGGAAGAAGATGCTTGATAGACCACATTAAGTATATAATTCTTCTATGCATTCTTAAACACGACGCCTAACTAATTCTATATAATCATTTTCATATCTTTTGCTGTATAAATGTGAAGTATAGAATCCTCTATTGTCGGTTGCACACTACTGTAGTCTCCCTGACTAGTTGAAATTTACTAAACTCTATCTCAAATTCATTCAATTGATAACTTTAAAGCGGCATTCGTACAGTAATATTCAATATAGATACTTAGACTTTTCCGTAACTGAAATAAACCTTTTCTTCAATCTCACATACTCTTATAACCTTTGTTTGTCAATTGTCATAGTTTTTTCCCCGACTGGGCTGTTAACCCTTTTAGCCAGGCTGAAGCCAGGCACCACCCCAGCGATGCTTATCGGCAAAACCAATATGTCACCTTGAATGGCAACACAGTTTTTGGGTGCAACATATTTGTGTGGTGTCATGCCACAAGTTGCAGGCACGCAAGGCAAGTCAAAGCTGAGCCGGGGCAAGGGTTAAATTAAAAGGTTACGCTGCTTAAAAAAGCAACCGCAAATAAACGCAGAGAACTGGCAAATGCTCAAGTCATCAGGGTCATGCACCCCCTAGGCACAACACACGATCCCAATGTAACATCTGTGACAAATGATCCACACTCGCTGATAAACACTCGGACAGTCAAAAAACCAAATAGTAGTATGAAAAGCAAGGGAATATTGTTCATTCTATGTCTGATAATTATGCAAACATTTGGGAGCGCTAATTTGCCGCATTATCTTAATTTAAATCGCGCAAAAGCGCAGTGAACAAAAATTTAATTGTCGTGACATGACAATAAGCGAGCTGGAAATTAGGGTCCTCGCTTGACCCGCCGCTGCTGCTGTTCCCCCTGCTGTACCTTCATCCTGTACAGCGACAGGGTTAGGGTTAAGTGTTTCGATTTTTGGCAAAGATAAGTGAGTTGGTAAATTGTAGGGTATGCAAATGTTGTTATATTGTCGCGTGTCCTGTGCCAGGATTCAGTTTTTAGCGCCAGCAATTATGCCAGGTATGCTAGATAGTTTATGATAACATATTTGTAGTTAATATGAACAACACGTGTTAAAAAGTAAGAGTCAAATTAGACTATGCTACTGTTTAGCTTTTATTAGACCCTTTACTTTAAAAAAGTACACAAGGGTCTATTAAGTGTGTGCAGCTCAGGAATGTGTGTAACAGGCAGAAGGAGGCGTGACAGACCCCACAAAGTGTACATATTCTTGATCAAGACGACGAGCTGAGTCGATATATCCCTGTCTGTCTGTCCGTCTGTCTGTATTAACACATAAATCTCGCAAACTGAGTGAATTACCTAAGCAGTTCAAGTTTGTTTCTTATAGCCGATATCAACATGTACAGTTTTGGAGTCACTGTCTTCTTTCTTTGCTTGAATAAAGCTTAAGATACATTGAATGTTTGGTGCAACTTTCAGTTCAATCGAATAATAAACAGCGGAGATATGGGATAATCAATTTTCTGTACTACATCGGGCATGTGGGTATGTATATATGTTTGAAAATTGGTTACCGTTTGTATTTACGCTTATATTTCTATGTACAAGTGTATGTGTGTATGTATATGCTGCTGCTATCGACGCCCAAGGCAAAGCAAAGTACAGGATCTCCTACTGTCGGTTGCATTCGACTGTAGCTTTCCGGGCTTTTTATTCTATGTATTACTTGCCTTCCGCGTTCTGGCTAGACCAAGAAACAATGGCTTTTCCTAACGTGTGTTTTCTCTCTGACTCAGAGTGAAGTCCCTTCTCCGCCTGCACTTTAAGGCAAAAGCTAATTACAAGCACTAGTAGTAGCTGGACTATTGATTTTCTGGCTCAGTACAGTAACCCACACGCCCCCGAGCTGAGGACAAACAGCACTGACCCAGTTTCTAGACCTTAGCAAACAACGCCCCCAACAAGTTGACTGCAGTGCAAAAACTGAAAGTGGAGCAAAAGTGAAACGCAATATGACCACAAAGTGAAGTGAAGTTCTTTCACTACATGGGATAATACTATCACATGTCGGAAGAGGCAAATCAAATATCAAAGGCGGACCAGAACTAAACTACACTTGGAGTTGGAGTAATAGTTGAAGATTGGAAGGTTGGAAAGGCTTCTTCAGATTGTCGAAATGACATTTAGTGCTCAAACCTTTTGGGCGTTCATTAATCTTGTGATTCATTTGGCCGTTGGCTCAGACTACGCTTAAACGTGTGTCAACACCCACAAAACCACAGGCGGTCCTCGAGAGGAAAAACAATACAGTCTTACTATATTCTATATGCATAAGTATTTCCACCAAAAAAGGTACAAGAAAAGCTGGAAAATTAATGATTTATTTACGTCTTGCACTTGGGGCAACACCTTAAATTAGTAGTTGAAAATAAGCCAGAGTATATTATCGTAGAGGCCATAAAAGAAGTCATTCCACTCTAGCTGCAATATGATTAATTGCAGCAGCAGCAGCAGCAGTTATTGCTGCTTGTTGCAGTTGCACTTTGTGTGTTGCATGCAGCCCCCCAAAAATTTGTTGTTGCCACGTTCAACAATTGTGCTTCATTATCGGCGTTTGACCAGACCAACAGACCCACAGCAACTGCAACGGCAGTCAATTACTGACCAGTTGCCATAGACGGTCTGACAGTCTGTCTGGCAGTCTCTTACCCATTTTCCTATCGTTCGCTCTCGGGTGTTGTTGTCAATGTCCTGCTGCGCTATTATTTGTCTTGTGTCAGCTGAGCTGAGCACTGATCTCAGCCCTGCCCAGCCCTGCCCTGCCACTGACCGTGTATAAATTGCTTTACGCCACTTTTGGGTCATTAACGAAATTGAAAATGCCTGACAAAGAGTTGAAGGTAGTCGGTTGGAGTATGGGATGCAGTTGTTAGCTCTTGGGCATAGCATTATATCAATGCCAAGTCTCTTCTGGTAGTTGGGCCAATCATTAGACACCAACCGAGTTGGGCTGCTTACCATATAGTAGTCTACTTCTCTGCTCACAGTTATGATTTATCTGCAGCTTCTTCTAAATATTTCATATGAATATGTTAAGTAGAGCTTCACTTTATGACAACCCTAGAGGAAATGGCCAGATTCCCAGCTGTTGACATTGATTAAGTAGCACTCATTGACCTATGTCCAAGCACATCTATTGACAGACTGACTCGGAGTTTTGCATAACTTTTGATGCCGACGCGTGCCAGTATAGCATGCAAATTGGCCACACCCTTCACATGTCAATAAGGCGGGTCTAGGGTAATAGATATATATCGATATAGTATAGTAGCAAATCGATTTGCACGCCGCCCAAAAAAGAAATTAATAAATCTGCCTAGAGTGACATAATTAAGTAGCCCCAGGCTACAGTCAAACCCATGTGCATAGAACCAGCTGACCATTGTCCGTCCTCTCCGATTCATAATAATGAAGTGTAAATACGCTCTCTTGCTCTCTGCTGCCTTTCTCTTTGTCTAATCGGCTTTCAATACTGGCAGGAGGGCTAAACAAAGGTTCCTGCGTCCATTTCGCATCATTGGAAAAAAGTCACGTGCCTGCTAATCCGTGCAGTGAAAGTTGCCTGTACCCTGCCCCTGCCCCTGCCACAGTCGAGTGTGCCCGCAATTTGTTACGCTTTGATTTCGAGCTGCCGACACGAGTGAAAGGCGAACGCGTAAATCTCACACATGAGCTCTCTGCCTGGCTCATGCTCATGCTCATCCTCATGCTCGTCCTCTGCTCCCTTTCTTATTGTCTTGTATAGGCAGGCAGTACCTACATACTTGAAGTAGCGCTGATTAAATTATCTTTCTAGGGTTAAAAGTGAGCCGCACTCGTGACGCAATTGATAACAATAAACTCATAATGTCCATACAGCGTGTGTGTGTGTGTGTGTGTGTGTTTGAGTGTGTCTTACTCTCGACAGACAAGGCGTGTGTGAACTCGATTAAGTTGTTTAATATTTGTATACAGTTTGAGCAAGGGGTAAATAAATAAGCATATATGGGGGTGTGGCAAGTATATTAAATATTATCGGTAAGGTTGGTATATGTATGCCAAAAATCATAATTTTTTACTGATGCTTAATATGCAACAGTAATCCGATACATTTGCTCTTAATCCATACAACAATGTTAATAATATATATCACACATCTTAAAAGTAATATACAATTTAATATATAATATCTAGCATAGGGTACAATATCTTCAATATTGATGCCATTCAGAGTAACTGAATCTTTAATTGATCTAGATAATTAATAGTATACACTTTACGTAATTTTTGATTGCTCTTAATTCATTCAATTGATCAAGTATATTAATAATATATTGGAAACTTCTTCTAAGTATTATACAATCTAATATATAATCTCATTCAGTTGGTCTTAATCTCTACAACTATTCAAGAATATTAATAATATATTTCACACTTCTTGTAGGTAATCTACAATATTGATCCCATTCTCTAACTGATCTAGCAAATTAATAATATACTCTTTTCATACTAATTTGCAATAGTGATCCGATTCGATTGCTCTCAATCCATGCAACTTATCAATATTAACAATACATTTTATTCACACATCTTAAAAGTAATATTCAATCAATCATCAATCAGTTGCTCTCAATTCATCCTACTATTCAAGAATATTAATAATATATTCCAATCTTCTTATAATTAATATACAACACTGATCCTAGCTTTTAATTTATTCAACTGATCTAGAATGTTAATAGTATTAATAATCTATTCCAAACTTTTTATAAGTAATATACAATATGTACTGATCCCATTCAGTTCCTCTTAGTTCATCAAACTGATCTAGATTCAGCACAATAAAAACTTAATTTTTTTCTATTAAATCTTGACAGTTTTTTCACTTCAAATATCTTAACTTTATTCTATAAAATCTTGACAGTTTTTTTGCTTTAAAAATCTCCCATTTGATGCACTTAAAGATCTCTTTCAGCTCCTTTACATCTAAGTCTTTCTCACGCTACTCAGCTTGTAAATCCTTTTTACACATTTCCACTACATAAATTTCATAAGAAATCCGCGGGGAATTCACTTATTGGTTTATACCCCTTCTAAAGTGGCAACATCAGTCGAGTTTTGGGCGTTGCAAATAACAGCAAATTACACACACCAACTGCCGCCGAGGGGTACAGGGGAATATTTACAGAAATTTGCAAAACAATATTGATTTCAGAGCGATCAAAATAAAAATTAATCAATGCACTTAAAAATGCGCACGACTCTCTCAAGTGCCAATTGTTACGCACAATGCAAGAAGGCAACAATTTAAAAATATCATAAAAAATAGAAGCCACATAAAAAGTGAGAAAGAAACCCAAGTGAATCAATGGGGTGGAAATGTCAGGGGGTATCCCTACACCCCTTTTGCGACTTTAAAGCACTTGAAAAGTCGACTAATTTATAACTTATGAGGCGAGTGCATAAAAAACAATTTTCCATGCCACTACAAAGCGGAGCAGAAGCCAAAATTTGACAGGACTCGCGGCCGTTTAGCAGTTACCCCATACGGTCTTAACACACACAACACATAACCCTTTCCCGAACCCTCTGCACACACATGTGTGTGCATGTGTGAGTGTGTGTGCATTCTACACATGTCAGCAAGCGAATTAATCGAAGAGAAATGATTTATTTAGCGCTTGGACGCGACGCTTCAGCGGACAGTCGCGGTTCGCTAGACAGAAAGGGTTGTCCAACCCCTCAGCAGAGGAGAGACAGAGAGAGGGGCAGAGGGAAAGCAAAGAAACTGCGCACCCAAATCAAATTTAAACTGTTTTCAAAACTGCATTCAAAACGAAGGATCGACGCCGCTCATTGATGGGCATTTATTGGCCAAACCCAAAGCCAATTCCAATTTCAATCCCCACCCCAATTGCATATGTAGTTTATATTTTTTTGGGTAGTTTTCAACATATTTTTTAACTGTGTGAAATTCGCGCTGCATTTCAAGTCGACTTTTTATTTAATTTGATTTTTTTTATACGAATTTCACACTGCATTTTTATGGTTGCGCTGCTTTCAAAATATTTATGACGGCGCGCTTTTTTATATGTTTTCTTATAGATTTCTCTCTGTTTTGTTTTGATTTGCTCGAGGATTTGCGTTTGACATGTGCATTTTGATTGATTCGAGAGAATTTGCAGTAAATTTGCAGCAATTAATAAAACACAATAGCCATAAAAATACAAAATACAAAATATTGTGGGAACTCAAGGGATAAGCCGCAGCTGCACAAACTCTTAAGACACTTGGGAGGGTTTTGCCTTTGAGAGACGCTAAAGTTTGTTGTGGGAAAAAGGTTTTAATTGTAAGTAAAAAAAGTAAATAAAAATAAACAAGTCTCTAAGGAAATAAAGATTTTATTATAAGTAATAGAAAGCAGTAAAAATATGTAAATAAATCTCAATGGAAATGGAATCTTGAACCTGTTTTATAGATGGATTGTAAGTCAGTTGTACATCAATACTAATATTCTTTCATATAAATAGTAGATTTTTTGTATCAATTAATAGTATTATTTTATAGCTATGTATTTTCTAAAAATTATCCTTAAATACTACTATGAATGTAATATAATATATACTCCAAAATAATTAGAAATATGTTAATGAGACTCAATGGAAATAAAATCTTTGACTTGCTCTTGGATTGCATGTGCGTTCTATAGAAATATTTATATTCTTCCATATACATAGAAGATTTTTTGCAGCATTAAATAGGCTAATATTTAAGCTAAATTTTTTTTACAAATTCTCCTTAAAGTCAACTATTGCAACTAGTAATAATAATAATTAAAAATTTGGTAATGAGGCTCAATGGAAATGAAATGTTTGACTTGCTCTTGATGGATCGCATTCTGTTCTATGTATAGAAACAAGTAGAAATATATTTCTGATATTTTTATTATTGTAAAGAATATTATAAGAATTAGCTAATGCCAACTATATAACTCATCACTAAGTCATCATAATTTATTCATAATAATATTCTCCACAGAAAAAAACCTATTTGAAATCATATAAATTGAAATATTAAATGGCTTTAGCTACGAGTACCTTGTTTTCCTTGAATTCTTATATTAGTTTATGTCTAGTAAATAATTATATAATTAAATAAATCATTAGCAGATTGATTGCAATATTATGTATTTTAACACTACAGTAGATATTTAAAAATTACCCCCTATTTTTTTGCACTCTTAACCCTTTGTAGGCCACACCATAGCCGTTGCAATAGGTAATCTGTCGAAGCGTAACTAATGTCAGCTACTCAATCCAAAAATACCATTTTAAAAACTCAATTGAGTGAAACTAATTGAGAGATTCGACATCGGATGCATCGGGTGGCGTTGCATCACCTTTTATCGGCCGCGTCGGCGTATCAAAAATTGATTTTGACATATTTATTTAGGCGCTAGCAATGCGACAATGCAACAATGCGACGAGTGACTATTCTGACCCCTGGCAAAGGCGAAACGAATTGCGGTTGGGATTGTCATGCAGTCATTCAGTCTGGCTGATAAATTGGCTCCAGGATTGTGAATTGTGTGATTGTGTTTACGATTTCCGCTCCTGCTACTTTACACAATTTGCCTGAGGCCAGGCACTACTTTAAATAGGCCTAATGACATCCGTACAGAGAGCGAGAAACAGGGAGCAAGAGTGTTGTCTGTCGCCTTTCTAATGTGGGTAGCCTTTTATTGTTTTCCACTTCCTAATCATTGTATCAAACAGGATGTGTGTGCGCTCTCTGTGTGGTTAAGGGTTGTCCGAACTACTGACCCATTCAGAGAGAGTTTGGGGGGACAGACAGTCCACTCCACTCCACTCCACACATTAGTAGTTTATCAGTTTTTATAGCGGCAGCGATCAAAATTTACGATAAATGCTTTAAATTTTATACACCTCAAACAAAAAGTTGGCCTTTTGTTTTGTTAAGTGAGCATGGCCAACTTGATTTGTTAGAGCTCATAAATTTACGCACAGGAAAATAGACTAGATGACATCTCTCTACCCCATCCATGTGTGTCATATGTGAAGGAGTTGCCGCTGCCCCTGGGGGTTGCTCCCACTCCTCCTCCTACTCGCTTTTGTCTGTAGATATCTCAGGGAAAATCTGCACCTGCTTATGGCTGAGTCTCTGTTTAATGAGCTCACCCCAAGCATATATATAAAATTAAGAAATTATACTGTACTACGGCAATTTAAAATTTGATAAAAATGCTAAAAGCGAATCATCAATCTCTGTCCGCAACTGTTAAAAGCGCATGCATTTAAATTAGACATTTAAGCCACTGAGTGGAAGTCCCCAAACTCCTCCTCCTCCCCACAGTGGCCAAGTGTCAAAAGCACACTCTCTTCCCTTCTCACATTCTCCGCTTTTCTCTCAGTCTGCTGCGATTTTTATACGAAATTTCGATACCTTCAGCAACAGACTCTCGCCCAGGAAACGCTTAATAGGATTTCCAACAATTTTTACTATTTTCCTCTGGCAGCTACTGGTTACAAACGTTACTCTGTGTCTTTTTTTCTGCTTTTTCCATTCGACATTTCTATTTTTTTTTTAATTTCCCAAATATTTTGCCTGTGCAAGGGTTAGAAAAATGCCAGAGCACACCCTTTATATTCTGGTGTCGCGTTTGAAAATTCTTGTGCACTTTTTTTTTGGTACGTTTTGCCTTGCTTTGTGTGAGTTCTATACAGGATATGGTTATACTGTTTTCCGTTTTTTGTTTTCCTTTTGTTCCTGTTGGGTTTCATGCACCGCATAACATTAAAATTCAGATTTTGATTGATCATTCGCTGTGTGAACAACTTCCAGCTATTGCCAGACTTGTTGTTTGATTTGTTTAAAGCTTGTTCAACATGCTTAAGAATCAGATGCAAATAGACGATGGGTAGATGTATCTGTTGGATACGTATAACGGATAGATAGGTATGAGTAGCTGATAGATACGTATAACAGATTGATAGGTATGAGTATAAGATAGATAGGAATAATTGGTAGATAGGTATGGGTAGTTGATTGGAATAACTGATAGATATATAGGAGTAGCTGATAGCTACTATACGTATAACTGATAATTGGGAATAAATATCTAGTAGATAAAAATAACTGATAGGTGGGAGCAGCTAATAGATATGTATGAGGGATAGATAGATATAGATTCGAATAACAGATTGATAGGTATAAGTATAAGATAGATACGTATAACAGATTGATAGGTATGAGTAGCTGATAGATTGGAATAACTGATAGATGTATATGAGTAGTTGATAACTACGTAGAACTGATAATTAGGAATAAATATCTAGTGGATAAAAATAATTGATAAGTAGGAGCAGCTGATAGATATAGTATGTATGAGGGATAGATAGATATCTAATAGATTTGAATAACAGATTGATAGATCAGTATCTGATACATACGTATTATAGATTGATAGGTATAAGTATCTAATAGAAACGAATAACTGATAGATAGGTATGAAAAGCTGATAGATAACTAAAAGTATCTGCTAAATGCATCTATAAGATTTACATGCATCTATTATTACTCACTCTGACGTTACGCTTCCTAAACTTTCCCAGGAAATTTAAACTCCAATTGAAGTGAAGGTATTTTCTATCACACATGCAACTCCCCCTTTTCCTTTTGCTTTCACCTCTTCCTTTTTTTTTTGTGATTTTTTACTGCAAGCAGGGAAAAAAGTGGCATGCCCAATGGTGGGCCACTTAAATATTCATGAATTTTTACGCCAGGCGAAAGAGCAAAGCAGCAAATTCGATTAACAACAATGCATATTGATGGAATAATTGAGCAATTCTAATGAGCCACAACAGCAGCAACAAATTGCCTTGCCCCCTCTCACTGCTCTCCCTCCATGCAATCCATCGAACTGAGAATTTTTCGTGGAACCGCAATATTTGCATTTGATTGACAACAAAGTTAATTGAGTGTGGAACTACGAAATTTGCATAGGAAAAAAGAAACTAAAAACAAACATTTATTATATTTAACTATGAATGTGTCAGAGAGAGGGGGGGTAGGGAGGGAAGGAAGCTGTAGCTGACTCTGAGGCCCAAATGTCATTTCAATGAATTTATAATTGGAAAGTGTTGTGTGATTTTTCAAACACAGCTTTGTCTAACACCTAACACATTTGCATATTTTCTCGTCTGATTATCCTGTGACTGTGTTTAATTAATGATTTTATGCAAAGTTTTTCACGTATTTTGCATACGTTGTATGAAGGCAGTTTTTTAACTGTTTTGCGTTTGTTTTTTCATCTCCACACCATACACATCATTAATCAGGTCTTAGAGCATACGTTCTGTTCTGTTGTCGCTGAACTCATTAACCCTTTTGTTCGCCGCTGACATTTCAAGAAAAATAGCAACAAAAGTGTCTTATATAAATATTTGCATTGCCAGATACAGATACAGAAACAGAAACAGAGAGAGGCCTAGAACACGTGGGAAAAGACGCAATAGATGGCATTCGAAATCCTTATTAATGATCCTGTGGATGTCAACCTTTCGGGACTTTTAATTAGTTGGCATTTGACTTTCTTCTGGCACAGCTGCCTAACCCGAACTTCCGAATAACTTCTTATGAAGTCCTGAAGTCCTTTTGAGGCCAACCCGCTGTGTGCACTTTCACTGCAATCTGCTTGTAGGATCTCAGTTATACATTTGCTTTCGCAACTGTACCACATATATCAAATAAATTCCTATTGCCATTGTTATCGCGATGCACATTAAGTCAATAAGTGGGCAATATTATCGTACTACAACTTACAAGCAGAAATAAAAAAGAAAACATTCGGGGAATCATGCCATATTTTCTAAATTGCTAAAAAGTTGCAAAAGTGCTGAGCATAAGAAAGTGCGCAGGCCACGATAAACAATGCCGAACTGAGGTACATTATGTCTTTCATAAGAGTTATGGGCTGATTGTGCCAGATAAGCCTTGACTTATGGGGGCAAAAGCAGCGGGCAGTAAGCGAAAACGAAAACAGGAACAGGGCAGAAGTAATAACTCAAGCATAACATGTTATAAAAATACTTATAATAATAATATTATCATACATCACCTCAATCCATAGCCGAGCAGATAAAATTGTTACAGTTAGAACAGCTAATTGTCTGCTTGCTCTATGCGGGTTAAAAGCTTAACCCCATCGCCACAAAAAAGTCACGCAAAAGTCACCGTCAATCGAGGAGAGAATAAAATCATAATTAATTGTTTCGTAATTCGGTTGTATGTCTAAACATCATTAATATCTATAAGATTTGACAATGTGCAAGAGTTTAACCCACCACTGACTCTGACTCCGGTACCCGCATCAAAGCCAATTTCAATTAAACGCGCGGATTAAAGTTGAGGCGAGTTTCGCACTTCCTTTTGCCTCAGACAAATTGGTTTTTGTTTCTATTTACTGCATTTTTTGTGGGAATCATCTTCGTTATGCATATGTAATAGATCGTGGCATCATTAATAAAAATCATAATAAAGGCGTGTCGAATGACGTCACGTTTTCGTGATTAGCACACAGAGTATAAGCAAAGGATTGCCACCATCCTGTATGGTTTGGGTGTGTGTGTGGGTTGTTTGAGAATATATTTTGTAATTAGTTTTTCTTTTATTCTTGGCCAACAGCATGTGACGTCTTATGCTTGAGTGACTCCTCGGAAGTGTGACAAATTTGTATTAATTAATCAGGAAATTCATTACGTTAATACTACTAAACATTGACATATTCATTAATTCATATATATATTATACTATTACAAATTTAAAAGCATAATGAGAATATTTATTTATATATTTTTTAGTACATTAATTTTATTTATATTTATTTATATATATACTTATTAATATATTCATTAATTCATAGAAATATTTAATTATATATTTAATAATGAATTCATTTATTTATATATATGTTTATTTATATATTCATTCATTCTCATATATATATTTATTTGTATTATTATTTGGTTCTTTATTTGGAGCTAACTTGCATTTATGAACTGTAGCAGGAGAATAATACCAAATGAATAGAATAATATGAAATAAATATATTCAATAATCATACTTTTATTTTTATTTATTTTGATATTTAAATTATCCTCTCACTACAAATAAATTACTTTAAATTAATGCGATTATCACTTACTAATTTATATACATATTAAACAAAATTTATTGCTTAGAATCTCTATAGTGATAGTGAGAGTCTATTTGCTCCTATTCTTCCCATAATTATATTTAATCTAATTATAAATTTAACACAACAAAACAATATTCCAAAATTATATGAAAAGTATTCCAACATAACTATAAACTATAATATTCATCTATTTAAATGTCTCTACTTTTTACCAAACTCATTTGAATTGAAACTTTTGATTTGGTTAACATCTGCCCAAATTTCAACTTGAACTCGGCGACATTTTTCCAACTCATTAAGTCGCACTCGAGAATACACTCAAGAGTCCTTTAAAACGGCTGAAAATGCAACTTAATTAAGTCAAAACGTTTCTCGGCCATGAAATTATATTTAATGAACCAAAAATAATTCCAAAAAACCGCAAAAATTTCAAAGGTAATAAATTCGGAAAGTAAGTGAGCGCCAAGGAATGAATCTCTTGAAACAGGACGCTAGACTTTAACCCTAACATGGCAGTCAAATGCAAATAAATCTTAAGCAACTGGAAAAAAAAAGAATACCAGAGCTCAGAGAGTATACATTAAATTAAATTGCTCAACAGTTTGTAATGCGGCACATTAGTGTCAAGAGATGACGAGAGCGAGGAGAGGATGCCGGAAGGGTTAGACCAGGACGACATTAACACATTGTTAGGACAAGCCGCTGACAATGGGCTGAAGGGAATGGGAATGGGAAACTGGAACGGGACACAAGGCCTAGCGCTGGCGAAAATAATTTCAAATTTATAGACAGGACACACTGGTCCAGCCATGGGGAGGGTAGCTACAGGACAGAGGACACTCCATGGTCTTCTTTTTGGAGATTTATGTCAACACTTCTGAATGAGCATAATTAGTGGCGAGTTTGGTCCGGGGAGCAGAGAAAAAAAAAAAACAATTTACATGCAATTTGTTGCGTTTAAATGCTTTTTATATGCAAATCGCGGTCAGCTGGCCAGGATGTGGCAAACAGGATGCGCAGTGTCTCTGATGATACACTGGCAATTCCAATTTATGATTTTTAATGAGCTTGTTCTCTTGGCTATGATTGATGCAGCTCCTCCTATGCTATGCTTGGGATGCTGTGAAATTTTTGTTGGAAAATTTGAATATTTATGACCAACGGTCATATATGAGGCGGAAATCTTTATGATGCTGGCCGGCTAAACGTGTTTCTTAAAGGCGGAAAATGAGTTTGGATTTTCTAAAGAAAAATTCAATAAAAATAAATGAAGATGTTATGCAAATGGGAAAGCCTGGGAAAGCTAAGCTTCTCTTTACATATCACTCTCTGCTCGCCTATCTTTCTCTATTCATTCTATCCTATAATAGAAACGAGTTCAATAGACCTGAGCTGAGCTAATCGTCATCTAATCGCTATCCATTGCTACTGTTCTGCTACTGTTGTTTCCTTGGCTGTCAATCAGGTTTATGAGCTCTAATGACAATCCACATTTTTGGTTTTTATCGCGCGTCTGTCATCAATAAATTAACTCGATACAAAGGCAACACGCGATTGAGTTGGCTCAAATCAGAGAATGCTCAAACGAGCTGCGATTTTTTATGGCCAAGTGCAATGGCAATGTCAATCGTCATCGTCAGCGTTAGCGTCATTTCACCTTTGTGTTTTGGCCCTCAACCAGAAAGCGTATCGATTCGAAATGAAGACAGACAAATGTCGCCGCACACACACACACACGAAAGTCAAACTTAATTTCATTTTATTTATTTATTTATTTAGCCAGACAGCCATCGATTCCCTCGACTCGCTCGATGATTCCTGCTCGATTTTTACAACATTATTTAATATTGCCTGATTGCATTGGCCATGTCCAAAACTATTCAACTGCATCCGTGGTGTCAGTTGTCGCTGTCTTCGTGACTTTTATGCGCAATTGCTCGCTAATGGTCCAAACAGCAGCAGCAGCAGTCGACGTCAACGTCAACGTCTCTGTCTGCGTTAAACGTAACGTCATTCACATCATCATCATCATTATCATTATCATCGCCAGCGTCAGCGTCAATGGGATGCCGGCGGGCGAGTTGCATTTTTCACTTGACTGTCAACGGGCATAAAAGAAACTGCGGACCAAGCTAATGCGAGGGTCGTTTAAACAGTTCAATAGAATAATTTAGAGTTCATTTCGATAGGAAGAGATTAGAGTTCTTGTAGAATATAATATGTAGATATGTATGACTTCTAAGTGAAGTAACTTTGGAGTAATCTATACTAGAGTTTGACCAGTGGAATTAACTTAAGTTCATATACATAGATTCATAGAACTATGAACTCTTGTACTATACATTTTAGAGTTTGATTATGTAAAATCCACATTTATATTGTTGTGAATGAAACCCCAGCTAAATCAATACAAACCAAAGAAGAGCTAAGAATTTCCTTAGAAAATACTAATATTATATTAGAACTCTTCTGGAGACATATAAAAGTTCATACAAATAATATCAGTTTAAACGAAGAACTTCATATATCTGACTTGGAATTTGGCAGAAGAAATACCAGACTAATATAAACTAAACTATAACTAACTCTTCCAGCTCATCTCTCGCTGTCATTGGCAAATGCATGCTCTTGGCCAAGAGCCAAGGCAGCAACGTCATCCATCAGCTAGTGGGTGTATATGGATATAGACGAATGGCCATTCGACTACCTGTGCGAACTGATTGAATGGGGGCGTGGGGCGTGGGGCGTGGGGCGTGGGAATGTTGGCTATGCTTTCACATACGTATATACAAAATACTATATATAGTTGATTATCCAGCTGCTAATCTAATTTAGTGGCTTGGCAGGAGCCAAGTGCATTTTAGTTTTACGAGCAGCGCCATAAAATCTTAATATATGCAATTAAGCTGTCATAAATTTGCTTTAATGCGCTTTAATTTAATTGTCAGTGAGAAAATGCAATGAAAATAAAATTGCTTTAAGTCGAAGCAACGGCAGCAGGTGTCACAGCCAAAGTGTCGCCAGCGAAAGGCAGTGAAGTGGCATGCCCCACACAAAGGCATTCTTACAGTTGCCTTTAAAAGTTATGCCTACAGAAGTCAAGGCCAAGTATAGGGAAGAAACTATAGAGAAGAGAAAAATCTGACTAGACACAGACACGCGCTGATAATGATAAGACGTTTTGTACTATGACGTCATGCCTGATAGTAGTCGCTTAGCTTGAGAATTGTCAAGCTTCGAACAATACTTGACCTTCACCTCAGGCAACAAATCGCGCCACATGTCGCAGCTGGCGATCCACATCGCTATCTCTTATCAGTTCCAAGTATTTTGGCAGTACGTGTACCAAGCTAACATTGGCTCTTCAGCCACTCGAATTATTCAGTCAAATTTAAGCGAGTCTTGAGTGCGGATTAGTGTATATTAAAAGTGAATCTTAAAAGCGAAAAATGTATTTAAATATTCGCTGGCGTTACGCGCTATTTATACTAGTGATACTGTCCTTTATCGGGAGCTCTGTGCAGATGGATCAAAATACTATTCTAACTGAAAGCAATCCAGCACAAATTAAAATAATAAATGATTTAAATGATAATAATAAGCAATGCCTTAAAACTATTAATGAATTAACCCAGTGCAATAATGGTTACAGTGGAATAATGAACGACTTATTGCAAATCATTGAATCGTCTATTAAAAGCAAAATGAATCTTTTGGCCACTACCAAAACTGTGGGACTTCAAAGAGAATTGAAGAATCAACTAGAGACTATACAAAAACTGAATAAAACCATAAAATCACTCCAAGAAGAATTGGTTAAAAAGGATATGGAATTGCAGAGCTATAAGAATATTATTAGAAACCTTAATGATCAATTAAACGAGGAGAAACAAAAAGTAATAGATATGAAAGTAAAATTAAGTAAAGCCAATGCATTAGCTCCTGCACCGATACTGTATCCAAAAAGTTGTCTTCCATTTGCTAACTCTCCCGGGGTCTACAGAATTCAAGTACCTGGAACACCTGAAACCTTCGATGGGATATGCGTAGATTTGAAGATCGCTGGAAATGGTTGGCTAATAATACAACAACGAAAGGATGGAATGGAGGACTTCGACAAAGATTGGATCAGTTATCGTCATGGCTTTGGCTCACTTCAGGCCGATTTCTTTATTGGATTAGAGAAGGTTTACAGATTTACAACTGACCAACCACATGAGCTGTTTATACATATGACAACGTTTAATGGAACAACATCTTGGGCTCACTACAAACAATTTGCTATTGCTAGTGAAACTGATAAGTATGAACTGATAGAATTGGATGGATTTAACAGCAGTGATTCAGATGACTTCATGCTGCCAAGCAAATACAGCAAGTTTTCCACATACGACAGCGATAATGACAATAATAATAGGGATTGTGCCCTGGAGTTGCATGGGGGCTGGTGGTACAATAGCCACGAATCGTGTGCATACTGGTAATAACTAATTAACCTTGATATACTTTAGATCTTATTACATTCTATATTCTATTCACAGCAATTTAAATGGCAGATTTTATGAAGATAGAAAAATTGGTGAGGATGGAATACCTTGGATGCAGATTAAGGAGCTGAAAATGTTGATACGGCCCAAATCCCCCGATGATTGTGAGTTCATATAAATTAATTAACTATTTAAACTTTGTTTTAATAAATCTATTTCAATTTGCAGCAAAGTACAATGGAAATTAATCTGATTGACGAGTGGAAAATAAAATGACAATGAAGACCAAGACTCTTAAAATTTTTTAGCATGTTAATTCAACTCAACTAAATATTCAAGTGTAATATTCAAGTGTAATTTTTGCTGTACTTCTCAAAATAATCTTTAATTTAAAATCCATATTTTAAAATAAAAGAAATAAATTTTGCACCTTAAAGTTTAAATTGATGGGGAAAGAGACGTCTGAGAAGTATATATAATATGTAATACATTAGATAATAAAATACCAAATTAAATTGCTATTGACATAATAGACTAGAGTCACTAGACTGCCGAATACCCTGCAAATGGGTGGCTATCAGCAACAAATATAAAATAATCTTTATCTTTTGTTTTAATAAATAATATCTTTATCTTTAATAAATATTAAAATAATCTTTCAAGTTTAATAAATAATAAAATAATCTTTAGTTGTTAACAAAACGAATCGTATGTATCAATATATTTTATATGTATACGTACATATGTAAAGCAATAACCATTTTCTTTTAGTGTATGCCTTACCCATGACGTATCATTACGCTTAGGTATATATACATAGTTTCATTGTAGTTGCCTTATTTAGCCTCATCTGATTAACCCAAGTAGCTCGTACTAAACAACGATTAACTAATAATTAAGCAGTAGGCATTATACTCAGAACTCTCGATAGTTGACTTGATTCGAGTCAATCATTGAAATATATTACGAGTGCTAGACATACACACACTATATACACACTCACCATATTACCATTGCATTTCACATTTCTAATTTTATTCCTTTGAAAAATGACAATCTTTATGTTTCTCGAGCTGTTCTAATTAGAGCTTGCACTCGCAACTTCATTAATAACCGACTGCAAGTGGCATTAAATCAATTAATTTTGGATAGTTGTGTCAACATTTTGCAGCAATTTTTCAGTGACATGGAGAACCCTTGACACGCTCTCCCACTGTCTCTGCTCCCTACTCCCCACTCCCCACTCTCCTTTGCCCTTAAGATTTATGTGCCTAACGAATGGGAGGGAGACAGGGGCGGTGGCACGCTTCACCGCTTGCATCCCATAATTAAGTGTCAGCCATGCTGTTTGACTTTACAAATTCCAGCGTTAAGGCCTGAACATTCCAACTGGAAAATCCATGCTCGACAGTTTAGTTTATCAAACGCATGATTTATGGTGACGACTCACAAACTGTGGCTGTATCTATTGGTATTGATCTATTTTAATGGAATGTCTAGTTGATCTGACTGAAGTCTCCCTATTGTGGTTGCTTTAGTTCAATCTTATTTGAATGAAGTTAAAGCCGGGAAGCATGAGTGGGTACAGCTTTGATTTGAGATACACAAACTCTGTTTAGTTCTTGGTGGAGTTCTATTATGAATCTGAATATTTAGTTCTTCTCTCTGCCAAGTTCTTAGCCAGATCTGTACAAATCATATCTAAACTTAGTTTATCCTGATATCATTTAGATGTTATCTTAGCTACATATATCTACATATTCCAGTACACATATAATTTTATCTATATGTATGAATTCTAGACATCAGGATGTCTGAAAACTATAAAGCTCGGAACATTGAGGTATTTCTTCTGCAAATTCTTAATCTGATATATTAAGATCTTCGTTTAAACTGATCAATATAAATTATATGAAGTCTTATCTCTCCCCAGAACAGATCGTGTATAATATCAGACTTTTCTAAAGGTATGCTCAGTTCTTGCTTAGTTTGTTTTATTTTACCTAGGGTTTGATTCACAATGTAGATGCTGTAGATGTGGATTTTACGAAACCCTTTCAGCTCTGTTACCTTTCAAACTCTAAAATGTACAGTAACCTTGTAAACTCTAGTTAATTTCAGTTGCCAAACTCTGGTATGGATGAATACGAACTCAGTTTGCTTGGAAGTCATCTATATAAATTATGTTCTTATCTATAAGAACTCTGATCTCTTTCTATCTACATACATCAACTCTGATCTATTCCTGCCAAACTCTAGACCCGATCAATGGCTTAGCTCATGCAATTCCTTTTCATCTGCATCTTAATCATTTTCTCACGTTTGCTGCTATGAATAATTTGTTAATTAATCATGTAAATCACATAAAAGCTTGACCATGTTGATGCTGATGCTGATGGTTGTTGGGCAGCTTTGTTGATTTTTTAGATTTTTCCTAGGATTTTATTCAAAATTTTCAGTACACATTTGCTGCGCTTTGTCCAGAGAGAGGGGGGAAAAACCAAAATAGAATTCGGCAAGATTAATGAACTTTTAGAAGTCAACAAAAGCCACCGACATCAGTCAGTCATTCGGGCAGTCAAGTCCGTCAGTCACTCTGGCAGCATCCTACTGGAACTTACCTGGTCATCTTTAACATACAGAACAATGGACAATGGACAGACAACTGGGTGGCTGCAACTGCAGCTGAGGATGAGGATGTGGCAGAGGCAGAGGCTGTGGCTGCTGTGGCGGCGTGGCGTTAATAATTCATGTTTCAATTAATTGCCATTTTGTTGTCATCGTGTTGCATACCCCTTTCAGACAACACAAGAACTTCAAGAAGTAGAAGAAGCAGAGCAACTACTCAGTCAACACCTTGATCAGGGGAGTGGGGAGAGGGACTGCCGCATTGTCTGGTAGGATCATGTTGGTGTGTCTGAAGTGCCAAGACGAATTTCAAGTTATTGTATGCAGAGTGCAGAGTTTGTAGCATATTAGATGATTAATCCTCAAAGCGATGCTGTCAGAACTTTTTCGACTCTGTCTGTTCTGTTATGTTGTTTTTTCTGCGCAATTTGCTGTGATTAATTTTTGTGTGATTTTTGATTCTTTTGTAGGAACTTTGTCTGGTCATTCATGAGCTTTACGTATGGCTGCACTCAAAGGGTTAAACACTGTCAGATAAGTCGCAAAAGCGTTGACAAAACTTGAAGAAATATCAATGTCATGCCATAATAATATTACGAGTTATTTGGCTGCTGTTTGCCATTATCATTGGCATTGACATTCCCCCTACTTGAGCTTCCATTATTGTGGCGATTACAAAATCATATTCATAAATAAATTCTGGCAAACTCATAAAGTCCATTAAAGGGCTTAAAGTGCCGCGAGTGTTTCACTCGAATTACAACATACTATATGACAAAACCAATCACTGACAAACCTCGACGCACTTGAACTTGAGAGATTAACAGAGACACAGCCGAAATCGAAATCGAAGTCGGGGAAGATTTGATTCTCAGCGCAAATCGTGTGTAACTGCGTCAGCCGACAAACAATCTGCATATTGACAGCCTGTCAACGCGTATTGTTGGCAATTTCTCAAGTATTTCTTTGTTTTGTCAAACTCTCTCAGCCACAAGCATGCTTTGACGAAATGCAATTTACCACTTGGATAGAAGAAAGACCAAAGACCAAAGTGAGTGAGATCCATGGCAAGATGCTCCGATTGCATCTGTCAATTGTCAGCGTTAGCATATTTCTTATATCAAACGGAGGAGGTAACCCAGTGTGTACCATGTGTGTAAGGTAATACTTCCCCCCTCTTGCCACCTGATTGTGTGGCAGAAATGTAATTTCTAGTCGAACAAACGCTCGAACATGCCAAAAAGTCAGACAAATGCAGTTTAACACTCCCAATCCACACACACACACACTCTTTCCCCTCTGTCATGTAACTGAAACATGTAATCCAAAGCAACGGAACGCCAAGACACACACATACATCATGTGTGTATGTATGTATATAACAGAATGCAGTGCACAGTGTACACATCAAAGTAAAACTTTTTCTATATAAATACGCGCCAGGGGGTCTCTCGATTTGCCCTATGCTGCAGTGCTCTAGCGAGAGCGTAGAGCATAGAGCAACTTGTATACAGTTTGTTTTAAGTAATGAAAATAATATTAGATAATTATTATATAAATTGTAGAGAGTCGTGAAAATACTCTATATATATTTAACTATTAATTGAATTGTATTTAATATTTTTATAAATATTTCGTATCCATTTCACACAACAGTTTTATTCGTACCCTAAGGTACATTTTTAAATGGAATAACTATCTGGCAACGCTGTTAGTGTATAGAGAATGAGCATGTAAATTAGTATAAAGAAAATGCTGTGTGAAGCACAGTTATCACAGAATAAGAAACACCGTTTGAAACTGAACTTCTTATTGAAGACATAACAATAATGATGTACATATTACTTATATACTTCTATACAAATCTATAACTCCGTTTATGTTGAGCTCATTTTGTATGAGGATTTAAAGAAGGAAAATACTATTAAATATGTATGCTGTATAACTTATAATATATATATACATTTATATTCTCGATTTGAAGATTGAAAATAATATTAAATATGTACAATGTATAATTTATAGTTTTATATAAATTTGTAATCCCATTATCCGGCTGCCTTATTCACTTGACTCCAAGATGAGATAGTTTTATACTTATTTATATGTTGAGCATATTTGGTATGACGATTTAAAGAATGATACTAATATTAAATATGAATACGTATAATTTATACTTTTATATGCTTTTATACTTTTATATTTATACTTTTTATTGTTCATTTATATTATTAATTTATTCACATAGATACATATGTATGTAAATCTATAATCTAACTGCGTTATTCACTTACAGTCAATTAGCTAATTCTCATAGTATAATTTATACACTTATATAAATCTACAATCCCTATTATCTCACTGCCTTATTCACTTAGAGTATTCCCAATTCGTTCTAGTCTCGTTTCCCCCCCATTTTCTAAGTACTTCTGTTGCCCTTTTTCCTGTTTGCTACTCATGTCATGCCGTGTGTCGCTTTCTTTCAATTGAATTTGCTTTACCCCAACAACATCGACAACAACTTTGTTGGTGTATAAAGTGTTGTGTTGTGTTGTCTAGTGTTGGGCACTTTTCTTCAGGCTGCTCTTATTTTTCGGCTGCATCAAACGTTATGCCGCCGCCTTTAATTAGCAGCGCGATTTATTTATTTATTTTGTCTGTGGTTTTATCTATGGAAAATTGACTTACTCATTGCCTGAAAATCTTCCACTATTGTGTATTGAATTACGAATCATTCTTGGGTTGTTTGTGGAATAAACAAATCTAAAAGGAATTCAATGTCAGCAGCGGCATCTGTTGTGGTCAATGGCAAACTAATCGTATGGTTTCAGATCTTTCCCATGAGCTGGTAGATAAATTACTATACTGTCGGGTCCTTAGACAAAAGAGAGGCGAGTTCCGGCACATAAAAAGCCGCACTTCCCCTCGCCTAACAATGTGATTAAAATGTTTGCCCGCTTTTGGGCAATAAATGTCCAATAAAAATATAATTATTACTCGCCTGGCTTACACACACCTACACCTACACACAACATATGCATGGGTTACTCGCTCTGGGTTCCGGATACTTTATCTTTTTTATGTGCATGTATCGGCGTGCCCTCGACTTATCTCATGTGTGAGTAAGTGTGTGTGTGAGTGTGTGTGTCCTGAGCCACTCCTGCACATAAATTTTATTAAGTGTACTTTTTGTGACTCTTTTTCCCACTCTGTGGCTCTTCCTGTTCCTTCCTTGGGCCACTTCACCAAATTGTAATTTTATGTGAAAATTTGTTTATTAAGTAGCTTTGAATAGTTTCGCTAGACTCATTTAATTTATTGTTTTAAGTGCATTTCAAGTGCTGCCTGCCTTCTGCCTCTCGGGGTAATTAAATGGGTGTGGTTTGCCCATTAAATTACCAGCACCTATAAATTTATAGGCATTAGTCTTTGTGATTTGTTTTCACTTGTAAATTTACCATACAAATTCTTCAACAATTTATTTCCCTATATAATATCCTCCCGAATAAATGTGTCAACAGCTAAGCTCGCGGCTGGAAATTATGTGTAAATTTGTGCTCGTCAACAGCATTAAAAAACAAGAGAAACACCCTCAAAGGAAAGTTGAAAAAATCTAATTAATTATTAACATATTTCATTGTTTTTAAGCGTGCACACAAAATCCAGATAAAAATCCTAATAAGTCATTTGAAGACAGCTCACAATGCGGGCCCCAGTCCCAGTCCCTGGGCAACTCAATTTATTTTAAATTTGTAGGCAGTTTTTCTCTCATTTTTTTTCTACAGTTTTCTCGCTTTTCTAAAAATAAAAAGAACAACGAAATATGTGGCAGTAAGAGGCGTCACCTTGGCAAATGATTTTCTGGCTCTGGGGAAAATGTAAAAAGGGGCGAAAATTGTTGCGTGTTTGTTAAACGCGCCACTTGAGCTATGGGGGGGGGGGGGGGGAACTATACTATACATAGGTGTTTTTCTTTTATTGGTAAATTTAAAATTCTCTTTTGCTCCCCAGCAGAGTTTTAATTATGCTCAGTACTAGTTCACTCTGTATTTACTTTAAGCATAAATCAAACGAACCGATGATATATGAAGTTGCCATTTATTTGGCCCTAATACTACACGTAAACCTGTCAAACCACTTGGCTGGTCTGAACTGAACTGATCCAATCTGAACTGGTCAACCGAAAGGGTTACGCACGGACTGGACTCATCCTCAAGTGTCAGTTTGCGGTCGTATTTCATTTCTCTGCTTGAGTTTCTCTCCTTTTTTTTTGTACCGAATAAAACTCGTCTTGAAGTGGCGTCCGATGGTATTTACATTTTTATTACAAAAACAAATTCGTTGCGGTTACAAATGCGCCAATGCAAATACATTTTTAAGCACTCTAACCCCCAAGAAACCGAACTGAGAACTGACCAGTCGGTAGCTACCCTTACCCCTTACCCACGACCCATTTCGAATCCCTTACTCGTTCGTTCTGCCAAATGCAGTGTATATTTTTACAAATTACTTACGGTTAATAAATCATGCCGTATGTCAAAATAAATGCATAAATTTTCCAACTGTTTATCGAAATGGAAAGAGGCAGAGGGAGCAGATACTCTCAATTGAATTGGATTTGTTAAAGGCTTAAAAAAATGGTCAAGTCCAACTGGACTAACTGTAGTTTCGATACAGGGTATTCCCCTTTGGTCAGTGCTAAGCGTTTATAATTTTTCGATTTATAGTCACAATTTATCTAACGATAAGCGAATACTACTCGTAAGTCAAGCAAATGATTGATGGCCAGGTTAAGAAGTGAAAGCATGTCACCCAAAGGAATAGTAGCCCAAAGAAAGGCAGGGAAGCTGTGAAAGGATACAAATTTGTAACAATAATGCGAGAAGTTAAGCGTCTTTTGGGAAATTCGCAATGGACAGCTGGAAAAAGGCCACAGGAAATGGATAAACTGGTAGCTAAAGGGTTGCTAGTAGTAGCTCAGGCAAATGATTGATTCTGAGCCAGTCAAAAATTACTCAATTAGTTGAGCATTAGCCTAGAAGTAGATGCCATTAGGAAGACAATCTTCAGCTACCTAAGGCTGTGGCCTAATTGCTACCTAGAGAAGAGGAGGAGGAGGAGTTGGAGTTGAATGTTGCAGCGTAAATCCAGTGGCCGGTTGCAACAATTAAGTAAAGTCAATTGTGGCGTAGACCGCAGAACCTCATTATAAACAATTTTCGTTATCATCACCACAAAGAGTCGTAGAAGTGCATTAGGCGGCACTAAGCCATGGTGTGGTCCGATGCCGATGCCGATCCCGACCCCGGTCATAACATTATAACCTCGCTAGACACTTTACCAAATTGCCGCAAATCACGAGACATGCAACAGGGGCAAATCAAAGTGAATTACACAAAGGAGAAGAAGTAGAGAACTTGTAGCCACAAATTGTGGAAAATTAAGTACCCAGTGGAAGAGGCATAGAAGATGCGGCTCCAGTCCGACTAAGTGCCATTAACATATACATGAAGACGAACGCCCAAGTGTGGCCAGCTGAGGCGTCTTAAAGACGTGTGTCGCGACATGGATACAGATCTCTGACCAGGTCAATTAACTGGCGCTACTTTATGCAGTTTGCGTGTGTGTCTCTCTATAGAGAGCAAATGCCTGGAAAGCTACAGTCGGATGCAACCGACAGTAGGAGATCCTGTAACTTGCAGCTAATAATACCAACAAGACACACACATATGTCGCATATATATGTATATATTAATTGCATGCTCGCTGTTCCCCCTTGCCTAGTACGGAAACTTTAATTTCGATATCTCCGGTGTTTATTATCCGATTGAGCCACAATTCACAGCACTGATGAAGGTTACCATAAGGTCTATGGTAAATACATATGTATGCTAAAGCACAAGTTTGTTTCTTTGTCGCTGTGGTGGTTTTTCGCGGTTTTTATGGGAAGGGGAAAGGTATCAAAAATCTAACACAAAATTGATCTCCTTGTTCTATGGGAGCATCCAACTGCCAAATATGATGTCTCTACCTCTTACATTTTACGAGATCTAGGTGTTCATACAGACGGACCCGGCTATATCAACTCAGATCGTCGTCCTGATCAGGAATATATATCCTTCCTCCTGTTACATAGATTTCTGAGTTGCACAATATTAATAGACCCCTTTGTACTCTTTTAAAGTACAGGGTCTAAAAAGAGTAAAGTGGACTGAGGTAAACTAAGCTGCACACTACATATATTACTACTCTTCCCATTTGGCATACTCTACACTACATATTATAACTCATTTATTTCAACACATTTTGCACCCAATTATATTTTAAAATGCAACATCAATCAATGCAGCAGCGTTTACATCTCATTATCGCTGCCTTTCACCTACTGACCAAACCCAAACCCCAAAACGCAAAATGCCGTTGGCAATCAACACGCAAAACCCATAACCTGAACCAGAAGCCCAACTCCAACCCCAGCCCCGACTCCAGCCCAATCCCAATTCCACAGACAACTGAAAATCCACAAAAATTACCATTTTGACCGCAGACAAATTAGTGTTATTAACACTTTTTTTCTGTGTTGGCTTCCTCTGCTTTGGCTGATCTGTTGTTGCACTTATTTATGGCATTTTGGCAACATTTTTCACGCTTCAAGCCACGCGCAGTCGTCATCGCTGGCATCGTCGTCGTCGTCGTCGTCGTCACCTGGCCCAGAGTCGCCTCCGAGTGCCTTTTTTTTATATTTTTAATGGCTGTGTGTACAGATCTCTCCAACTGCAACTGCAACACGCCCTGACCGCAGGTTTTAATATATAAAAATGTGTTGAACTGTCTACCGTCCCCCACTCCCCCTCCGACTCTGATTCCCTCTGCTCTTACGCTCACTGGGTTTACTCCTTGTTTGTTTGCCTGGTGTCAGGCGTATTCTGTGAAAACAAACAACAATAATACCGCATAATGCCCGGATTGTCCTGCTCCTCCCTGATGTACCTCCTCCCTACAACCTTGCTCCCCCCAGCCTCCCCCTCGTCATTTGGCTTTTGAACTCATCGAAAAAATCCATTAAAAATGCGTTGCATTATTTTATATTTACAAGCATAGCCTTTGCTTGCTTTTGGCTTTTTGGTTAACAGTCCAGAGGGCAGCTTGATAGGTTTACAGTATATTATGAATGTAAATTTGATAATCTGATTAATATAAAGAGAAAATAAACATGAGAATCGAGAATTTCCGTTGTCAAAAGTAAGCGAGGTCGAAACATCTTATACTGAGAAAAAAGAACTCATTTTGATTTAGTTATTTAAGAACGAAAAATATTGGAAAATAAGTTTGTAGCTCCTAAAAACTTTGAGGTTTAAAAATTAGATTTTAATCAGTTTTGTTTTAATCGTTTATTAATTTTAAAGAAAGCAAAATACTTTTAAGAATTTGTACCTTTCTTGTTATCTATATATTTTCTATACTATTTTTTTAAATTCCTATTTATTACTTAAAATAGAAATTCTCCAGCATAACTTCTACTTTTAAATTTTATTGAGACTTAATCTCAATTTGAGAATAGTCAAGATCGAAAAAATATAATCAATATTTTGAGAATAATACGGCCATAAATTCAAACCTATAATTTCTAACTTCTACTTCTACATTTTATTGAGACTTAATCTCAATTTGAGAATAGTCAAGATCGAAAAGATACTTAATATATTGAGAATAATATAGCCATAAATTCAAACCTATAATATTGGAATTCATTTTCCGTTTCCCTTGTGTATGTTTTGAATTCTCTACTTTAGTGTCGTCCCTCCCTCTGCTGCAGTTAGTGTCTTTTGCATAATGCGTTAATATTAACCGGTAGCTGTTGAAAATTTTTGCCATTTTCATAATGATGATGCCGGTTGGTCGGTCGGGTAGTTGCTACTCAAATCGCAGCTAATTAACTTAATTAGTTTATTCTTTAAACCACAGGGCTATAAACACACACACACACACACGCACACACACAGCGTGTATTGGTGTATAAATCAGAGGCGCTGTCAATTGGCAGCCCTTGGTAGTACGACCTACTTAACTCGACTCTGCCGAGCTGACATGCCACACAATTTGCCTTAAAGCTTCTTCAATTTACTGTTTACATAGCTAATTGCAAGTTTTGTCTGTTTTGTCTCAAGTGCTTTTGAATTTGTGTTCTTGGATTTTGCATAACATTTTCGTAGCTGTCATTGGCAATGAGGCGGCGGCGAGAGCATTGCTAATTTGCTGCTGAATACAGACCGAATGAAAATGAATACAACACTGTGAGTGTACTGTGAATCTGTGTGGGTCTGACACTTGAGCTGCTTTTTGCATTTGACAACATTGCCGAAAAGATAACAAAGGTCGTGTGGCATTGACAGTGGCAACATTTTCAAGTGCTTTGTTCTGCCTATTGCCTCACACTAATTGCCTACTCTGTTTGTTGATTGAAAAGTACTCAAAATAAATACTCAAATGACTCACATCTAGCACTCGGATTATTCACATTGAATTGACAACAGTTTCTGAACTACGTAAAAACCGTTAAAGTTAATGTATGCGTGTTGCAATTCCCTGGAATAGGAACTGCGTATGTCAAGGATAATTGCCCGTGGGGTGACTAAGCGCCAGGTGAATGCAACATCGAGTTCTACTATTTAAATAGTTAAGCAACTAAGCAGTTAGCCATATACCAACTATTTAAGCTCATTTCCATTTCAAAGCGCGTTTTATTAAGTTGAAATTTCAATGAGAGTAGTGAGTGGGGTGTCCTGAGTCCTGTGGCTATTATCATTCCTGGTTGTGCACACTCGAAAGTTACGCCAATTTATTTAATTGCTTGTCAAGTGACACTGTGTTAAATTGAGCATACATTCTGCCACTCTTGTTAAACTATTAGTTTAAATGGGCAAACTAAACCGTTAAAACAAGCCAAGAGCAAACATTAAAACTGTGTGGGAAAAAGCTGAAATTAATATAGAGTAAATCTTTTAAAGTTGCTTAAAATGAGGGGAAGAATGGAATTAGAATAAGTTAAGAATAACTAAAGATTAAGTTAGGAAAAAAGTAAGATTCAATATAATCAATAGACATCAATATAATCATCGAAGAATTCCATTTAGCAGATGCTTATAGGCTAATCTTATAGCAAACTCAAAAGGTGATGAGCTACGAAATACATTCTAATAAGATTTGAAAACTTATTGTTAGTCTCATCAAGAAAAGATTCTATAAGTAAAGCAAAGATTAATTAAAAAAATAAAAAAATAAATAAAAATACATTCGAAAAGTTATCAATATATAATATACTTCACAAATAAATGCATTCAAAATGTTTTCCAAATATAATATACTTCACAAACTAAAGATAGTAGCCAAAGTTGACCTGATGGCTCAATAGTACTCTTAGTCTAAATATTAGTTTATGTATTAAGTAAGCGAGCACTATCGTCGAAGCCTTCAGTACAATTTATATTAAATAAAAAGTAATTAATTTAATATAATAATTTATTTATATAACGCCAACTAATTGGCAGTCTACAGATGAATTAATATTACATTAAATTAATAAAATTACATATAAATTTAAATTCAAAATTCATTCCTTCATTCATCAGTAATCCTCAGTCTCAGTCAAAGAAGCAGCTCAACTATATACTTCTAATTGTTGCAAAATTATTACAAGTTGTCTACAAAATTGTTTGCAGTGCATCTACCCTTTAAGCTATTCTAATTGCTGGCGTTTAAATTGCCATTTCGAGCTTTAAAGTTTCTTAAAGTTGCACTTACATATACTCATACTCATAGTCATACCAATCCATTCAACTTGATGAATTCGAGACTCGAAGCTGTAGTCGAACTCAAGTCTTCATCAGCCACATAATCATCAGGCTGCTGGTCATCCATATAGTCCATAAATGCGAATGCACTCAAGCATATAGCGCAATAAACAGAGAGTCCAGAGTAACAGTGGCTGCAGTGGCAAGTGATGACCACACAGGCTGAGGCACCCCAACAATGTGTCCAGCATAAAGCATAAAAAAAATGGAATAGAAGTGGCGTATAGTATGAAGAGGAAGAAGCAACAACGCTCCACGCACACTTCTTTGCTCAATCAAATGGAAATAATTGTGGTGGCATTGGTAGAGGCCGAACTGAAGACGAAGTGCCAGGGGGTTACCCACACTTGTGATTGAGGCACAGTTCCGTTTCGGACCAGAGACCACAGAGTCCGCCATGGCACTCAGTGAAGTGTTGGTGCATCCAGGCAAGGACTATGACTGCAGTTCTCCTACCCAGCGTTGATTTCTTTATTAAGGCATTGTGCAAATATACAGTTCGTTTCATAATCATAAGACACTTATGTATACTATAGATCTATATCTGCTGATTAAAGCTTTCTAAAGCCGACATTTTTTTACAATGCGTATACAGCTGAGCTTTGAATTCACTGTTCGAATTTTGCGTTTTTTCATTGAACTATTTTTGCGTGGATTTTTTTTATTGAAAGCACCTTTTGATACCACACTTTACTGTTTCATTATCATACATTTTTTTAAATATTTTTTTATATTTATTATATCGTCCTCAACTTTTGAGAACCTCTACCAATCGGTTTTGCTCGAATGCTATTCATTTTATTTCAACAAATTCTTAAGTGTCTTATGACTATGAAACGCACTGTAGAGCCTGATGCGAGCTCTACTCCAGCGGGACATTGGTCATTGTAAGTAGAGTCCATCTCTCTGCCAATTAATTGGCTGTAAGCTAAGCGGAAGAGGGGGTAGGCAAAGGGACTTTGTGGTTAGTTAGTGGTTGAGCTTAGCCTCAGGTTTGCATAGATTTGAGCTGTTTTAAAGTTGCCTGAAAACACAGTTCAACATCTCATCTCAAATCTTCAAAGTGCTGAAGAAATCTTTCCAAACAATTACACCCAGCAGCTGACCCTTTTTTGTCAGTCGAAAATGCCGACACACTCGAAATGCCGTGAGGGGAGATTTTTCTAAAGGAATTCTTGAAGTACACGGCGCACACTCGGGTTATGCAAATGCTTCGCTTTTTTTCAACAGAATTCTAACAAAATTTGTACAATAACAACAAGCACTTGCCTCTCGCACTACACTTGCCACCGCGGGTACAGTCATTTGAATTTCAACAAAAGGGAAAACGGGCTGAAAAATATGCCGTGCTTTTTATGTGTGTGTGTGTGTATTCCCCCTCCTTCGACCCGCTGCATGACAGATGGTCAGTTGGTAAGTCACATCAACCACCGCACTGTACGTATTGGCAGTATGTCAGTTCGTCAGTCAGTCAGTCATTCAGTCAGTCTAAGCAAATATGACAGTTCACTGTCGTCGTCGTCGTCATCGTCTCAAACTTTAACCCTCCAGTGGCTGAGCATTTGGGGGTTGCTGCCAAGACCCCTGCCCCTTTGGTTATGGCCCTGCTTAACAGAGCAACAACAGCAACAACAACGAATGCCTGGGTACAGTTTGTGCATTGATACTGTTGTGGTCGTCGTTGACGCCGACGTCGACGTCAGCACTTGGGTGATGCGAATGACAACAACAAGGGGCACAAAAGGTAGTCGTCGGCATAGGTAGTAGTAGTACTATAGTCATTGCCAGATAACACTGTATGGAGGGGGGGTTAGAGAGGGTAACCCAGGCCTACCCCTGATGAGGGTTGTCTACTCTCTCTCTAGTGGTTGTCTTCTTCTTGCTTTGTGTGCGGTGCGGGATTTAAGCGTTAAGTGGTTATATTGAAAATATTGTATTTACATCAGTAGGTGATTATACATGTGTGTGTGTGGATGTGTGTGTGTCCTCTGATGAGTCACTTGGGTCCGAGCGCAAGGGATATTGATAATTTCATTAAACTATTGAGTGAGTGGTGTTTGTATCCAGGCGTAATTGCTGCTGCTTTTATTTTGGATAAGTGAAAGGTGTACTTGGAAAGTAAACAGACTGATAACGCAGATTACGGACTAAGGGGTGGTCCAACACAGCAAACAAGTGTGTTTAGAGTAAGGGGTGGGGTAAGTAGTACGAAGTAGTAGTTGTAGCAGAGATGCTGACTTATCAGCGTACCAAGTGACTTTGATAGATGCCAGAGTATTGATGTAGAGTGGCAGCTACTGCTCAGTAGTAGAGTTGGAGTTGAGATTGTAAAATCTATAGTATGGAAAAACCTCTGTAATATAGATAGAGTAATAGAGTTGAAGTTGATGTTATGAATTCTATAGTAGATAATACTTTAGGTTATAGAATCTATAGTAAGACAATACTTACACTTCAACTCTAGTACTCTATCTATACTATAGCTATTCTTCCAATACGAATATGCAAACTATCCTTAGTATCAATTGCAAGCATTGCAATTAGTTCAGTTTTTCGAATGCCAAAGTCCGCCGACTTTACACCTTCACTCCATGAGATTAGCGATTGAACTGTATAGGAGAACATTAGCAGCAGCAGGTATACATCCTTACTGTCTTAAGCTGAGAGAGGTAGAGTGAGTGCTCCAGTTACTATGCTCAAGCAAACGATTGAATGTAAAAAAGTGACTGCAGAAGCAAGTAAATTTTGAATTATTTGAAATATTAAAGAATAAACTATTACGATATTTACGGAATGTATTCAAAGAATATTATTATTACTAAATAAAATTTATTATCACGAATTAAACATCATTCGAATAGAGTGTACCATCGATTGCTTTCCAACTCCATGCAGAACATTTACCCCCACTCCTACTCCCCTACATCAAACAGCAACAACAAGCAAGAAACAGTAACAACAATTATTGCAGCAAGAGTTCATTAAGTGACCCGAAGTTGGCGAAACAATGGGCCGAAACAGGCAGAAGCCGCATAAAAAGTGACTGTGGGTCGAAATGCAACAACCACAATATAAAGAAAGCCTAGTGGGGTTAGGGGACGAAAGAGGCCAAAGGATATTAATGATTTTGCGCTTGAATTGCAATTGCAACAGCAGCAGCAACAGCAACAGCAACAACAATGACTGAAGCGACAGCAATGTAATAACAATAACAATATATCCACACACACGCATACGCACACACACACACACACACACACACAGGCAACCACTGCGGTCAAGCTGTCAATTTTTCAAAAAGTGAACTACATAAAAAACGCAAGTGAAGCCCTCGACCATGCAGAGAGAGGCTTTACCCTCAGGGGGTATGGTGCCGCCGTGCCCTGATCCGCTGAAAGTCGCGTTGCCAACGCAATGACAATGCACTTTTTTGCATATCACTGCACTTGAAGAGGGGTGGGGGGGGGGGAGAGGAGAGGAGAGAGTACAGTAAGCGGCAGAGAGTGAGCTCTGGAAACCCTTGACATTTGATGGGTAGCGCAGTGCTACTACTACTACTCTACGTACTCTACATGCTGGTCAGAGCCCGCACTCCACTCCCCCTCCCCTACTTCCCTCACTCCGCTGCACCTTGACATCCCTCAATTTGTTGCATTGTTGTAATTTTATGCACATTTGTGTTTGTTTGCCGAATGATTTGCACAAAAAACGTAACGAAAAATTTACTTTTCGGATATATAGGGATATATGCATGTATATTGTATCTGTATCTGTGGGGGCGCTGTGCAAGTTTTTTATGTTGAAATTAATTGAGTTTTTTCTAGTTGACTGCGTTTTTAATGAAATCGTTAGTGTGTGTGTGTTCTATCTTTTATTTCCTCACTTTGGTCCATCAATTCCTTTTGTCCAGCATTGCCGTGGAGATAATACCCAGCGGATTAAAGGGGCGGGGCAGCAGCAGTGTTTTTTGGGTTGAAATGTTGCATATTTGTGGTGATACTATTTGTACAGTTGTTTAAAGGTGCTTCAACTAGTTTGATTGAGTTTGTGTCTGTTTGTGAGCCAACAGATACAAAAGTATCTATGAGCTGTCTCTCTTATCAAGCGAACTGTCTCAACTAACAAAAGCTAAGCACACACATCACAATTAAAAGTAAATTGAAACGAAGAAGATATCATAATAATAAAAAAGATTTTTATTAGAAGAAAATACCTGGAAGAAAATACCTTCAAGTCGAATGAGGCACATAATTACAGCATTAACGCTGGCTCATAAAAAATAGTAGTATGTGAGTTTTTTAATACAGCATATGAAGACACTTTATGGAGCTCTTTTTGAGGAATTCCGAATTCATTTGGACAATTAACTTGATTTCGCAGCAGGGTGTCGTCGTCTCATATTTACGATAAACCAGAAAAAGATACTTTTTACCTTCAGATATAATTTTAATAAAATTGTTTTAATGATTTATCATGAACGATCATTGTTGGAAATTAGCTGAACATAATGAAACTACGTGTATTCCCGGAAACATTTCTTTCTTTCCACTGGTTCCATTCAATCAAAATGTGAGTTCCAACACGTCGTCCATCCATTCGTGGCTTTTATGTAGTTTTAAAAACTTATAATTAATGTGAAAGGCGGTTTCTTGGCCTTTTATCGCCTCAACTTGATCTACATTTTTCAATTGGCTCTGGACCCATTTGATCTATGGCCATAAAACCCCTTGGCTTAGCTTTAGATACACACACACGCACACACTCTTGGTCTCTAGGATTCTGGGTGTAATTTATTAGCTTTAGACCATTTGAACTGTTTGGTAGTTAATCTTGCTCGGTTTACTGATCATCAAATCAAATGTTTATCTGTGCGTGTTGGCATTTTTCAGTTAGACTCACTCGTCTCTCTAATGATCTCTATGCAACGTGTGGCAGAGTTCGTTCATTAAGGAATTCTCTCTCTCTTTTGGGGAAACACTCTACCAATTGGTTACGGCCCCGACAAGTTGATGCATGTCTCTTTGTAAAGAAATTGATGATCAGCCAAGCCAGTCTGTTTTTTATTTGCCACTAAAAGTGGAGTGTAGACTCTGCTATTGTTTGCACTAGTTAGCCCTTGTACTATAAAAAAGTACAAAGGGGTCTATTAAGTTTGTGCAACTTAGAAATGTGTGCAACTAGCTGAAAGAGGCATGACAGATCCCACAAAGTATATATACTCTTGATCAGGACGACGAGCTGAGTCGATATAGCCATGCACTTCTGTCCGTCTGTATGAACACCCAAACCTCGTAAACTGTAAGAGCTCGATTTAGATTAGATTTTTGTTCATTACCCCCCAAAAACCGGGAAAAACCACCACAGCCACAATTTTAAAGATACAAACTTGTGCTTTTTGGCATACAAAGATCTAATGGTAACCTTTATCAGTGCTGTGAATTGTGGCCCAATCGGATAATAAACAGCGAAGTTATTCGATTCCGTACATCCGACGGTTGCATCCGACTGTAGCTTTCCGGGCTTTTGTTTTCTAATACTATCTCTGCCTCTTAAAATATATCTAAGTTGAAATTTTTAATCAATATCTGCTCTGGCTTATAATGCTGCATCATTCTATGAGAGAGATCCTACGCACCTAGAGACCCACGCAGAGGCACGTGGACAGGCTCCCCAAGGGCCACAAACATCATCTTCAGCACATGCCACACTTCATTTGACACGACGATAGAGCTGGAGCCGGAGATCGCTTATCGCTAGCCCATTACAAAAAATGACCCACAAAATTTGTGTGTTGAAATCGCTTTTTTATTTATTTTCTAATGCGTGGCACGGTGTGTAGTAGTAGTGCCACCCAGCTCCTGTACTGCTACTAGAGCTAAGCACTCCTCCCCAACTCGCGCAATTAAAACTTTTCATGCACATCAACTTTCACTCAAGCGCAATGTTGCCCCCGAGGCACTTTGACTGACTGACAGCGGCAGCGGCTGCCCTTTTGTGGCACGCCCCAACTACTACTCGTCTTTGCAATCAGCGTGGAAATATAAAAACAAAAAAAAAGCATAAAGAAAATAATATTTTTCTAACAACGACAGGCAATCAGCGGCGACACACTCCCCACTCGTATAACTAAAAATTTCTCGTGAAAAGAGATCTTGAGCAGCGATGATGATCTTCAAGCAGCAAACACCGCAAACACACACAGAAGCAGCTCCAGCTCCAACTGCAACTGCAACTCCAACTCCAACTACATGTACAGCTTGCCACAGAGTGCGGCGGCATACGCATGTCAAGGCGGCGGCTCATGCCACAAGTCAGTGGCAAGTGTCAAGTGCTTAGGGCGCTGTGCACTCTCTCTCCAACTCTCCAACTGTTGTGTGTTGCTTTTTGGGTTTGCTGCCACTTGGGCCCAAAACTGTTGTAATGTCTTTGGTTAGTCATGTGTGTGACAACACTTGAGGCACACAACACAGAAGTGTGGCAGCATGCATCATTTGAAATATGAAATGCACAAGTTGAGTTTCAAGAAATGAAATGTGTTTGCCTACTTGTTACTTATTGAAACATTTCGTAAAACAATGCAAGGATACTTATAAATGAGAATATAATGTAATGAATATTTACTTATTATTATTACTAAATCATTATTTTGATATTAGATTACTAGAGATTACTTGTTATTGAAACAATTTGCAAAACTTTACAAGTATTAAGATGAGATATATTTAAGTATTTTATTATAAATATGAACTTATTATTACTACCATTATTTTGATATAGCATAAACTACAGGTCTTCCATTTACGCAACTACTTCTTAGATACACCAGAACTGAGGGTTGTATTAGTTGCTTACTATTATTACCATTATTTTAATATAGTAAAAACTTGAGATCTATCATTTGAAATATTTTTTATAACAACAGAAGTATTAAGAGTAGATAAATAAAAGTATGTTAATATAAATATTTATTTCTTACTAAACCATTATTTTAATACAAATAAAACTAGAGACCTACCATTTCGAACATTTTGTATAATAATATACGTATTAAAAGTAGATAAATAAGAGCATATTATTATAAATATTTATTAATTACTAAACAAATATTTTTAGATAGTATAAATTAGAGATATTTCAACTAGAATTTTTTCATATTATAAATATTTATTTATTATTATTATTCAGACCTGTTCTGAATAACGAGTCGTTTTGAAAGGGGAAATTTCATAGTGCAGGGCGCTAAAACAACCATATACATGTTAAATTTGCCAAATCCTTTTCATTCCGACTGCTCATAGGCACTCATTTTCAAAACGATTTTGCTCGGAACTGAAATGTCAGAACAGAAAAAACGTTCGGAATCAAAACGATTCCGATCAATTTACTCGGAATCGAAATTCAGAACAGGTCTGAATATCATTATTTTAATATAGTATAAACTAGAGATCTTCCATTTAGGCAACTACTTCTTAGCTACACCAGAGCTAAGACCCCGAAGGCAGGGCTAGATCATTGCATTTCTGCAAGCAATCGAACTGGCTAAGGAGATACATTTAATTTGTAGGCAGAGTGTGGAATAGATCTTTCAGGTCGTAGTACAAAGATATCTAATTGTAATAATAATCATATTAATTTATTTATATTATTTTTTTATTAATATATTTAACATCGACTATATCCAGTCGACAGGGTACATTGAAATTAAATTTAAATTAATGAGTTAATAAAAGTAAAAAGGTAATAATAATAATAAAAATTTCTAGATATCTTAGCATAAGCAAACCTCTAACGGCTTAGCTCATTCTGAACATTATATTCAAACAATGTACTAATATATATTAAGCTCTTATTTAGTAGACAGTTGAAACTACAGTTGCTACTCATTTTCAGTCTTGTTTACTCAACACAGTCTATTCATAACAATAGATGTTAGTAGCTTATTGTGTCCCCTTTAAACCCATATTGTATACACGTTTTACTGTTTATCTCTGGCATCTATAATTTAGCTGCTATTTCTGTTCTGATCATTGTTGCCACATGTATTCAAATTTGTTGGTCTTTGGTCTGCTCCCCCCATTGGAGCTTGCCACGACCCCATGCGGTCTATTAGCCAGTGCCAACACCATTTAGCCAAGGCAGGGGCCACATAATTTCTATGATTATGCCGAGTGCAAAGAGCAGAGTCGGAGTTGGAGTCGAAGTCGGAGTCGGTGCCAGTTCCTGGCCGATCTGTCGTTGTCTGTCTGTTCTCGCCTAATACAACAGCGCCGCTAATGCTGATGACGATGAACACGTGCAACGACAACAAACACAACACAACAACAACGATCGTTTCGCATAAAGTGCAACTTTGATGACTCTGAACGTTTTATGACAAGATCATTGTAAGTGCCTCAGCCTCAGCTGCAGCAGCTTGCCACCATTTGTGGCATGAGTTGGACACGCTGTGACCGCTGGCTTTTGACATTTGGTATGGGCTTCTCTACAGATGTGTGGCGTGCGCTGCTTCCATAACCATTTCTTAAGCTAATAACATCAGCAGCAGCAGCAGCGGCAGCAGCAGCAGCAGCGGCAGCAACAATCATAATAAACTTTTCATCTTTTTATGTTAAATATGATGCGGCTCCAAATCAACTTGCTGCCACATCTGGAGACACTTTGTTAATGGTCTAGGTCCCCAGTTGAGAGTGTTGAGCCCGCGCTGCTTGTTCTTAATGCTACTAAAAACAGTTTTTAAATGCAAATTAATGTGGGCCTCCGCTCGTCTCCGCCTTTTTATTTGAAGTGTTGACTGACTGACGGGGCAGGTTCGTCTGCCTCCTATAGTATTACACTAGATCTATCCCCACATGAGAGATATGTTTATTTCTTGTTCTTGTCGATTGTTATCTTTATGAAATTTTCACTCGACTTAATTGCATGCATAGTTTTTAATGGCTCTTGAAATTGAATACACGTACAACCTAACAGATACAGATACAGAGTACCCATCTCAACTCAACTTGTTTCAGTTTAGGGGGAGTAAATCGTATTCTTAAAATAAATAGAGATGAGATTTTGTATTTTAGTGCTTATTAAATGCTCGCTATTTCCCTATTCAATGCAACGCATTCTGTGTTTATATCTCAAATATTTATACGTAACGCTTAAGTAGACCATAGAAAACCCATTCAATTCAGACGAGAGAAAACTCTTTTGTTGGGTCTCTGTAAATTATTGCATATGCAAATAAAAATATCAAAATAAATTGAAAAACCAAAAGCGAAACATTGCTGAAAAAAATTGTATAAAAAACAGGAAGAGTGGTTAGTCGAAGAGGAAATACTCTAGCTTTAAAACTGTATGAAGGAATATAGTTACGATAATAAAAGATACAATAAGTATCTTAAAGATACTTCACTTACATTCAACTGTATGTTAAGATATCAAACGACTAGTAGCTTCAATATTAACTGGCAAATATTTAGCTATTATCATTATTAAAGAAGTTGACTCAGGTATATACGTAGACGTTTAGACCTATTTCGACAATAATCATATTATAATAAGGCTTATCTTATGTCATCCTTATATCGTGCCTATGATAGAGTAGAAAATTGGAAGTTGAATAAATAATTTAATGTTGAATAAATGCTTTAATATTTCTGCTTTAAATAAGTAAATTAAATAATAAAAAATATATGGTGTTATATATATTAAAGGTCAAACAATTTAATTAAAATATAAGTAATATTCTACATAGTCTAAATAAATTTAGTATAATATTAAATATATTAAAAGTCCACCAATTATTTGATTAAAATAGAAGTAATATTCTACTTAGTCTAGATAAATTGATTAAAATATTTTATATAATAAAAATCCATATTATATATTGATTAAAATAGAAGTAGTATTCTACTGAGTCTAAATAAATTTAGAGCTTGTCCATTTTTCTTATATTTCAATTTCTTTGCATCCCTTTACATATTGAAAAGCTTAGCTAAAGTACCTTCTCATACTCTACTCAAACAAGCGAAGACATGCAAATCAGTTTGCCAGCATTTGAGTTCATTTTTTTATTCCGATTCGGCAAGAGCCATAAAAATCATTGATGCGGCGCCAGGCTATAAAGGAATCACAATTTCCATTTGCCACCGTACCAGAAATAAATAGTATGACCAAAAAGAATGAGGAGAGAAAAGAGAGATCTTTGGCTCGTTGGTTTGTGCTTAAGCATGTACAAGGCGTTGCTACTCGGTGTGTGTCTGTGTGTGTGTACATGTGTATGAGTGCGTGATTAGCATACGCCGTTAGGTCTGACACCCTTTCTTTTGGGTAACAAGGGGTTGCGTATTGGGCTTATCAAGTGACTTTTATTTGTTACACAAGTCAACTCGTTGTTATTGTTACGATAAGGGGTAATTTTTTCTACACATTTTTTGTGGATAATTTATATGTGAATTTACTGTAGACGCTATTCAAATTGTTGACATTATGTCAGATAAGTGAAATTACATGTTTTTCCGATTTGTTGCGAGTCAAGTCTTGTTGATGGGTGGAGTGGGGTGTTGGTATGCCAAACACAATTATTATTAATAAATTTATAATAAATGATAAATTAATTAAGCTATCGTATACGATAGATATATACTTGTATTTCTGTTTAAAGCACTCGTTGATGTCGAAGTAAATTCAGAGCAGAAATTACTCAACCATCGAGTGCAGCTCGTAAAAATCTGGCAAATGCCATTTTTTAATTGAATTTTCATTACGTTTCCGTTTGAACCGACACAACAACATGCCACAAGCCAGCAACAGTCGTGGCATCAACGTTGATGACTGCCACAATTCCCCCTCCCCCTCCTGGCTGCCGAAAACAATTTAATAGAGGAAGCCACCGTAGCGACTCTGTAAGCCTGTCCAGCATTTTTGCACATTGTTTTGGTAGAAAAATATATAAAGTATATTCTGTTATTTTTTTTAGCATTTACAAATGGCGACACGAAAAGCCGCTTACGCTGCGAACCTTGAGTGGAAATGTGGGTGGTGTGTGTGGTGTGGGAGCGTCGAGCGGGATTTGCTTTTTTACGATGATTAAAAGTTATCTTAATGTCAGCTAGGTTTATGACAATGTTGTCTCGTTGTGCGCTTTTTGGGTGCCAAAGTTGTTTAAGTGCAACAGATAGAGGGAATGTCATTTGGCTGGTAATGAAATGAAATGTTTTGCAAATATTCGAAATGCTTTTAATTGCGTCTGGCAATGGCATCTTTAATGTCTGAGACGACTGTCGAACGTGTGAATTGAACTCCAACTGCAGAATTTCTCCGTTCCATTTGCATAACTTTTGCTTGTATTCGAAAATGCACTTAGTAGCCGAGCTCTTATTTCCTATTTGTCTATGTAATATGCACAAGCATGTCCTCCACACAGGACACTCGCAACATGCTGTAATCTGTCATACGTGTGTGCAGGCCCAATGAAGGATAAACTTAATTATCCTGCTTAATTGAGAGAGAGGAGCTGACGAGCATCGCTCGTATCGCATTGGGCTTGGGCTTCGGCTTATGGCTAACCCTAATGCAGCATTATTAATTGCTTGCAAGTGTAAATGCAAAACCTTCGATGTAAATTACAAAATTACAAGCCAACTCCTCATCCCCATCCCCACCTCAGCTAGTGTTTGATTTTAGATTTTGCCATTAACTCAATTAGGGAATGCCGTGTCATATGCATTATTCAGAGTCAGAAATGTTCTCACAAGACAAGAGTGTCCTTTCGACTTTCATATGTGATATGTGAGATCCTTTCAGAGCCACTGAATCGTATGAAAAGTGCACAGAGAGATAAGCACAGACTGCAGACGGCATTTCAATTTCATTTGTTTGCATAACAAATTTTCCGCACGGTAAATTTTTATTGACAATTAAAGACGAAGAAAAAAAGAGCGGCAAAAGAGACTCAGCTACAAGATACACAAACAAAAGCATACTTCAGTCAGGCAAATTGAAATGCAAATATGCAAATTTCAACAGTAGCCATGCATGTATCTATATCTATATATCTTGTATCTATACCCGCTGTTTTTTTTTCATCCTTGCCTTCATCAAAAACCAAACCAAAAACTGTTGACATATGCGTTGTGCATAAATTTCAGTCGCGACGTTGCCTCAAAACAAATCCCATAATAAATGTTGGGAAAACATTAAAAATTATGAAAAGTTCGCTCAAGCTGACTTGTAAAAGCCCTGAAAGCTACAGTCGGACGCAACCGACCCTGTACTTTGCTTTGCCTTGGGCGTCAACACTTACACAATACCCACTTACACTTATTCATACAAATATACGCGTAAATGCAAACAATAACCAATACTTACACATACATACATGCCCGCAATCAAAAATCACGCATAAGTTATCGACGCAAACTTAATAGACCCTTTCAAACTTTTTTAACGTACAGGGTCGTACAGCAGCATCATTTACATACATACACCCATACACTTATACCCACTTACACTTTTTCATACAAATAAACGCGTAAATGGAAACAATAACCATTACTGACACTTACAAACATGTACATGCCCGCAATCAAAAATCACGCATACGTAATAGACGCAAACTTAATAGACCTTTTTGTACTTTTCTAAAGTACAGGGTCTAAAAAGAGTAGAGACAAACGAAAAAATAGAAATAATAACAATCATAATAAGAATTTTGCCGCAAGGCTGCATTGAAATTTCTGTGGTTAGAGCGCCCTTTGGCCTGGGGTTAAGTGTGACTGACATGTGTATGGATTTTGCAATCTTTTGAGCTGAGTTAGTTGAGCGTAAAATATTAAAAAAGGAAACTGGCTGAAGGAACAGGAAAAGCAGTCACATTGCCTTTCCGTTGGCACATTAGAGACAGTAAATTATATTAGAGACAAAAACGTATTGATTGCCTCCTGCAAGTGCGACACCTTTTGAAGTTGCAACACTTTGTTGCAGCAGCAGCAGCAGCTGGGCTGCAGCATAATGTGAAATAAATTGGATTATCCTTTGATTCATTCGCACAACCCTAGCCTATTCACATAATTTATATGCTTTACATATTTCAAATGAGCCAGCCCGAGTTCGAGAGTTCGCAAAACTGGCCAAAATCTTTGGTTGGGTGGTCATTAATTTCCTTGGTGTCGCTCAAAGGAGGCGATAACAAGTTTTGCCTGATTTGATTGCTCTCCCACACTCTGGCACTCTCTGAGTGTGTGTGTGTGTCTGCTGAGATTGTAATAGGATAGAATCGCACATATATCACGGGCACAGGAGATAATTAAGTTGACACAATGCACAAGTGACTAAATACGAGTACATATTTCCCTGTGCAGCTCTTTAAATGCCTGAAATTTTATAAATAGTTTAGCTGCAACGCCAGACAGCTTGGCTCATGCAACAAGCATGTTAATAGGGCTTAAAGCGCTTATCTCACTTTACTTTGGCTCACAGTTTTTTCTGGCCAAAACCTAGCATACAAATGGGGATTCGCTGTGCGCTCTGTGCTCTTTGGTCTCTTGGCTTTTTGTTGTAGTTTTTATATTAAAATCGCACCAGACTGGACGAGGGCTATTAAAAGCATCGCAGACATGTTGCTGGTGCTCGCAAAAAAAAGGTTACCTTTACGTAAATCCCAGTAGGAAATTAAAAACCAAAATGAAGTCAACAGAAGGAGAACAGATAGTGGGGTGTCTCGACAGTGAAACAACGAAATTTATCGTCATATTTATAAAAGTGCAATGCCAGTTGCCAGATACCAAACATAGGGTCCACTCGGGTCGTCAAAGACACCTTATTACCAATAAAGGAAAAAAAGAACTGCGGATTCAACTGTCCACTGTATGACGCAGTCCTGATGTCATGTCCTCTGTGTGTGTGTGGTTTTTGTTTCCCACATTTCTCTCTCACATTCTCAGTTCTCAGTTCGCTTGACAAATTAAAACGCCAAAGGTTCGCGACTCGCACAGGACATGCTACAAATGTCCTGTCGCCTGGCTTACGATTAATGAGTCTTTAGCGTTTTTAGTCGCGCGAATTATGATGATTACTTTGACTGTCCCCACACCCTGAACACCTGTCTATACTCTGCTGTATATGTTTATATAGTATTATAGCGTATTATATTTTATTCCGCCAGACAAAAGTCTGCGCAAATAACAAATAAATTCGTGTGCACAATTCTAACATCGTTGCTGCTTCATTGGCTTTTGTTTTTGATTTTAATTGGAAGCGGGTATATTGTTAATCTTAATACTGTAGTTTTTTATTTGGAGTAAATGGATTGAACTTTATTCATAAATGTATTCAGTACGTCGAAATGTATTATTTTATATTTATTTAAAATTTTTGTTTGCCTATATACAGCTTACTTGGAATGTAAAAATATTATTATAAATTGTATTTCAATTTAAATAGAATTTCATAACTCATCCACTACATATTCATATTCTCTGTATCTATAAATTGATTATTTAATTCTACTTAATTTTCAGATTTCAATAATATAATACCAAAGCGAGCTTGTTATATGTTTGGTGAGTCATGACCGTATTTATTTAAATTGTTTTTTAAATATTTACCTACTTACTTATAGTTTAAAATATTTGCTTCAAATGTAAGGCAAAATATCTAACTCAAGCTCAACATATTCACATTTCCTCTAGCTGTAAATTAACTATTTATTTTTGCAGTAACTCTACCAATATTTATAATTATTATTAAAATGATTATTATCAATATAAAATATTTATAATGTTACTGACAAATTTATAAAATATTAATTCATCTATTCTTCAAATATAAACTATATTTTTTACTACTTTAAATTTTGATTCTTTGCTCTATTAAATATTAATTTTATAATAATTTTTAGTAAATCTCTCTTGCATTTAAAAGTTATTTAAAACACTTTAACTATTCAGTAACTTCTCTCTTATTATACACTGTCCAAAAGCAAAGCATTTTCCACGGTATTCTATTAGTCATCCTACCAAAAAGCCAACTGCCAGCTCATCTATAAGCATGTAAATATATATATACTTTTTTCTTGCTTTGTTCTGGCTTCATAAATGTCACAAAAAGCCAACTCGTAGTTGTTGCTGTAGCTCGGCTAATCATAAAAAATATTAAGCTCTGATTTTGACGCGACATTTTTAACGTTCGAGCGTGCTAATGAGTTTTTTTTCCCTCTGTTTTGTAGCAGAGTGTAGGGAGTGGGTGGGTGTCGCTGTCTGGCCTGTCTGCCAGTCGCTTGTTAATTAGTTCTTCCGCTCAAAATGTATTTAATGCTTACGTGCTAATATTTGGCGACTGCCACGCCCACTCAGCTTAAAAGCCGCCCAGCGCTTGACATGCGATTAATAAATAAATTTCGAAACATTTTTTCTTTTGGGGTTTGCGTGAGGACACTTTGTCCTTCTTAAATGCCATTCCATACTAATTTGTTTATGGGTTCATTTCCCAGCGGTCAATTGTTGGGTCGTCTCTGATTTGATCCTTCCTCACTTAGTTTTTTTTGCATATGACTCTTCCTGTCGCGCCTTTTGTTTAGAGGGAAAAACACCTTTTCAATTAGCCAGCCGCACTTGAAATCCATTTGAGGCGTTAATTTTGGTTGGCATAGCTGGAACAAAGCGCCGTTAACGCTTCGCTCAGCTGGCAAGTGACAACCCCAGAAGGTACTACAGGTATATTTCCTAGAGAGGAGCCCATTGAATACGCTGTTTTTTAATTGAGCGCACAGACGTGCCACACATATAAAAAGGTGTTTTATACACATACAAACATCATAACATTAATGTTAATTTCCAGTAAAGTGCTACAAATTGATTTCAAGCATAAAAAACGAAGCTGCAACAATAGAGAGAGAGTAGAGAGTCTGGAGTATAAAATAAGTTATAAAATAGCAATTCAGATTAAGCTGAAAATGCATCTTAATGCCACCAAGGTAGTCGCATAAAGATATGAAAATTTCACAGCTCAATTAAAGCTGCAAAGAATGCGACACTATTTTAGACACAAACTGAGCTACGAGGTATCTATCTGTGAGTCAGCTGAAGTATTGTTGGAGAGAATGGTAACATTGCCACAAAATTGATTAACAGAAATGACAATCATATCTATTATGTGTATCTCATTGTATCTGTATCTCTATGGGCTGTGTATGTATCTGTATCTCTCGGCTGCATCTGCTGCACGTCGCATTGTCATTAACTGTGTGCCTCAACTTTTGCGCCTGTGTCATCTAATTGACATTTGTTAATAGTTTCTCTATTCCCATTTCAGGTTGGGTTTCATCTCACACAAAAGTGAACAACATTTTCAACATTTTCTACCAATCTTTGTTGTGTGTGTGTGTATTGTTGGTGGGGTCATAAAAGGCGTTTGTTCATCAAAATTGGAAAATTGTCAGTAATTTTTATTGCTGGCCAGGCTTGTTGACTAATCATTTTCAGTTTATTTCAGATCGTTTTGTTGTTCCCATTCTTGCCCTCTGTGTACTGATTCTTATCTATAAATTGTGGAAAAAATGAAAATGAAAAATCTCTGACGAAACGATCGATCAGTGGCAGCAGTGCTCAAAGTCAAAAGCCAAAAAGAAAAATGTCGAATAATTGCTTACAATTACGAGTACAGAATGCAAATGGCATAATTGACAAGACTCGACTCAAGTCGACTCGACTCGACTCGATAGCTGACTGACCTGAGGCATCATCATTAATCAATTTGAAGATTGGGCAGTTCACAAATTGCTATTCGAATTGTCTTTGAGTTGTGCACACAGTAGCAAGAGCAACTGTCAGTGCAAATGGGCTCTAGATCTATGGACAGGATAGTGCAGTAGCTAACTGGATCAGTATCATGAAGTGCCATTAATACTCTCTACTTGCCATTTTATCATACTTTTAATCAGCATCAAAGCAGCTTTCTGCAACCCTTTTCGTCAATCCATGGCAATTAATCAAAAAGGCGCTGCTCAAAAGGCATAAAATTAACAGCAAAGATGTCAAGCGGTAGACCAGAAATAAATTGCATAATGGCAACAGCCATACATAAATAATTATAAGGCACAAAAGGCAAAAGTGTTAAGGCACAAACACCAAACTCCTCCGCCTCCAGTTTGCAACTTCTTCTGCTTGCAACTTGTTGTAATCCATCAAAAGCGACGACAAAACTTTACGCATTGTTAGGCAACGCCGGCAGTAAAGGGTTAAAGTTGCCAGGCACTTACAGCACTCTGAATACGAGTGAGTGTATAAGAATACTATGTGTGAATACTTCCCATATACATATATGTATCTGAATACGAGTGAGTGTATATGAATACTGTGTGTGAATGCTCCTCATATATATGACTCTGAATACGAATGGGTGTATATGAATATTGTATGTGAATACTCCTCATATTTATGTCTCTGAATACGAGTGAGTGTATATGAATACTCCTCATATATATGACTCTAAATACGAGTGAGTGTATAGGAATACTGTGTGTGAATAATCCTCATATATATGTAATTATCTGAATACGAGTGAGTGTATATGAATACCGCATGTGAATACTCCTCATATATATATGTCTCTGAATACGAGTGAGTGTATCTCAATACTGTATGTGAATACTCCTCATATTTATGTCTCTGAATACGAGTGAGTGTATATGAAACTCCTCATATATATGACTCTAAATACGAGTGAGTGTATATGAATACTGTGTGTGAATGCTCCTCATATATATGACTCTGAATACGAGTAAGTGTATCTAAATACTGCTGTGTGAATACTCCTCATATATATTTCTCTGAATATGAGTGAGTTTATATGAATACTGCATATGAATAATCCTCATATATATGTAATTATCTGAATACGAGTGAGTGTATATGAATACCGCATGTGAATACTCCTCATATATATATGTCTCTGAATACGAATGGGTGTATATGAATACCGCATGTGAATACTCCTCATATATATATGTCTCTGAATACGAGTGAGTGTATCTCAATACTGTATATGAATACTCCTCATATTTATGTCTCTGAATACGAGTGAGTGTATATGAATACTCCTCATATATATGACTCTAAATACGAGTGAGTGTATATGAAAACTGTGTGAATACTCCTCATGTATATGTCTCTGAATAAGAGTGAGTGTATATGAATACTGTCTGTGAATGCTCCTCATATATATAACTCTGAATACGAGTGAGTGTATATAAATACTGCGTGTGAATACTCCTCATATATATGTCTCTGAATACGAGTGAGTGTATATGAATACCGCATGTTAATAATCCTCATATATATGTCTCTGAATACGAGTGAGTGTATATGAATACTCCTCATATATATGTTAAAGTATATGTATATTCAAAGTGCGTAGCTTGTGGGTGGGCCAGTTCAGGGAAGAGACAGTTATTGACAATGGAATGGAGCCAATGCCAGCGAAATGTATAAATACGACTGCCATCGAGCATCGAGTAGAGTGTATAGAGTATTTACTATTGAGTATCGAGCGGAGTGGAGGAGGAGTAAGTGTAATATTTGCCATTTAGCTGGCCGGGCACGTTTTGCATTTAGCGCGTAAAATAAATTTGCACAATTTGTGACAAGTGCTCGAGCAAGAAAAACTTCAGCCAGCGACAACAAATTGACAACTTGTGGCAGCCACTGCTACAGTAGTAGCAAGTAGGAGGAGGCGAGTGGAGTGGAGTGGAGGGAGGTGGCCAAGTTGAAGGCGGGGAGGCAGTGCCTTGTCTCTTTGTTTGGAGGCGTCACTCTGGGCAGCTTGCGGGCTAATTGTCATGCCAGCCAGCAAACGCATTTCGACTGCCCGTCTGTCTGCCACTCGGTCTGTCTGTCCCTCCGTCTGTCTGCCACACTGTCTGTCTGTGTCTGTGTTTGTTGCGTTTTCGCTACTGATTTTTCTTATTTTCCTACTCTCCGTCCATCAATTGACTTTATCTATTTGAACTCACATGTTAAAAATATCAATTTGTTATCGACTTCGCTGCGGGCTTTTGTTCTCCTCTGACAAGCACTCTATGGAGTAGAGGTTTTTCTCTACTCTTTTTCACTAGCTGCTCTTGGCTCCATCCAAGTCGAGCCTAGCTCCACTTGGAGCTGCAGCTGTGGCAGGTCTGCAGAGTCGCGAGTTTTGCCTCTTGGTGTGATTTATGGGCACTTTATGGCATAAATGTAGGTGCGGCCGCACATAAATCATCGCACACAACTTGCAACGCTTTGCAGAACGCATTGGCAGTGCCACAGCATGTAACTCGATACCTATTCGATACCTGCACAGCCTAAGTGTCTCGAGAACTTTAAATTGTTATTTTTGTTTGTGACCCCAACTAACTTTAATTATAACTAAAACTACTTCCACTTATCTATGCCAATGTCAAGTCTGTTCGAGTGATTCATCACTTGCCTTTTCCGCTTTCTGTCATTAGAGCTACACCTGTTATCCTTTAGTCACTTTTGTGGCCAGTCATCTAATGCCCATTGAAATCACTTAATACTTTAACTCTGGCAAACGAATTATCCTTCACTTGAGCCCAATTATGAATAGTGGACGAAAGATACCCGGCATAAGTGTGCCACTTGTAAGGGTATAAAAGTTGGCAAGTGAACCACTAAACCACTTTGTGTCCAACTGAGTGAGTGTGTGTGCCACACCCACACTCATTACACACATTAAACATGAATAATTCATGCTGCTGCCAGGAGCTGTTACAAATCTGCTGTTGCATTAATGAGCTACGCTTCTTATTTACCATGATGCCGCACAAAACGGGAATTGAAAGAAATGCAGCAGAGTTTAATTAGAAGTCAAATTGTCTTATCATAATTTCCCATTTGGTATTTGGGATTTTTGCACTGCCAGAAATTGTTTAGTCATTCCATAGCCAAACAACTCACAACTCTGCACATCAATCATAGCTCCGTCCGACAGCTGTGTTAATGGTCAGGGATAATGTCCTGGGTGTTTGCGTGTCCTCTCACAATGAGTGTATGTGTGTGTGTCTAGGACTTTCGGTTGGACAAGTGCATGATTAATTATTTTATTATCTATAAATTGGTTTTGCTACGTTAAATTTCATTGCATACTTTAAGGTGCTTTTACTATTTGTAGAGATAGAAAAAAGAAGTCTAGCTGTCTACAGTTTTTTCACTCCACATCCGACTGATATTTTCAAGTATCGTGGAGTATTTTCTGTTTGCTATTTTTTCGCACAAATTTGCTCTTAGTCCAGCTGAAACTCTAGTTATTTGGGCCACACAATAAAAATGCTTTTGGGAAACTATGCCGCGACTCAGAGAGTCATAAATCGTTGGCACCCTTAGCCAATGCTCTCGATATTTGGATATTTGGACTGTTTCTAATTTTGAGGGCACATTTTAATAGCTGTGCGAGTGTAGCTTGTGTTCAATTAGCCAAAGTTTTACGACTCGATGGGGCAATAGGCTAAATCTGTAAATCAGTCGCCGACAAGTCCATAAACTACTCGAGTTATATGGCAAAAATTGTGATGAAAGATATGTGTAATATATATAAATACTTATCAGAGCTTAAAGCGTGAGAAACTTTTGGGTATACTCATTAGGTTTAGGGTTAAGAAAAAGATATCATTACCACCATGGGGAGTCAACACGGAAGCCAATTAGATCAGCTCCAATTGAAGTAGAGATACAGAGATACAGTAGTTATAGATATGTATCTATAGTAAGGCAGTCCAATTAGCGGTTAGATCATAAACCAGAACCCACAACTAACTCAATCATTATGCAATTAGGCAACTAGAAACCGAGAAAAGGGATCCCAATAGCACTGGGGGAGCGTTGATACGGGGGCACATTAAATCACGCGACCCATTAATAAAATCGTTGCAAGTTGTTGTACGCAATGTGCCGCCTCGACATTTTAATGGGTATACAGAAGTTTCAAATATTTAATCATTGTCGCTGCTCGGTATCATTGCCGTCCATAGATATGCCATAATTCTGTAGAAAACAATTTGTATGCTTTGATTTGTGGCATGGCTGGAGCCATGGGGCAGCTGCAGCTGTGGATGCAACCGTTTTATGACCCTGTTTGTAGGCCATTAAATGATTGTGTAAATTCTGGAAAAAGAAACCAAATTTGTACACAATTTTTGAAGAAGACATAAAAATTATAGATACACACACCACACCGAGCGAGATGAGTGTTAAATTGTCTGAGTGATGCGTTGAGGTCAAGTGAATTTACCAACACTAATCGAGTTGTTAGCCCCCGGGAGAGGCAGTCGAGAAGTGGGAGGGGTTTGCTGCCAATGAACTGAGACCTTTTGTGGCAACTGTACAGCTTTTGTGGCGCTGCTCCCCAATGTTGAATATCTTTTTTGTTTGATTGACAATTGTGCAACAGAGTGTGTACAAGTTGCGAGGGGCCGCAGGACTATCTACATCTAATGTCATGCCTGACATCAGCCAGGGAGCGGGAGGGAGAGTAGGCGGTGCCGCCCTAAAATGTCACTTGGTGTTAGTGGCAAGCAGTTGTTGCATGTGACAGTGCATGATTTTTCATACACATATGCATATGATGTTGCACGGGGCGCACGCGCTGTGGCAACATGTGTTGCATATTACTTGGAAAATGCCTCAAATGCTTGCGGCTTTACGCTGCACACAGATGTTTGAGCGCCCCTTCCCCCAGCCCACCCCACCGCATGTGTCTCAATGAAAACTAATGCCTGGGCTAAAGTGACGTTTTCATTTTTCGGAAAATCCCCCATTTGACTTGATCTTGGTCGCTGTCGTCGTCGTCGTCGTCGTCGTCTTGCCACTATTTTTAGCACGTGACAGTCGCGTGTGGAGCTGACGACGACCCCCGAACCGAACCGCCGAACCGACGATCCGAACCCAACTGAACTGAAGTGAACTAAAACTGAAGGCCCCCCATTTACCGCCCTCGTTGTGTGTCGTGAATGAATTTATAAATAAATATCAGAGATCTTGGCCCGCAACACTTCTGGGGAAATCCATCCGTGAAAATGTAAAATATCTCCTGCTGAGTTTTTCTTTGGCGCACTTTTCACTTTCCATTTTCATTGCTGTTGTTAGACCCTGTACTTAAAAAACGTACAAAAGGGTCTATTAAGATTGTGTAACTGAGAAATGTATGTAACAGGTAGAAGAAGGCGTGGCAGACCTCACGATGTATATATATTCTTGATCAGGACGACAAGCTGAGTCCGCAAAGGAAAGTACAGGGTCCACTACTGTCCGTTGCATGCGACTGTAGCTTTACGGGTTTTTGTTTTCTTTCGATTTTAGTCTCTGCTTAGAATTTTTTGAATAAATGCTTTATTATCATCGACTGGAGTCGAACTGATGGGCTGTTGAAAAGTCGCTTCTAATGAATTGTCTCTCGCCCTCTCTAAAACAAATTGATTTATTTTAGTAGCTTGTTTTAACACCCTAACGTAATCTGAGACCAACTTCGCTTTCAAAGACCTTTATTGCTGCTTACATGCTAAAGAAAATATTATTATTAAAATGGTTTGGGTATATCCTTTGTTCAGTTACGATCCTCGATCCTAACGATTACGATAACTCCACCCACATTTTTCGAGTCCTTGGCGAATTTCACTATGGCCTTGACAAGGCCGCGTGGCACCTGCTCGGGCCATTCATCCGTGTTGAATACCAATTTCTTGATGTAGAATTCGCCCTGTGGCACGGGGCAGAAATCTTCATCGACATGTGGAAAGTTGGATATATCTCCCTGTTTCAGCGATGGTTGCACGAACTGTGTGAAGAACTTCTTGAAGCATTCGCAGATTTTTGTGGGTGGTATATCGAAGACCATACGTTTGTAATCGCCATCGCTCTTGGGGCTAACATAGAGCTCCACAGCCACCGTGAAGTCATCGTCGTTCATTTCACCCATGAATGCAAACGAACCATTGAATGCTCGATCCCGGCCAACGGTACGCAGTCCATCGAAACTGACCAGGGTCTCTGAGTCGCCCTCGAAGGACTCCAGCTTCTCGTTTTGAACCACATAGTCTTGCTCACACTGCCGGAAATTATTATATTATATATTCTATAGAATATTATTGTAAATACTAAGAACTTACCGCAATGTGTGGCACCAACTGTATGAGTAGAACAACTACAGTCCACTTCATGTTCAGCTTTACAGATCTACTGAATATAGGGGACCTAGGGTCCGACCTATTTATGTTAGGGTCCGTCACGCGATACTCATGTCGGATGCAATTGTCATGTTTCGCAGTGTTGTTATTGCAACAAAGTAGTTGTTAGATAAAGCCAATAAATAGCTATATAATTTCACAGCAATGTTAAATATATAATTTCAAATATAACTAACTACATTTACTACTCTATAAAGTTTTTTTTTTTTTTAATTTTTCCACTGCGTTTTATTGCCACACTTGCGTCAATTAGCTGCACCGAGTAACCCACACAAGATGTTGCACTATAAATCTCTCGAGTTGCAACTGAAACCCAATTAACGCCTTCGAACGTGCCTTGATTTATGCAAAATAAGCACAACTAACGGCAAAACTAACAGTGCCTAAGCGATTTGAACACCCACAATGACTAAACCAGAAAAAAAACCAGCGCAAGACCTCCAAAATCAATCAACCTCGTTTCAAAGACAAAACGCAAAAAAAGGCAAAAAACAACTACAAAAAAAATATCTCAAAAAAATCATAATAATAAATTGCTGTGATTTAATCAATTGTAGCAGGTGTTTTACAACTGCAGCAACAACAACAACTTCAGCCACAACAACTACTCGTTACAACAACAAAAAAACTTGCTCTACGGCCCAGCTCCTGCTGCCGTGCTGCTGTTGCCTCGACTGCAGCATTTGTGGGCTGTTTGATTTGCTCAAATTAGCGCATGCAAAAGGAAAAAAACGCAGCACAAGCAGAAGAGGTGGAACAACAGCAACAACAACAAACCTGTTTCAGTCTACCTACAAGTAGTATGTGCCACATGTGGCACTCTTTACGAGCCATGCTAACTGAAATTTGTTGCCTTTTTTTCCATCAACAACCCACACACAATTGGCCAGCGCTTTAAAGTGTTTGTCAAGTGTATTAGAAACTGCCTGCTGGCCAATAAATTATCGATTATATCGATATCGATAGTGGCGATAGTTGGCGTTGTTCTGACTAGTCAAATTGGCTTTGTGCAAGTAAAGTTCCAAGTGTATCTTATATTACATGTTATAGTCATAGTTGAGCATTATATGCAGATGCCAAATGATATCAGTAAGTTATCGAATTTATCGATATAAATTTCACAGACTGGCAGCTGGAAATACTAAGATGAGTACTCAGCTATGGTGCTTATAAACAATAAAAGATTGTTCTTTTTGATAAGCGACTATCTATAGCTATAGATTCTATAGTCTCGATAGTAACGATAGTACATTGTAACAATAGATCTTTAGTCGTGAGTCTTGCTAGAATCGATTGTCGAAAATCTAGACTAATAAATCTTACAGTCTGTAAACGAAGCGAGTCACTTTCGATAGAACTTAGAAACGATAGTACTTAGTAATAATTGATCTTTATTCATTAGTTTTGCTAGAATCAATTATCGACAATCTAAGCTAATAAATATTACAGTCTGTAATAGAATGGAGCCTCGCTCGATAGTACTTAGTAACGATAGTTCATTAACCGTGAGTCTTGCTGAAATTGATAGTCGACTGTCTTTGCTAAGTATAGAATAATATAGTAAACAAATTGAGTCACTTTCGATAGTACTTAGTTACGACAGTTCTTAAGCCGAGAGACTTGCTAGAATCGATAGTCGATTATTTAAAGATATAGATAGTATTATCTGTAAATGAATCAAGTCACGCTCGATAGTACTTAGTGACGATATTTGCTGTGAGTCTTGCTAGAATCGATAGTATAGATAGTATAGCCTGCAAACGAATCGAGTGATGTTCGATAGTACTCAGTAACAATAGTAGTCAGTATCATTAGTTCCTTAGCTGTGATTCTTCCTAGAATCGTTAGTCAACTATCTATACCGAAAGATACAACAGTCTCTAAACAAATCAAGCCACGCTCTTTATTCAAGTCGTTTGTACTAAATATAATCTGTTAAAAACTCATCAATATAACTAAATTTAGCTTAAGTAGTGCAAGCTTAATAAATCATATTTAAATGCGGCACAGTGAGCCTGGCTTATGATGGATTCATGTGCAGTCAGTCAAGCATTGATTTCATTTTTGGCATTTGCATTTTGATTGATATTAATGTACGTACGTCAATCAATCAATTGGCACAGTGCACAGTGGTTAGAGGCAGGTAAACTTAACATGTAATCAAATATCTCACGTACATCACACACACACTCACACACACACACACCCGCAGACAGATGCACATGCACATGTGTGTCGACGGTAGCCCGAAACCACAGTGGGGCAGTCAATTATGCCATTTGGCCCCAAAAACAAAATATATATGAAAATTTACGAAAATAAAATGCAACGGCTGTTCAGGCGGTGGATCGGGTCGGTCGGTCGGTCGCTCGGTCGGTCGATCGTTGCGCATGCGCAGCACCACATGACGTCCAATAAAATTAAGCGCGTGTTGCAGTTGTTGTAGCTATTGTTGTTGTTGTTGTTGTTGTTGTTGTTGTCGCTTTGGAGTTGTTGCTGAAGTTGTTTGCAGTTGTTGTTGCCCACTTGACCAACAAACGAAACAACACGTACAATGTTTGACGCGTGACGTGCCTGCTTAGCTCATTAGTTACACTAGACAACAAAAATGCATAAGCTGCCATAAATTGGGATATTTTAAATTAAACTCAACATTTAAATTTAAAGAAATTAAGCTCGAAATAAGTGAAATTTTAGTTATTAGAGTGAAATTAGTAGACTATCAAAGTGCGACACTTAATATGTCCCTGGGTGTATACATATGCGACTAAATGAATTGATAGATAGATTGATAGATACATTGATAGATAGATAGTTAGATAGACACTTATATTGATAATTGGATTGATGGAATGATTGATCAATGGATGGATTGATGAATTGATGGATTCATAGGATGATGAATTGATGGATGGATGGATGGATGAATGGGTGTGTTGATTGATGAATGGATGGATTGATAAATTGATGGATTGCTGGAATGATGGGTTGATGGAATGATAAATTGATGGATGAATGGATCGATAGATGGATGAATGGATGGATTGATTGAATTATGGATTGATGGAATGATGGATGGATGGATTGATGGAATGATGAATGGATGGATGGATGAGTGGATGGATCGATGGATGGATAGATGGAAGAGTGGATGCATTGATGAAATTTTGGATGGATGGATGGATGGATTGATGAATGCATCGATGGATGAATGTTGGGATGGGTGGATAGATGGATAAATGAAGGGATAAGTCGGTGGATCGATGGATGGATTGATGGAATGATGAATTGATGTATGGATGGATTGATGGATGAATGGTTGGTTGGATGGATCGATGGTTGGATGGACGCATGGATCGATGGATGAATGGATCGATTGATGGACTGATGGATTGATGAATTCATGAATATCTTTCCTTACTGCATTCAGTTCAATTTAAATAAGTTAATAAATAAAAACAATTTAATATTATAATTACATTATTATCTTCCCATAACTTAACAGTTCCTTGTATTACGCACCCAATTCATTATAACCGCATTAGGTTGCCCAGTGTTATTTGCCACTGCCACTGCTTGTGGCACGAACGCTGCGGCGCACACCAATACAAGGGCAACAACTTTCGCATTAGGCCAACGCAGCAGCAGCAGCAGCAGCAGCAGCAACCATAAATGCAACAACAATTTTGTTGAAGCCACGGAAGCCGTGGTGTACTACGCCTGTGTAGGAAGCTCTGTGGCGAGCCTTTTAACATTTATGCCAAGTGGCAGCAATCGGTTGCCGCCCCCTGTCCCCTCTCTGCTCTAGTGGGTCTCAGCAGAGTGCAGTTAATTTTCGCAACGACGCAATAGCCGCAGTCGACGCCTCAGCTCCCACGCTACCCTCCGCAGCTGCAGCTGGTTTAACAACCTGCCGACGCCTTATCACCTGTGCCACTGCAGTCGCTGTGGCTGCCACACAGCTGCTGTTATTTTTCTGTTTTTTGTTTATTTATATTTTCATTAATAATATATTTAGTTTTAGTTTCTGTCGAGTTTTTGGCGCGCAAAATTTCAGGTTTGCGTAACGTCTGAGGCGTGGGCCGAGCTGCCTCGCAGTCGAAGTCGGAGTCAGAGTGGGGCCAATCACATTGCATCTAATTAATTGAAATACGTTACTTTAATTACACCTCAATTAAAAGTTTGATTTATATAGCTGTAGGTGTGCTTTAATTCTTGACCTGCGTCTCCGTCGAGTGGAGCTGCTGGGCTGATTATGCTAATGCCTGTCAGCTGAGTTAGCCACTTGGCCTGGGGATTATTAATATAGTACTATATACGTAAATGTATGTGCATAAATGTAAGTATTTAAATGTATCTATATATAAACATATTGTGGCTTTAAAATATGCAAATGTGCTGGCTTTACGTTTCGCCATTCGCATTTAAAGTGCATTAACTTTTATGCCTGTCAACATTGTTAATGGTTTTGCTTTATGCCCCAGAGCTAGTACTGAAATTGTCTTTTTTTCTCTCTCTGTTTTTAATTTATGCATTACGTAGTTGTAATATTATTTTATGTGTTGCTAATTAAACGGGTCGAGTCATTAAACTCAACTAGGTTAGGCCCAAAAGTATGCAGTATTCTGTGAAATAAATCAAGGTACATTTCATGCAGAGTGAAAAATAGTAATGAGAGAATGAGTGTTTCTTTAAAGTAAATGTTAAATAAATTCAGTAGGGCTACAGTGGGTTGCAGTCGACAGTTGGAGACCTTGTGCTTTGCTAAGCCTCGGGCATCGATAGCAGCAGCGGACGACGAGACGTTACAGCGCTTCTCCATACATAAACACACATGTATACATGGAAATATATGTGTAAAAAACTTCAAATATTCACACACTCATACATACCCATAATCGCAAAGCCACACGTATACATACTGCATGCTGCAGCTTCCCCTCCCCATACCATTTCACTTTGCTTAGTATAGAAAATGTATTAGCAAATAGTATATCAGGTATTTATGATACGATTCACAGCATAGATAAAGTTTGTCACAGGCTTCTAGTAGTCTGAATGGTTTAACTCTTTAAAACCTGTTCAAAAGTTTGTATCTTTAAATTTGGTGATTGGGGAAGAATATATATTTTTTAGGTAATTTCCCCGTTGCACAAACCAAATACACCCTTTTGTACTTTTTCAAAGTACAGGGTCTAAATATTAAAGTCAATTTCTTACCGCGTATTTATAGACATATCTGTATCTGTTTACTGGCAATCGTTTATGGCCTGCGTCTATATTTAGTTGTCGTCTCCAATAAAAGCATAATCAACTAATTGCCATGTGCAAGTGGTTTATCCTTGATCTTCAATGGTTCATTAACTCCAGCGGCGGCAACAATAATGCTGTGGAGCGTATTTAATACAATTAACTCGCTACGTTTACAAGATTAACCTACGCTAAAGAGCAGTCGCAGTCCCAGTTCCACATCCAGTTGGAGTCGCAGTCAGAGAGTCAGCTCCAAGAGGCAAGATCATGGCGAGTCTACGTAGCGCAGATTAACAATCAATTAAAATTGACAACTGACTGCAAAGGGGCAGGCAGCAACTGCAAGTGCAACAGCAACTGCAACTGCAACAAGTGGCAGGCAGTTGTAGGGAACTAAAGGAAACTAATTACAATGGCTGCATAAAAGACGCCATTTAGCCTCGACGACACGCAATAATTACGCCCAATTAATAGCAATAACTTTGCAAATTAGATAATTTCGATGCATGCCACAGACTTCCCTTCACTTACTGTGGCATTGAAAGTAAAGCATCTGCATTTGTATCTGTATCTGAGTCTCCAGCCTGTATCTATCCACACGCCAAATGTATGTAATCAGGCAGCGTCGCTTCTGTCGTGGAGCTGACTAAAGCTCTGCCACGCCTACTGCTAAAACTAGTTCTAGTGGGCATAATTACTCTAGGGTTTGCTTAGTTAGTAGTTATAGTATTAACACTCACTCTATGCAAAGGTTGGGGCAACTTTCTTTACAGTTTCTATTCTCGACTAATGTCTGGGGTCAACTCCACTACACTCGCCTCATAGTTAACCACTTGACTAACCATAACCTCTGTCTCCGCTGTGGCAATTTATCAAGCACCACACGCCGGGAGTTGCTCATCCAGACTGAAGAGGCAACACCACAAACCGCCGCCAGCTGCGGGGAGTGTCTAGTATTACATAAGCAAAGTCAACATAGAGCCGCACTGGGCTTATCTATGGGCCCAACTGCGCAGATCAACTGCAACTCCAACTGCAACTGTTGCAAAGATCAGAAGGCAGAGCTAGTTTGCCCCTAGCAGCTTGAGACTTTGACTAGTCAAAACAGCTGGCAAAAGGTGGCGGCACTGTACCAAGTGCAAGTGGGCTGGGACTCGTACTCCTCGACTCGGGCTGACTCTGGCCAGGCACGCGTCCAGCATCCACTCCACTCTCTCGACTGGCTGAGTGACCAGCTGGGCTGAACAGTAGCTGATTTTATTGTACTACTACGACTACTTACTGTCTGTCTGTCTGTCCGTCTGCCTGTCTATTTGTCCATGGTGCTGGGTGCCTACTGCCTGGGGAATTGTTCTAGTCGATGTTGGAGCATTACAATTGATTTGTTTGTGGCCTTTGGGCAAGTGACAGGCCCATTCCAATCAGCGATTTTGGACCAGCGCACGCCTCCAATTAGAGTCTAAACGACAATTGTACTTTTAACCCAATTTACTTATGCGCATTGCTTTGCTTTGCCTTCAACTACTCTTTCTCTCTCCACACAATAAATCTGAATTGTATAGAGTTTTGAAAGTCGTCGCTATAGAGTCTAGAGTATATGCTATCCCTAGCTACAACGCGCCGACTCCATCGACTCGATGCTTTAAACTATGTTTAATGCAAGGGTAAAGTGCGTGCGGAATACCCTTAATTAAAGTTTAGTTCTTATGAAATTGAAATAAATTCAATGAGAATATTGTTAAATATGTTCTTGTTTTAAATAAATTTAAAAAAAATAAATAAATATAAATATTGAAGAATATTTATATTTATATACAAAATTCAAAGAATTCAAATAAATATTATTATTGATAAATATGTATTAAAATAAATACATATACAAAAATATTGAAGAATATATTTATTTTGCTTTAAAGAATAGTTAAACTACATAATCATTTTATTTTCGTATTTCCTGTATTATTTATAATACTTATGTAACCATTAATTGACTGACTATTTTGTCGGAATTCCCTTAATTTTTCAAACTTTATTTCAATATAAAACAAAGTTAAGAAATATATTCATTTTACCTAAACATTTTCTATATTATTTATATTACTTCTATGACCATTAATTGCCTGCCTTTTTATAGAAATACCCTTAATTCTTCACGCCTCATTTCATTTGTTAGAGTATTCCAAAGTCGCCTATGCTCGGCCTTTGATTCCTGCTTGTTTATGTATTTGATTATTTGCTTAAATCTTTATCACCGGCTGCCTCGTTCGTATGCAGGCAACGTTCATTGCCGTCGTTTGCATCTACATACGAGACTCGACTCGACTCGACTTGCCTGCGCTCGCTGCCCAGTCGGGTATCGGGCATCGGGAGAATCGGGAGTCGGGCATCGGGAGAGTCTAACCAGCGACGAGTAGTAGTCGTAGCCAGTGGCGTGTTGTTTTCAGATCCATTAAGGCAATGACCTGTTTTCATATCATTTCTTTTATTTTTTCTTCTTCTTATGCTTCGCATGTGTGTGTGTGTTTGCGAGTGTGTGTGTGTGCCTGCTTTGTTGTTGTTTTGTCTCGCTCTTGGCGTAGGCGTGTGCGACAGTGGCAGAGGGAGATAAAGGCACAGAGGGATGTAGGAGAGAGGGGGAGAACGGGAGCGGGTAAGAGCAGCACACGCAATCGGATCGGATCGGTTGGGTTCGTCTGTCTGTCTGTCCGTCTGTCTGTCTGTCGCATGTGTCCATGTTGCAAGTTGATAGTAAAAATTATGATGATTCTTGCCTCAGTACAACAACAACAACAACTGCCGCTGCCACTGTGACTGGTCAAACGGGTTATGCTTTTTATTTTGTTGTTGTTGTTGTTGTTGTTTTTCTTTTTGTATTTTATTCTGTTTTTTTTTTACTCTCTGGCCTGTGCATATTTATCTTTGCGTTGTCGTTGCCTCCACTTCATTAGGTCTTTAATTTTATATCGACTGGATGCGCGTATCAAAACAGAGAAAAGGCAGCCCCAACTCCAGCTCCAGCTACAACTACAACTCCAGCTCCAACTCGGTTCTCTGTTGCTTCTTCTTCTTCATTTCTCTCTCTTTTTTTGCAACGTGAAAAAGCCTTTGGCGCGTAAAATCTTTTGGGTTCATTAGAACGTTGAACGTTGTCGTCGTCGTCGTCGTCGTCGTTGACTATGGATAACCCCAGAGCTCTGGGTAGAGCGTAGCCTGTGCCTCTGCCGCTGCTTGCTCCTCTGCTGCTGCCGCTGGTTCTGCCTCTGCCTCTGCCATGGGCATGGGCTCATGCGCAATCAAGTCGTTTCACTGGCGCTGTCAGTTTGACAGAACATCTGCGGTTTAATCTGGTTTGGGGATGCGTCCGCCTCGCCTGGATGCGTATGCCAACTCTGTGGGCACTCACTTGGGTACAGTACGAGACGGTAATGATGGGTCTGCCTAGCCAACTTCTTGATCTTCTTCTTCTCCTTTTTCTCCTTTTTTCTTTATTAGTTTATCTTTCTTCTTCTGGCGGCTCTATCAATTTTATCCATGTGACAATTTTAACAGCAAGCAAATAAACTCTTTCAGTTGATGTAATTATGCCTGCAGCTGCCAGCTATAGATATTTCTAATTTAATGGCTTTACAGGGTATGTTATGTAATAGTAAAGAGAGTAATTGAATGATATTTCATGATGTCATAATCTTGTTTTAAAGTGGATATATTTCGTATGGTATTTACTAGTCAAAAGTCATGTTAGTTGGGTATCTCTATTAGCACTTTCTGCTATCTATTTATAGGGTATTTGCTAGCATAGTTTGAGTTGATAAAATATCCTAAAAATATATACAAACAATATTGACATTATGCTCAATATTTTCACTGAGGTATATGCATTGACTTAACTAATTCCCTGGTAATTACTAGATTAGTTTACAACTAAATTATATAGACATTATGTGTAATATTTCAGTCAAGAAAGTGTATACCTTGATTCAACTAATTCTAGGGTATTTACTTGCTTAGTTTCCTATAAAACTAAAGAGATATTATAGCTAATATTTCACTTAAGTATAAGCCTCGATTCAACTTATTTTCCACTATATATTTACATGTATCTACTTGCACAGTTTGAGTAATTAAAATTGTCTAAAAATACATGAAAACTTTATAGATATTATGCCTATAACTTAAGTGTAAGTATAACTTGATTCAACTAATTCCAGGGTATTTACTGGATTTGTTTCCAATAAAACTATAGAGATATTATGCCTAATATTTCAATGGAGTATAAGCCTCGATTAAACTAATTTTCTACTAAGTATTTACAGTTTATCTACTACTACAGTTTGAGGTTATTAAATTGTCTAAAAATTCATGGAAACTATACAGATAATATGCTTATAATTTTGCTAAAAAGTATACCTAGATTCCACTAATTCCAGGGTATTTACTTGATTAGTTTCCTATGCTTATTATGACTAATCACATCACTGAAGTATATGCCTAATTCTGGATTATTTAGCAGTTTAGTTTCCTTTTGATTCCAGGGTATTTGCTAGTTTAAGCACTGTGGGTGCAGCTGACAGCAACTGTCCACGGGATGGTTTTTTGTACAGTTTGCTTTAGATAAGAGTTCTACTATTTGCCTAGGTGTCCTCAATCTATAAGCACAAGCTTGTGTGTACATACGTGTATGGACGTCTATATACCCATTACTTATCTGAAGATCTAGCTCTGTTTGATTAGTTGCATTTCATAGTCTTTGCTTTGGCTGCCGTCGACTGTTGCTGTTGCTGATGTGTGTTGCTGTTGTGTGTTGTCGTTTGTTTGGCTACTTATTAAATTTCCCAGTGTCAATATTGAACTGTTACTTAGCAATGCTCACTGGGCCCAGCGATATATCTGTATGGTCATGCTCAACCTTGACCATATAATTGCCAAGTGCGATTCTCTCAGCTCCCGCTCTCAGGGTCACAGAATTCTAATTACAGCAGCAACAATTGCAGTTGCATCGCGCTATTTGCATCCTTGAGAAACGAATTGAAAATCTTATACTACATAGAGAACTTGTGCATCGCTTTTTCATAATCTAATGGGCACACCCCCCTGGGGGCGGTGTTTTCCATCAATTTGCAAAGCAAAGACAACTCTCTGGCATCTGGCATCAAATAGTACTCGTAAATGCAATTTATTCGCAATACTCGTAATGAATTCAATGCAAAGTTTAAATGGGCTGACCAAAGCAAATAGTAATATTGCATAATCATAGTTCATTTTGCCACAAATTGCCAGCACCCAATTGGATAATTATGTGGCTAGAACCTAAGAGGTTCAATCATATTTCCATAACCCCAAAAAGGGGCAGAAGAAGAGTGGAAAACCCCCTGAAGAAAAACTAAGAACAAACGCTGCATGCGGGTCGGGTCGTCTTGGCTCTGCACAGCACGACAAATGAATCACGCGGCGATCATCGGGAACTGCTGCAGCAGCAACAGTTGCTCGTGTGCCTCCAGCAGCAGCAGCAACAGCAGCGACATTGACAATGAGCCAAATACGATCCCAAAGCGATTTCAAACTGATACAAACGGTAGCCAAAGCAAAGCACAAACAATAACAACAACAACAGCAGCAACAACAACAACTGCAGCAGCAACACCAACAACAACAACACAAAACGTGCGCGTTGGCCAGAGCTTTTGGCTTAAGTTTTCTTCTATGTTTTTTTTACTTTATTTTAAAGCATGATCTGGCATGATCGTTAAGCAGTGCACAGTAGCTGCTTGAGCGTCATAATAACAGCAGCAGCAACAACAGCAACAACATGCAGCAAATAACCCCACCTCCTACTCGCCCCACCCCCTCCACACAGCATAGGCCTTTGTCTGTGGCACACAGCTGCAGCGCTGCAGGGTGTACAGCGTATATATCGAAGCATAGTGCAACTGGGCAACGGGGCAACAGGCAAGTCGCGCGCGCATGCGCAACAAATCAACACAAGCAAGTCAAAGCTAACCCCCTGTCCGCCCCCCGCCCCTACTCACACACACACACACTCACACAACAGAGCCCAAGCAGTCTGTAGTCCGCAGTCTCCCCATCTTGGTTTGGAGCGTAGGAAACTGCTTAACCGGTTTTGTTGGGGTACGACAGCGATGCACAAAAGCTTTTAAGAACCTTCTTTGTTGTAGCTTGCAGCTGAATGCACTGCGCGAAAAGGTAGAGACAAAACCAGAAAAAATATAAAAAAAATATAAAGAAAAATACATAAAATATAAATATAACAAAATATTAAGAATAGTGTTGAATCAATCACTCAATAATATTACGAATAGTTATAAATAAGTTAATAAAATGATAAACAAATAAATAAAGAAATATTATAGAAATAATGTTCACATGACTATTCAAATATTATAATAATAATTCTTACATCCTTGCTAAAAAACTAAAAAATAAAACCAGTGAAAGATTTTCTTTTTTTAAAATAATATATTTACATATTTATTAAGGGCAATTCAAGTGCATTTACAGTCATTTTTATGCAAAATAAGCATAAATATAATAAATAAATAAATAATAAATGCAATATAATTTAAATTCAAAAATAGGAGTACAAATTATACAAAACATAAATGAAAATAAAGTTTGATTTGTTGGGCAATATAATATTAATAATAATAAATTTAATAGAGCCGTAGTTGCTCCAGCTACATTATAATTAATTTATCTACAATTTATTCTAAGCTACAATTAATAAAATTTAAATAAATATATAAAATTAATTTCAAATTATAAGTGCAAATCTAAAGATAACTCAAACAAACCTGTATTAAAAGGTTGGCTATTCTAGACTAATAATAATTTTTAAAATAAAAATATATAAATTAAATTTACAATAATTTTAGATAGAAGGATAGATAGAAACGACCATAAAAATTCATTAATTATTAACTAATATTTAATTTCAATCAACTGTAACCATTTTAGCAAGAGTTCCAGGGAGTAAAATCAGTTGAGTTTCGACTGTATTATTACAAATTAATATCTATAAATAAACACTCGTATTGACATATGTAATATAACAAATTAATATCCATAAATATACACTCGTATTGTAATAAATTGTTTGCCAAAAATGCTATAAATATATTTCCTTAATTCTATATAATCCTCTTTCCACATCTTCCTTGCCATGCGCTTTCCTTTTTTCTTTGCATTTTTATAATTACTAAGTACACTCGCCGGACAGCTGCCCGATTTATTTTCCCCCCTTTTCGTGGTTTGCCATTTGTTGGTGTTGTTTTTGTTGTTTTTGTATTTTCTAAATCGTTTAATTCCATAGATACATATGAAATTATGGGCCAGGTCGCGTTGCCTTCAATTTTGTTGCGTGTAATTGCCACTTCCAGCCGAACACAACAACAAGAAGAAAAAAGCTTTTATTTTTATTTTCGTTTCGTATCGTTTCGTTTTCCATGCGGTTCTTTTCCTTCCTCTATGTTTAAAGCGACTGCGCTGCCGTCTTAAGCTGCATTACAACTTTTTACTGCGTCTTAACTGAAATCGAGTTTTGTTGTTGTTGTTGCTGTTGTTGTTGTTGCAGTTGTTGTTGTTGCATGTAGTTTTCTATCTGTGCAACTCCGCCCGATACATCAACGCCCAGCGTGCATGGGTTGCTGTCTATAAGTATATATGGAGGTACGACTATACGGACTATACGACTCTACGTACTACTACTATGTGTCTCTGACAATCTGCTGGTTGATGATGGCTACAACGTTTGCGTAGAGTCAACCCCAGCTTCAGCTACAGCTACAGCCTCATCCCTATGCTCATCCTCATCGTCGTGTTGAAGTCGTTCAGTAGCTGCGCTTAATTGCGTTTTGACTTGCGGCGTGAAGTTGCTTTGTGTATACCCTGTATACCCTACACTACCTCCACACACTCTTTCGCCCTTAGAGTCAGTCAGTCAGTCAGCCAGTCAGTCTTGTCTTTGGTCTATTTGCTTAGCGTTACGAGGCGTCGCGTCGCCTCTTTTTGGCGTATGCCCAGTAGCAGTGCTGAAAATTTTTTCTTTTTCCCTTTCCCATTTTTTTATTATTATTTTTTTTAATATTTTTTCACTGTGTGTATTTGTTGTGTGTGCTGCCTTTATGACTTGCAACTGTGCGTTGTTTGTGTTATGCTGATTGAATGCGCTTTGTTACTAGCAGTAAGTCAGTCCGTCCCTCTGTCCCTCCGTCTGCCCAGTTAGTCGGTGGGGTCTCGTGGTGGATGGGTTCTTTTGTTTGTTTGGCTTTGGAGCAGCCATAAATGTACTGTGCCCATTGTTCATTTGACGTGATTAGTTACAGTCGCGTTATTAATAATTTTATAGCATGGCTTATTGTTGAAAATTAGTTGATTACTCATACGCCATGTTAGTCAGTGTTTAAATACAACTACTACTACTGCTAACACACCTGCTCGCTCTGCCAATTCCAATTCCATTTCACTTAATTATGGCTTCTTACATTTGTTACGCTCCTCAGCCCCACAATTCATCAATTCTGTCGTTCTAGACAATTTGGTGTTGCCCAGTTTTATCAGCATATCAGTCGAGTCGAGGGAAGTGTTAGTTTATGTTGTGCTATAACTTTGATTCGTTATGATTTGATGATGCTCTGCACTGATCCCAAGTCTGGCAGTAACTGTGCTTTAATAGGCCCATAAAATGCAAAAGCAGAATTCATTATAAATAGGTTAAGACGCTAAATTTACTAGGCATAAAAGCCAAAGCAAGGCAAGCCTCAGCCTCAGCAGCAGGAGCAGCAGCAGCCGGGCCAACAGACATAAACCTTTAAACCTAAACACGCACTTAAGTAATAAAAAACTAAAAAAAAAGAAGAAGAAATACCAACAGCAACTAAGACGAAAAACATGACATTAAATTGCATGAGGCTAAGGAGAAAAAAAAAATAAAATAAAAATAATATTGTGTCTATAGAGGGGAGCGCGCATAAGAACACAGGTGTTCAGCTGCAGCAGCAGCAGCAGCAGCAGCCATACATAAAATAAAAAAATCAACAAACTTAAAATCAAGTTTTAAAGACGGCAACGGCACTTAAACAGCTCCAGCAGAAGACAGCAGCAGCGGCAGCGACGCGGCAGAGGGCAGGCAGCAGAGACGCAATCGTAGCTGGAGACCTTTAAATGCGCACGACGATGCGGGCCGAGCAGCAGCAGCAGCATCCAAACGAGTCGCCCGAGCAGAGCTGAGCTGAGCCGAACCGAGCTGAGCTGAGCTGAACCAAGGGGCTAAGCCAAACCCAAGCACAACACACAGAGTCGATCAACGCTTGTGCATGCAGCAACTTGTCGATGCCCCCCTCCTCTACCCTTGGCCCCTGTGTCGCTGATTATGATCAGAGAGCGAGCTATATGAGCTGTGGTTGCTGCTGCCGCTGCTGCTGCTGCTGCTGCTTCCAGCACTCATATAATAAACATAATGATAATGCCTGACGCTGGCTGATTGTCCAAGTGGTTCAGTGGCTCCTCCTTCTGCTGCTCCTCCTTGTGCCGGGTGTCTCGTTGCTACTGTGAGTATGAGTCTCAGACGATTGCTGGGCAACTGACACATTGGCAATAGAGAAGCCTAAGAAATGCTATAAACACGGGCAATAAAGTAGAATAAAGTATTATGGATAAATAACAGTTTATTTTAGCGTTAAACTGGCTTAGGTTACCAAAGGTTAAAGTGAGAATAGATAATGTATAAATATGTAGAATGTATAGCGATTAATTGATTATGTATTTATAGTATACATATATAGAGGAATCGATCTCTTATCAGTAAGATATTCTTTAATAGAGTAGACAAAATTTACTCTAACAAAAATTTACTAACATAAGTTTTTGATGCAAATATTAAACTCAAATTCATTCCACATTGATTTTTATCCTTTCCTCTTAATTTTACTTATCATGAGAATTGACTTCAGTACCGTTTAATAATTGTATCTAAAATCTCTTCATTTAATCATAGCACTTAACTATAGTACCGTTTAATACTTATAACTAAAATCTCTTCATTTAATTTAAAGCCTTTTTAACGACTCCATATCACAGTTTATATGTGTCATACAATTCATAAGCGTTCAGTTCTATACCAAATAAATACGTTTAACCTTGGTACCCTTTAGCTACACACACAGATACACATACATAGTCATAGATACATTTGTATCTTTGTAATGAGTTCAGGCCACGCACTGCCAAAAAGGCAACAGCAGCAGTAATAGCAGCTGAGCCCCTCGGGCCGCAGTTAATCAACAAGTTTATGCAAAACTCAAAAACCAGAACAGGAAAAATGAAAAGCGAGCAATAACCCAGGCAGCAGTACACACAACACACACAACAACAGCACACAGAACGCACACCTCAAGCCAAGTCAAAAAAAAAAAAAATAAAAAGAAACAGAAAAAATAAAAACAAGTCAATATGATCGATCGCTTGCTTGATTAAACCTAATTGAAAACGAAAATGCATAGCACACACACACACACAGTTGCATGTATTCAAATACACACACACACACACACACATGCAGACTCGCGCGCTGTCATGATCACTTGTCCGAGCTGCTGCTGCTGCTGCTGGGGCTGAGGCTGAGGCTGAGGCTGTACGTGTGGTTGTAGCTGTGGTCCGGTCCGGCAAGTCAAGCAAACAGTTGGTGGAGAGTGTGAGAGGGGGCGGGGCGGCAGCGAGTGTAGCTAGCGTAGTACTACGGCAACGACCAGAATGTTGAAATCAAAACAAAAACGTAAAAGATCAACGCACAAAGAGCCAAGCAGCACACAGCACACAGCGCGCACGCCACTAAATTTTGGCGGGAGACTACTGTACCCCCAAAGCCATGGCGAAGCAGCGCACGAAGACGCAGAGGCAGCGGAATAAGACGAACAAAACAAAACTACAACCGGAGCGGAGCAAAAGTGTATAGAAAAGCGAGAAGAAAAACAAAATCAAAAACGAACTAAGAGCGAAGCATTGCGCTCTTAACTGCAATCATTGAAAGAGAGTGCAAAGAGTGACCTGTGATCTCTGCTGCAGAGAGAGAGAGAGTACTCAACTGTTACTGCTGCAGCGGCCAGTGTTGCCGTGCTGCAGTGCTGCTGTGCAGCTGTGATTGCATGTTGGCATGAAATATGCTGCTATAAGAGTTTTTTATGCGCAGCTAATGAGACTAAATTGTTAATAAATAAGCAAGGATTACTTCAAGATATATAGCAATCTTTATTTAATAAGTTTCAATTTATTTATTCGAAAAAGAAATGGGTTAATATTTATAGTTAATTATTAAAATGAAAGGAAGCAATATGTAAGTGAATTTTAACCAAAAGATCCATGTTGTTCTGGCTACTTTGTACTCCTATATGAGTATTGTTTAATTTAATTCAATACTACTATAAATAAATAAATAAATAATTAATGCCATTTATTCTAAATTCTAATAAAATAAATAAAATAATTGAAACTTGCAATAATATAGTAAATAAAATATTAAAATATACAAAATAAATAAAAACATATAAAATTTACTTTTATAATGCTTGCCAGTCTTTTTTCTTAATTCTAATTAAATAAATAACTCAATTGAAATTGACAATAATAGAGTAATTAAAATAATACAATTTATATAATAAATAAAAATGTATAAAATTTATTTCCCTAATGCTTTTCACTATTTATTCTAAATTCCAATTAAGTAAATAAAATAATTGAAATTTACAATAATATGGTAAAAGAATAATAAAATATACAAAATAAATACAAATATATAAAACTTACTTAAAAAATGCTTTCCACTATTTATTCTAAATTCGTATTAAATAAATAAAATAATGGAAATTTTGAATAATATTAGTAAATCAAATAATAAAATATATAAAATAACAAAAAACATATAAAATTTACTTTCATAATGCTTTCCAACTATATAAAACCCCAACTGAGAATAGTGCAACTAACTAAAGTCAGACAGCACGTACGATTAAACCGGCAGAATTAATGTGAGTGTGGAGCAAAAGTAGTAGAAACAGAAGAAGAGCAAAAGCCAGTGGAGGGATACTGAGGCATAATGTGGGCTTGTTTGCTTAAAGGGACTAAAAGAACAGACGATACGATACGATACGACTGCAGCGAGCCCCACGACGTCAATTTGCAAGTTCTGCAGCTCAAACTGATCCACACTTAACGGGCAGAGCAGAGGCAGTTGAGGCAGTTGCCAGTTGCCAGTTGCCTGTTGTGAGTTGTGTTGTATCCCTCGTCCCTGCAGCAGCCCAGCCCTCGCCCTACTGCATACGTATTCCGCTGTGTTTTGATTTTACAGCACAGATGTTTTATTTGCCATGCGAGTGTGTGTGTGTGTGTGTGTGTTTGCTTCTTCTTCTTCTTCTGCTGTGTTGTGCCTGTGCCTTCGTTTCATGTCTTTTAATACCTTTAATCCTAGCAAATAATACGAAGCGAGGCCTAGGCACAAGTGTACGGAGGCAAGAGGCGGCTTGGGTCCCTGCTTATAAAACAGAAAGTGTGCAACACACGCCGCTCTGAAGCCAAGCAAAAGACAAACAACAACACAGAGAGAGGGATCCATGGGTTGTTCTACTAGTTGCTGTTGTTGTTGTTGCTGTTGTTATTGTCGTTGGTCTGGGTACGACTTCAACTGCAATGAACTTCTACTTCTAGATGCAAAGTCATTGAACTTATCCTGCCTAGCCTGGCTCTGACTCTGACTCTGACTCTGTACGCTGTTCACTGTTCGACTCTGTTCACTGTTCGCTGTTCCCTGTATCAACAGCATGTGCATCATGATGATCGTGTGGTGGCAACAACAGTGCCCAAGCTTTGTGCCACACTCGCTCACTCTCTTTGCAACTCTCTTTGAGTGTGCGATGAGTGCTCCTTGGACATAATGAACTCGGCTTTTGGCTATACGTACGCAATTTTCAAATCGTGTTTGCCTCATGCGGCACCCCACTCCCAGCTGGGGCATAAAGAACGTTTTTAGAGAACTTTTATTTGATTTTGCAACACGCTGCTGTTGTGGTTGTTGTTGTCGACTCTTACCCAGAGCTCTGTGGCAGAGTCAGAGTCAGAGTCGTATGTATGATAATGATGTTGCTGATCGTGCCACTTTAGCAGTGGTTAACTACGAAGAGCAATCCGACTGGCAGTTGGATTTAACGTTGCACGTTGCAGTTGCATTTGGCCTGCTGCGAACCCCTAGTGCGGGTTGAAGAACCTTTTGATTGGCCTGACTATACACACACACACACACACATACTACTCGACTCGACTTGGGCTCCATGGGCAATCCTGAAGTTGGTGCGGCTGGCGAGGAGAGATTTAACTGTGCCAGAGCTGCTGCTGCCAGTTCTCTTGCACTCTTCCTCTTCACCCTCTCTTTGCATGCATAATATTCCCAAGATTTATGCAAAAAATTGATGGCAATTAGTCGTCGACTCTGCTGCTCTGCTGTCTTCTCTGGGCTCCGCTTTATCTCGGCTCAGTGTGTGTGTTTGTGTGTGTGTATGTATCTATCTTGTTGTCGGTTTGTGCATAATGATTTTCGGTATCAAATTACATTGGTCAGGGGTTTTTAGTATGTATTTTATTTGCAGTTTTGCTGTTTATTTCTTTCTGTTTGCCTGTTGTCGACGCTGCTGTCGTCTTCCTGCTTAATTTGATGCGCTCGTGCCGTCCACAGTCCGTCCTGCCACAGTCCCCCGACTCCATCTGTCCGCAACGGATGCAGTTCCTCCTCTCTCTATCGCAAATGTTCTGTGTGTGTCTCGTGGCAAATGCCACCTTTCGCCTGCTCCACTCCGCTCAGCTTTCAACTTAATGGCGCAACGAAATTATTTACTAGCTGAGACTAAGATAATCAGCGATAATTTCACCAGCCTCCACTCTAATTCCTGCCCTGCAATTCGAATTCACCATCTAAAATTTGGCATTGTTAAATGTAGCTTTTAGTATCATTCGTTGCGAATTGATTAGCTAATGCTAGAGCCTGTGATGATATTAGTTGGATTGCATTATACTATTATAAAGTTATTTTATTTACACATTTATTTTACATGCTATAATAGCAAACATTAAATTTATGGTTCTTGAGACTGGATAGACCAGAGGTACCGAAAATGGATTAGTAAGGATTGCTGCAAATAGACCTATTGGTCTCTAGGCACACCGGGTTTTAATTAGGTCCCTATGTGGTGTCCGAGGCACCTCATTGAGTTGGATTTATATTGGAGTTCCTTTATGCCTCATGCGGAATCTCATCATTGCTTGGCAAGTACCTTTTACTCAGTAAGGTTCTTCGGTAGCTTTATGACATATAGATACCTATGGAAAGAGGTTTATTTTGTAACAATTTGTATATTTATTAATTTAATATCAATCAAAAGCAGTCGACAGATATTTCTATATCAATATCATATAATTAAACGAAGAATTATACAATATATTTTAAGCAAAATTAATTTCAAATAAAAATATATATAAATACATATAAACAGTTGAAAATAATAGAAATATATTCGAATTTTAACAATTTAATTTATTCTTTTAACGTCAGATTGATTAGATATTTCTATATCAATATCATATAGTAAAAGTGAATTAATTTTAATCAAAATTATTATTAAACTAAAAATTATTATGTATAAATATATATAAACAGTGGAAAATAATAGAAATATATTCGAATTATAACAATGCACTCCACACTTCACTGAAGTTGGGCTCTTTTAACCATATGTTATAGTTTATATCGGCAATATCTGAAATGCATTACACTAATCCACATAATCCTGGCTACAGTATAAGCACTGCCCAGGCTTATCACGTTTGTATACCCACACAAACGAGTGCGTATTGTTAGGGGCACAATACTAATGTACGCACAGGTGTTCAATAATAGCTCACACACACTTACACTCACACTCGCAGCGAAAGGCAAAGTAAAACAAACCAAGGCAAACCCAAAGGAAAGTAAACCCAGCACAGCAAAGACCCAAGACAAAAGGGAGTATGAAACGGACAGAGTGCGTGTGTATGCGAGTGTGCGTGTGTCTGTGTGTGTAGAGGAGCCATTTGGCTGTCTATACACTACAGCAGGGATCGTGCTTAGTCTGTATAGGTGTATATAGTATTTGTATGTAATCAGAATCAAAATCCCACAAGACAAACACACGCACAAATTGAATAAATCTCGAGGCACTCGGTACGCGCCCCGCCACAATACACTCTCGACTGTCCTCTCTTTCTGCCTTCCTATCGCTCTCTCTTACACACTCCTTCTCTCCGCTCTTGTGCTATCTTTCTTTTTGAGCCTTTGTTGTGATTTAATATTTCGGTTTATCAACTTCATTTTACCCTCTTGGCAAAGTGTTTTTTATGCTACTTCTTGTTCTTTATTAGGGCTACCAGTGAGAAGAAGAAGAAGCAGATGAGGTAGAAGAAGAAGAAGCAGAAGATGTAGAACTGTGCGCTTAATGCATTTAACTTAACGTCATCATCGCCTGGCACATCATATCTGGGTTGCCCCTTAGCACAATCTTTAATTTGTGTTTCGGGCTCTCTGCAGAGTTGCCAGATGGTGTAAAAGTGGAGAGCATAAGAAGAGGAGTGTACTAGACCTCTTTCTCCACTACATTTGTGCGCAGTCTGGCAACCCGCTGCGCCTTCAACCCTCTCTCTGTGCTGTGAATTAAATCAACCTCGCACCTGCACCCTCTGTAGTGCTTCCCCTCACTAGAGTCTTACGGAAACGTTAACCCAACTACAATCAGTGTTCCCCTACTCCTACTCCTCCGATTCCCTCGTCTCTCTGGCTCTCTGCCTGAGCAGCTGTTGAGATCCCTGGGTTAAGTCGTAGACGCAGTTCGTCCTCTGCTCTGTCGTTGTCTTCTATCTGCTGGGTCTTCGTCGCGTGTATGACATGTGAGTTGCACGTTTTGTCGATTTTCAAATTGAGGCAACATCTCAGCACTCGACGTCGTCGTAGTTGCCGTCTCGACTGACTCGTGCAATCAAACTGAGGAGTTTCAGCTGTGTCTTCGCGTCTCTCTGTCCATAGGGTCCGTCGTCCACACACACAATATCGGTCTTAAGACCTATGGGTACCTGTCAGTCAAAATGCGTTTTACAACAGTTTTATTTTTTTCTCTTCTAATCCTCATGTGTGTGTGAGTGTGTGTGTGTGTGTTTTGTTTTCTTCTCTGCTCTCCCTCACCTTCTTTTCGTTTCGCTGCCCATTTGGTAACCCGTATCGTTGTTGTTGTTGTTGTTGTTGTTGGTATTGTAACACGATTTTATTTTCATTTTCAGTGTGCTTGTCCCTCGTCCCTGGCATCTATGAGCAATCTATCTGACAACAACAACCACAAAGAGACAATCAATTTCATTTATTTTCAGGTTTCTTTTTTGTATATATTTTTCTGCTCTTTGTTGTTGGCTTTTTGGGTTTACGAAGATTCGACAGCTACTACTGTATGGTAATCTATGACAGTTACAAAGATCTTTATTGTGATCTATGGATATTTTGATTGCTCTGCGACGAAAATTGCAAGAGACAACAGCAGGGGGTGTCTGGGAGGGGGGCAGTAGAAGAGGGAAAATTTGCACCTGCGAGGTATTATTATGGAGTTTAAATAATACGTTTTATAATAATGATATAACTACTCTCATGAAAGATAGTTTTGGTATGAACTCAATACAATAAATCGTGGTTTTTAATAATGTTGTAATAATTATATAAAAATCAACAAATAATTATACATTCATAATAAAAAAGTTATTAATTTAATAGAATATTTATTCGCTATACCTTATATAATATAATATTCATTCAATATACTTTTATTATAAAAGAATTTCAATATTTATATCACCGTGATATAACTAATTTCATATAAGATACATTTACTATGAATAAAATAAAATATATCATACTTAATAATATAATATGTCGTATTATGAAACTCTTTTGCCAATGAAAGAATATCTATAAATATCTCTGTTTCATCTTGGTATAGCTAGATGCATATAAGATACTTTTACTACTAATAATTAATAGTACTTTATGAATAAAATTACTTTAATTTCAGATACTTTTACTACCATAAATATTTCTTTTAAAAATCATTTATATTTGCTTTCAAAATAAGATAAATATACTGATGATAAGTACCTTGATTTAAGCAGGTTTTATTGTAGTACTAAGCCAAGTATTTTGCATCCACAATCTGATCAACAGTCTCATTGTATCCGCAGCCATAAAGACACTTTCAGTTGTATTAAGCGTATATTTTTTATTATCACTTTTTTTGCTGCTTAAAGTGCCCCCACCAAGTGGCTATACTATATCGTTTGCCACACAATAAAATGTCATAAATTATACAGAAAATAAAAGCACAACGCATGGGCCATCATAAAATATACAATAATAAAGATCAAATGCAACAACAACAACAACAACGCGGAGGAGAGGACAGCCGGCTGATCATTAATTAATGAACATGATCAACTGAGGCAGAGCTCCAACGGGCTCTAGCTATAGCTACAGCTATAGCTCTGTGGATGCAGCTCGTAACCCCCAGTTCTGAGGCAGGCCATTAGAATGCAACATGTCGTCGTTGTTTTCGATTGTGTTCAACACAGATATTGCCATATATACATGCCATTAATACACACAAACACTCGCACACACACTCGCACACACACACACATTTTATTTCTCTTTGTTTACAAAACAAAATGTAAACAAAACTTTTCTTTAGCCACAGCGATTGAAAGCATTTGCTCCACACACAAGCTTCAAAAAAACTGAAGAAGAAAAAACAACAACCAAATCAGAAGCAAAGGGCAGTGGCTGCTGCAGGCACAAGGGGGGCAGAGAGGGGCACTCAGAATCTGGGGCAACCAAGCTGGGGGCCTTTTTCTTAGACTGTGTGCACCAGCTTGCATAAGCAGGCTGAGGATGGGCTGACACTGAGCACGCGTGCAAGAAGGGTAAGGGGTAAGGGGGGCAGCCGCGTTACGCACCGAAAAGTTTCATAGAAAACAAATACGTGTATGTTTGGAAACTAGAAAGGAATAGATTATAAAACTGATGGACTAAAGTCTACCCTGAGTGAATGAATGATTGAATGAATTATTTCTATACAAATTTAATATAATTACTAAAATTATACTAAGAGTACTGGCTATAGACTGCACTTATAAAAAATACTGACATAATAGAACAAGATATACAAATTTATCTTTTTTTTAACCCCTTAAGGAACATAGAACAAGGAAAAAGTTACAATTTTAATATGAAATACAATCTGAAATAACTAATAATTGAAATAAAATTAAATGGCAAAATATTTCAAAATAATCAAATAATATATTAACCCCTTGTGAAACATAGAGTATTCATCTTCAGTTCGATTGGAATATTAACCCCAGTCAAAATAACGTTAGAATTTTAATTTAAAACCGGCTAAAATAAATAAGTTTTGACTAAAATTAAATAGCAAAATATATAAAAATATAAAATAATAAGAATATATATTCTAAAACCTTAAATTGTATACTCTTTTGCAAAATATATACAGCTCTAAATGACAAGAATATTTTTGCAAAGAAAAGAAATAGTTTATGGATAAAAATACTTGTCATTTCAGAGCTGATTATTCTCAGTAAATTCCATAAATTTAAACTTTTGATGCTTACTATTTTTGTCATTACAGGGTATGTTTGTAGTCTGTGCCACCATACTCCATTCCCCCACACTTTGATTGACAGCTGCTGCAGTTCGAGGAGTGCTTGTGCTTGTGTTTGGGTTTTTTCCTGATATATTTCTATTTATCTGCGACTGCCTCGACAAAGTTTCTTCTAATGACATTCACTTTGCTTTGGGCGCGGGTTTTTTTTTCGGTTTTTTGGGTCAATCTTTATCGTCATGTCAAGTTGGTCAGCACGCAGTTTGCACGTTCTGTGGATGATGATACGCGTACTCAGTAGCTAAGCTCTGGCTGCGATGTCTGGTCAGGCAGAGATTTCACTTTCAATGCCTGGGTTGAAGATTGTGGATTGGGGTTTCTGGAGCTGATATGCATGTACATACATATCTGTGTATCAGTTTACCAGTGCTACATATTAATTTCACTGACTGACCCCTAGGAGGAGTGTATGGGTAAAGGGTCAGTCTGGTTGATGATGATGATGCTGTTGGCACACCTTATAGGAGCCGCTATTAAATTACCATATGAACGAGGAGTACCAGGCACAAAGTCTCTGCCCCATTATCTAGTCAAACAAATGTTCCACGGCAAATCTTCCTGGCGAGCAATAGAAACGTCAACCCTGGCCAGAACAAAATATATGTTGTAGCTCTGCAACTCAACTCTCTGGCATGATAGATCACCCCATAGACAAATACGGACAGGTGAAACTTGTCAGTCAGTCGCCAGGCTGGCAGGCAGACAGACGGACGGACGGACAGACAAGACAAGACAAGTCAGTGTAGACTCTGACAAATAAAAAAAAAAAATTGAGGAAAAAAAGAAAAAGAAAAGGGTCGTTGCGCGTCCTACGCCAAAAAACAAATAAACAAACAGAGAAAAAACTGAACTGCAAGAGAGACCCAATAGATGCGACAGGAAAAACTGTGGAAGATAGGGAGAAGGAGAGGAGGGTCGGGTCGTCTAGTGAGCCCCTAGTCCCTAGCCCTGGGCACATTTAGCAAAGTGAGCTCGACCGTCTGCTTATCGCACTGTAAAAACAAAGACGTTGAAAAGGGATCATGTAGCTCAGCTCAGTGAACCCGAACCAGAACTTGATGCTGATGCTGCTGCTGCTGTTGCTGCTGAACCCGTAGACCTAGACCCGTACCCATACCCGTACCCGACACACTTGCAGAGTGTGCTAGGCACAAGTGCAATCGAGCTCGAATTTAGATTCAGATTTCGTTAACGTTTTCGATTTCGATTTCGATTCGAACTCGGATTGAGTTTCGGGGCTCTACTACGTCTCTCCTTGGAGCGTTCGCTGCTAAGGGTGTTGCCCCCATTACGGCTGGATCATCTTGTCTTACAATTTTATGTTAATTTCTGTATTCATTAATGCATATTTATCACGCAGTCTGCAGCTTTTACGATCGGCTGCTCTGGGTTTCTGAAACTTGTCTTGATTGTCACCTATTTGGCTTTGGCAGCTCCCTCAACGGAGTCGATGATCTTCGTCTGCTTTGTCAACGACTGACTGACTGTACTACGACGTTTTATGGTCATGTTTAATATCTCTATAAATCCATTTTAGTTGACCGTTGTGGATTTTACGAGCTGCCTCTGAACACTTGCTACCATACACAAAGGGAGCCCAGAGTTATATACATTTCATGGGCCTCCATTATATGATTCATGGCCAGCAGCAAGGGGATGAAATAGAAGAAACACCTGCAAAACTACTAACAAAATGGCTGCGTTGGGTAACGGCAATTAAGTGAGATTGAAAGCAATTATTACACTGCGAGAAAGAAAGAAATTAGGCAAACGTAAATACGATATACATTAGCCTGTTGGGTTGGTTTTTAGTAAAAAGAAAGAAAAGAAACATAATAATAATAGTGAAAAGAATAATCAAAATAAAAATAATAAAAATATTAATAAAATTTATAATAATAATGAACCATTGTAAGGTAAAGTAAGAATACCGATAGCATTAATATAGCGTTATATTTTGTACATCTCTGATTAGTAATCGTTAAAAAGCTTACATCCCTGATTAGTATTGAAATATCGTGTCGTTATTATTGACATTGATGTTTTGCCAGCACTAGCAATTCGCTGACTGGTGGATTACAAAGCATGTGAACCAATGTTGCCCAAAATTCATAATTCCCATCACATGAACGTTCCACATTGCAGCGCTGCTTTCTCACGCATACTCGATGCTCTCACACGTACAGGGGTATGGATGTACTACTAAGTATGCATGTGTGCATATAACTGTACAAACTCATCGGCTGTTGTTATTAAGACAAAGACAAAGTATAGAGAGAGTCTCCTGCTGTCGGTAGATAATGATTTTCTTCAGTGTATAACACACATAACATAACTAAAGTAGACTAATATACTTTACAGTGTATAAACAGAATGCCACTACTGCAATGCCTGTATGCTGATTTTAATGGCTCAACTGGCTCAAAACATCTAAAAGAATTACCCTAGCTACTATACTATATAAAACAATTAAAGCGCAAGTGGTCTCTCGCTCCGAGTTGGTCTCTTGGTCAGGCATTAACAACGAGGTGTCAATTGCATAAGCCAACAGCAACAAAGAGCAGAGAGCAATCCGAAAGCAATTTGTCGAGCGACGAGTCCACGGGGCAGATTGGCAGGCAACTTGTCACATTAACACACAGAGAGATCCCAAAGTGGGCAAACTTAAAAGTAAAAGTGCGATGCCAGCGATGCCAGCGATGCCAGCGAGTCGCAATATTTACATTTGAGAGTCACTTGACTTACTAACTGACTGATCGACTGGCCAAGCAGTAGCCACAACAGCATCTACTGACTTTGCAGTCTGGTTAGTTATAATTTGTGGTGCAACAAGTTCCATGCGACTGCTTCCAATTATGGCGAGGATCTGCTTGTTGCTGCGCCAAAAACTCCACATTGTACTGCCTGCCACATGGCCTACAAACTTGGCTTAGACTGCGCGGCGGCTACTGGCCACTACCACCAACAGACCAACAGGCAACTGCATATCCGATACCAATACGCTCAACTGGCGACCCAACTTTAATCACATGGCTTAGACGCAGGCCTGATCTCTGACTAACCTCATACCATACACACAGAAATTCTTAATTATAGTTGATTTATTTAATAAGCCAGCTTTATGTGGCATACACTGGCCTCTCCTTGCTGGCTTGGACTTGCTTTTGTTTTCCTACACCTTAATTAAATTGTTATGTAAATTCCACTTGTCGTTGTAATAACAGCCAGTTGTTGCTGTTGTTGTTGCTGTTGTTGTTTTGGCCATATAATTTTCATCTTTATCAGAGCAGCAAGTGCTCTTTATGGCCAACTTGAAACTGTACTCTGTATGCCGTTGTGTTGCCGTGTTTTTTGGCATATTCGAAATTCGCCTAAAGCCAACAATTTATGCCATGTTAAGCGCTTAAGCAGACAATAATTGCAACATATTTGTGAGAATTACAATAAACAAATTATAAAACTCAACGAACGAACGAGTCTGAGTCTATCAATCATGATTGTCATGCATCTCTGTTGAGAGTATTCATATGCCTAGTTTAGACACAATTAATATGTTTTTCTCTCCATTGGAAAATTCAGGTCAAGCGTTTCTCTCTATGTTTTCATTTTCAAGTCTGCCTCAATTATCTAATTTTCAAATTAACAGCTGCAACTGCACCCGAGGCTCCACTTCAAAAACTCTCCCTCTTCATCTTTCAGAGTCTATCGCAGTTGTCGAAAATTATGCCCCAGTTGAACTCTGCTTTGCCCTTAGAACTTGCTGATAACATTTAATTGGATTTTGATTGTAATGCGAGTCGATAGGCGAGTCGAATTAGGCAGGAGGGGGAGACAGGGACTGAGGGGCCTCTAAAGTGAAAGCCACGCTTATCAGGAAGAGAGCTACAGTAAATGCTCATAAACTAAACAACAAATGCGTATCAAATTCCAAGTCTTTCTAAAGCCATAAAATTAAATAAGAAAACATTTGCCTAGCCTTGTGCCCTTCCCTCTATCCCCCTGCTACAGTTGTGTTCGACCCACCTGCGTTTTTGCACCTCGAGAGGCGTGAATCATGCAAATGAGATGAAGAAAATGTCTAAAAAGCCACAGCAAGTAAATTAGTCATCATTAGTGAAAAATTGCACTAGTAAAAAGCCGTCGAGCAGAGCTGTAGAAATTCCTAAGGCATAAGTGTACACTCTGCTGACAAAGTAGTCGAAAAAAATGTTAAAAAAATATGTAAAAAAATGTGTGAAAAATCAACAGCAACTACAGCTGGTGAAATGTCGTAACTATGATGTACAACGACTTGATGATGCTCTGTAAAAGGAGATAGAATTAGGAGGGAATTGAGGAGAGCATAAATTAAAGAAAATATTCAAGAAATAATAAAACAGTATTTAAAATGTAAAATAATGTTAAATAAACTTTGAAATTAGCTGAAATTTTAACAAAATAAATATTAAATATTTATCAGAAAGTTAATAAAGTAATGAGAGCTATAGACTATAGTATACCTATAACTAGAGAAATAAAATTCTATAATTGTTTTTAAGTTAACAAACATTTGCATTGCTTTATTACTACCTCAGCTACAATAAAATAATATAAATAAAATATAAAAAAATTTTATTATAAAATACATTAAACATATGCTTAATTGCTCAGCTCTTGAGCTCTGCCTGGAATACCCTTACGCAAAAATACTTGTAGCATAACATGGAAATATACAAATGTGTTTGCCTCCAAAAGGGCAAATTCGTTTAAGGCACTCAAAAACTAGAAAAAAATAGTGAAAAATATATAAAAAAGAACTACAAAAAATAGATAGAAACAACAGCAGCCGCTTTGGGGCAGGGGTGGAGCAATGACAGCCGCTGGCGTGGCATGCCTCAAGTTGAAGTGCAACCGAATGCGAACGGCTGCGCATGCGCAGAGCTCACACGAGAGACGAGAAGGGACAGGGCAAAGGCAAGGAGTTGGAGTTGGAGTAGTTAAAGGAGAAGCACAAGAAGAAGGAGAGCGGGGATGGGAAGAGGAGAGCTCTATGGTGTGGCAGCGACCCATACATACGGCCGCAGCATGGCTTATTTATGGCCTTTGGGTTTGGGCATTGGTTTTGCTCTTTAGGTTCATTGGCTCCTCTGGCTGCCTTTTGTTGAAATGCATTTATGGTTTCTTCTCTCACTTGCCTCTTTCTTTTTCGACTGTGTGTGTGTGTGAGTGTTTATATTTATTTTCTTTATTATTGCGTACGAAAAAGAGGCAGACCTAAGCAGACGAAGAGAAAATTTCACAAGCGTCGCCAGTTTGTCTGGCGCGACTCGACTCGAACTGGGACTGGGATCGAGACTGAAGACTGGGACTAAAAACTAAGGCCCATGGCCAGACTCAGACCGAGACTGAGACTGAGACTGAGACTCAAACCCATACCCAGACGAAGTGCCAGGCCATTTATGCGCTGGTTATCTTGCCTTTCTTTTGGCTCTGCCTCTGCCCTGAGTCACTTTGTTGTTGCAGCACACAAAGGCGCTGCATGTTGCTAGAGTTCTTAACTGCTGCTGCTGCTGCTGTTGCTTTTATTTTTGTGAGTTTATTTACCTTCATCATCACCAGCATCGTCAGCTTCATCATCATCATAATGATGTAGCATGATCAGCTCGCTGATCTTTTGCCATTGTAAGCAGTTTTTGGGCTATGCTGAATTCAGTTTCAGTCTTTCATTCCTTCTACTCCTCTTCTCTTTTTTTGCACTTTGAGGCTTATCTTGATTTCAATGCGCTCTTTCGTTTTGGATTTTATTATTATGATCGCCCTTTTTTTCTACTATATAGAGAGTGATATGTGTACATAATTAGGATGAAGATCGTAAATCCTTATCGCTAGGCATCGCCTTTTTATTGATTTCATACCTTTTTCGGGTTATACTGTCTCTATATCAAATTACAGTTTCTTTCATTCTTGACTTTGTGCAGAGAAAACAAAACATGCAGTAGATGCACATGTTAGTCCTAGTATCTTTGTATCTTTGAGATACACTCGTAGGCAAAAAGCAAGAGTTCTCTGGCTGATTGAACAAGTTGATAGTTAATTGCCGGATGTTTATCTATAAAATACCAAGTGTTCTCATAGATCTGATGGCATAAATGTTACGGCTATTTGTATAAATTGTTAAGCTACAATGTTTTTCTCACAACTTGCTGATTTTCCCGCATTTTCTTAAGTAAACAAAGAAGTTCCACTGGGTGTGGCACTACCCACGCTTCAATGTTTGATTGCTTCTTTAGGACAGACGATGCCCTAACCAAAAACCGAGAACAAGAAACAGAAACTAAAACAGAAAGAGAGTGAGGAACCCTCTCGTAGTCGTACTCGTACATCTTCCAGCTCGTCCACTAAGTGCGCAGAATGGCGTGAAAACGCTTGTATTTGGCCAAGACAATTAGCGTATGCATAAGATTGTTAGGTAGGTGGGTAACAACTCCGTCTACGACGTCCAAGTCCAACATCATTTAACAAGCGATTGCGCATGCGGCGCGTCGCGTCGCCTCCGCTCCCCTTTGGGTTCCACTCGGTTGCACAGACACGTTGCAAGTTGTTCTAGTATTTTGAAAGCAAGAAATCGAAGTCAACCACAACTTTTGGATATTTACAGAATTATGAAATGTGTGTGTGTGTGTGGCATTTACTTACTCGTGTTTATTCTTTTGATTTCCCGTTGTCCAGTAGTTTTCACGCAAATCGTCTTCGAGTCGTCAACGTCCCGGCCCATTGGGTTTCGGTTGAGCTTGAGTGAATACGACAATATTTAATCATAAAATAAATGCAAAAAACCAAAGAACTGGCGCATCGATTTACGATTTAATAAAGAAACTCCATTCAGCATGCGTGGGAATTCCGTATTAATTAGAATGTCTGATCAACTGGAAGTTAAGAAGAGCATTTCGCATTTGGGTAATATGAGTAGATACAACATGATTCATATTGTGTATAATACGCTCACATACTTGACCCATTTCGAGCAGGAATACTTCTTTGATACTTTCCCTTTTCACGAGTGTATGAGTATCTTAATCCTCAACCGCAAGGGTATGCTGTGCGTGTTCCAGAGATTAACACCAGTCGGAGAGTGGCATACCCGACCCGTACTTAACCCATTTCACAAACAACTGCCAAACGCAACGCTCTTAAATGCCAAATCACGCGAGGTTGGTTCATTCCTGCTTTGGTGCAAGGATCATTAAGCAATGCATAATCCAATTAGCACTGAATTCTCCACCTGTTCACCGTCAGCGCTAAACAGATGCAAACAAAGCAACCAAACTGAAGAAAGAAAACGAAAAAGGTTTAATATTTTGTTAAGCAAACGAAGCAGAAATACATTTTTTTCTGTGTTTTGTTTCCTCTATCTTTATTTTGAACCTGCTAAGCACTTAAACAAACAACTGATCACGATCATCATACCCCAACTCAAGGATCAACAATGGCAGACATACTCCTCGCATTTTACTTTTACTCTCTGCTGTCTTTGATTGATGTTAGACAGAGCATCCTTTGTGATATCTGATCTTCATTCAACAAACTGAAAGAAATGCCAATTTTACTGAAGAAGAAGCACAGAACTGAAATGACACGCAAATGGCAAAAGGTGAAGGTGAAGGTAAAGGTAAACAGAAGAGACCGAGAACCTTTGCAGTTGAGGGCGAAACTGCAGGGATTATCCTCTGATCAATATGTCTACAATTAAGTTGCTCACGAATTCGTTATTAGGGGTCAGCAATTGATAGAGAGCAGATAAATTGCGTGAGGGATCATGAGGCAGGGATCATTACAGGTTCGAATCGGTTCGTAAACTATGCAGATTATTTTTACCCCATGTCGTGAGTACACTGAGCGAAAAAGGTAGTAGAAAACGATGTGCTTTATGTATGTGCAGTGCAATTTTAGATGGAGCACAGGCATGGGTTTAACCCTAAGCTGTCAACTGTCATTGTCATTGTCACAATGGCTCAACGCTCTTCGTCTCTGGTAATTGGCAGTAGGCGCGAAAAGCGAAAACGCGAAAAACCATGAAAAATAGAGGCGTGTGAAAATGATTTCAGCTCGTCGTTCGATCGATCGATGGTGAGCAAACTAATTTGATTTAAAAACGAACGTGAGAACGCAACGAAACGCAATGCAACAATTGCCAAAGAGGTGCGTAAGCGATACCAACTATTGTCTAGGTTCCCCTAGGGATAGACTAGGTATAGGTATAGGTATAGGGTGAGCAATGCTGCGTTAAATTTGATTAGAGTACGTGAAACGTTGACAGGTTGCTGAATAGAGCTGTAAGAACTAGTTGACAGTGCGTTGAATAAATATACGCACCCTCCCCATTCCATGGCCGATTGCAGCTGAAAATAATTACAGTACCAACTAAAATATTTGATAAATTCTCCTCATTTCACTAGTGTTCAATTTCATAAATGTGTTGAACACACTTCAACATGTCATGTGCATCAGAGTTTTATCGCTTTTTAACTGCAAACGCCAAGAGGCAAGAGGCAAGAGAGTTCCTGGAACGCACGTGTTGCTCAAGTGTTTGCCTCAGTTTAAAATAAATCAAGCCAGGGAAAACGACGACTAAAATAGGGAACTATAGTAGGGAACGTCACCCAAGTCGAAACTAATTTTATGCATGACTTTTTACACATTCCTACAATATTTTCACTCACTGAAATGTATCCAAATGACAGCCACTTCAGTTTCGTCTTCAGCTCAGTTCAATTCTGCACTGTACTCCTCTGTTCTGGCGTACTTGAGCATTTTTACGGCCACATAAAAATTCCTTTTGCTTTTTTTTTTGTTCTTTTTGTTTTAGCATTTTATGCACAGTTAAGTTAATCTGCTCTAAGCGTACTTAACAGCTCTGGCCCCGACTCCGATTCCGATACCGACTGCGACCTCGAGCGATCCCAAGAGTCCACAGGCATGTGTCATCCACTCGACATCCACTGGCATCTTGGTGCCTCTGGTGCATGTGACACGTGAGACGCCTCTTGGTGTATTGCCTTCTGGTCCGTGACACAGTTGGAGTATCTCAACTGGACCCACTTGAGCACTATTTGTAAAACAAAAAAAAGAAGGGAAAGGTCCATCCATGTCTGGTATTTGGGCTTAACGATTTCCATGCCGATTTCGCATATGTTTTGTAGTGGCACAACGCGTTGGTCCTTAGCAGATTAGAGACATGTCCCCTAGATAAACAGCAGGAGCTGGATGAAATTGCATTAGTTTAAAAATCAATCTATAAATAGTAGAGTTGTTTTGGTTACATTTAAGTACTATGCAATAAGCAAACCTGCATACAAGTTATCGATATTCGAAATCGTTTACTAAATGTGGCGATAGGCTTATAATTAAATGAACCAAAGTTCAAATGAATCAATTTGCTGCGTTGTCTATTTACCTATGACTCATTGGCCAGCCATTTGCAAGCTAGTTATCGATATTATCTAGAATAGAAATCGTTCACTAAATGTGAAATGAACCAAAGCTCAAATGAATCAGTGGTTCCTTTTTGTCTATTTATCTATGACTTATTGGTCAGCTATTAGCAAGCTAAGTTATCTATATTATCTAAAATAGAAACCATTTACTTAATTTGAAAAGAATCAAAGCTCAACTGAATCAGTGGTTCCTTTCTGTCTATTTACCTATTACTCATTGGCCAGCTATTAGCAAGCTAAGTTATCTATATTATCTAAAATAGAAATCGTTTACTAAATGTGAAATGAACTAAAGTTCAACTGAATCAGTGGTTCCTTTCTGTCTAGTTACCTTTGACTCATTGGTCAGCTATTTGCAAGTTAAGTTATCGATATTATCTAAAATATAAACCGTTTACTAAACGTGGCTGTAGGCCAATAATTAAATGAACCAAAGCTCAACTGAATCAGTGGTTCCTTTCTGTCTATTTACCTATGACTCATTGGTCAGCTATTTGCAATTTGCGTCTACTTCGAACCCTGACGAATCATGGCAGGACATAAAACTGAAACTCTGAGAAGCCATCAATAGATTCTAGCTGCTCAAAGACTAGACCATATATCAGGGGTTTATAATTTAAAAAAGTTAATAACAAAACGACACGGTTAATCAGCGCGAAAATTGCATAGAGTAGCTGCAACAATGGCTGAGCCACTCGGTTCGGAGTCCAAAATATTAATCATGTGCGCACTTAATTTGACACTTGGCAATAATGGAAAGCGGCGGCTACTGTTTAACCCAGAGACAGACCAAAGCAAGTGAGTTGGGCAGATAGAGCAGGGAATAACTCTCAAAAGGCCGTCACTAATCACCTACGAGAGAACAGCTTTAAAAAGGTTTACTCCACCAGCCGTTTCTCTCTCTCGGTGTATAGGTGCTTTATACTCTGTCAGCCACCTGCCTTACGCAATTAAGCGACTGACCGGCGACAGACCGGACGCACGACAAAAGGTTCACCCGATGCAGGCCACAAAGCCCAGCTCCCAACTTCAGTGTACAAGTCTCAGCCCCAGCCCCAGCCCCAATTTCATTTCAAGTCTTCAGCCCATACCCATTCCCATTCCACTGTGTGTAATTACTCAACGCTCGAACTGGTTCTCTGGTTCTGCGTGTGTAAGTCAAGTAGCTGGCAGATAACAGAAGACAAACCAAACCAAACCAAAAAAAAGTAAAAAATAAATAAATAAGAAGCGATCGAAGCTTTGTGCAACCAAGAAACCCTTTTAGTTATAAATAGGTGGAGGAATGGGGGGGCTGTTAAATATTTATGTGTCATTAGTCGCTGCCCCGGCAGTCATCAAGTTGAGCGTTGAAATGCCCTGCGGTGTTATGCAGCTTGCGGCAGGGGTGTGGGCAGGGGGCAAGCTGCTAAAGAACATGTTGCAAGCAATTTATTATTTCTAAAACTCAAGTGGAGATTAAGTTATATAGGCACTTGGAGGAAATAATTATAATTCAATAAATACCCTAGGCAGTAAAAAGTCTTAATTAAAAGACATAATTATACAAAATAAATCTTAGGAAATATTTTATGACCTAAACTAAAAATGAATATAAATATATATTTATGACTAACGTTGAAGAAAGTTAGACTATTATTCCACACATTCTGCTTCTAACACTGAATTTGATATACGGCGGCTTTTTAAGTAATAAATTTACATAAATACATATTATTATTATTGTCTAATATAAGTAATAACCAATCCTCTTCATAGGCATAAGTATCGTAAAGATTTAGGTACAATATATTGGCTATAAAGAAGATATAATAGAAATGTTTTAAAAGTAAATAAGGTGTTTATTAATGAAATATTGTCAGTTTAATAAAATTAGTTATTTCATTTGGGTTTTCAAGGTTCTATAATATACATATTCGTGTCATATAATGTAACTGTAATTCCATTTTTTTTATTTCAACTAAAAATGAAATAAAATGAATGATTAGAATTAAAGAAAGTTAGACTATTATTTCTTCACATTATTTTTCTAATACTACATTTGATTTACGGCGACTTTTTAAGCAATAAACTTACATAAATACATATTATTATTATTGCCTAATATAACTTATAACCAATCCTCTACATAAGCCTAAGATTCGTAAAGATGTAAGTACAGCACATTGCCTATAAAGAAGATACAATCAAAATGTTTTAAAAGTATAAAAGGTGTTTATAGAGAAAATATTAACAGCTTAATAAAAAAGCTATTTCAGCTGGGTTTTCAAAGTTCTCTTATGGTATAGTACATAGATTCGTATCATATAATCTAACAGTAATTCCTTTTTTGTACAACTCTTTGTGTGATTTCTTTTCCATGTTTGTTTAATGCAATGAAAAAACTATTACTGCAATTGTCTAATTTGCCTGCACGCGTTCGGCACACGCCCAGTTTTTTGCCCAAGTTTTCGAATGTTTTTTGTTTGTTTGTGGCAGACAATTGTTTGATTTTTTAACACTTGCAGTGGGGCTGTCAGAGTTTTGGCCGTTGCTTTGTGGCCGTTTGCCGTTTGAATACAATTCGCAATTTGAAAATTTATTCATTTGTGCAAACTTTTAACCGCAAAATGCACTTTTTGTCTTGCAACTCGGTCCATTGTCGCTGTGATCGCTTTTTTTTCCACTTTGTCACTCGCAAAGGCCGCGAGAATTCAATTTGAAGTCAAATTGACAGAGTGCGAGGGGCGTGTGGAGGCGTGACAGGGGGCAGATCGTACCCCCAAAAGGTGACCCAAGTGTTGGTTCCATGTTACTGACTGAGTGTGCACAATCACCAAACGTCGATCGCCATGTTCTGCAAATTAAGGATTTTTTTAGCTTGTATTTATATTCTTTTGTTATCGGCTCAAGACAACTGTGTCAGCTGTTCCACATATTTCACCGTACTCTATCGCCAATCTGTGAATTGTATAGTTGATTTACGAGAGCTTTAGAAAAGTCCGAGTTCATTAGAGATACGTATGTATACTCACAGTTTGCTGTTCTGGTTCCAGATCATTCTTAACACTTTCATTTGTGACTGTTCCGATTCCTTGTTGTCATTTCGCGAAACTTTCGTTTTTTGAGGTCAGTTAATTAATGCGATAATTAATCTTTCTGTCTGTCCGACTGCTGTTTTATGGCCTTTTATTGTTGTTTGTGTTTTTATGGCCTGTTGTCAGGCAACTGCATTTAAATCAGCTAACTGAGCTGTCAGAATTTTACAGTTAATATAATTTCTGGGCTTGGAATCGGGACAGGATTTACTTACTTTTTCGCCCCAGCGCAAATTGGGTCAATGCAAAAAGCGAAATCACTCCCGAACCGCAGATTTCACATTAATGAATAATGTCGAAGGGAATGATGTATATGGGAAGTGTGAGTCAAATAAATTATATACATTTTTGATATATTATAAGGAATACTAATAATAACTACGTAGTACATAATGCAGGTAGTATTTCTTAATGAATTCTTATTATACTACTGTTGTAATGAGCAACTTCCTCCTGCTTAGGTGTACACACGCCATCTCTGATTTCAATTGGGATTCCAGGGTATCCAAATGTATATTAAAGTGAGTGTGGCACTCAATTTTCACACGCTGAAGACTCGTATTACCGCCAGCAAATTGTAGGTTCTATGTACCATCCGATTGAAAGGGTTGGGGGAGGGTTCTGGATCTAGCGTCGCCAACCCCACGTTGTCATTGTCTGGATCAATTAATATTAAGTGAGTGCTGAGATCGAGCTCTCCTCTCGCGCTGTAAAAGCTAAGCAAGTTGCGTTGCAACAGAAATTATATGCTGGCAGAGGTAGAGGTAGGTAGGAGTGGGGGGCTGTGGCAAGCAAGGCAGGCACCTCCTCTAATATAATGAAAACCTTTGCGTCTTTTGGTAGGCAAAACTGGTTTTCGGGGCAGACAATTTGAAACGTAAATTTATGACCAAGTGCGATGTTGTTGTTGCTGCTGCTGTTGCTGAGACGAGAGCGTTACGTTTTGTATCTGTATCTGTAAGATATCAAGATACAGGCACAGGCACACACGGAGCAGCTACTGCGACTTGATGCACACCTGCACGTTGGCGTTGCTGTTGTTGCTGATGCTGCTGCTGCCGTTGTTGTTGTTGTTGTTGTTGTTTTCTTTTATTATTGGTGTTAAAATTATGGGTTACGCTGCGGCTGTCGAGACGAGACAAGACGAACCAAGGCGAGGCAGCAGCCCAACGTTGACAAGAGCGCGACACAAACGCATGACGTGGAGCTAGCGGCAAAGGGGGAGAGCTGAAGGTAACGCGGGTCGCGGGACTAACGCGTGTGTAAGACGGTAGCACTTCCCTAGCTGTAACCAGTTCCTGTCCTGCCACGGCCAATGTTTGCGTGTGGATGCATCGTCAGGCTTCGTTTTAGTTCCAATCCCAGTCGCAGTCTTATTGTCAGTCGCCCTGGGTTGCAGCTGCAGCAGCCCCTTGGCCGTGACTCTGCCACAGTGCGGCCTGTCGTCGTGTCTAAAATCAGTTCTAAGGGCCATAAATTGTAGTGTTGCCTCTTGTTGTTGCTGCTGTTGCTGCTGCTGCTGCTGTTGAGTGTGTGTAACAACAACAATGAGTTAACACTGGTAGTCGAAAAAATCTTGTTTAATATTTGGGCTTAGCATCGATGTGAAGTGTCTGAGGCTTTTCTTTTGTTCCGCGGACTTTGCGCTGCATTTAGTAGTTGAAATTTACTGTTTAGCGTAAAAAAGTTAATTTATGGATGGAATACGACAATAAACTGACTAATCCCATTAATGCACGAGCGTTAAACACCAGGAACAAATCAATAAAATATGTAAATATTGTAGAATTACACGATTTACTTTGCAATATGGCGAAATGTTTAGTTCAATCGATTGAATCACTTAAAGGAACTTGCGCAGTGATTAGTTCCAATTTTTAGCAAATCAAATAAATCGATTGCAGCCAAATTGAGTAAATTGTGTTACCAGGGATGCACAATTGCACAATAAGAAGAAGTAAAATATTTAATATTGAATTTGAATTTTATTATAAGTCTACTTTTGTGTTATTCCACCATTTTAAGTTTTTTAAGACACTTTTGGTTCATTTGGCTCATTTGATTAACTCAATATTCATTAATACAATATGGCGAATTGTTCAGTTCATTCGATTGACTCATTTAACTGAACTTGTTCAGTGACTAGTTCCATTATTATTTCCAAGTCAACAATTGAATAAATCGATTGCAGTGAAATTGAGTAAATGTTATAACCAGGGTTGCACACACTCACAATTTCAGTATAAGAAAAAGTATAAAAATTAAATATTGAATTAGAATTTTATTATAAGTCTAGTCTTGTCTTCCTGTACCATTTGAAGTTGCTCTAAACACTTTTGCGAATTGTTGAGTTCATTTGATTAACTCAATATTCATTAATACAATATGACGAATGGTTTAGTTTATTTGATTGACTCATTTAACTGAACTTGTTCAGTGATTAGTTCCATTGTTTTTCGCAAAGTCAACAATCGAATAAATCGATTGCAGCCAAGTTGAGTAAATTTCGTAACCAAGGCTGCACAACCTGAGAATTGCTCAATAAGAAAAAGGAAAAAAATCAGAGCTCGCAAATAACAGTTGATCGTTTCTTGCAGTCACCAAATAACAGTTCTTTGCGCATCACTTGTAAAAAAAGTCAGACACGAACCGTTCACGAGTGTCTCTTGAACGAACGGTCTGTGCTCAACCGAAAACCAATTTCGTGCTTCCTTTTTGCTCTGCTCATTCGCTGACCACTTTGCAACGAGCGACGAAAATAAAAGTCTTTTGCGTTGGTATGGGTGTATATGCGAATGAACAGTCTGCTTGTAAACCACACGTGCTTTTGTGTATTCGGTGCGTTTGGATTGTTCTAATTCTTGTGTCAAGATGGGTCGCGATTACAACAAAAAATGTTAACATAATGTATAATGTAATAATATAATAATTTAATTATATTAATTATTATTAATAATTATTATTATTATTAATTATTAAATTATTTATATTATTATTATTATTATTTATATTAATATTTATTATTATATTAATTAATTGTTAAATTATTATTATTATTATTATTTATATTTATTTATAATTTAATGTTAAGTAATAATATAATACATAATGTTAACATCTAATAAATATGGTAAAGTTGTTATTAAACGCTATTGAATAAGTACTGAAGACAAAAGACCATTTACGATGAGCATTTCGTTTTTTCGCTCATCTGCTGACTCTCAATGAGCGAGCGTTCTTTTGAATCGCTCTCTCTCAGTTCTTGTTGAGTGAGCATAACAAGAACCCCGAAACTGAGAGCGGTTAACCGAAAACCAAAACAAAGAGCAACGAAAAGTTCTGTTCAGAGCGAGAGCACACGAGCATCGTATTTTTCGGTTGTGTTACGAAGCAGACCGCAACGCGAAAATCGGTCAACTGTTATTTGCAAGCTCTGAAAAAAATTAAATAATAGAATATTAAACAGCTTATTTCGTATTCTTCTACCATTTAAAGAGAGGTTCCTATAACTTTTCCCTCCTTTTGACTATGCTAAGTCGCAAATCAACCGTCGAATCAGCGCGAGTGCTATCGATTTTAAATGCGTACATTTTCTAACCAGGGCAGCAGAGCAATAACAATTGCACAATAAGAGAAAATGAGGAAATCCAAATTAAATTCTGCTAGATAAACTATATCATGTTGCCTAGTACGAATACTTTTATATTCCCCTACTACAATTAGAATAATTTATTTGCTCCAATCACTTTTCAAGTAATGACCAACCAGACAATTGGAGCCAGGATTATTAGGCCCACAGTTGATTGTTAATAAAGCCATGTCAAATTTGCTGCTGCCAAGGTTTAATGTTTTGATTAGGACAACAACAAGAATCAATTACCTGGGGCACAATGACCGACCGGTACAGGTGTTGCAGCCAGTTAGTCGTGGCAACTCAAAATTTGCCATGCCAAAGACTAGGATATGGAATGATGTAGTTTCATATTTATTGGAAGCGGCAGAACAGAAGCTGCAGCTGGAGGAGGAGAGCAAGGAGTTGGCAGAAGTCAGCTGTAAAGCAAATCTTTGAAGCAGTTGTTGGCACACAAAGCAAACGCCGACGCTGATGTTGATGCCAGGTACCACCGTCTTGGCCTTATCGAGGAGAGATCTTTGCCAAGGCATCTGGCCATTTAACTGTACTTTTCATGTGGCTGGCGCATGCGTGGCGGCACATCTTCAGGCTAATGAGGCAAATGTTGTTTGGGCAGCGGCATATTGGACTCGGACTCAAGACTAACACTGTTTGCTTTGTTTATTGCATTTTGTGGATTATCTGCGGTATTTTGATTTTATGGCTCAGTCAGAGACAATGCCTACAGATTCTTAAGTCCAACAGTGAAACACACTATTTAATTACGCGCTGAACCTTGACCTATTAGCTAAAGTTGAGGCTAAAACAAAACGCTTTGTATGGTGGCAGAAACGTTGACCTTATGACGCCGCATGTTGTAAATTAATCAAGCCAAAGCAAAGACTAAATAACACGATTACAACAGATACACCGATAGCAAACACACTGTAACACAGAAACAGAAACAGAGTCATCAAAATCAACGTTGTCCAGATCCCAGTTCCAGCTTCAAATGGCTCCAACACCTGAGCCAGACAACAGACAAGTTGATTTACCACAGCCCGGGAGAGCTAACTCCAAGTACGAGAGCTTTGAGACACAAAAAAAAGAGCACGCCATTGTACGTCATTTTTCAAGAGCTCCTGAGCTCCGAAACCTGAAATGGAACTCAACTTGGGGCCTCAAGCTGCCGCTGCTGCCCAATTGTGCTGAGCTCTGGGAGACGGAAGGAGGGCGGGTCTCGGGGGGCGGTCGGTCATACCTGTACCAACTGGCTGCGCACGTGCCAAAGCCACAGCAGCAGCAGCAGCTATCGACGCCCAGCAGTTGCTTTAGTTATACTTGTTGAGCACAGCTTTAATACTCTATTGTAGTTGTGTACTTTGACTATAAAACTAGCTATGAGTACAGCCTAATGTTGCTCTCAAGTTACTGACTATAGTTTAGTATATGTCCATTTTAATAACTAAAATTTGTATCTTGCTTTCGAAGAGTATCTTCATATTTGTTGAGCACTGCTTTAATACACTATATTGTTGAGTACTTTGACTATAATACTATCTATAAGTACTGCCTACTGTGGCTTTTAATAAGTATAGTTTATAGGTTTACCTCTACATTTAATGAATTCATTTGCTTGTCCATTTTAATAACTGAATTTGTATCTGGGTTTCGAAGAGTATCTCTTCATGTTTGATTAATGAAACAGCCCAAGTGTTCTCGCTGTGTCCAAGAACCCAAGAACTGGTATCCAAAAACAGAACTTTGGCCATGACTTGTTTAATTGTGAGCCCGAAAAGAAAAAGCCTAAAAGCTTGTGTATGTATGTATGTCTGGGTAAAAGTCATTTATTTTGTTTAGATTTGTTGTCTGATTTGTCAGACAGTTCTGTTGCTGTTGCTGTTGTTAACCCTTTTAATTAAAAGAGGAGAAAACATAAAAAATCAAATGGTAAAGAAATACTACACAGCTTCTCGATTTTCGTATACAGTACAGTACATGTGTATATATGTATGTATCTGTGTCTGACTTGAGGCCTATTTGTCCAGGGCTCTGCCTACTTTTTAATTGTGCTGCAGTGCCGTACCGTACCGGGGTGACGAGGGCTTCATGCCTCCTACTGGCACATGTAGGTGCCTAAAGTGGGCGTTGTTGCTGCCTCAAGCCTTGTAATTGTTGCTGTTGTTGCCATGGATGATGCAGCTGATTTGGCGTCGTCGTCTGCATGGATATTTATGGCTCGTGCCAACTGTCGTCTCTGGTTACCTGCCCATACACATAAATCCCTCTCACAACAATGCAATAACAACAACAACGAACAACAAAAAGCTGTCTGTAATTTATCAAAGCATCTCGAACAACTCAACTTGAAGCTCTGAGCTGAGCTCCACTGTCTAGACTCTGTCTCTAGGCTTCAAAAAAAAAAAGCAAAATAAAAGTCGCGTCATTTTCGAAATTTATGAAATTATCTTGAAAATAGTAGTAGAGGAGTAGAGAAGTGGAAGTGCTACTGGAAATTTGTTTGTTTGCACTTAAACTGATTTTATGGGCAGCCGCCACTAATGACAGCTGCCATTTTACAGCGTTTTTTCCATTTCCAATTTCCATTCAACCCAAATTGTATCTAATCACGTGTTGAGCGCCCACATGTGCATCTGAATAATACCTATGAATACTATGAGTCTGTCAGTGGAGCTATGAGTATTTCTATTGAAATGGTTTTTCTCGGTTTTTGCCCGTTGTCTTGGCTTGTCAGCTCAGCTAATATTTTGTGGCTTAGCACGCGCTCTACATTTGATTTGCAGGTGTTGTGGCTGGAATTGGAGTCTTGGTCTTGTGTTGGTCTTATGTCAGAGCCCCACGTTCTGACAGCGCCGGCGCCCACGCCTTGCCGAAGTGACCATAATAAAATAATGTCTTTGTCTGGCTAACTGTGTCAGCAATTAGTTATGCTCTTTATTTATGAGCTCTATTTGTTTAATTAATTCACTTCGCATCACTTGGCTCAGGTGTCAATGACACTACTCGGCAGAGTGTGTACTACAAGTGCTAATAACTAGACTCATTTAACTCAACTCAACTCAACTCAACTCTCTTAACAAAGAGATCAAAATGTTCCGCCAGTCTAGACATTAGTCATCTCGGCGTGTTGACCTGGTCAATAAGCTTATCGCGCCTATAAGATCAATCAATACTTGTTGAAGTTTTCATAATAACAAAATAATAACAATAATAATAAAACGCTGCACCATTTCCGCACATGTGGAACGATCGTAGTATGACTCACTCACCATGATTGCTTTTGGGGCAGCAAGTGGTCAGAGCCAAGAACCGAAACAGAAACCGAGACCAAAACGTACCCAAGCCCAAGCCCATAAATAAGCGAAAATATAAATAATTTTTGTTGCTGTCAGCTTAGTAGAAAAAAGAGATATTTGCCCATTTGCTGTTTGTTGTGCAGTAAATCTACCTGCGCCAGCCCAACATCTAACAAAGTGAAGACAAACAAAGCTCTGCCAAATGGCCAGACAACAGCTCCACCTTCAGCCGCACCACCTACTCCTCCATCCGTCTAGATCTATATTATTCTCTACCTGCAGTGGCTGAGTCATGCCAGAAGTCAATGTGAACTCTTGGGGTCTCTTAACTCCTCTACGTTAAATAATCAACAATTTGAAGCTTCGATATGATTAGCAAGTTGCACAGCGCATCCTATCCAGAGATACAGATTCAGATCCACACATCTCGATCCACTTTCAGGTAGTCTGTAGTCAAAACAACAGCGAAAAAAAGACTTCGACCCTGAGCCCTTTAGACATTTCAATGGATGTGGTCGTGTTCGTTGGCAAATTGTATGTCTGCTTGTCCCATATGTCCGGGGTCTTCTGGCCATTGGATGATGATGATGACTCATGCCTGGCTGAGGGCGCTTGGCTTGGCTTTTGTCGCTGTCAGCACGGCACTTGGATTCGGCTTACATTTTTTTTGTTTATTTGCGGCTGCTTCTTCGCTTTTAATGCGAAACTTATGTTTCTCTTGGCTTCGAACCCGACAGGCTAAAAAGTAGTACAACAGACCGGCGGACAGACAGAATATAATGCCCTCGTCTTTAGTCAGAAAACGACAAATTATGAGCTCGATTGTGGTTAAGCGTATTTCATATTTAACACTTTTAGATGGCTTAATTAAAGGGGGAGTGAAGTCTATAAGAACTATAAATTGAACAATAATAAACTGTGAGTTTATCGATATATTTATTATAGTTATTGCAAAACACTTAAGTGGGTGAATATCGATATTTTCGTATTTAACATTTTTATATGGCTTAATTAAATGGGGAGTAATCTCTATAAGAACTATGAATTGTACAGCAATGAACTTCGTGTATATCGATATATTTTTAGCGTTATTGTACTACACTTGAATGGGTGTATATCGATATTTTCATATTTAATACTTTTATTTGGTTTAATAAAAGAGGGAATACAGTCTAAAGGAACTATAAATTGAACAACAATAAATTGCGAGTATATCGATATATTTAATATCGATATTGCCCAACACTTAAGTGGGTGTATGTCGATATTTTCGTATTTAACACTTTTATATGGCTTAATCAAAGGGGGAGTAATCTCTATAAGAACTATAAATTGAATAACACTAAACATCATATATATATCGATATTTTTATTATCGTTATTGCACAACACTTAAAAGGTTGTATATCGGTATTTTCATATTTAATACTTTTATTTGTATTTATAAGAACAATAAATTGAACAACACTGAACTTCGTGTATATCGATATATTTTTATCGTTATTAAACTACACTTGAATGGGTATATATCGATATTTTCATATTTAATACTTTTATTTGACTAAATAAAAGTGGGAATACAGTCTATAAGAACTATAAATTGAACAACAATAAACTGTGAATATATCGATATTTTTATTATCGTTATTGCACAACACTTAAGTGGGTGAATATCGATATTTTCGTATTTACCACTTTTATATGGCTTAATTGAAGGGGGAGTAATCTCTATAATACCTATAAATTTAACAACACTGAACTTCGTGTATATCGATATATTTTTATCGTTATTGCACCACACTTGAATGGATGTATATCGATATTTTCGTACATAAAGGGGAAGTGAAATCTATATAAACTACAAATTGAGCAACAATAAACTTACTGTAGATCGATATTTTTACTATCGTTATTGCACAACACTTAAGTGGGTGTATATCGATATTTTTACTATCGCCAACTAATTGCATATCTTCGCACAATTGATTTAGATTTTATGCGCTGTAAACAAAGAAAAACTCTAATTGCCTTGGCGTAATTAATTGAAATTGAAATTATTCTCGAATGTTTTTTGTGGCTTTTTTTAATGGAAACTGTAAAAATGTGCTGATAGCAAACAGAAATTCACACAAAGAGCTTTCAAATTGCACAAAAATTAAACGAATTGCTAATAGCCAGTTAGCCCAGCCTGGCCAGCAGGGAGGCGGGGCTGGAGGGGGCAATTGGTCAACTTGTTTACACTTTGCCAAAAAGCATAGCCAGTGGACAGAGGCTAGCGGTTCCCCCAGTGGCTATTGGAAGTTGACATCCTTGGCACGAGTATCGTTTTCAGCTGGTTTCAGTCGGAATTGACAAATACGCCGCGACGGGCAGTCGATCAAGTGCTGCAAATTTTAATGGAATCGTTTCACGAGTTCTTTGATATCGCATTGAATTATGTATGATATCTATCCACTGCTGACCGAAGGCCAAGTCTCTTGTATAATTGTTACAGACTTTAATTGTTGGCTTTAATTATGTTTGATATTGCGTCATTTAAGGATTATGTTGTGGTTTATTTTACATTTTATTATTGCTAAAGTCTTTGTGTGTAATAGTAGTTTCAATCCTAACCCATATCGCTTTATATTGTTGTTGCTGAAAAATGTAATCAAAAGCAAAATATGCAAACACACGCCCGACTGAACAAGTTCCACAGATCCAAAGTGTTTGGCAATATTTTGTCGACAGAGCCGCCCCACTGCCACGCCCATTTTGAGCGCTTTGAACGTTGGTTTGTTTACTTATACCCTGTAGCAAATAAAGTGGGCAGCGGCGTGTGATAAGTGGCGCGAAATAAGAGTCAAATGAGAGGAGATAAATATCTATAGATAACGCTTTTCTTTAGCAGTTATTTATAGGTGGAAACTAGCTTTAAAATAATGTTAATATTTATCTAGTTTTTATCATTTTTTAAACAATTTTTATATATTTTTTAACTTAACTATAACCGTTGCCTAATATATAATATAATTTCATTTGGATATTCATCCCGCTCTTTCACTTATTCTAGATTCTAGCACTCTCGACTGCTGCCTACTCGCATTTTCCTCTTGTTATTTTTGCAGTGGCAACAGCAGTGCAAGCATTTCACACCTCTAAAAATTCATTGAAAAAAATCTATTGCAAAATATATACATTTGAGTTTTTGCATCAAATTCGCCCATTCATGTGAAAGACACAAACGAACTGGAAAAAATCTCTAAAAATAAATGCGTGTGCGAGGTGAAGAGCAGCGTGAAGGGAAAATCTAATGCAGAAAATTTAATTTGACAGACAGCAAAGTGCAGAAATTGAAATTGCCCCATGAATCTATCAGCGAGTAGGCAATAAATTCTATAAATACCTCGAATGACTGCAGATCTCTGGGAGTATCTACTAGATTTTATAATTGTACTTTTACGAGTTGTGCTTAAATTGTTGATCAAAGTGAAAGTAAATGTACTATATTTTCATCAGGTGGCAAATGTTTGTGAGGAAACTCTCTCCCGCTGAGGGAAATGATGTTGACACTTTCTGTTTGGGCGTATTGCCAAATGTTTATTAATAGCCTCAGCTGGCAAATTAAACGGTTCTTTAATTATGCTTATGAGCAGTATTTATGCTGTTTTTTGTTGCGTTATTTATTTCCCTTCGTAAATAAAGCAGAGCTGCTGATTTTAATTAAAAGTCGCTAATGAAAAATTAATGCCGCACTTTCTGTAATATCATTACGTAAAAATCGCGTTGGTGACACACAAATCGTGCTGACAGATAAATAAAATCAACGAGGGGAGGAGTGGAAAACGAATTTGACATACTTTCTGAGCAACTTCGTTTGCCTCCCACTCACATTCGTATTCGTATTGACCCATTATGAATAATCTTCTCACTGTGGGGGTTGAACTTTGTTAATTGTTCTTACAAAATACTGAAACATTTTATCAGCTGCTGCAGGCGCGCTTACAAAATGTGCACAAAAGACATAAGTACTCAGATATACATACCACACACACTCGCACACACACACACATACATACATTTAGTCGTATCTTTCTGCCTTTCGGTGGTTCTTCGAATTTTGAAACATGCTTCAAAATGCAACGTTGGCCTTGTCTCGTTAATCAACCGGGGCAGAAGCTCACACTATGCATGTGGGTGTTACACACACACACACTCACATACATCCATTCATACATCTATGTATGTATTCGATCTGCCTGCGGAAGCGTTCCCTTGTTCTTCGCCAGTGTCCCAAGCGTCGTATGAGTGATGCATGCGACATCTCTGTGTCTCCAGGGCTGTCCACTTTGTTCAATATTTCACAATGTGTCACCGAAAGTAGGCTTTTGTGGCAATAACGTGCAGCTGCCTCACTTTGTGCCTTTGTGTGAGCAGTGAAAGTGGGTCATCATGGCTTAGGCACTAACTAATATTATAGTCATTGCTTTTAAATGCTTTGTTGGGGTAGGTGGCAGCGTGCCTGAAACTTCTAACTGATAAGAAGTACATAAAAAATGAAGAGCTTAAAAGGAAAAGTAAATGGACAAATATGCTACAGGGAAGTGTATGTATAAATACATGTACGCCTTTGTTTTTGCATTTTAAAATCATAATAAATCAACTATGAAGAAGAATGCCTAGAATGCACTTATACTTATACACTATGAAACCATACTTTTATCCTACGAAACAATATTTTAAACCTTGATATGATTTTATATAAAAATCTGTTTAAATTGTCGTTTTTTTATTACAATTTTATAATACTACTAAATATTATAAATATTCTATAAATATTTCTTCGAATTTTGATAAACAATATCAATGCATATATACTTATTTCACAGTGGTAGTTGAAGTTTCCTCCAGCTAATAAATATAGTATATAGTAATAGATTTCTTTAACGCACAACACAGAACTTGGACGTCTTAAACGAATAGTAATCCAATAAGAAAGTTTTTATATTTCGTTTATTATTATGTAGTAGTAAAATATTACAAATATTTCAATAATTTTGGTTCGAATTTCGTTTAAAAATATAAATGCATATATACTTATTTCACTGTGGTAGTTAAAGTTTCCTCCAGCTAACAAATATGGTATATATGGTATATAGTTTACAGTTTAAATTGTGGTTTATACAATATATTTATATTATAAATATTGTATTAATTGTTTTTTTTTTTAATTTTTATAAATAATACCAATGCATATATACTTATGTCACAGTGGTAGTTAAAGTTACTTATAGCTAATAAATATGTTATATTGTAATAGATTTCTTTTGAATACAGCACAGGACTTGGACGTCTTCAACGAATATAATTCCACTAACAAAGTCTTTTTATTTACTTTATTATTATATATTAACTGCAGCGTATATTATATACTCCAAGTGTAGCTGCAGTTGTTGAGTTTAAGCATTTCATTCTCAGCTGAGCAATTGTCCGTGGCGTCCACTCATCTGTTCAGCTTCGTTTATTTCTTTTTGCGTTTTTTTAAGGCCACTCATCAGCTCTGGAGCTCTGACTGACTTTCTCAAGCAGCAATATGTTATCGCCTCTCAAGATCTGTTTGCAATGCCTCACGCCGACCCACTCTTCGCTCTGTGATCAGCAGCAGCATCTATCAGCAGCATCTGAAACTGAATTCGAATTCGAATCGCAATCCAAATGGTATTGGCCACTGGGTATGGGTTGCGGTTGGGGTTGGAGTTGGGGCACGTCACGATGTTTCGATTGTTTTACGATTTGCAACTCTTGCTGTGTTGTTCTGTTCTTTTTTACGGCTGTCAATAATGTGTAAGGATAATTTTAATTTTAGTCATAAGACGATGCCACTTTTATCGCTGCAATCTCCATCGCCAACTCGGTTTGCATGCGGAGGCAATTTATTAATTATGCATAAATGCCAAAGCTGCGGGAAGAGCCTTGTCTTGTCATGCGGGGCCTACTACAACCATGTCGGAAAGTTCAAAAAGCAATCAAGTGCCGACAGCCCGTAATTCTCAGTTCTCAGTCAGTTCTCAGCTTCCATCTCTCAGTGCTCTTCGGGTGCTGTCGTCTTCTTGGGGTTCTGCAATACAGTTATATACATAAATGGTAAGCAAAGTGTGTTCTGTTTAAGCTGACAAATGTATAATTCTTGAGTGCTGGCGCGTTAAATTGATTTACCTTAAATGGCAGTTCGACTCTTCTTCTTTTTTTGTCATTTTGTAGCCGAATTTTCAGCAGAAACAATTTCAGCCTGGGCGCAAAAAAAATAATTCGTAATTTCTCGTCTCCTTTTTCGATTTTATAGATGCTGTTGCTGCCCCATAAATTAACCAAAAATGTCTAGTCCGCATCCTCTGTCTGTCCCAAAACTGAACCCAAATTGAGCGAAACCTCAAATAATAAACCCAACTAATGCCCAGAGGCCCAACTCAGTCCTTTTGCTCTGTCCAGAGGCTACTCGTACTCGTACTACTATCAGCTACCTGCTGTCTGTCCGTCCGTCTGCATTTATCTAAACTGCCCAACCGATCCTCGGCTTCGGCTATGGCCCATGTGTTCTTAAGTGGTTCGATGTCTACTACGCCATTTTATATATTTTCATTTATTCTCTTTCGTTTTGTTCGTAAAGTTTTAAATTTCTTGGAAATAAAAGCCTTGGCCATTAGTTTTTCGATTTTCGTCCTTTTTCTGCTGCTTCTACTACGCTTGGCTGCCTTTTTTTCTTCCAAAGAAGACAGGCAAAATTTTTCAACTACACACACACACAAACATACATAGATACACTCGTAGTAGTAAGGAAAATCTAAGACTCGTCACGCCTGCATCGTTTTTCGGTGTACCCTAGCTGCGATTGGGCATAATGATTGCTCTATGTGTTTGGCTGTTGTAATTACAGTAAGTGCTGTACCTCACCAGGGTCGGATGTGTATATAGTGTGTGCATATGTATGTAGTGGGTACATAACTGTCTGCTGTATCTATTAATATAGGTACTTATGTATCTGAATATTGCTCATTTGATAGGAGAAGATCATAACTCAAAATATATCTTTATCGAATATTGATTTATATTATATCAATATTGAATATAGAGTACGTTCTTTGCGTATCTACTATAAGAGTATCATAACTCAAAAGATGATATTTTAGACTTAATAATGCCGAAATGTGTATGGAATATTGATTTACTTATAAAATTATATTTTTGAATATTAACTAATCGCTAGAGAACGATCTTAGTGTAAGCTCAATATAAATGTTTAACTTTAAACTCGGTTTTCTCGGAATGTCAAATGTCATAGTTTTAGAACAGATTCCGATACAGTATATATGACATATATATCTATATATCTATCTAGCTTATATCTCTATAAGTATCTAATTGTTTTATATCTCAATTTAACTAAGAATTTTCCTTATATTCATAATTTTAGAACAGATTCCGATACAGTAAATATGACATATGTCTGTATATCTATCTAGCTTATATCTCTATAAGTTTCTGTCTGTTTTATATCTTAATTTAACTAAGATCTAACTCACAATTCCTAAACTACTTCTGTACATCTATCACTTTTCGATTGTATCTCAGACATTTGTACATATGTATCTACAAGTATATACATACTTTGCTTAACCACATGATTTATTTGGTTAAAGTGCATCTGCGCTTCTGCTTTATTCAAATGTTCTTTGGCCGTTCTGTTTATCGCTCTGCGCTTAGCCCCACGTAACCGTCATCGTCGCGCCAACGTCTGTCCGTCCGTCCGTCTGTCTGTCTGTTTTTGGGCTTCACTTGTCCCTCATACGCCTCGCTGTTGTTCTTGTTGTTGTTGTTGCTGTGATTGTTGTAGTTGTTGCTATTGCTGCGATACGAAACCGTGCAGGTGTCCAATATTTTCTTTTATACCGCGTCATTGGGTTGAAGACAAATACACACACACACACACACACATTTACCTATGCAACTGTGCGTGTGTGTGTGTATAAAATATAAAACTAGTTCTAGATTTACAGCCGCAGTCGCAGTTGCCTACTCCTCCTCCTCCTCCTTCTTCTGCTTCTGCTGCCACTCCCCGCTCAAGCAAGTCGTAGCGTCGCTTTATTTCGCCCATATTTTCGATTCGATTGCGTATAACAAGTTTAGCCTGCCCCCTGCCCCAACGCTCCGTTCTTCAACTTTATAAAGTGCTTTGCATCCATGCAACGTTTGCTGTCTGTCTGTCTCTTCGTCTTCTCCTCCCCCTCCCCCTCCCGCGCACCTTGCTAATGCTTTTTCTCTTGGGTTTTTTTAATTTTTGTTTTGATTCTTCGTTTTTGTGCTTGTTCCATTGTGATTTTGATTAATATTTTATACATGTGGTTGCCTGGGCCTCAGCTCTCAGCTCCCATGTGGTGCCGTTGTCCGGCCTGTCTGTCGGCCTGTCCAGCTGTCTATCTGTCCCATGTAATTACCCAAATTTGGCGTCACTTGCCGTTAAAGGTTTTTGAGGTTTTCAAAAAGAAAATAGACTGCAACGGTATAGTGGACTTAAATTTTATTTATGGACTTGGACTTAGCTTACCCAAAAAGGTCAAGGCGTAGATCGTATAGATACTAGATACTATTTGTAGACAAGCTGCGCCTACATGCTGATCAGATCTTAACCCTTCTCCTCCTCGTGATATATCTTAATTCGCTGCCAATGCGTGTGTGCTGCTTCCAGCTCATCCACTTGCCGCTCGAATGGATAGCCATAGGGCAACTCATCCCAGCTGCTGATGCCATTGCTAAAGTCACAGTTCAGCTCATTGCCCCGCCTGGCCTGATAGCTATAGGGCGTGGCTATCACCAGCAGACGCATCGTCAGCCCTTCACCTAAGCCACCTCTGGGCAGGATCAGGCGTCGTGGGAAGCCACAGTTGGGTATGCTTATGTTCAGCGGAAAATCAAACTGTTCTCTCTGCGCCAGCTTCACATACTGATAGAGTTCCGTATAGCTCAGGTGATCCCCGACAGTAGCCGAGAAGTCGGTGGATGCCCGGGTTATGATGTTATTGCCGGCATAAAGTATAGTTAGAAAGGCGTCCAACTGATAGAAGGGCTCCTCATTCACAGCGCCATTGGGAGTAGTGAGAAAGGTTCTCACTATAATGGACTGCGTCCTGTTGCTCTCCAGCTGATAGCTGATGCTAAAGGGTCTTTGCTGCAAACGATGCTTACGCAGCTGCAACGTTTGTGGCCACTTGAATAGATCCTCGTAGTAAAAATGCCTCAAATGATAGACATTGCTGAGATCCATGTCCACTGGCTGCTCGTAGGTGATTAATGGAGTCAGCTTGACCTGCTTAAAGCGCAAACCCCGAGGTCTTATTGATTGTGTATAACCAGGCTGAAATGCAGTGCGATAGCTGCGATAAATCGAAAGTAAACGTTCGATATATATGTAGAAATTGGGTTGATGTAGCATAGATTGAAGCTGAGTCTTGCTGGTGCTTATCCTTTCCTTTTGACTGGCATCGTAGGGAAAGAGTTCTGCCAGAGGCAGTCGCCAGTTCTGTGCTTTACGCAAATCGATAACTGTGCCATTCGATAGGCGATAACTGCGTGAAAACAGCGCTTGCTCCACACTTTTTTCTAGTTTAGACAGTAAACGAATGGCTTGCTGTGTTTCCAGCTCCTGCTTGCCACTTGAGAGTCGTCTGTATGGCATGCCCTTGCCATATCTCTCCAGCTTGTAGCGTGCCAGCAGTTGGCTCAGCTGCCAGTACCACCAATCTCTTAGTCTATCCGTTTCTATTGGCTCCTCTAGCTGCGTCAATCCCATGTTGATGTAGTACCAATATGCCAGCCAGCCAGGATCCTCGATTAATAACTGCAGTCCTTTGGCTTGCCGTCTCTCCGTTAAGCTCAATATTTGCACCTCGGACATGGCTTCATCCCACTTGACAGAAGTTCGTAGATCTGCTGCCAAGTTTGTGGGTAAAAGTAGCTTGGGTTGCAACAGCCTGACTTCACTTTCACTGCCATTCCCTGATTGCTGTCTGTGCCAATTGAAATAGTTGAAGCTGCTGGCTTTGCTTAAGGAGGTTTCACTGTAGTACTCTGCCGGCAGCAGCTCATAGATCTTGGGCACAATCAGCGTACGGTAATCCTCTCGCTTTAGTAGAGTCTGCAGCAGAGCATATAGAAATATAGCTGGATTAATATGCACTCTTGCCCAGCAGATATTCTCCCTCAAGGTGCTCCACTCACGCGTGTTGTAGAAGAAGTTATAGAGCCCCAGAGTTTGCTGATAATGTTCCGGATTTTGGGGATTGTAGTAGTCCTGCCTGGGCAATAGGCGAGAAGAGTTGAGCAACTGATGGAACTGCTCCATGTGTTGGTTATAGTGCTGAAAGGTGGAAAAGCTTCTGTATCAGTTATTCAGATTTCTCTTTAGTCTCTACTTACCACATATTCAGTTTTATCAGTCACAATTTGCTGACCCAAGGCAAGCCATTGTTCATTGAGTAGCGGCTCATGCACATGGTGCAAGATCTCCAACAGAAAGCTCTGCTTGTTCAGATAATATTGGTTCGCTGTGAATATAGTTTAGTATAATATCCTTCATTCATATATGCTATGTCATACCTATGTTGTCTGGAAATGAGGCTGCATTCTGCTGTAGCAAAACAATAATGATAAGTGATAAGCCAAGGTAGCTCATGGCACTTCTATGCGTTTGGCCGATTCAAAACAAACTGAGCTTTAGATTTTTGTTGACAAACAAATAGCCAGGCAAATTAATCTCTATAAACTTTGAACTGCACATTGCAAATTCTCACGTGATTGATATAAATATATAAATATACAATATGTATATAAATTATATAAATAGCGACAATAAGAAACAGACAAAATGAATGACAAAACAACGCTTAAAAAGTTTTTATGCTAGCGATGTGCAACAATCGATTGGTCTATCGATAATAGCGTTTGCAAATTTGACAGTGATAGTTTTTAAAAGCAATACCAAGGAGTTTTTACTCAGCCCTGGTGAATCGATAACAGACTCATAACATATGTACTTATATATTTATGTACTAGATCTGTAAAATCATCGATGTTGGATATCTTGGACGAATTAAACAATGATTTCAACATCGATGTTATAAAACATGGACAAATTTTAAAATCGTTGATATCATCCAGAATTTGGTATACACTATAATAAATTTATTGTTTTAATTACAAATTAAAGAGTTAATCTTATTAAGACAAAATAAAATGAAATGAAACTGTACCTTATCATGCTTTAGCTGCTCACGATGCAGTGAATCGCTCCATCGATCTTGAAAAAGTATACATCGATACATCGGAAATTTTTGAAACATCGATGACCCAGTACAAACGTATATACTTATTTATCTTATTATTCGTGCAATCTTCTTTCAATTTAAATTAAACTTATTGTGCCCTGTAATAAAAGTGAACTTTTGTCTGACAAATCACTTCCGTTTGGCCCATGTTATGACACTTGCATTTGTGTCTCTTTAAGATGAGTAATAATCAAGCCAAGAATAAAAATGTAAAACAATACTGCTGTAATTTCGCTTTTACAGCATTGTTTTCCCTGCTGAATGCTACCTGCTGCTTCACCCCTGACTCCCACTATGGCTGGGGCCTGCGAATGTGCGCACATTAAGCGCCAGCTCAAGCCGAGTTGACGAAGACGAAGTCCATGGATAGCAGCGGCATAAAAGGGGCAAATTATAATGCGAATAATGTTAATTACAGTCACTTGGTAGTCGGATCTGGCTGCCAAGTATGGGCATTGTGCCTGGCCTTTTGTAACGAGAAATTGGCGCATTTAATGCACAAAGTCGGCCAGGCGTAACGGATTATAGCAACAGTCAGTCGGATGAGTTGAGTAAATTAACGGTCACTTACGACTGCGAATATACTATACTATATGTACTTACCCATCCATAGGCCTTTCTTTCCTTTGTCTGAATAGGTGGCATATGACTAGCGAGTTTACGTGGAAAGCGTAATGACATGGAACCTCTCCTAATAGGGTGTAACAATGGGGAAAAACTCTTCTATTGGTAATTTGGTACTGTTTAAAGCGGCTTTCAACCCGTTCGGCTCATAAGCTTGTTAACTCAAAAGACCGTTACGACTGGCAGAGACTCATGAAAACTCATTATGGGTACTCCCAACTCCCAAACCCCTTCGAGTGTTAACTAAACGTGACAAACTCATGGCAAATGTTGTCTAATCATCATTGTCTCTGCCCCTCAAACATGCAACATGAATATCAAGCAGATGCTGCCGATGACAAGGGACAAAAAACACTCTTAGACTCTTGGTAGCATCTTCTTCTGATCGCACAGCGATTGCAAATGCAGCATTATACCCATGTGTGTGTCATAAAGAACGAGCAGAGCACGTGCAAAGGGCCAGACCAAAATGATTTTGCATTTATTATACTATAGTATAGTATAGTAGGGTTCGTATACATAGTCCCTTGTCTTCGATCACAAGTACTTTGCATAACATTACTACTGCCCAGATCGCGAGAGAGGGGCACAATCTTATCACATAATTTCCATAGTTTTGCAATCATCAAAAACACATAAATCGTTTTTTCTTCTGTCTTTTTTTTCGTGTAGCCCTCGAGGCGTGCCGGCATTGATGGGCCATTGGGGTCCTCTCTAATGTCATCACATTGCGCACTGTTTTTTGTTGCCTTGTCTTTCCTTGCCCAACAGCTTATAAAATGCAAATTACTTTTCAATAGGCTGTTTTTTGTTTTCTCAGCTCACTGCGAAACTAGCTTACCCCCTTCCTCCCTTCCCGCCAGTCAGTCTACCCTGCTGCTGATCGGCGACTTTTTCTTTCTTCTGTTTTTTTGTTGTATTTTTTCTCACCTTGTCGCGCCTCTCTTTATCATCGTTCGACTGCCCCCTTTTAGCATGCGCATTAGAAGTGTATTTAAAAAGTCATTATCAGTCCCCTTGGCGAGCGTGGCACATTAATCAAAAGTGTTTTTTTTCTTTCTGCGTTGCGTTTTGCTTTTATTAATAAAAACCTAGTGCAAAAGTGCAAAGGAAACCTTCTAGAGTGTCTATAAATAAAGCTGAATAGAACTGCAGTCGAATATGAAATGAGTAATGTAATATTGCGAGTATGACAACTCAGAAATAGAATATATAAATCAGTTTTAAATACTCTTCATAATATATTATAGAGTATATAATATATAGAATACATAGGTAGAAAACCAATAAATTTAAATGGGTTAATGCGCGCGAACCCTTAGAAAACTTACTAACGTTTCTAGTGTTGCACAATGCCGATAGGTATTCGCTTTTTAAACGATTAAACTATCGCAGTCTTGTACTAAACTGTCATCTATCAAAGCAATGATATCATTGATCATAATATTCAAATTTTAGTTATCGTTAATGAACCAAAAAGGAACTAGTTTACTGGGCCCAACTATCGTTTTTGGTACTAAACTGTCATCCATCGAAGCAATGATGTCATTGTAACACTATTCAAATTTTAATTATCGGTAATGTATGAACTACAAAAGGAACTAGTTCATTTGGGTCCCATTTTCGCTCAATTGGATTGACAACTGTATCTATGCTTTCATTATAGCTCATTTGACATTGTTTTTAATTTTAATTATCCTTAATGGTTGAACTTAAAAAAGGAACTAGTTTACTAGGCCCAACTATCGCTTTCATGTACTAAACTGTCATCTATCGTAGTAATGTTGTCCTCGATAACAATATTCATATTTTAATTATCGTTAATGAACTAGTTTAATATTCCCACTTTTTCTCTCAAATGACTTCGCAATCGTATCTATGCTTTCATTTAAGCTCATTTAACATTGTTTTCTTCTACTCCTTGGCCTTAGCGTGGCATTCCAGACATGGTTAAGGTCTGACGCATTTCGCGAATACCAAAGCTCTACCAGGTCGAGACAGCCCATGGCGAAATGTAACCAAAATGAATCATCGCTCGCTCAGACGGTTGCAAGTTTTTTTTCTGTTTGAGTTTTTTGTAGACGCCTCTCGAACGCGGCATAACCACGCCACCCAGAAGTGTTTCGATCTGCAGCGCTGTCTCGGATTGGTAGCAACAATTTAATAAGGCAGTGCGACACACGAAAAATTGGGTCAAGTGAGATAAATGCATAAACACCATATACATACATGCTTATAATATAATAAAAAATAAACACACACGAATAAAATGAATGTAAGGAAAACAATAAAAAGAAGAAAAGAAAAGCGCAACGTTGGAGAGAGAGAACAAAGGAAATAAGAAAATTTTTCTGCCTGGCTGAGCTCGAAATTTAATACGAACAATGGATGGGCTTTCATGCGAACTGTCAACTTGTCATGACAATTAAGCAACCCGATGGCTATCTATCAGTGAGTAGTGAGGAGTATGGCCTGGCCCCAACTGACTGTTTGACGCCCACGCGCTTAGCATTGGCATTAAACAAATTAAATTGAAGAATTATTGAAGTATCGTATTACAGGGCGGGTGGCAGAGGCCCCCAAGAACCCCCAACTCAACTCAACTCAACTCAATGCAGCTCAACTCTTTGGACAGGTAGCCCGACCCAATTCGTCTTGCACTTGCACCAAGTCCCCATCAAACTGTTTGTCTTGGGGGCCGCTCTGTCACCTTATAAAGAATCAAAAAAGAAAGAAGAAAAAAGCTCATACTCTCCCCCCATTCCCCTGGCCAATATTTGTTTACCATTTAGTTTATTATGCTGCATGCAACACACACGGCTCTGTTAGGTTCTGTGTTCCCTCTGTTTGATTGCCCTTATTGGGTCTGGGCTTAGGTCTGCGGTTCGTTACCTTACGCTGTCAAGTACATAATTTTCAATTCGAGTTATGATTATTATACTTACGTTGGGAAAGTCAAATAACGGTCACTAAAGCATTACCAACTACAACTACTACTACACACAAATTGATCGTGCATAATTTCCATTTGATGAGTTTTCAATCGATGTGCGTATGGGTTTATTGATCTTTTTCATTGTAGGTGTTGGGAAAATTGATATTACTACAAATATATATTGTATGTACTTTACATAAATGCATTTAGCCTGGGAACCAGCCCCATTGGAACTTGAACAAATTGCCTGCTGAAAGCGTCGAATCATCAGGAGGATTAAACGCCTCTTTCTCCTTATACAAGTCGAAGATTCATTAGCTGGAGAGATTCTCATTTATGTCGTGTCACTTTTGGTTGACAAATTTTGTTGCACACGTGCCACAGCGGAAGAGCTGAGCTGAGCCCCTGTAATTGTGGGGGGCAACTAGTGTTAATGGCTGCATTTTAATGAAAGAACTGTAGAAGAAACATGCAGGTGCAGCTGACCCTTGGGCGGTCTCTGCGGTTTCCCTATATGCATTAGACGTACCGTTAGCCGGAGCTGAAGAACTGATGTCAGCAGCCAAGAATAAAAATGAAGCAAGGCTGAAGTCTCCCCGATGTCTGCCAAACGCAGCAGAGCCAAAAATAAAAATGCCAATTTCCAGTTTGCTAGAGATACAGCTACAGATACAAGATACAAGTGACTCCAGCAAATTCCCCTTTGGCAAGTTGAGCGAAATTCCTCTGCGCACCCATTTAGTTTATAAATAAAACTGCCGCTTCACTGTCAAAGTTGACAATTTATTTTTAATCAACAATGTGGCAGCGGGTCTTATCGCGCCGATGTATCTCGCAGATACAATCAGCTCAGAGCTCACGCTATGCGCAACAAAACTGCATTTAAAATTATTGAAATGGCAAGTGTATAAACACTAGACACCTTGAAAGTTAGTTATTCAGTAGTATAGTAGCGGCTGCAATAGATACAATATTAAGATACATATTAAGTCAAATTTTCATTGAGCTACTTAAGCTGTATTCTGTCATTGATAAAGCAACAACAACTACGGCAATTAATTCGAAATAAAACCCGGAAAAGTAATTTTTACACACTAATTATAGAGAGAGCAGCAGCTACAGCTACAGCAGATGCCAGCCCATAGATACTAGCTACAGATACAGATACTGCCTGCATTTATCACTCAGTCAAAAATGGGGAAAAATATTACAAAAAGCAAGCAAGAGAAGAAAAAATAATAAGCTGAACTGAACTGAACTGAACTGAGTGAAGTTACTGCCATAATCGAAATGTATCTGTAGCTGTATCTGTATCTGTGGAGAGGCTTCCTTTGGCAGTCAGGAGATACGATGGGTTGGCAGAGCGCCTGCAGTTATTAGAATTGTATGGTAAAAGTAATAGAACGCCTGCATCTCTGGCTTCCGTTGCAGCAACGGACTAAACAACTCTTGCAACTCGATGTGGCTGCTGCGACTGCTGCGACTGCTGCTGCAGCTTGTTGATTTCCCCCCGGGGGCAATTATGTATCTGGTAGCTCCGCACGCTTCGCAATTTATAATTGTGGAGCCGAATCTCAGCTTGAAGCAGCAGCAGCAGCAGCAGCAGCCTACACCCAACCTGCTACTGGTGTGCTCAGATTTATCATTTCAGCTGGCGAGATACAAGTATAATAATTTTGCGTGTTGTTGTGCCATACGTATCTCACAGATACTTTTTACGCTTTCATGCTAATTTGTTGGAGTGTGTGTCTCAGTGTGTCTCAGTGTGTGTGTGTGTGTGTGTAGGTAAAGACAACACACACTCAACACGGCAGCGGCTTGTTGAGATTTGTGGCATGCAACACGCGCCACAAATTAGAAAAAATAAGTGCCTGCAGAGCGTAACTGGGTGTGGGGGGAGGGGGCAGAGAGTGTAGCTACTGCGTATTAATTGGAATTACTGTAATTGCTGCCACAAACTGGCCGAGGTGTGAGCCGCTCCACTTGCAGCTGCCACTGCCACTGCCACATGGGGCAGGGACTGTCAATTGCTGCTCGCTATCAGCTATCAATTGAAAGGGAAACTCGAGGCTGCTCCATGTCCAACTCCATGTCCAGCTACATGCTCCAATAACGAACGACATGACCTCAAAGCCAACTCAACTCCTCTTTGACGGGATCAAAGCATAATTAGCCGACGGACGCTGCGCTTGGCTAACGACAAACTGTAGCTCATTGGGTCAGTATAGAGTACTATCAGTTTTCCCAGTAAAGATACTTCTTCTTCTTCTTCTATAAGAATATCGAATGTAAATTGTATCAAGCGTCGCTTGGCCCAAATCGATCGAAGCTAACGACAAACTGTAGCTCAATGGGTCAGTATATAGTACGATCAGTCTTCCCATTATATAGATACTTCTTCTTCTTCTTCTACAAAAATATCGAATGTTAAAATATCTCTGCGTCACTTGGCCCAAATCGAAGATCGAAGCACTTAAGTATGGGGCTTGCGCCCCTTCTGCTGCAAGCTCAGGCATGTAATTTGGTTGACGCGCAGAATAAATGATAAATGCAATCATTATGAAGGAACAAGTTGCACAAAAACAAAGCGAAAGAAGCAAAAGAGCAACCAAAACACGAACACATGATTAAAAGAGAGAGGGTACAGTAGAGCAATCTCAGTTCTCGCTCAGTTTGCACTAACTATGGATGGGGATCTGCTCTGCCTCTGCCTCTACATTCGTTCCATGCGTGTGCCCTCTGTCTCGCCCCCCGGCCACGCCCACTACCCACTGCCGCCTGACCATGATCGTGATACGCAGGCTAACACAAATGTTTTATGGCTGGCCGAGCATAATTTGTTAGCCTGCTGAGACTGAGACTGAGGCTGGAACTGGAACTGGGACTCCACTCCATCCTTGGACCAATCTGTAGGATGTGCTCGGTTGTCCGCCTTCTTCTCTCAGTGTGGCTTTCGTGCTTTTATTTTGGCTGCTGCACAGAAGCTGCTCGCTGGCCACGATTGCGTATAATTTCTGCCCTGCCCCTGACCACCACTGCCGCCCCCTCGCCCCCTCTACTCGTTGTTGTTGTTGCTTGGCTGCGGGGCATAATTTTTGATGAGCTTTTGTCTGCTTCTTTGGAACAAAAGTTACTGTAGCTGTAGCTGCCTGAGAGCTACACTTGAAAGTAAAGGGTGGTTCAATTTGACAGATGAACTTGAGACTATACTTTAATATATATAAATAAATACATAAATAAAATAAATAAATAATATTGTATATATTTTTAATGTTTATTTTTAAAGTAATTTAAGTTTCAAATTCACTATCGACTGCAGTTAGATGACATTAAAGAAATATTTAAATAAATAAGTGAATATTTAAATACATCATTTGTAAATAAAGAATATAATATATTAAATAAAAAAATATATAAAATAAATAAAGATGATAATACATATATTAAATAAAAAATAAACTATACAGTATATTGTTAAAAAAGTGTCATAACTAAATATAAAGTTAATTTCAAATTAACTATCATACAATAATCATTGAGTAAATATTTAAATAAATAAAATTGATTTTAATATTTATGTTAAATAAAAAAACTTATTATTTCATAATGAAATGGTAGCTTAACTTAATTTAAACTGTCGTACATTTATTATTTAATTTTTTATTTAATTTAACTTTAAAGTTCTTTACAGCATTTCATTGACATTAAATTAATATTTAAATAAAATATATTTTGAACTAGTAAAATAAAATTTTTTTTGTATATATACACATTATTTAAACAAATAAATAAACAATAAAATATTATATAAATTTTTTACATAATTTTTAATGTAATTAAACTATAAATTTCTCTATCAACTGCATTTAGTTCATATTGAATAAATATTAAAATAAATATACAATTAAATAATTAAATATTTTAAAAAAATTATAAATAAATTAGTAATTGAAATACAATATATATAAATATTAATAAAGCGCATTGTCTGAACCTATATACCCGCCCCTCGAGACGCGCCCATTTGCCTACCCTTTGCATACGAGCATCATCAAAATATATGCTACACATTTTCACTTTATGAAGTTCTCCTCACTGATTGTGCTCGCTGCTTACACCCGCTCCCCTCCCTCAACGCTCACCCAGCAGGCTTGAAGTCGAGCTCAGCATGCATATTTTATTGGCGAAAGGCTCGAGGGCTGCTACGATCAGGGACTTCAAGTGGAACTGGGATCTGTGCCTGTGCCTGGGCACTGCGATTGGGCACTCTACTGTGGGCTGTCTGTCAGTCAGTCAGTCAGGCAGTCGGTAGGTCGGTTGGTCTGCGTCTGCTGATGAACGCCAGTCGACGACGTTTCGTTTCGTGTCTGGCATCTTAAAGATACTTTTTGTTTTCGGGGCTCTGGGTTTTTCGCTACACACGCGGGTTCGACATTTGCTGCGCTGTATTTTATGCTCATTTAATCTCGCTGCGCGTTTTTTAACACATTTACGGCAGGGCCGAGAGCAACAACAACAACAACAGCAACAACAACAAGAGCTACAAGAACTACAAAAACAAGCACATCATCGATTATGTTGATCTTTTTTCTTCAGTTTGTCTGTCTGTCTGTCTGTGGGTTTCTCTGGCGACTGATTTTTTTAACTGCGCACTTTTTGAGTTCGAGAGATAGCAGCGATTGACAGTGGGTGCGGGGTAGGGGTAGGGACAGGGACAGGGGCAGACAATGACCAAGCCGAGCGGCGACTCGCTACCTGTCTTACACAAAATAAACGCACGTCCCGTTGCCGCACCCCTCCCTCCCGCACCACTACTACTACCATCACTATCTTCAGTTCAGTTCAGTTCGTTCTTGGCAGTTGCCCAGTTTCGTTTGCCAGTTCTTCAGTTTGTTTTTTACTTCTTCTCTTTTCAGTTTAATGTTTTCTTTGCTCTGTCTTTGTAACACAGTTTTTTTTCTCTCGTTCGATTGTCTGTTTGTCCCACTGTCTGTTCATCTGTTTGTGTTTGTTTGGCTGTGCGTGTGTGTAGGGAGAGTTTGAGTCCAGTTTGAAACCCTTTAGGCGCTCATTGCCAGCTCAGGTTTGTCTTTTCTGAGACCAGATAAAAAAAACATACAGCAAAGCAAAGCAAAGCCAGCTGAAAAGATATATGATTTCTTATTGTAAATCATGACATTTTGTTACTTTTGACTCGACTTGTTGTCTCTTCGGCTACTGTTTCAATGTTGCGCACGCAGGGGAAGGGGTAGGAGTGGGGCATTTGGCGTGGGTTAAGGGAATGAATTGTTGCCACATGAAATACTAAATATCATGGATTATAATGATGCCAAACTAATTGAGACTTTGCTGAAATTAAGATAAAGAAGTTCTACACAAAAATATTATCTCTGTTTGAGTTAAAGTATTGTAAATATTACAAGGGTTAAAGAAAATAGATTTTACTTATTTACAAAAAATCAATGATAAAGAATATAATTTTTATTTAGTTATAAAAAAATCAATGATAAAGAATATAATTTATATTTATTTATAAAAAAGAAATCAATGATAAAGAATTTAATTTTTATTTATTTATTTAATGTCTACTAAAATATACTTATTATTAAATTAAAATTAATATTGGTAAAAATCAATGATAAAGAATATAATTTTTATTTGGTTATAAAAAAAATCATTGATAAAGAATATAATTTATATTTTAATATTTAATTAATGTCTACTAAAAACGACTTATTATTAAATTAAAATTTATGTAGCTCAAAATCAAATATACTTAAAAATAAGTTTAAGTCAACAATTAAAGTTTAAAATGAAAAATTAATTAAAATATTCAGCTAAGCACATATTAATTACCCACTTTCCTCTCTCTGTGTGTTATTCTACTTTACTTAAGCTGCAATTGGGGTCAGCTGTGGCAACCCTTTTGCATTGCTTACTACTGGCACTTCCCCTCTTTTAAGAACTGCATCAAAGTAGCTGTTAAAAGCCAACTACTTTTGCGACCCTCTTGTTGTTTTAAAGTTGCAAGTAGAATACACTGTGCAACAAAAAATTACCCCAATTCAGGGGCCCACTTTTGATGTGACCTGACCCTACTGCAAAAGAAACGAAAAGGGGGCCGAGCGCAACCTGCGAAAGTCAAAAGATGCTTGGCCAAATGTAAATAAAATTGCCACATTTATTTTCAACACAAACACACACACACACACACACACATGTGCACTCCCCTTCCACTTCCTCACACACACACACATTTAAATATTTTGAACTGTTCCCCACGGCATTCGCACGCTTTGACACCTAAAGCGTGCGCCCATACGCCTCCACATGCTGCCACAGTTGCCAGCCTCTCGCACTGTGGCTCTCCCTCCCTTGCTCTTTGCCCTCGCCCTTGATTTGAGGCCTGGCAACACTTTTCGCTGGGCCAAAACTCTCCTACGTAACGGCGCCCTTTTCGTACATTTATTTTAATTTTTTCTTTCGCCTGCGCTTTCGTTTTTATATGTATTAGTGAAGTGGGAGAGGTGTGGCGTGGGGTGGGAGAGCGAGCGCCGATGCTGCTGCTGCTTTATGCTTGCAATGTGTGAGTGTATATGTGTGTGTGTGTGTTTTTTGTTTTTCTGCCCCTTGGCAACATTTACTGCTGCTGCTGCCAACAGTTGGCAACCCTCTCGCGCTCAGTGGCTCTCTCTCGCTGGGGCTCTCGCATTTACAGCCTGCCATGGCGTGCTGCTGCTCAATAGGTCTTGCACTTGATAGGTCAGTGACCCAGTTGATGTGCCTATGGATGCGTCGATGTGTTGCTGCTGCTGCTGCTGTTGCTGTTGCGGCAGGGCAGTGCCAGCGGTTATTGGCGAGCAGAGTTTGCAAAACAATCGATGGATGGTACTATCGATATGCATAGAAATTTAAACTGAAGACGAAACATAATGAAATGTATGTAAAAAAAACTGCCTTAAATTTACGTCTCTATACACATGCCCAGAAGAGCCTTTTTTACTGTGATAATTCAATTCCATATATCGATAGTTGGCAGGGCAGTGCCAGCGGTTATTGGCGAGCAGAGTTGCGAAATAATCGATGGATGGTACTATCGATATGCATAGAAGTTTAAATTGAAATAAAACTAAATGAAAATATATATGTATAATAAATAACTGCTTTAATTTTTCATCTCTATACACATGCTTACAAGAGCTTACTTATTCTGATAATCTAATTTATTGATATATCGTTATTTTGCGCTACCAAAATCGAAAAACATTGATATTAGGTTTTGTGTGCCTAATTGATAATATAATAAAAGTCTTATTTAATCTTTCGTCTTTATACACAAGACCACAAAAGCTTATTTTGTCTGTCAATTCAATTCAATATATCGATAGTTTGTTTTATCGAAATTGAAAAACTTCGATATTAGTTTATGTGTGCCTAATTGATAATAGTATATTAAAAGTCTTCTTTAATTTTGCGTCTCTATACACAAGCCAAAATAAGCTTATTTTGTCTGACAATTCACTTCAATATATCGATAGTTTCTGTTATCGGAAATGGAATAAACATCGATATTAGCTTGTGTGTGCCTAATTGAATGTTTCGTTGGCTGTGCGACTACTATAAAAATCAAAGTCAAAAGGTGTGGCACCACAGGCCATAGGCAACCCCTTCGCCCTACCACAGTCGCACACAGCTGTGCGCAGACTGCGGTTATGCCTGCCGCCTCCCACTCCACTACACTACACCAGTCCACTGCCGTTAGGCTCTGCTCTAAGCATCAAGTTGCAGCAACTCCGCACTCAGCTCTTGCTCATCATCATCATCATCATCAGCATCATCATCATCTGCTTGTTGTTGTTTATTTCTGACTTCTTTTGCGCTTTCCACAAAGTCAACGTTCTTGGCGTTTTCGCAGCTGCTTTGCCATCATTTCCCCTCTCCCATGCCCCTACCCCTACCCCCACCCATGCACTATAGGTATAGGGGGCCTGGCTAGATTGCGGCACATGTGACGTTGTGGTCGCGTGCTGCTGCCTGTTTGCCATTGCCATTGCCTTTGCCCTTAGCCCCTGGCCCCAGGCTCAACTCCGTTTGCCATTTGCTTCATTTGATTCTCTTCTTCTGCAATTGCCTTGCCATGGCTGGTGGGTAGGGGTGGGGGGGCGTGCAGTTCGCTCGCTTATCAAGAGCAGGTCAACAAGCTAGGGGGAAAATAAATGTTGGGAGGCCGTAGAAAGTGTTGCTGCTGCTGCTTCCTATAAAAAGAATATTTACATTTGGCATAAAGAAAAAAGAGTTCCACTTGATGTTATCGACTATCGATAGCAGCAATTAAGCTGCAGCGATAACACAGTGTTTAACGCAACTTCTCTTATGATTGCATAACAGACCAGATTACATACTAGTTACTGCATTATACTCCCCCTCCCCACATAAAAAGAGTATTTACACTAGCCATAAAAAAGAGTTCCACTTGATGTTATCGACTATCGATAGCGGCAATTAAGCTGCAGCGATAACACAGTGTTTAACGCCAATTCTCTTTTGATTGCATAACAGACGAGATTACATACTAGTTACTGTCTTATACTCCCCCTCCCCCCACTTTCTTTGTTTCTGCTTAAGTGACAGACGCGGCGAGCGCTTAATTTAACGGTAATTTGTATTGTGCAGTTGCGGCTTAGCTCTGTCTGTCTGTTTGTCATACGTAGTGTCCCTCGCCCCCTCAGTCGATTGCGGCTGCGCACAGACGCTGATGCATCGCAGTCGCAGTCGACGCTGACTTAAGCAGCAGGCGCACAATTTACAGTTGTTTAGCCCATGGTGGCTGCTGTTGTTATTGTTGTTATTGTTGTTGCTGCTGCTACTTATAGTAAATTTGAATTATTATTATTTATTTTTATTGAAGCGGGCGGCGGCGTTTTCGTCACATTTTGCGTCAGTGCAGAAATTTATTTGTTTTCATTGTTGTTGTTGTTGTTGTTGTTGTTCTTGCTACTGCTGAAGTTGCGAAATTGTGTAATAAATAATTTACGCTCGCTTTTGCAGCGTGCCACATAATCATATTCAATAAAAACAACAACTGCTGCTGCTGCTGTTGCTGCTGCTGCTTGGGTTGGGCCTTGGACACTTGGTGTGCACCCCTTGCACTGCTTGCGCCGCACTGCTCCAGTGCTCCACTGCTTGACTGCATTTGCTTCGTTTACTGCTTGTTTAACTGTTTGGGTCGCTGACCCAGAAATGTCAACGGGGAAGTCTTTTAATTCGGATGCATCGTTTACAATGCATAAGTGTGCTTTAGATATTTTCGACAGTAATCAAAGGGATTTATCCATAGATATTTCTTATATAAAATTGGATAATTAGTTGCTCTTAAAGCAATACATAGTATAGGGATTCCTGAAACTGATTTTGATTTGATTTTGATTTGCTTTTAGATAATCAAAATCAGTTGACAGAATGACTTTTTTTGCGCACTGATTTGATTTTGATTTGCTTCTGATTTTCAGAATATCTGGCAACCTTGCCAAACAGTGGCTCCGTCCACTTCAAGACACTGGTTCTCTTTCTCTTCCAATTTTAAAACATATTTAAAACCTAAAATAATTCAGTAATTTATTATAAAGTTGCAGAATGCTTACAAAGTATTCCATTTTCAAATAGCTGTAATAAACACCAAGTGTTGCCACTAGTTTTCTACGTAGTAAACGGTCACACATGGGTGAACGGTCTCACAGCAAGATAATCAAAATCAAAATCAGCTTCGGAGCTGATTATGCTAAAACTTTTAGTGTGACCGTCATTTCCGTACTTTCTTTGGTCACACACAAAAATTTGTATGGAACAGCTGCGAACAGCTGATTGTCATAATCAAAATCAAATCAAAATCAGTTTCAGGAATCCCTATAGTGTATAAAAACAAACAGCAACTGTCAGCTAATTTTTGTGAGCTCTCCGATTACAGTTTATCAAGTTCATTGAACAAAAAAATATATAAAAACAATTCCGCAACTGCAACAGCAGCAATCCGGCCCCTACTGCCGTGCCTCCTCCTCCCCACAAGCCCCCTACTACCATAAGCGAAACTCTTAGTCAAGTAATTGGAATCCCTAATGAAAAAGCTTTCTGATAAAGAGCAAAAACAAAAAAACCAAATCAAACTAAAGCAAAACAAAGCAGTGTAGAAATCATAACGAGCCCCTTTTTCTGTCCTGCCTCTCCTCTCGCTTTCCCCTTTGCGCACTCTTCGCTTGCTCGTGTGTGTGCAGGCACAATCATGTTCAGAATTTCATCATCTTGTGAAATCCTTGTGTCACGCCATAGTGTTAGGCTGCTTAGGCTCTTATCTTATTACACTTTATCAGCATATTTGCTTTGGCCGTTTCTCTCTCTTGCCCTTGGCCCTTGGCTTTTCTCTTCTGTCAGCGAGAGAAGACTTTCCACTGCTAATTTAGATTTAATTAACACTTCTCGCTGCATATAATGAATTGATTCTATTAACCCGCATTCAAATGAAGCACAAGAACAAAGAAACTTCTTTAAAGAAACTACTACAGATAGTGTAAATATTCCATTTAATATCTTCATGCAATTCACATAACCTAAAAATCAAAACCTTTCCATAAAAGGAGCTAATTCAATGCATTGCGTACAATTTTTCATTTTTCTTATGGTTTTCATTTTCGCGCGCGCAAATCTGATGTAGCATAATTTGAGAGCCTGTTTTTTTTTTTCGTTTCTTGGCAGGTTGCGGGGGGAATACAGTGAAACAGGTTTGCTTGCTATAGGACATTGTGAAATTGCTGAAAAAAAACAGTATGGAGGTTATACAATTTCAGAACTCCTAGATAAAACTGTAAAAAAACACAGTACTTACACTGTGGATGACAGCGAGATTTTTTAATTATGCGAATACTATAGGCAATGCAGTCTATTAACTCGTCAGAGCTATACATAAGTGGCAGTTAAAGTGCCTTTTTCACTACCTTTTTCTACTACTATTTTGCAGCCTGCGCAGCAGACTGTGTGCTACGTTTTTTTGGCGCCTAAACGTGGCTCTTACGCCTGCTCTCTGCCCAACTGCTTATACCCTGTGGTGAGGGTAGATTGGTGGGGGAGGTGCGTACAATTTTTACTACATTTTGTGTGCTATAATAAAACACAATGGTAGCTAAGTACATGCTTAGTATTAGTATTAATTTCTTATTATTTATTTATTATTTTTTATTTCACTTACTGCCTTTTTGCCTCTCCCATTCAGCTTAGCTAATAGGGTATGGCACTGCCGACTTCTGTGTTGTGTTGGCAATGCCTAAGAGCTGGCTCTCTTATTTTTTCTTATTTCTTTCTTTACTCGTTTCTGCTGCTCGCAACACATAGACTCTATGCCTGCAATCGCACTTTTTGTTTTGCTTTAACGTTCGCAGTTGTTGTTGCTGCCGCTGTCGCTGCCAGTGCTGCTGCTGCTGCTGCTGTTACCTGCTCAACAAGATCTTTGTGCTGCCCCGCACACACTGACGCACACACACACACACACTCACATTCGCTCACACACACTTGGACAGCGGCCGCCTACATACTCACTCTCGCTCGCTGTTACTGGAGAGAGGCCGATATTTTTTTCCAACTTTTTATTTCGCTCTTTGCATTGTGTAGCTGTCGTTGCGACTGCGGCGTTGGCGTTGGCGTCGACGCTTGATGCCCCGCTGCGTCTCACTACTACCTGCAGCAGTATGTGCATGTGCATGAGCCTAGGCAGCAGAGTCGCAGCTCGACTGCACTCTGTTTTGTTGTTGTTGTTGGTTCGCAGTCGCTGTCGCTGCCGCTAGCGCCTGCCAGTGCCACTGCCACTCTACTCCCATGCTCAATTATTCTCTCTTTAGTGAGGTTTTTTAAACGCGTATCTTGCAGATACTCTGCCTCGCATTGCGGCACAGGCAGTTTAGTTCAGTTCAGCCGCGAAGCGAGTTAAGACGTGTGTTCTCCTCAAACCAAGAAAACTTGAACATAATATTCAGCTGAAATCGCAGTTTGGGTTTGCGACACGTTTTAAGTGCTTCTTGAGTCTCCGACCGAAAGTTTTCTGAAGAGTTGTTTGTGTTTTCTAAATAAAACTGCGCGAGCTTTATGAGAAAAACCGAAAGAAAATCGATGAAAAACTAAACAAACTGAAACGAGATAAATTGTAAAAAATAAAAAGAAATAAATAAAAATAATACAAGTGAAAGATCATAACAATAATTTTACCACCATTCGAGTTGAATTCTGATTCTGATGAAATACTTTGAGTGTTTGTGCTGCGAAACATTTTCGACATCAAACAAAAAATGCTGAAATTTTTAATATTCAAAATATTGCACAAGAAGTACAAAATTAATTGAGTGCACGCCCTGAAAAGTGTCACTGAGAGACAGAAAAACAATACCGAGCAGGACGCAAACAGGTCCCGTTCCACACACACACCCGCACACACGCACAACGACAACACACGAACGACAAGTAAATCCGACTATAAAATATACATTTTCGGAACTAACCCAACACCCTACGCACCCACACACACACACCCACACACACTCATACTCACAATGGCCGTGCCGTTTTATTTGCCGGAAGGCGGCAACGATGACACCGCCTCGGGCACCTCGGGCTCCCACTCGCCGACAGCCTCATCGTTGTCCTCCTCATCATCGTCGGCATCGACATCATCGGGCGCATCCTCATCGTCGGGCGCATCGGATGGCGCCAGCAGCATTGCCTCACAGTCACCAAATACCACCACATCGGCCACGCAGACGCCCATGCAGTCGCCACTGACCATGCCCACCGACCAGGTGCTAATCGCCCTCTGCGAATGGTATCAGCAGCATCAGCGCTACTACAATGCCAATGCCACGGGTAAGTCCATTCCACAGTTCCACAGTTCCACACTTCGCCTATTGATAAGTCTCTCCTCTCTAAATGGGTCAGTTCTCTGGCCAGAGAACGCTAATTACTCCGCAGTCAGTTAGCCAAGTTGCCCACTTGACTGCATTTCCTTTTGTTGGTTTCACTTTCAAGGTTGTTGACTCACTCCTCTCCACGCCATTCGCGATTGTTTCGCTCTTTTATTATTTGCTTTTTCTTTTCTGTTTTTTTTTGTGTATGGTCAGCACTTGCTCAGCCTGATAAGCTGGCGAAATGTAACCCAAAACAACACAAGACAAAACGCATCAAATTACTGCCAACACAAATTGGGCTAAGGGTGTAGAGAACAACATTTTGACCACTTCTAAAACAAAGGCCGACAGCTCGAAAGGGGTTCTTATAGGGGCAAATAAAGTTGAGGTGAATAACCAAATTGAAAACATATAAAGGGAAATATTACAAAAATACTGAAAAGTGTGGTAATGATAATAATTATAATAATAATAATTAAATTAAAATTGAAAACTTATAAAAGGAATTTATGCAAAAATATTAAAGAATATAGTAATAATAATAATCTTAATAATAATAATTAAATTGTAACTTATGTAAGTGTTGCAGTCATAAATAATATGAGGATGATTCATACTAAAATGGCTTATAAAATGTGTAAAGAAATCTAAAAAAATAATAAAAGAAATAAATTGAAGTCAGTAAACTTTTAGCAAAGTAAGCAAAAGATATTCGTAGCTGCAAATAGGAAAGAAATATTTCTTCTTTATTTTTTATATCTTCATAGTTTAACAGTAATCTTAAACGGAGCTGAAGGCAATAGTTGCCGTGACTCCATACTTAGTAGATTTAAGTCTTATAAACCTAAGTCTAATTTTGCAAATCTATATACTATATAAAGTTATTTGTTCAGACTGACTGACTGATCAACATTAGCAAACTTATTTTTTGCTATATGGTACCTTTTGGGCTCTAGGTTTTACCTAAGATCGCAATGGCAATGTCCCCTGCTTAATAGCATTGTGGCATTGTGTCCGAACTACGCTTAGACACTACAAGTCGCTTGCTCTTAGTTAAGTATAATCTTTAAACCATATTAACTATAGTTGTTTTTATTTTATCAAACTATTTCTATGTATATAGAAATATTATTATAATTTTTGAAATACGCGTAGAACTCTTTACAGATATACACATACTATATGTATGTATTTCTTTAAATATTTCGAGCATATAGTATTTACAGATAATTTACGCTTTATTTAGCTTGTATTTTTACATATACTTAGAACTTAACATTGACAGATGTTTAATTCGTTATCTTGCTGTAATAACTTGGCCGCTTATCTTTTATATATACTTGAAATAATTATAGAATCTAGCGTATTACAAACCTAGATAAGCGCAAATGATTCATGCAGTAATAAATGCTAAAAACTAAATTCTAGTTAGCTTTAATATTTGATGTATATATATTTATATACTTAGCAGAAGTTTATATAACAACTTGGGCTTATATCTGAAAATATACTTGCCTTGATTATTGCGTCTTACTTGTAGTAAGTCCTAGACACTCAAAGATGCTGATGATTAATAGGAAGCTTACTACAATATATAGCCATATTATTTTTAGTCACATTTATTTGCAGTCCATACTGATTCACTCTATCTACTACTAATTAACTATATTAGTTAGTTAGTTTAAATAATGAGTATGAGAATTTTGCTCCCTTCCTTCTCCGATCTTTGCTCTGGCCATATTTTAATAACAGCTCGCAGAGTCGACTTGCATGGCATATGCTGAATAACAAATAACGTCAAACCAAAAAAAAACCAGTCCAAAAGGTGGGCGTGTGCTGGCCGAAAAGCTATAAAAAACAAGTCGGTAACAAAAAGAAGCAAAAAAGAATAAAAATGAAATGAAATGAGCTCGGCACGTTTAATTGGCACGCGCCAAACTAGAGCTCAAGCAGCCAGGCCGATTGCAGTCGAATGTCTTATTCGAATTGTGTATCTATTAGATATGTATCTCGAGGCACTTACAACTGCAGCAGCAGTAGTAGAAGTAGTTATTGTTGCAGTTGCACGAGCCACTAACCCAAATTATTAAACGCCATTTGACCTTAGGCGAATTGAGGGGGAGGACGGGGAGGTGTGACTAGGGGTAGGGCAGTGTTTCGGCTGTTTACAAAGTGTTTGACTTAACGGTGGTTTAAGTAGCCATTTGGTGTGTGGCAGTGTGGTCAGTCGACCGACTGACTGACTGACTGTATTGTTAGTTATTTCTTTTCTTGGCTTTTGCGGTCTCTCATTCTCCTTTTGCGTAATAGACATTGCTTGTCATCGATTGTCAGCTGCGGTTACGCGAAAAAACACAACGAAAAACCATATTTCAGTTTTCAATTTTTTGGAAATACTTTTTGTTGTGTTTTTTTGTCAGCGCGCGTCAGCTGTGGCGTCTGTGCTCCGCCTTGACTTGCCCCACAATTTACGAGCTGAGGTAAGCGATATGCAAGAGCTGAGTCATGGCAACTTTTTCATAGTATTTCAACTGTAGTAATATTTATAATAATATTTTTTATTGGCCATACACAAATCATAACTTGTTGTGCGAGTCTGTCTAAAACGCGTTGCAATCGGCTAATTGCCCTGGTCGAGGGGGGGAGGGGGGTCTATCTGTCTGTCTATCAGACTGTCGCTCTATGTGTTGCAATGCAACTCGTTTCCTTTCTTATGCCACTTGCATTTTCCATGTTGCAACTTGGTTGCTGGCTAATCCTTTGCTTATCAGCTCTTATCTTGTACCCTAGGCTGTGCGTTTAGCACTCGAGTGCATAATTTATCTAATAGTGACACATGGCAACTAGTCAACAATGCTTTAAGCACTCGACAACACCCAAGTTAAACTCAATTTCGCCTAACCCTAAAAAGCAAAAGCCTATGCTGCCTGCCCCTATCTATATGCATATATCTCTCTGCATACAAGGCTCCTTCTTTTTTTTGCCGCAGCATCTTGAAAAAGCCAACAACCCAGCAGCAGCAGCAGCAGCAGTAACGGCAGCAGCAACACGCTTAGTCATCAACTACCAACCCCAAAGCCAAAGTCAAAGCCTAAAATATATGTGTATATAAAAGCAACCCCCAAACCCCAACCCCCCTCCAAACAGGCAAAGCTTCAAGTTCGTTTGGCAGTTGTTGTTGCTGCTGTTGTTGTTGTTGTTGTTGCTGTGGCGGCTGTGTGCCTAAGTTGCTTAAGCGGCTCCAAAAACCCACCCCGTACAGCCAGCCAGCCTCTAAAGCGAAGCCTCTAACAAAAGGTGCAATGACAGTGGCTGCCCCTGCTCCACACACACACACACACACACACACACACCTACACACACTTGCTAAAAGCGACGCCGTTTTGTCTGCTCTCTTTTGGCCTGGCCATTCGCATCATTCGGCATCATTTTCGCTGTTGCCAACAGCTGTTGCTGCTAGGCGTTGTTTCGCTGCCGGCGTCGCCGTCGACGTCGCTGTCGCACTTGACATTTTGCAGCAGTTTGTTTTGCTCAGCAACTTCGTTGCGTCGGCAACGGAAATCAGCTAAAAAATATATATAAAACATGGCTGCCTTTTGGCGTTGGCTGCTTTTCCTGTTCCTGTTGCTGTTGCTGTGCCTCTGACCTGGCAACAGCTGACGCTTATGCGCAGAGAGAGAGCATGAGACACCGAGAGAAAAAGAAGTAAAGAGAGAGTGTAGGCTGTAGCAAGTTTTTGCTGTTTATTATCTCACTTATTTCGTACAGCCTACACGTCGACTTGTGGACTATATCAACATCATTATCAACATCCACATCATCATCTTCATCATCAGCATCCTCTTCATCATCAGCATTTGCTTTTGCACTTTGCGGCAACTGAGTAAATGCAAATGCAAATGTTGTTGCTGCTGCTGGCTGCTGGCTGCTGTAGCCCTGTTGCCAGGCAGTTTATATAGATGTATCTCTAGCTCTCTGTATATTTGTATCTGTATCTGCATCTGCAATTGTATCTGCAGCTCTAGCCCTGACTGTGGCTGCTTTTGTTTTTTATGCATTGTTCGTGATTTGCTTTTACATTGACCGTGAATTTGTTTGTCGCTCTGTTATGCAAATCAACAAAATGTTGCAATTGTTGTGGTTGCTGTTGTTGTTGCCACATTAATTGCTGCATGCAGTTGCCAGCAATCAAAGCTACAAATTGTTGAACTGTGCGATTGAGTGATTGAGTTCTTAGCCCAAATTTCATTGTAATAAGTATGAGTGATGTCTGAAACTATGAAATTCTCTTAAATCTAAAGTCTATCTATCAGTTGCTCTGTATGTTTGTGTGCTCGCTGTGCCAAAATTACAGAGAACACACACACATGCAGCTGAGGCTTATGCAGAAGCCATTCTTCGCTTTACACTTACAAATGTTTAGATGAATTTCTCTTTAAGCTGAAGTCTATCACTCAGTCGCTCTGTATGTTTGTGTGTTCACTCTGGCAGAGAACACACACTCATGCAGCTGAGACCTATGCACAAGCCACTTTCTGCCTTACACTCACTAATGTTTAGATGAATTTCTCTTTAAGCTGAAGTCTATCTATCAGTCGCTCTGTATGTTTGTGTGCTCGCTGTGCCAAAATTGCAGAGAAGCACAACCCACTCTCCGCCTAACACTCACTCAATGTTTAGATGTATCGAGCCTTAGTATATCAAAATTTGTGTAAATAAATAACCATAATAATTGAATACCTAAAATGATCTATAATACTTATAGGGTATATAACACACAGTCTCTCTCTGCTATTGCAATTGGTTTATTATTCACACTCTGACGGCGCAATGAACTTTTCACATTGAGAGTTTAGCTCAGTTACTTCTTTTTCAAGTTTAAATGGCCGCCAGGCACTTTGCCTAATAAGAAAGCAGCTAAATATTATAGCCCAACACTAAGTACTATAGTCTGTCTGTCTGTCTGTCTGACTGTCCAACTTGTCTGGCTATGTGTTGGCTTTTGATTAAGTCTCACACGTCTGTGAGCCGTGCTAAATTGTTTGCATTGAAACGCTGCACTGAACTGAACTGAACTGAACCGACTCGGCTCAACTCAACTTGACTTGAGTTGAGTTGAGCTGAGGATGGACTGGGACTAGTGGGAACGTGCTCAAGTTTTTGTTATGAAATTGAGCCTAGACTCCTCGTCCTTTGCTCGTCGAGAGTGTTAGACAAAAGAAAGGCGCACAAGTGCTATAGGATATGTTTCAAAAGGAAAGAAAAACTAAGAAACAGGATGCAGACTACCGACTACAGGCTACTTGTTATAATTGGCGACAGACAGAGCGGAGATAAAGTGCGACAACTTTAATGGCAAAGGATATCAGGCATCAGTCTGCAGTTTTACATCATTTATCTCTCTGACTCGTTGTCATTAGCCGGAAATTAGTCAGAGCGGTTAACAGTTCGATTATGCCACTTTGATTGCAATTAACAAATGCAAATAAAAAAAAGCGACAAATACGCTTTACAATCAAACAATAAATGAGTTTTACAGCAGCAGCAGCAGGCGTACAGATGAAACGCAATTAAAATAATTTAAAAAACGTTGGAAAAAAACCTAAAGCCACAAAACGGCAAAATGCACGTTTTATAACAATAATAAATAAAGAATTATTAATAAATGAAACGAAATTGCAAATGAAGAGCAACAACAGCAACAGCATTAGCAACCGTCGGCGCTGCCAGACTCACTGTCTTCGCTGCGTCATATACACCCCACTCGATGCTGGCGTGTCCAAGGGTTGCCCCTGCCTTCCCCTCCCCCTCCCCCTCCCCCTCCCCCTCCCCCTCCCCCTCCCCCTCCCCTCCCGCACTCTTCATTCCCATGTGCGACGTTAATTATTGTTAGCATTTTGTTTGCACATTTATTAATCGCCTTTGATTGTTTACTCGAGAAGCTGATAGGCGATTGTGTTACGCTACAACTTGAGCAACTGTTGCTGTTGTTATGCATACAGCTCGTATTACGTGTCGGTAAGCAAATAAACCGATTTGCCTTTGCCCTCGATTTGTTTATTTTTTGACAAATTTAAAAACTCTCCTTCGTTTCTGCTAGCATAATTTATGTGCAGCAGCAAACACATGCTCTATATGCTATATTTCCTTAGAGTCTCCCTTGGCTTATGCTAAGAATACTTTTTTACTTTCTGCCAAGTCAGCTGGCTTGCTTTCTCGCATATATATTTTATAGCCTTTTAACGCCATGTCTCGTTGCTAGAAATTGAAAAATTGCACTTGTCTGTCGTTTGCAATATATTGAGCATGCATTTCTGCTGCTGTACAACGTGGCGTATGCTTGATGTGGGGTATGAGTATGTCAAAGCAAACAGTTTGGCAAGTAAGCGCTATAAGCTGATACAGTACTCTATTACAGGGTATGTGAGAGTGTTTACTACACACTACTTGTAACTAGTGTCTGTGCGACATATTGACCATGCAACATGGCGTATACTTAATGTGGCGTATAAGTATCTCAAAGCAAACAGTTCAACAAGTAAGCACTATAAGCTGATAGAATACTCTTTTACAGGGTATGTGAGAGTGTTTACTACACACTACTTGTAACTAGTGTCTGTGGCACATGTGATAAGCTTTTGAGCTATTTTACAACATTTGTTTGAGTGGGAATGCAATTTGTTCTAACAGGAAGCAACACCGAGTCTTCTCTATGCATAGAAAAATATTTAAAAAATGTAACAATACATGTAAATAATTTTCTATACATTTTTCACAATATTTCATTGAACAAATGAAATAACTACTGCATTCCCAGTGGCTGTAATTAATTTAAACTGAACTAAATGATAATTGCGCTTATTACTCATACGATTGCGTGCCAGCGCCTCAGCTTGCCTCAGCTTGGGGCACGCGTCTAGCGGCACGCACTGCCTGCCTGCTGGCACAGCTTGAGCCCGCTCATGTGTCTAACCTTGCACATGAAATACTTTAAATGCGAAAATTATACAGTTTAAAAAATAGTTATCGCTGTTATTTGTTTAACGTTTTGCTGAAATTTCGCACGCTGTAATGCAACTGACCTTCTTTAAGGTATGACTGTATAATTCTTTAAATATTATAATTAGTATTAATACCCTTTTATACAGTCAACACTCTAGCACTTTCCATTTCCACTTCTAAAACATTAAGAACTTTCTCTCCTCGACTCTGACTCAACACAACTTTCATCAGAGCAGCCTTGAAACAACATTTCCGCATTTTTCAGCCGCTTCCAGCTTACCAAATTCGTCACAAAAAAACGAACCGTCTGGCTAACGGTACATTACACAAAAATGGCTAATTAACGCTACCAAAATTGGTAATTAACTGTGTTCGATATGGCAATCGAACGTATGATTCTGTTTCTGTTTTGATTGAAACACAACGACACCTGTTTGATTGACATTCAACTTGGAATTGTTGTGGCTGACGACCCAAAATGGCATACAGCATTTGTCATGTATGTAGAAACAAGAAACTGGGCACAAACTGTTCCTATAAAATTAACCAAAAATAAATTGTAAAAAAGCAAGTGAGTGTATTAGTCAGCCAGACTGACCGTGGGGCAATACGAAACTGGAGATGAGGCATTGCAATTGGTAACACTCAGCCTCGACTCATTACAGTTTAGCCAATTTGTAGTCAGTTGCATCGAAGTGATATCGTGGAGTTGTTTCAATGTGATATCGTGTTGTGTGTGGGCGTCGTCTCAGTGGCCAAAATGTACAGATACATTCTCGAGATACTCTGGCAATTCCTTTGTTTGTTGCTGCCTCCATCAATACGGCTTAGTTCTGACAGTTAACAAGGCATTGCGAAATATGTATCTGACCAAGGCTTCCACTAACTGTAATTATTAACTTGGCTAAATGACTAAACGTCTGTAAACTTCATTAAGGCATCCGTGGCGTAGATCAGTTCAATCAGCAGTCCAGTGCAGCTCTTGGCCAAGTTTATAGCCAAGCTGCAAACTCGTTTCGAATTCAATTTCAATTTCGATATGTGCGCAGTTTCTTGCCTGATATTCATACTAGTACAATTTACTAGTACTCACTGTATATTTGTTTTTTTTCAACATTTTTTTAGTTGTAGTTTTTTATATTTGCCAAGGCCATAATGAGCAGCATATGCTGCGGGTCTGACATGTAATCAACTGCAACTGCATTGCCAGCTCAGCGCAAGTCGTCAACGTTTTGTTCTTTTGTGGCAAGCAAAGCGTAACACACACTCACACACACACACACACACACATTATTAGTGCAGCATTTTTCACGTTTTTCCGCCAGCCTGAGTCGCTTTTCCGTGCGCCGCGTGTAAATTGTTCTTAAGCTTTAACGTTCTGCTTAGTTTAACTTCAAGTCTTAGTTGTGGCTGTAGTTGTTGTTGTTGTTGTTATTGTTTGCCTGATTGATGTTTGTCAGCTGCTGCTGCTGCTGTTCTACTACATGTTGCGGCAGCAGCAGCAGCAGTGCGACCTTAGCAATTGTTGCAACATGCCAGGCTGTAAAAAAAAAATTAAAGTAAATTATACACACATAATTACAGCGCACAGATGCGACAAAATGTACACACTCCCCTCCCCCTTGCAACTGCCTTGGCTTAATGGCAATTCAATTAAACATTTGCCATATTGCTGGCCATAAAAATAGTTGTAATCGTCTAAACAAATGCAGAAAACAAAGCAGCAACAACAACAGCTAAGAAATTGCTAACAATTGGTCACGTTTCAGCAGCAACACCCGCACACACACACACCCGCTCACACACATGCCATAAAAAAAGAACAACAACTTTTATTAGTGTTGTCACTGCTAAAGTCACAGTCAAAGTGATTTGGTCACTGCTAAAGTCACAGTCAAAGTGATTCGAGTATTGCTTAATTTAACAGAAATATAGCCATAAATTTACTTTTGCTTTAAAATATATAATTAAAAATTTAAACACTGACAAGTCACACTTTAGCAGACGCATCACACACACACACACACACGCACACACACTGACTGTGCCCACATAGTCATATGCAAATGCATTTTTAACACTTGGCAAATAATTTTCCACACAATTTGCAATTAGTAGTTGCATTTTCAGTTGTGCCTCATCATAAAGGCACCACCAGCATGGGCTAGCTAGTTATACTATAAGCTGGCCAACAGTGAGCTGTGACGTGCCACACGATGCACTGTGAGAAAAGTCGTATGAAGTATCAATATAAATTCAATTAAAGAAAAATCTAAAAATATGTAAATGAAATAAATAAAGTTAGCAGAAGTTGTGTAATAAGTTTAATTAAAAGGAGTTAAATAAAATAAAAATAATGCAAAATATAATAATAAAAGTAAGAATCAAACATTAAAAATTTATTTATTTTTTGATTATTTATTTAATATTTACTTTTACTTTTTACATAGATAGATCGTAAATAAAGTCGTAGGCCTTGTAGACCGTACTTTACTTATAGTAGAAAAAGGAATAATAAAAGAAATTATATTAAAATAATATTAATAATAACAGTATGAATCAAACATATATATTCTTTTAATTTTGAATTTATTTATTTAATAACTTTTTATTAATAATAATACGCACTATACAGTAAATAATCATGGAGTCGTACGCCTTGTAGCTACTTGTACTGTAGTCTTTTAGGTGTGTTATTGTAAAATATATTTAATTAAGCAAGAAAATAATAATAATAATAATAATAATAGTAAAGAAGAAAGAGCATTTCTTTTTATTTTTTATTAATATTTTTAATATTAACAATAATACGCAAAACTATACTCAAAAGTCCAGACCTTTAGCTCTATTTCAAATGGAAATTTTGTTGACTTATTTGAAGAACTTTTCATGCTTTGCTCTTAATATTTTTAACCTAATTTAGTTGAACCAAAGCAGCACTTTATACTACATGCAACTACAGTTTTTCTCAGTGTACCATTTACCATATACAATGCATAAGATACAAGCACAAGTCTAAGCTGTAATGATGCCTGACTTGGACTTCAACTGACTTGGGGCTGAGTTAAGTTGAGTTCAGCCGAGTTGAGTCGCGTTGGACTGGCAGATTTTCAAGGTTAAACGCCGGAGCACTACACTACACTACTACACTACTGGCACTGGTACTGGTACTAGTACTGGCTCGTTGTGCTCGCACGTGAGCAGCGATGGGGCCTGCAGGCAGCTGCTGCTGCAGACTCAAACTAGTTTCAAATGGCATAAAGTATCTGTAAGATACAAATGGCGCGCATGAGCATAAGGAGTGGCGCTGCAATTAAGCCATAGATTTTTCTTGAGTTTTTCGTTTTTCGTTTATTTTTCAACGATTTTACTTCGCTATGCAACTGCAACAACAGCTGTGCGCGCTTTGATATTCGAGTTCAAGGCTAATGGGTCAATTGCAAATTAGTCGCCTGCAGGTTGACGTTGAATGACATTATTTGAGCATGTTGCAGCCGTATGCATGTGTGTGTGTATCTACTGGTATAGTGGCCACTTGGCATAGAAAATACATATATCTAAAGCCATAAGCCACTTGCTAAGTACTATGCCCCACGGGCAATTAGCTGCTTGAGACATTATCGTTTCGGTCTGTTCGGTCTGTGGGTCTATGGGTCGAGTGATTTGTATGCGAGTGTGTGTGTGAGTGTGTGTGTGTGTGTATTTTGCATTACAATCAATCAGCTGTCGCTGTTAAATTGCTTTTTAAGTAAATAAACATTATGAAATCATATGAAAATGTTCTGCGTTATAGCCATAAAATTTATGTGCATATCAAGTGGAAGTTTTTGTTCTCGATTTGCATGAAATGCCATTAAAAATATATGTGTTTGTGTATAAATAAATAAATGATGCTACTGCCTGCATACAGCTGGATTACAGTCGAGATACAAAAGTATCTACAGGCATTACTGTCGCGTCAGCTACAACTGGATTTCAGTTGAGGTACTTAAGATACTTTTTATGAACAGCTGAAGCATATGTATATATAGAAAAGTATCTATATCTACATCACTAGTATGTTTAGATACTTTCGATCTTAGGACAGATATGTATAGATAGAAAAGTATCTATATCTACATCTCTAGATGTATAGATACTTACGATCTAATGGCACATATGTATTGATAGAAAAATATCTGAGCTACTTATTCAATTAGTATTACAAATACTTCTATATCTATAGATACTTTCGTTCTTATGAGATACTTTTAGCAACTTGTGAAATACTTTTATAGATTAACAGCGCTACCTGCTGCTTTTATGATCAGTTTTATAGGAGGACTTGCTATAATTAAAGCCGTCTTTATGATCGCACAATGGACGACCTTAGACACTTCCTTACATTGTCACAGCCACAGCCCAAGGGCCAATGACAGCGACAACCACATCGACAGCGACTGCTTTTGTTTATGCTTGTTTACATTGTGTTTATTACAACAACCGACTGACGACGATCTTAATGGCAATTATATTTATATTCATCTCTGTTTCTTCTTCCTTCCCTTGCAGCCCCGCAGATCTTCCAGTACCCGCCGCCGCCCAGTCCCTCGTGCTCGATGGCCCAGTCGCCCAGCTATACGGGCGGGGATGTGTTCTTTGCCCATGGCATGCACATGACACCGCGCACTCCGCGCACCAGTGTCAGCTTTGCTGCTGGCGAGGAGCTCAACTTCTTCCGGCAGCCATATCCGGCGCCGTCGACGCCACAACCGCAGCCAATGCCACCGCAGTCGGCGCCACCGTTGCACTACAGCCATAGCTATCCACAGCAATCAGCATCGCACTTGCTGCCCCATCATCCGGCCTCCTATGGACACGCCCTGTCAGCCACAGCTGCTGAGATAGCGGCTGCAGCTGCTGCCAGTGTTGGTGGCGCCTACTATGCCACCTATACGCCGCCACCCACACCGAATACAGCGAATGCATCCACCTCAACAGCGGCAGCCTGCTCCTTTGCCAGGCATCCGTATGGACCAGCCATGTCATCGACGCCACAGGCGCCCAAGATGCGTTTGCAGCGCAGTCAATCCGATGCGGCCAGACGGTGAGTAGACCTAGAGGGAATAAATGGGGAGGAGGAATCAGAAAATATAATCAAAATTTAATGAGCAATTATAAGAAGTAAATATACATGAACTTGAACTGGTTCACTCATAGAATGAAGGAACTAAGACTATATATGAAAAGTAAAAGTGTGGCTCATGCCTGCGGCAGCTGAAAGCTGAGCTTAGAGCTTATCAGCTCAAATCATATAAATATAATCAGAAGTTAAATTGCAATTACGAGAAGAAAATAAACACTTGTTTCTTTTTCATGAACTTGAACTGGTTCACTCGTAGAATGAACGAACTAAGACTATAGCCAAAAGTAAAAGTGTGACCCATGCCTGCGCAGCTGAAAGCTGAACTTAGAGCTTATCAGCTCAAATCAGATAAATATAATCAAAAGTTAATTAGCAATTACGAAAAGAAAGTATAAACTTGTTTCTTTTTCATGAACTTGAACTGGTTCACTCGTAGAAAGAACGAACTTAGATTATGACAAAAGTAAAATTGTGGCCCTTACCATCGGCAGCTGAAAGCTGAACTTAGAACTTATCAGTTCAAATCATATTAACATAATCATACAAAAAGTAAATAAACACTTGCTTCTGCTTCATGAACTGGTTCACTCGTAGAATGAGTGTACTAAAAGTGTGGCCAAAATGAACAAGCTAAGCTGCACACTGTCAGCTGAAAGCCGAACTTAGAGCTTATCAGCTCAGCTTCGCTCCGCTCTGTTTGTTCGCTTAAAGCATGTTGGATATTTTCAGCAGCTGACGAGCTTATTTTACTGAAATTTTAAATAGATTGCAAAATATTTGAAACTTTTTAATTAAAAGTCAATGAACAAAACTTTTAAGAGCTTATTTATTAATTCATTTTGAATAAGTTTACTTAAATCATTTAAAATACAATAACATACATATTATAATTACATAATAACAATACTGCTCGCTTTTTTGTTCCTCAAAAGATTTATAATTGAGAATAGTATAATTTCAAATCATAACAAAGCCCCCCCTCAGCATATAAAGTAATTCCATTAATTACCTCTTAGTTTATATGCAAGTGCGTCGTAGTGCGTCATGTACTTTTATTTATATAACAATTCACAGCATAAATAATTATAAATATGATAAGAAAAATGCAATTCCCATGAACGACGCAAAATTCAATCAATGGAAACGAATCGACAGACTACTACTCGTACTGATAACACTCTATATTTCTATAATTAATTATACATATAAACATTATCAACATTCTGCGCTTCTTCTTCATCTTTGCAGCAAACGTCTGACCTCAACGGGCGAGGATGAGCGCGAGTATCAGAGCGATCATGAGACCAGCTGGGATGAATTTGACGATCGCTATGACAATTTTACGGCTGGACGCGAACGCCTACAGGAGTTCAGTGGACGCATACCGCCGCGCAAGAAGAAGACCAGCAATATGTCCCACAACCACAGCCAGAGCACAACAACAACAACAGCGGGTTGTGGAGGGGGCAACGAGGCGGCGCAGAGCAGCAGCTGCAGCAGCGGGCAAAAACGGGAGCAGGCCGAGCAGAAGGTGAGTTCATTAACTTGTCCGTGTGTGTGTGTGTGTGTGTGTGCACAACATCTGTCACATCTGGCAACCCTGGCACGTGCGCTTAGGCCAAACTAGCTAAAACACGCGACTAAAAATAGTCAGAGTAGTCAGAGCGCAATGACAAATTGCCACAAAGGAATCGGAGACGGAGTCGGTTGCTAATTCCAATCAGAAACGGAGTCGCAGTAGGAGATGCCACCACCACACGCACACACACACACACACACACATAGAAGTTGGAGTCAAAGTCTCATTCGCATAATTCAAATATAGTAGTTCTTGTTCTTCTTCTTCTTGTTGTAGTATAAGGAAAACTTTGCACATGCTAAAAGTGTGATAAAAATTAATTGCGCAGCGCTGCTGCTGCTGCTGCTCCCCCTCCCCCACTCCCCCCACTCCGCTGCTGGCTGTCAGTGTGCCCCTGTCTCATCGCTGTGGCTTTTGCATCGCTGCTTTATGTTAATCGAGACAAGTGTCGTTCCCATTCCCAGCACACCCTGTGCCCCCCTGCTGCCCCCACTGTGTGCTGCAGCTACTACAAGTAGTTTAGTCAGTCAAAGAGTCAGCCTTTGTCAGGCCATAAACTACATACATTCACATATACTTATGTGTATATATGTATATACTATATTTACTTTTGTTTTGTTGCACTTTTTTATTTTTGTTACTATTTTTTATACTTTTTTTTTCTGCCTGCGCAATTAAAAGAAATGCAACCTTCAAGAAATTCAATCGCATGACACACTCAGCGAGCGTACTGTGCACACTCATAGCTCATAGCTCTTTTTTAATAATATTTTTTTTATTTATTATTTACTTTTGCTTATCTCGCGCTGGCTGGAGGCCCGCTGCGTAAGCCTCTTGGGAAGCTGCCTCTTATCGGAAGCGCAATTTAATGAGATCGTGAGAAAGTGCTATAATCTAGGAAACAACAACAAATGAGCGTATGTACAGTGGGCGTAAAAGCCAACAGCTGTGACAAATAGTAAACAAAGTTCTGGGCAAATTTAGGTTGACTTATTCTAGATTTTTGCACGTGTGGCACTCAAACTACTCAAGTGTAAATGAGGCATAGACTCTTAAATATAACTACACTAGCGAACATATAGAAATGGTATTTATATACACTTGTGTATATATGTAGGTCAACGGCCTGAATTCCAGTCGATTTACGAATGGGTAGCGTTTAGACTTGTGGTTAGCTCAAGGGATGTGGATACAGTAGAGTACTATATTGTATACGACCCTGAGACATTTTTATAGCCATACAAATCATAGCTATATATTTTTACTACAAATCTACATTTACTACAATTTTCTACTATTTTTTCGCTACTTGCAGAAACAGCAGTGCTTCACTTGGCCCACCGTGGTGACTGTCTTCGTGCTGGCCATGGGCTGCGGCTTCTTTGCCGCGCGATGAGTGCCAGCAACAACGATTGAGTTTAATACACACAACACAAGCAACAACAACAACAACAACAACATATATACTTAATTGATAAAGCTTAGTGAAATCAGCTAAAGTTAATCCACATACAGTTACATATTATACTACTACAGTGCATATAGTTTACGCAACGAATTTAAAGTCATAAAGATGAGAGCGAACCTTATAGAGAGTTAAGGAACGGTTGACGGGACACAAGAACAATATATAAGTACATACGTATATCATCTACATATATGCATATGTATAGTTGTAACTATATTCATATTCATACTGTATGCTTATGTATTCTCTCTGATAGACTATCTTCAACCACTATTCATTAAGAAACGAATACCACAAATGAAACATTCAAACTGCTCAATTGCAAACTGTAGACTGGCTAAAGATAAAGATAAAGACTAAAACTAATCAAATCTAATCTAAATAAACAACAGATATTTTTGCTAACAGAAATTTATGAGAAATATTTTTGGTAACGCATATTTTTATAAACGAACTTTAGATAAAGAACTGCCATTTTTGAGATACAAATACAAATACTTATACTTGGTAAGCCGGTCTCTTAGCAATTAGATTCTTGAGCCATGATTTCATTTCGTTTGCATTTAGCTCTGCATTTCGTCACACCATATGAATCCAAAATTAATTTTCCATCACTTTTTGTTTGTGAAACAACAAATTTTCAATGTCTTCGGTTTGTAATATTAATTACAAAAAAATCAAACAATATACATATACACATATAGTATCGTAAATATTTGTAGCAATTGCTTTAAAGTAGTAAAAATTGTAAACAAAAATTATTTAGCTTTAATTGTTATAAATGAAAATCAGCGAAAAATCCCTCACAAAAAAAGAAGAAGTATCATCTTTTATGTATATAGTTTAAATGCCATTTTTGTGATGATTTTGTCATTGATTTGATTATGATTGCGATCATTGTATTATGTGTCGTAATTGATGTTTTTATTTTAGTTGAATTTCATGCGTTTATCATGATTATACACATACATATATAAATAATTTTGTTCATTCTTCAAATTGGTCTCACAATATTTAGTCTTAAGCGCAATGCACAAGAAATTTGAGCAAAATGTTGAGTTTGAAATTTGCCAGAAGAAGTAAAATCGCATCAAATCGAATCGAATCGAAAACTTTGGCAACAGTAGTCTCAAAGCCAATGTTGAATGATCTCTTAACTGGAAACTTACAGCACACACAGCAAAGGGCTCAAGCACTCAACTCAATTGATCTCCATAGCTAGCCAAAGTCAATAATATCAAATATCAAATATCAAAAGTCAAATTCAATATTTTGTGTTTGTGTTTTGGCAAATTTCGAAACGGCTTTTGCCAGATTTCTTGACGTTTCAATGCTAATCGAACAGTGAAAATAGTAAGAAAATTATATACAAAAAAACAAAAAAAAAAAAAAGAAAATCGATAAAAAAAACTATTCCCAAAAATCGCATTGATCTCATGGATTTTTTTTATCATTTACATCAACAATTTTTTACTTGCATTAAACGCGATGAGAAATACATACAAATTAAGATTACAATTCATAACAAATGGAATTATATTAATGTAAAAGTTAAGCGTTTAGTTAAGAAGCGCCAAGCGTTTTAGTTTACATTTGTTAATCCCTAAGTTCTATCAGCATACCCCCACAATTTGTAATCTACTCGTAAGCTAATCTACAATACGATATCATACTATGTTAAAGGCCTGTAAATAGCGAAATATTCTTTAATCAGAGCAATTATCCACACACACACACACACACAGACACACACTAGTTAAAATACTTACTACGAGAGCAGCAAGCAGCAAGAGTAGAACAAATTTTGATGACGTTTTTCTTACATACATACATATTTTATATACATACACACATACATACATACCATACATTCATACATACCCGCAAAAGGAACCAACTCGAATGAATGATGAAATTTTTGTAAATTTTTCTAAAGTGAACTGGACCGCAATACCTTTCTCTTCCGCATTGAAAACCCTTGCACCGGTTCATTCTAATTAGTTTTCACAATGATCTCGGTAAAGTTTTGTGGCCGCGTGCCCAAAAGTCAGCATCGATTTTTGGTTTGCCATAAACTGAAACACTGAAACAAAAAAAATAATAGCGAAAATTTGTTTTTTATTTGTTTATCATCCAATCGACTTCCGTTGAAATTAAACGTAAAATTAATCGTAAATTAAGTAATTCGTAATTCATTGTATATAGCGCAAAGCAAAAAGGAAAAAAGAAGCAAATGCCATTTATTTTCTTGTGTATAGATTGTTTTTTGATTGGTGCCAAAACAGTGAACATGTGTGTTAACATTTAAGCGCTGCCAACATTTTGTAATCGAGAGCTGCGATTAACACATACATATTCTACTTAAGTTGTACGTTTAGTTACACTTACAGTCTAGCATAGTAATTAGCCCTAAGACGTATCCATGATTTTCACACGTATTTCAATATAATTTTCTTCGATATCTTGTACATTTTACAATTATGCTGTAATATTTTAAAATATAATATCACCATGATCTCATGAATATGTTCATAAGACAAGAGTTTATATGTAAATGAAGCATCGACACACGCATAAATACTACATGTAAGAAGAAACAGCCAGAAAACAACAACAATAATAATGCACAAAGAATATATGAGAAAAGTAAATAAAAATTTTAAAAACCAATTTGATTCATTGTTTACACTTAATCCCAGTAGGCTGTGCTTTGTCTTATTTTACACGTCCTTTTTCTTCTCATTTTCCAGTTCATTCTACGAAATATTCTCTTGAAATCAACACATCCAAACAAAAAGTTCAAAACTTAAACTAAACATTTCTAAACATTCTACACAATTGATTAAAAGCAAGAGAAAATGGCAACCCGCTCCTCGAAGAAATTTAGCCAACACGTACTCTCAGCTCTTGCCAATCTGCAAGGAACGGATTCAGAACCAGTGCCTGAGGATCTCCTTGTTCAGCAGGTGCTTCTGCAGCTGGCAACTTCTAGGAGAATCGAGTCTTTGACTTTTCGCGTGAAGAAGGCGCTCAGTGAGCTGAAAGAAATGGGCGTGGTAGAACCACATGGTCGTAACAATTACAAGTTGACTGCACTCACTACACCAGACTCGTCAGAAAGGGTAAGTAAATTAATAGTAATAAGTAAGGTAATAGTAAAATTCGTTATCTATAGCGCTTAGGGTTAAAGCGCAAGCTCTCTATGAACACCAGGAGCGCTGCATCTAAGCCCAAGATGCGCCGGGTGGCCAATAATATGGTTAGCCGTGTAGTAATAACATGCGATTCCTGCCAGGCGGTCCGGGAAACAACAAAGGAAGATTCTGATGACGAAGAAAACCAAGACAGTTCTGCTTAAATTTCTACCAAGCGAGTGGCGCCATCTAGCTCTCATTTTATAAATTTTAAATTGTCTACTCAAAGCAAACGAAAAACAACAAAAAATTTATGATGAAAATATGATTTTAAATTTGCTAAAGAATATGATTTTAAATTTGCTAAAGGAATTAAATAAAATTCGGAATGTTAAATATACAATAAAAAAAAATGTAAATTTAATTAAAATAATAGTTTACATTCATGCCGAAAAGTATGCTGTAATTTTCTATTGGGCCGATCAGTCATGTGTAGTTGAAAAAGTGTTGCATACTTTTGAATGATGCAATTATATCAAGAAGTGCCATCGGTAATCCCATTTATAGAATATTTTAGTTAATTGGATTACATAGAATGAGTTTAGCAACTTAAATTCAATTTAGGCCTACTAGGAGGCGTGGCAGGCATACAATAAAACGAAGAGGTATAAAAGGCTTTAGTCTTTAGGGAACTTAGAAAGCATTGCATACTTTCGAGCTGTTTTTTTAAATCAAAATACTTACATTAAGTTTTACTTATTTTAATGTATTCTTTTGTTTGTCTATAAGGCATGTTAACTGGTCATGGAAAATGCCAGCTTTAGTGCCCATAATGAAGTGAATAAAATAAATATAAAACTATATTAAAATATAAATTTTCATCAAAATAAGTTCAACCCTTAAACGAGTTCTCTTCAGGGTGGTGGTTGGGTGTAGTGTGCAGTGGTTTGCTGTGCCTATTGCTGGCCACTTAACCAGCGAATTATGCCGTCTAACCCAATTTGTAGTTTTTGTGGTCACGGATTAAATGCTCATAATTGCTGTAGGACAGCACGCGACTCGGTAACAGGATACGGGGCACACGGGCACGAATACGGATACAGCTTGTCAGAAAAATGATATGTTATTAACGGCTTAGGCAGGCGATGAACGGAACAGTTGAGCTATTATTAAAGAGTGCGTTGAGTGAACCTGCAGGACATCCGTTTCCGTGTTTCAGCTGTCAATCAAGTGAGCGAGTGAGTGCAGTGGCCACAATTACCACGGGCATATTTAATTTGAATTGCGTTTTGTAAATCTGAACGTGTGCCACCTCTATGGCTGACTGAAGTATTTGTATCTGTATCTGTATCTGCATCTAATTTGACATTTGAGCGTTAGCGCGTGTCGCGGGAGTTATGGGAATGCGAATTCTTACATGTATTCAATTAAATTTCCAACAAAACTAATCAATAGGCAATCCCAACCCCCCCGACTAGAGAGAGCACAGCGAGTGCGTTTTGTTTATGATAATTACTTTCGCTCCAGCACCTGCCTGGGGGGTGTGACAACTGGTGCCTGACATTGTCATATATTGGCGATTTTATTAGTTACCCCAGTCTACAATTCGCATTATAATTATTTATATAATTATGCGCTGCATTTGGCAATTTTAGTTAATTAACTGCCTGCGGTTTGGCTGAGCTTAAATAAAGTCTTGAGTGCAGTCTTGAGAGATGCTTTAACTACCTTTTAAAAAGGGGAATATTTTCAATTAAAAGTTGCCACGTTGAGTGCCACTCGAAGGTAATTCAATTATAAATTTAACATAATTATGGTCGTATGTGAAGTCTTTACTTTATAAAGTAGAAAAATGCATTTCATAAGAGACTAAGTAAACCCAAACTACAACATGTGTGTGCTGTAAAAAGCACTGACAGCAAAACTGCATTAAAAATTCATTACAAAGTATCAAAGTGTAAGGGGGGGAGGGGGATAAGAATCTCAAACTCATCTTGCAGCAAGTTGAAAGCATTTAATATGCTACGACTCGAAATGACTTGGATATGGCCTAAACCAGTCACCAGTCACAGCCTGCAGCTCATAAGCAAAACTCATAAGCCAAGCAATTGACAGGGCAGTATAGTAATGGTAGTAGTTCTGATCATAATCAACGTCTTTGGCAGAAACTAATAAAAACAAGCGCCATATGAAAGGGAGTAGTAGTAGTGGAAAGGGAGTAGTAGTAGTAGCATGGGGCAAAACGATTTATTAAAATTCTCAGTATGCATGGCATACATAAAATACAAAAAATACAGGATAACGAGCAATGCATAGTTGCAGGACACGGAAATTAGTGCGGAAACGCTTACTACGCTTAGCAATCTGTCAAAAAGCCAAAATGTAATAAATGAGAGACTACAGAGATAGCAGACAGCACACACACACACACACACACACTAGTAGTTACTCCTATATCATCTGGGCTGGCCATCCACATAATTCATATATCATGCCAGAGCACGACAAAAGGCTTCCCAGCCGGACAAAGGCGCCAACTACTGTGACTGATGCCAAAAGGATGCCTTTCATAGTACTATAGGTATGGTCTAAGTACATACGTATGTATGTGTGTATGCGTGTATGTGTGCATGAAGTTCTGCGCACACATGTGCCATATTTCATTACACGTTGATAAGTGGTCATTTGTCCACCCCCTGGGAGTGTGGGGGTAGTGTTCAGTGCTCCTTGAATGCCAACAGGCATTTCATAATAATTTTAACAACCTTTTTTATGCAAACATGCAGCGGACACAGACCGAATCATATATTAATATTAAAAGCAGCATTTCGACTCTGAATTATGTAACTCACATTCACAGTCTATGCATAAATGTACTCATATTCCCGTATTCTAAAACCTTTTTGGCTCGATTTTACGCCAGGTTGAATACCAAATTTTAATTGAAGTAAAGCATAAAATAGTAGACGCAAGAGTCGGGCTTATTCTACAGTGACTTTATTATTAAATAGATAAAAAATTATTAAATAGATAAGAAATATTTAATAAGGAGTTAACTTGCATTTAATTGGAATCTCATTTGCTACTGCATTACGTTTCAATTGAGAATCAAAGCAGTTACATTTACATATACTCATATTGGCACTACATTCTCACTCATACACTCTCTTACAGCATCTCTTCTGATGCTCTCACTTCACACCCCTCTCCTCATGACTACAGTGAATGCACTGAGTAAAAGAACAGTGACTATTGGCAATCATAATGCAAGCGCACTCTCCCACTCTCTACGTCCACCGCCTCTCCCACCCATCAACTGTGACGCCGCTGCAGTGATGCGAGCGATCGAACTGTACAATGCAACGCTCTCTTGGTTCCGCGCTCTAAGTTCCTCTCTAGGCAAGTGTTGTCGCCATGAGTGTGTGTGTGTGCATGAGTGTGAGTAATAGAACGCAAAGCGAAAGAAGTCAATACTGAAAGCTTTGACTGTTGGTGTTTGGGAGAGGGAGAGGCAGTGGGTACAGTGGATACAGTGGGTACAGTGGGAACAGTGTGCAAAGGAACAGTATAACTGTTACCACTGACTGTTCTCCTACTCAGTGCATTTGTTTTCGTCAAATGAAGCGGGTGTGAAGTGCGTGATGATGCGACAGTGGAGCTGTATATTGAGTGTATGTAATTCTTATACTAAGAAAATAATAAACTAATTCAATTTAAGACGTGCATAAATAAATAAATTACTAATAAATTAATGCAAAATATAATAAGATTATCACTGCACTATATGAAGCTGTATAAATTAATGAATCTGCCTTTATTTCTTTATTACCGAAAGTGTCAAATACGCCCACTCCACAACTCACACCTTAACCTTAGTCAACTCTGAGCACACCCCAAGCGGATATAGTAATAGTATGATTAATCAAAGAGTGATTTGAACCCGTAACTTGCGACTTTGACTTTGCGTAATTTCCCCCTAAAAAGTGTGTAAACAAAATTTGGCAAATATGGTTGAATGACAGACATTGGCATAGATCCGTCGAGTAGTGGCAAAAAATAGCAAAACAAGCAGTAATATTTATGAGCAGACTGAAGACTGAAGACTGGCACAACCCACAGTCTTTAGCTTTGATCTTCAGAGTTCGGTGTCGGTTTCGGTTTCGCTTTCAATATGACCGCCAAAAACAGGCCACGAGCCATGAGCAACTGCAGATTACCTCATACAAAATCCCAGCCAGAGTTACAGACTTCCAGCCTCAGCCTGAGAGTCAATAAAACGTGTAAATTATTATTACGCTTTGCGGCGAAAAGAAAGCAGCGTGGGGGGCAGAGACTGCGACTGAAACTGAGACAGAGACTCGGACTGACTAGACCAGAAAATTACTCAATGGTTGTAGCGGCTCAAATGCCAACGTCTTGTTGACTTGTTTGTTGGCCCTGTTCGTCTGCTCTTTCGGTTTCTACTTTCACTCTCAGCAGCGGCTCAGACAGCGCTTTGCTTTGCTCACTAATTTGCTTAGCGCTTTTGCTTGTTTGGCTCATTATAATTAAGCCATTTGACTAACTGACTTGGCAGCACCCCAGCAACAGTTACCAGTTACACTACGACTATTGTACAATAATTGCACGTTGTTTGCTTATTTACGAGGCTTATGAAAAAGTGTAACAACTGATTAATCAACAGGCAACAGGTAACAGTCAACTGGTAATGCAACTGTGTGCATAATTGAAACACTTGCAGTTGAATGAACAACAGTTGGGTGTCAACGGAGAGTGTATGGGTTCAAGAGTGTGTAAAGGGAGCATCATCAGTGAGTACTTCAGTCATTCATATTTCCCTATATAGTAGTAGTACACTACTTAAAGCTGCTTACTTATTACGTCTTCTTTTTCTACTATGTACAGTCGTATAAGAGACACTTAAGCACTTAGGTGCATAGTAGTATATTAGTTTTTCATTTACTTTTTATAGCTATAAACACTTTATTTGCTGTAGAATTGTATAACTTAAGTTACCTATTTGAGCAAGCTTCTTCTACATCTTATTCCCACTTCTGTTATACTCTTATTATTGCACTCTCCTTCTCTTCACTGTTCCTACTCCTCGCCATTGATTCTTATAGCATTAAACTTCTACTACTAATGTCCATTCAGTCACACAAAGCGTTTGTCCTCTCTCTGCTTATCTGCCCTGCAGTTAATCCCTCTCTGACCTTTACTCTCTTCATTACTCTCAATGGCCTGCTCTCTTTGCTGCCGCCATCCTCACACACACTCTCTCTGCTATCGTTTATCTTTTCGGCAATCTCACTCGTTGTTCAAGCATCGCAACAACAAACTGCAGCTCTTCCCCTCTTCCCCTTCTACTTTTTGGCGAAAGCCTACTGCGACGTCACTCAATTCGCCTCTTCGTCTCTCTGCGCACACAGCTTAAGCTTGGCTTGCCTTGTCTTGGGGTCTGCTCGGCGCCGGCGTCGCAGTCGCGTGTCAAACGAACGCGGCACTTAAAGCCGGAAAGACGTCGCTGGCACATGCGTCGCAACAGTTGAAGAAAAAAGTGAAACAAAACGAAGACTAAACAAAACGTAATTTATTTACAACATTTATTTAAAGTTTCGTGAGGCTAACGGAAGATACCAGTATCTGCAGATACAACTACAACTACAGCTACAGTACAAAGTGCAGTGTGTGTGTGTGTAAGTGGAATTAAGAGCCGAAAGTGTGCAAAATGCAAAACAAAAGCCAAATCAAAGCCGGCTAAACAATTTGTGAGTGTGTGTGTGTGTCGCAATTTTAAAGCTTAACAAAGCGTGGCAATTGTGGCAATTGAAGCGACTTGATGCCATTCTGCAACACCCTGACTATTTTTAAGTTCAACCAGCCAAGAAAAGAAAAGAAAGTTGTCGTCTACGTCGTCTGTCCGACCGTCCGACCGTCCGACTGTCTCTTTAGGTCATTGAATTGTGCAAGTGTGTTGTCAAATAAAGCATTTAGCATTGCGTAAATATTAAACGAAAGACGAAAAAGCCCCAAACAAACTGCTCACAACTGACTCATTCTACGGGAATTTCCCCCCTGCCCCGCTCGAACCACAGCACGCGTCAGACATAAAAGACAACGAGCCAACGGTGAGTGGATTATACAATTTACCAGCCACCCCCCTCCCTCTCTCCCCACTGGAGTATGCACAACACGTACGCTGCTCTTTGGTTTCCGTGTCCATCCATATCCATATCCGTGTACGTCTTTAGTCCCAAAAACAGAAGCTCAGCTGAGGCGCAAAGTGTCCTTTCGTGTCCGCTTAATAGAGGGTGGAGGGGGGAAGCGATGTCAAACCTAACCTAACATGCACCAGTGACTGCTTGTGCGTGCCTCAACGCCAAATCGAAGCATTTTGTGATCCTTGCACCTGCTGCAACTGCTGCCACATGAGGTGGCACAGTCTCTTCAGTTTGTGAAATTAGCTGCAATTCCTTGTTGCTGCATCTGTCGCATGAAGTCTTCGTTTTACTGCAGCGCCCTCTGTCGCCCAGTGGCAGCAAATGCAATTTTCTAGTACTCGCAACATCTACGCTGCTTGCCCCATAAAATTTTGGGGCAATTACACTTACAGCTGGCAGTTGGCAGTTGCCACTCTGAGTACGTTTCGCTCTGTCTGTGTAATTGCATGAAATTTAAATTTTATATGCAACCAACACATTTGGCATATACTCCCTTTTTATAGCATAAATAATATCATGTATTTTTGCTGCTCTGCCAGCTGCTGTTCCAGCTCCATCCACACTTTAAGCTCTTTCTCCGAAATGTATTTCGAAATCTCTGCAGTGCGTCAGAGAGATCCGTTTAAAATTCAATCTCAGCCTCACACACAATAACCTTGACTTCATTTATATGCAAATCGAGAGACGCTAAATGAGCCACTAAATAAAAGGCAATTTATGGTGAAATTGTCTTCAGTTCATAAATCAAATAGTTGTCAAAGCATAATACCATGTTAATATAGTCAGTAGGTCAGTATTAGACTAGAATAGAATAATAACTTTCACTGTTTTACAATAGATATAGGTGTGCTCTGCTCATTAAAACAAAACCAATGGAATTTGATTGGCATTTAAGTATAATATAAATATAAATAGATTTCGATAGGGCTTTGTTTTATAGGTGATGCAGATTTAAAGCTAGCTCTCACAGCGAACACACAAGCACACAGAGCGCCCATCGAATGTGGAATAAGACAGAGCATGCATTGCCCATAAGCATTTGAGTTTGAGTGTCTGTTCGCTGCAACTAATTCTGTACTTTTAACAGCGAACACACAAACACTCATAAGAGCACCCACCGCTCTCTGAGTTATGCTGAGAGCGCATTGCTCATATATTGCGTATATGTTTGTATGTTTGTTCGCTGCAGTTGACGCTGCTGTAGCTTTGACAGCGAACACACAACCAGTGACAGTCAATTAGTCGATGGGCGGCAGTCGCTGGGTGTGGAAGTAGAATCTGGATTGAGACCAATATTTATGTGATTATACGTTTGTGTTTACTGGTATATATGTAGGTGTGTATGTTGGTAGACTTCTTCTAATATATTACTTAAAAGAACTTGTAAATAGAAAATAATAAAAAATTGATTATAAATAATAAAAATTAAATAATAATAAATAAATAATATGTATATATTAATAATATATAAGAGTAATATATAATATATATGTACATATCTATAATAACTTTTGGCACCTTTGAAGACAGTGACTTTTTTATATCATACGTATTCCTATAAAAATAGAATTATTTCTGTCTGCCCCTGACTACCCCAAGACAAAGCATATAAAATATAAAGTCTGTGCGTTAAACTTTTAAGGCCTGTCAACGCTCTGTGGCCACCGAATAAAACTCGACAATAATATGAATAATTTAGCAGAGTCACAGACACAGGCACAGACACAGTTAAACATATAGACAGAGAGTCCTCGAGTCAGCCAAAAGAGCTAAAGATTATGGATATGATTATAGTAGTATATGTGGTAGTCACAGTCATCGTTGAAATAAAGCTGACGATAACGAGTCGAGGCGTGCGGCTGCATAAACACGGCACAAGCATAAAAAAATAAACGGAAAAAGGAAAATGGAAAATGGAATTAAACAAATATCAAAGACGCCGTCTCAGCGAGCACGTGAGAATTGCATTAATATGAATGCAAATGGCAAATGGCGCAAGGCGCAAGGCGAATGCCAAATGGCTGGGTGGTAAATCTATAAATTTATGTGCAAATGTAGCGACAAATTTCGCTCTCTGGAGAAATTGCAATCTTTTGTGGCAAGAGAAGTTGACAGCAAGTTTTTATGTTATTGCAGGAGACGTGCGACGAGTGGCTTAAGGATTTGTGGAGCTGGGGATTTTCCAATTGCAAGAAGTACCACTCCACCACCCCACCGATTGCCCCCGCCCAACACGCAACATGCAGTTTCGTGAGCAGCCGCAAAGTATGCTATGGAAAATTGCATTTCTAATTATCGCATTAGGCGGCAACGTGTCATGCATAAGAAATGGCGACGGCCCTGACGAGTGAGTAGACGACAATTTCACCTTAATTTATGCAAATTTTGTATGTCTCAACCTCCCACAGGTCGAAACACATTTCCGCCAAGCTGAGGAACTTCTTTCCCTCGGAACCCATGCCGAACCCCGTGGAGCCAGCACAGAGCTCTCAATTGTCCGCCAGGGTAACAAATGGCGGCTTTAGACCCTCACAGATGCTGGACTTCACCCCATCGGATGTGATGCACAATGGCGCCAAGCATTATCCGCCCAGTTATCTGGAGCCGAACTACAAGCATCAGTTGCCCAGCACCTTGGCCAGCTACAATCCACAGCAGTCGGCCATGGACAAGCAGTTCTCCTTTCCAGATGATGAATCACGGCCTCAGCAGACGACATTCCATAGCTTTGGCAGCACACAAATACCCACTACACCTGTGGTCAGCTATCTAGATCCATTCACACAACAAAACTATCGCTATACCCCCACGCCACCCTCCTATATACAGTACCAACGGGAGCAGACCAACGAGCAGGGGGAGGATCAGGCCTACACTGTGCAATCGTCCCTACTCGTCGGCAATCACTCGCCGCAGCAATCGCGTCCCGGATCTGTGGACGACGTCTACTTGAAGCGTCCCGGCTATGTGTTCGATGAGAGTCCCTCCACTGTCTATCGTCGTCCAGCCACAACAACAGTCACAACTTCGGCAACTCCAGCACATAAAATTTCATACGATTCGCATGATTACCCTCCGCCCAGCTATGCCCAACAGCAGACATCCAATTTCGTGCCACAAGCACCCAGACCAACTGCTCCAGCGCCCATAGTGCATCGGCCGCCTTACAATCGCCAAGACGTCAATGACAACGGCAACAGCAGACCATTAACCGGCTCATCGATACACGGACCCCAGCCGCAGCGATTCCCCGCCTCGTCTAATTATGCAAACAACTTTGGTAATTATTTGCAGCGCCCACCCGGTTATCCCAGTTACAGCCCAGCCCAGTCCCAGTCACAGGCACAGTCCCAGTCTGAGTACCACCCCACGCACTATCAATACGAGCCACTGGCAAGACCAACGCCACAAAGACCAGGACACAATTACTACGAGTATCAAATTGGCGAGATACCACCACAACCCCAGCAGCAGCAGCAACAGCAGCAGCAGCAGCATCACTATCCTGGTGCTCCTCCTCCCTATCGACCGTCTTACCAGTCAGGCGGGGGCGGAGGTGGAGGCGGACCTGGTGCTGGTTTAGCTACTTTGGCCTCGTTGTTTAGCTCGACACAACAATATGCGCCACAATTTACGAATCTATTGCTGGGTGGTGGAGGCGGTGGTTCCTCCTCCTCCTCCTCCTCTGGCAGCCCATTAGGCAGTCTCTTAGGCGCATTTGCTGGCACACAACAACAGCAGCAGCAACACAGCCAACACACCCGCCCACCCAACACACAACTCATTAGAGCCCTGGAGAACATCGCACGCAACGACGATTTGCAATGTGTGCCCAAGGTGCTCTGCCAGATGATAGCCGGTCAAACGTTACGTGGCCAACTGCCTGGCTTCATTACATCTCCGGCCATAGCCAAGTGAGTATACTATAGTATGCCCATTCGTATTCTAAATAATGTGGCAAGGGGCTTTAGTTGTAAGTAAATATTATTAAATTTGCATTTTCATGTCAGTCAGGACAGAGTCAGGGAAAGGCAAAGGCAAGGCTCTGTTTAATTTCAGGCAAAGCACAGTGGTTGAAAAGAGGAATAAAGGTGGCAAAATTAATGACATTCGATTGAAATATGTAACTAGTATTTCAGTCTGATATATTTAACTGTTTTAAGATCTTTTCTGTAGGTTGTTAAGCTCATTAAAGTGAAGGAGATTTAGAACGATTTAGATGCACAGTAGTTGAAAAGAGGAATTAAGATGGCAAAATTAATGACATTTGATTGAAATATGTAGCTAGTATTTCACTCAGAAAGATTTACAATTTTTAGATATTTTTTGTAGGCTGTGGAGCTCATAAAAGTGAGGAGTAAAAATGAACTAGTTCTTTGAACAGTTGATATAATACACTCACTCAAAGTTTCATGTAACTCTTTTTGCCACACTAACCCCTGTTTTCAGCCAGTTGAACCAGTTCTTTGAACTGCTGACTGTGTTCACTCCAAGTTTCAGGTAACTCTGCTATTTTTTTTGCCACAAAAACTCCCCTCTTCAGCCACTGTGCAGCGTTAACTAGGATTAGTCTTCATTATGCAACTCGTTGTGGTACGCATCATATTGATTGTTCCATCAAATGAGGCACGCTCTGATTGCACCCATTCCGGTTCCTCTGCTTCTGCCTCAAAATTGATATTGTTTGGCATTTGCTCAATTAAGTTTTATAAGCAAGTCAGACATTCGGTTAGATAATGAGTCATCTAAGGCCTCCTTAGTTATGGTAGTACAGGTCTACCTATAATCCCCATTACTTCTAAGAATTATGGCTTGAAAGATTCACTAATTTCTCCTTTACTTCTCAGTTTCCTTGCAGGTTTCCCCGTCGCCTCTCCGGCTCTCATCTACGGCCGTGCAGCGCTGCTTGGTATCAGCGGGGGCGAACGGAGCTGCGTGCAAACCTATGAGCAGTGTCCAAAGAATGAGGTGAGCCGTTGGCATACCAATACTATAATTATGATTATTAAAAAACTCCCTCTCCCATAGATGGAAATCATTCACTATCTGAACAATCATCGCGGCGGCTTTTTCAAGTTCTTCAGCGAACCGGAAGAGCAACCAGCTGCGGCCCAACAGAGTGATGGGGGTGGTGGAGGTGGCGCTGGTTCATTGTTCAGCATACTCTCCGCTCTGACAGGCGGCGGTGGTGGTGGTCAGAGTCAGAGTCAGGTGACGCGCCCAACACCACCACGACCGGTGGCAAGACCCACGCAGCGACCCAGCACGGACATTGCCGATGGCATCGGTAGCTTCTTTACCCGCGTGCTGTCCGAGTATTTGAGCGGCGTGGAGTACCAGCGGAGGAGGAGGAGACGCCGGAGTCTGTTGCCAACGGAAATTAAACGAAACATTCAGACGGATAATGGCCGCTTGATGGCCGTTGATTTTCGAGATGAGGAAGATGACTTGGATACACAGACGCCCGTCAAGTTCCAAGACGACGAGGAGGCGGAGGCAGCTCAAGCTCACACCGAACTGATTGGTGTGTTGCAATTTCCCGAAGACGCAGAGGCAGAGGGTGAGGGACGCATCTTGCACTTCAAGAACATTGAGAGCGAAGAGCAGCACGAGGCGGGAGCTGTACGATTTCCGGATGCCACGCCGGAAGCACGAGTTATCAACGAATTCAATCGCATGGCAGCTCAACGTAAATTGAGATTTCCCCAAGATGAGCAGGTGAAGCAGGCCAAGAAACTGGAGCTGGCCGAGGGTTGGTCGGCGGTCTTACCGAATGGTTTAGGTGAGGCTGATTACGGCGTAGACAAAAGACGTGGCAAGCGTATTGTCTTCAAGAATACCAATGCGGAGACCGAAGAGCTGGATGAACAGTTGGCCAGGAAAGAGGAGGAGCGCTTCAGGGAGGCACAGCTAAGGGAGGAGCGCCTGCTGAGGGAGGAGCAGCAGCTGCGAGAGGAGCAACCAGTGGAACAGCCGCATGCACCCAATGCAGTCTACGAAGAGGCAGCGCCACCTCAACGCGGTGCCAGAGTCATCTTCCCGGATCACTACGAGCGGCACATACGCAAGGGCAAGATACTCACTCGACCCACCTATGCGCCCAGCTATGAGTACTTGGGCAGGCCGCAGGAGAAGGAGGAGGAGCAGTTCGTGCTGAGCAATGAGCAAAGACCCAGTAGCTACTATCGCCTGGATACCAACGATTACCAGGACAATAGCCAGAGTCAGAGCTTCAACTATGGCGAATATATGCCCGGCAAGACTGTGCGATTCGAGGACTCCAACGACAGACCCAACTACAGCCACGCCCACTACGACTATCCCAATGCGAACTACATAAGCGACAATAGGTACAGCAGTGCCTACCAGACCACCTCGACGCGGAGACCCAAGCACGAGGACGATAAGAACATCTACATCAACAATTCGCATGGCGTCACGGAGTACTACATAAGGCCAGATGGTCGCAAGGTGTACCTGTCCAGCGGATGAGCCTCTAGAGCAGTCTCAAGACTATCCCTGTAAATAATTGTAAACAGAGAGTGTAATTTATTATATAAATAAATTGTAGTTTGTTTAAGTAGAAAGAAAAGACGGAGACAATTTAATCAGTTGCAATTGTGACAGCCATTCAACAAGTTACCCGAACCGGATGAAATATGCAGAGGGCCATGCCACATGCCACATAAATCTAGCGTCAAACGGCGTCAGCGAGGGAATTGCACGAGTCCGTTTGCAAAAATTAAATGTGATAAACAGCGGGAAAAGTGCTAGAAAAAACCCGCATACAAATTCAATTTTTTCCCCAGTGCGCAGTGTGACGAAACATTTGCCAGACTTTTCTGCATTTCGCACCGAAATCACACAAAAATGCAAAGTGCAAAAAGTGCAGCGGACAGGGTTGCCAACGTCACCAAAAAGCCAGAGTCAGAGTCGCCGCCAGTCGAGTGTTGTTGTTGCTGTTACTGTTGCCCTTGTCTACAACGCATCGCTGGCTGTCGCAGCGTTTTATTTACAGCTATCACCGGGTGGTGGGTGGAGGGGGTGGCAGACGATGACAGTGCCTGCAAAACATATGCAACGAGTTAATAAATAGCAGAGTGCAGCAGAAGGGGGCGGTTGGGTTTAGGTTTGTGTGTTCTAGCCAAAAGCTGTAGTTGCAGCACTTGTGCAGAGCTCAAAAAAAGGAAACTTGAAATACAAAAGACAAGAGTAGGGCTGGAGTGAACTAAAAAATACCCTATATATACTGCGTGGGACTAAGCAAGCTTTGTCTTGGTATATTAGCTGCAATATACATAATATATATTTTGTATTATATATATGAATATAGCTTATAAAAGCCGTATTTGAAACAGGACTTCTAGTTATTATAATTTCGAATTTATTCCATAACACAAACTGGGAATTTCAGACAAAATTTAATTATTAATGTATAATAAACATATTTATTAATAAAAGCTTAAATAAGTATTATAATATTTTACATATTTTATATTTCAATCTGTTAGCAAGCTCGAGTTTTTTATTTCAAGTTCCAATCATGATATACTATCGGTTATTCTCATTTCTTCAATTTACAATTCTTCACATTCTCTTGTTCTTATATCGATATATGTATCGATTAACATAAAAATATAGTTTAAAGTAACTTAACATAGATTTAAAATTTATAGATTATAGTTACAATATTACATAATTTTAATATTTCATTTAATTTATTTGATATACTATTTTCTTTGTTTTTTTTTAATTTTACTTACTAGTCGTACATACCCCATCTGTTCACTTCTAGTGCTGCCAGCGCAGTCTGAGCTTAATGCCTTGCGTCAACAATTTGCGCCGCTGCAAAGTATGCAACGCTTTTTGCGTTTTTTCTTCAGCTGCATGCTTTTAGGTGTATCAATTTTTGTTCAGATTGTGTTGCAGTGAGGGGGTGAGGGGGAATGGGAGCAGGCACTGCATTGTCCGAGCGCTGAAACAAATGAAACTTCGAACTGGACAGTAGTAGTCTAGGGATATGCTCTTAAAAGCACAGACCTGACATGGCATACTAGACACATGGTAAATTTCGGTTGATTTTTTATATTTTTGTGTTGCTTTATTTGCTTACACTCCATATACATATACATATACTTATAAGACTAGCCTAAGCCTATGTCTGTGTGTGAGTTGTTTAAATTAAAAAAAGAGCGCCTAAAAATTTAGGAGAACTTGAAAGAATATAACAAAAAGATGCTCAATGCGTTTGACTGACTGCATGATGCATGATGATGCAAATGAATCCCTTTCCCCTCCCCCTCTCGGTATGCGACTAGAAGAGACCTCAGCGAGGCTGTGGCGGCGGCAGTGGACCAGCGCCTGGACAGGGCATTCGTTTGGCCAGGTGCTTGCAGAGCGGCACATCTCGCACAGCATCGCCGATGAAGAGCGAAAGGAGATACCATTGTTTCAGTCCTCCAGTTGATTGCACTTTGTAGTTCCTGAGTGGTTCAGTTGGTACATTATTCAGTCATCATCATCATCAACATGATCATCATCATCAGCAGCAGCAGCAGCAGGCACAATAGTCGAGAACGAAAGCGGATTACAAAAATAATTACTTATAAGTAGCAAATAATATACACAAGGCAGCTCCCAACACCCCTCCACATACACCCCCTACCCCCCAAAAACAACAACAGCAAATCCCATGCACTGGGGCCATGTTAAAAAACAAAAGTAATTTACGCTTCACTACCAGCAAACTGGAAACAAATGCCGTAGCAGGGGGTGGGCAGAGGAGCAGGTTCTTCAAATTAAAGGCTTTACAGTGGGTTGAAAATTTTATATGTGGAATGTAACATATAGTTATTATTGAGAGTTTATAAAGTGAAATTTGTAATATATGTAAATATATAATATCTAAAGTAGTTAATAACAAGATGTCCTAGATACCCTAAGGCAACCTAGACAACCAAAAGAAATTTGTTCAGAATATATAAAATGAAATTTGAATGAAATTAATATCTAATATCTAATAGTATCCTATATACTCTAAAGCAACCCAGCTTATTTCAGTATTTATTTGAGAATTTATATAGTAATATTTAAAACAATCATATATCAATTGAATAATAGTATCTAAAGTGTTTAATTTTACCTAGATACTCTAAAGCATCCCAGCCTTTTTTTTGAGAATTTCTATAGTCAAATTTAAAACAATCATGATCTGAAGTATTTCATATCAGCTCTTCGCAACTCTTGTCTCAAATTCCTAGCTACCCTCAGGCAAGCCAGTTCATTTAATTTGCAGCTGATTACTTTGTGTTACCCAGTCACACCTGTGGTCAGACTAGGTCCAAATTTCACACGTCTGCAATGGTATAATTTAATCAACTCGGTAACAAACACAACTGCAGAACACTCCCCCTCTCGAATGGGGGGTAAAGACAAGCAGAAAAAGGAGCTGACCAATGCAGAAACTGAACGAATAGCACTAGTCTCTGTGTTGTGTGCCTGCATAAATTTAATCAAAAACTTTAATCATATTTTATTATTACAAAACACGTCGTGGGCAAACGTAGCAAAACTTCTAATGCCAATTACATTTGCAGCGCACCGAAAACTAAACAAAAACAGAGGAAGATGCAGGGAAACCCACAGACAAACAGACGAACGAACGAACGTTGAGCACATTTCAAAAATAATTTTGAATATTTGCACTTGACACGTGGAGGCCAGAGCCACTTGGGTCCAAGTCCGGGGTCCGGGTCTGGGCCAAAACTTTAGAGTGTTGAAAATTTGAGCATGTTAAGTGTGAAAATGTCAGATGCATGTGCAGCACTATGACTCGATATGACACAATATTAAATGAAATTTACAACAATGACCAGCGCCATGAATGCCAAATGTTGCACATAGTACTACTCGTACGAGAGAAATGCTTTCTATGCAAAAACATTCACTTTAAGAGTAAAACAAACGTCTAATAAAGAAACATGAGCTGGGTAAAGGGCAAAGAGTCTTGGCATTAATTATGAATCAGTGCAGACAGTAGTTCTCCTTATCTGTCTGCAAGGAAATCAGTTTTGCGGAAAAAGAATAATTTCCTCAACTTCTTCTGCATCGCATTACCATGACAATAGCAAATGAAAAGGGCAACTAACTCATCAGGAACTTGGCGGAATTTATGTAAACTTACAAATTGAAATCCAAAGCTAGCAGCTCGAACCAAATGCAATGACATGCACATTTAAACCGAGGAGCACCGAATGGGAGATGACATTAAATTATGCGCAGATGAGTTAGCATTGCCAATGACAATGAGCTGAGCTGGGGGAAACGTTGCAAATAAAAATTGATTGGAAAACATTTGAAGCTAAAAACAAGCCATTCATTTGCCAAATGACAACAACAGCAGCGCCAAATTGCAACGTAGCAATAACGAATGCAATCCCAAAGATACTCGTACTCGCACTCAGCTGGCAGACACACAGCACAGCGTGCAGTACTATCTTTTGGAATAAAAGAGAAAAAGTTCAAGTTGTTACTGCCAGTTGCCGTCAGTTGGGTGGAAAGCCATAAAGTCAGCGTTACACTCGAAGAAGAAATAACTAACATAAACGAGTGAAGTACTTTATACAGAGGCTGCGATACCCTGTAATTACATTACATTACATTTCACTTTATGCTTGATAAGAAATGCCTTAAGTCACTTCACAATATGCTAAATATGAAATTCTTGCTTAGCATTTGAATTTGAATTTGAATTAGTTCTATATTGCGCTGTTATCGGTTGAGAACCGATAACAGTTCCAACAAGTCCCGATAGTTGCTCTTTGGAACCAGTCGGTAAACGAGAAGAACGAACTTGCTCATGTAAACACAATTGTTATCGGCCAATAAGTTGTGAAATTATAAACTTATAAATTGAGCAATAGTGAATTAAAAATCTCTCGCACACCAAGTCTTAATGACTTTGCCCTTTCACCTACCTCAACACCTCGCTCCAGGGTGCATGTGGTGCCGCATTGCCAGCCATGCCGCTGCCTGGACGCCGTTGACTGCCGGCACGTGAGGCATGCACACGGCATGGCTCTTCGAGTATGCACGCCTGTGGCCCGAACTCCTTAAGTATCTCCTTCTGTGCCAGTTCCGCATCTAGGGCCAAGGGATGCGATGTGTCACGTCTGCTGCGGGAGCGGTAGGTGCCTGCAAAAGAAAAAGAAATAGCGAAAACTTTTAACATCGTTTCAACACAAATTTATTTGCAGAGCTTAGTGAATTTAATGTCTGGGTATTTCCCTAGTTACCACTCATCATGGCGAGCTGCTGTTCGAGTGCCAACTACGCGTATGGCTATAGTAATAATACGAGTATAAATTCCGGCTAACAAGTTGGCATAGTAAGTAGTTGTCGCCTCAATAGCCTTGACCCCATTTTCGGTCTGGTTAAGTGGACGTGCACGAAGCGGCGTTGCTTGGAGCTTGAGAGATTGAAGCTGGCGGCTCTCTGCTCACCCGCCACCGTTGTCACACATTTGGATCTTGTTTCGGATGGATGCGATGATGACGATGATGGGTTGTTGTAGCAGGCTTTGTCAACAAAATGTTGCAAGACATTTGTATTTGTTGCAATGCAAGTCGACGCCATGACATTAAATAACGGATTTTGTCACAATCTTGGAGGAAATTTTTCAAATATTTTTATATCATATTTTTAACAATTTTTATAGCAGACATAATGTACATATATACATTTTCTTGGACTCGCATATCACCTCAAACATTATCGAAACTTTTAATTAAAAATGCATAAGCTGCTTTATTGCTAATTTATGCAGTTATGTGGGACTTTCACTTATTGGAAATTGCGGAATCAAAAGTGTCACTTGCACTTTCACACTTGGAGTTCGAAATTTAGTTATTTTTGGCAAACTTACTTGGACTCAGGGAGTAGGCCAGCTTCTTGGCAAACTGTGAGAGGCGCACGGAGAGCACGATTACCGGAAACCCAACCAGTTGCACGGGCAGCTCGAAGAGTGGATCTGCATTCTGGGCAAGACCCTGCTCCACATACTCCAGCAGCAGCACCAGCAGCACATACAGCGTGGGCAGCAGGGACAACGTGCAGATGTAACGGAGATTCATGGCTGCAACTAATCCAACCAGGTAAGCAGGCAACTTGGTGCGTTTAAAGTCTTTGAATGACTGACGCGACTTGGTGTCGCTGTGAGCCGCCAAAGCGTCGAGCAAACAAAAAATTAAACCAAAGTAACAGAGAGACAGAGTTACACCAAAATAGAGAGCAAGAGAGGATGACAAAAATAACAAAAAGTGTACAAAAGAAACTACAATAACAACAAAGAGCAAGTTTGCGGCCAAGTTTGTTTTGCATTTTGACCAAGTTTCGGTGCGGAAGCAAAAGAAGCCAAAGACAAGTGAAAGTGAGGCAATATGGTCAAGTGGAGGGCGCAGACTGAGCCTACTTACAACATGTGCCTGTGTGTGTGTGTGTATGAGTGTGTGTGTGTCTGCATACCTCACCTTAAAAACTGGCCAAACGAGCTGCTCAGCTGTTACCCACTCACCATAGACGAGAGTCAGCAGAGTGTCCCTCTTGCTCACCTGTCCCTCCCCTCTCGTGATTATGAAAAGTTATGAAATTTTCCATGTTGGTAGCCGTTACATTTGCACTTGCGATTTCCTTTTGGCCCGTCTGTTTATTCGTCTGTCTCTCTGTGCATGCAACTGGCATGCGATTAAGTTGGCACATTCATATGGAAAACTAATATAGACAGCATATTTCCTTAAAATAATTAAAACAAATTAGTGTACTTGGATTAGCATAGTAATATGCCAATGGCTCTGCATGATTTACAACTGTTTTTGCTAGATTTATTTAATCTGAATTTATGGTAATAGACTACTTTTTATGGCCTTATACTAACTAGTATTGATTGATATTGGTAAGATTATTGTTCGAATATGAATTTTCACACGAAAAGCCATAAATAAATTTATGCAAATTGTAAATATATTTATATTCTACTTAACTTATATTATACGTAGCTCATGCCAAAGTTAATGCCTAAAACCTTTTACAGTCGTCATATAAAATGCCGTAAAACTGCCGTTAAAAACTGAATAAATATATTAATTAAGGAATATTTGTTTTTGCTTAATTTCACACATTTTTAAGCTAACAATTTCCAGTTTATTTTTCAAGCAAAATCAGCATTTTAGACAGTTCAATGTACCCTTTGATGAAGTACAGAATATAACCAGTTGCTGGGAATATTGAGTGAATTTAATATATATAATATATAATTTATATTATACTGTTTATTACAGTTATAACCATATATTTATAGTCTGACTTATTTATATATTTACATTGATGAATTAGTTCAACGCACCTCACATATTATATCATATGCAAACGCTAAATGCTTCTGATTAAAATTCCTCAACTGGGCACACACATAATTATCGTCATACACACACATCGTTTCAACACACTTGTTTGTTCACACAGTTAACACCATTTTCAGTTAGTTTTTGCTATAAGCCAAGTTGGGTTATTTTCTTAACACTTTGCCCAATCAATTGTCAGTGCGTGGTCAGATCTTAGACGCACGTGTCGCTGTTGTAGTTGTAGTATTTGTATTGGAACTAAAGTTGGTTAAAACAACTTTGGTCCAACAACCGCAGTATTAGTTGTTTATCTATGCGATCTATGGCTGTTATTAATGTGGCACATGACTTTCAATTACAAGCTCATTTATTAAGATAGTATAAACGATTTCAAGAACGCGGAAAGACGGAAAGTTAAAGTCAACTGCTTAATAACTATCAATCAGCTGAATACTGTTTAGCATTGGTCGTCGATTGGAACGTTTACAGCTAGCCAGACAATTGAGACCATTAACAGTCTGAGCCAAGAACCGATATGCCACCATGGCCTGCTCAATCACACGTCTCAATCAAGCCAAGTCTATACTGGTCTAGTCTATGCCGGCACCTCCCCCCGGCTCAATGGGTAGCTTGGCTTAGTTGCGCAACAGTAACAACAATTGCAAATTACAGCAGCTACAGGCTCAAGTGTTGGCTTACTTTTCGTGCTGACTGTGATTTGTTTAGTTTTCCTCTCTATTGCTTTTCTTGCCATTTTCAGTTGTTTTTCCAGTTTGCGGGAGAGCGTAGTGTCGTGCTTTCCTTTTTGGCACTGCAATGCGGAAATGCACAAGTAGTATTAGGCAACCCGCTGACAAATTGATAGAAGTTTCAGCTGCAGACAATCACGAGTCCATGTCCATGTCTATAAGGTGTAACTACCCCTAAGCCAGCCAAGCGTTGCACAACTCTAAAATAAAAAACACACAAACAACTTGTCAAACGTCAAGCCAAAGAAAAAAAACCCAATTCGCTGGTCAATTCGAAAAATTGGAGCACAAAACAATGGAAAGTGCGAGGGGTTACAGTGTGTGCTATAAGTATTCACTTTTTGGCACGCAACACGGCGCAACAGCTGGCAAACTGACCCAATTCCACTCGATAGTATTACAAATTGTTTACACTTTTATTGTTTTTGTTAAACCATCGAAACGAAGGCAACAATCAACCAGCAACAACAACAACAACAGCACCAACCAGGCGCAATTTCGTGATTGTTTTATTTAATATAATTAAGCTATTGTCTTTTGCAAAATTCAATGAACGTGTTTTGGACCTCACTGAGTTGCGATATTTCGCTAGTATACTCTGCCAAAAAAACAACAACGCAATTACACGTGTCGTTGACTGATTTATGGCATTGCAGTCAATAGAACTGTGCAAGTTATCGTTTTGTTGTTTACTTTCTAGCATTTGTTAAACACTTAATTAGCCATTAAATATGTCTGTCATAAGCCGATAGCAATTTCGCTCAAGAACTCTTCTCGTACTACGTGTTTCGCCTGCCCAATGAAGCAATCATCCAAAATAAATATTATATGTATGCAGTATTAGTTTATTGCTTTGTTTTCAGCTGTGCAATGCCACCGCTTCCGATTTGCATATAAACTGTTTTAATTTCGTCCAGCACCCGAAAGTATGCAACGAAAATTTGAATTTGAAAGTGAATCACACAATTTGTAATGCGAACTGCGATTAGTGACTGTTAAAAATATTAAACAAAATACTTTTTAATAATTAATGACATATCATATGCACTTAGTTGAAATCCCTGCGCATTTCAATAATTAATTTGAATGTCAGCAAATGCCTCATATTATGACCTTGCATTAAAAATGCCCAGAGTTAGTTTTAGGTTCGTATTTCCTAGCACTTGAAAAGCAATTAAAAAGCATTTTCCAGAGCTAATATGCTGTCGCATGACGCTGCACGAACAATCGACTTAAAAGCTGCCATTAAGAAAAGTTTAAAAAAAATAAATAATAAATAAAATAAATGAGCAGGTCACTTAAGGCATTCGGTCTTTAACAATATGCATTTATTCATAATTACAAATACAATTAGAATTACAGGCGCGTCGCTTAGGTGCTTAAAAGTTAAACAACAAATAACTAAACTTAGTAATTGAGATAGACTAGCCACACTTAAACGACTAATTAGGACTTAGTACTTAGCCGAATACAGTAAGTAGTATAAGTTGTTACAAATTGCAAATAGTCACAACATCAGTCATGCCGCAACAGCATCCATTATGGACACCTACGGCACTCAATCAGCCCCGGTCGGGGGCACACTCGTTCATACATAGAAGGTGGAAACGTATATACATATGCATGTATGTGTATAGTACAATAGTATTTCAGCATCGTCGTCACATCTTAAGATACTTAGAGGGTACGGCTATCTAATACGAGTAACTTAAGATTATTATCATCACATTACTATAGTGTGCTGGCAACGATGATTACACGCGCACCTTGTAGCTCAGTTTCATTAGTTTCTTCGAGCTGATGGGGCAATTGGGCCACAGATTGGCACATCCCATGGGACCACTGAGATTATCACTGGTATGGCGCATGAGTTCTCCCATATGAGCGGCAAAGTACCATTTACTCGGCGGCATATTCATCATCCAGGGCATGGTGGGTGATCTGCAAGAGACAAAGAAACGGAAGTCAGTAAGCATGCAAATAGAACACGACATTAGTCGGAATGTATATTTGTGTTGAGCATTGTTTAAATACCTTGTAGTCAGTCAGTCAGTTAGTCAGTCGGTCGGTCGCATAGTCAGTCAGCTTAACCGTTTTTACGTGGCGCTGTTCACCTTCGACTCAAGTGCGAGGTTACATATGCAACGAGCGGGGGGAGGTTAGCTCTGTTACGAGGCTGTGAGGTAGGTTATGAGTCTGTCTGTATCTGTATCTGTAAACTGTAACCCGACTCGTTTTTTTAAACAGTTGTAGCCCATTGCACAACCGAATGCTTGAATTCAAATGAAATATTTACAAGTGCTGCCAAACACTCCACACGCGCGTTCACGGTTCAATGCACATTCAACGGTCAACAGCATATTAAAACGCTTAGTTCAAGTCGCTGGCTAATTACAGTGATTACCTTAAAACGGGTCTAATGCTGTCGCATTAAGTTTCAATATTTACCTTATCAATCTGAGCAGCTCTCGTTCCTTTTCAGTGAGCTGATACTCTGGCTTGGCAGCCAATTCACACAGCATCTTGGGCAGACACGATTCCTTGATGGTATCCGTGAGCTTGGACTTGGTCTTCAGATTGGCTCCGGTCACAACTCCAGCAGGGACTGGCTTCAGTGCAGCTGCCGCCGAGAATTCATCAAAGTCGTGTTCTATAAGCAAAAGATACATGATTAATCAATTTCGAAATTAATTTTAGATATATTAAATTTAGTTAAAATAAACTCCACTGCAAACCGCTTTCTAATTAAGACTGCGCAAAAACCAGACTCAAGGTTAGCGAATTCCATTCTCAGAAGCAGCTGAAGAGCCAAACGAATTAAAAGTTATTTTTGGCAGGCAATAAATGTGCAGCTTAGATATACCCCTAGGCTAAAATGCTGAGTGTTCTCAGGGGTTCTGTATAGCTAGGGTATATTTGCGTATAAAATATGCTAAAACAATAAACATACTGTGCAAATATTGAGGCAGAGTTTCGTTGGATCAGATGTTGCGAATCGTATGCAAAGTGAACGGTCACTCTACTCGACTGGGTACTCTCTACTAGCCTCCCACTAACCCCCCTCTCCAATAACCACCCCAAGGTCAGGCTAATGCGTTGAACTTAGAATATTTGTTTAAAGTTGTATTTATTTTTTTGTCTTTCGAGTAGTTTAAAGTTGAGAATTCCAGCAAGTATTCGCAGAGTCATTCTGTCGACATTTAGTTTAATTAATTATGGTGTTGAATAAACATAAACTTCAACTTAGGTTTAAGTCTAAGAACAGCTGCCAGTTATAGGCAATTAACAGCGAATCAAAGCCTCCCCTCACCAGACTACAGACTACAGTACGTCTGTATTATTCAACACCTGAACTTTGTACGCGGAAAAAGAGTTGAAGCAGCCCAGACCTAACGTAACTCAAACCCAAACTGTAAAAAACGGTGGGCGACTTGTTTGCGGTTTTTAATTTATTGCCTTTTGCATATTTAATATTAGTTGGTGTTTTTAGTCATAAAGAAAGCCAGCCAAGCATAGCAGGCATGCAATAGTCGCGAGTGTTGTGATAAAAGTTATGCTGGAAGATAGTGAAAAAAGTAAAATGATAGAGGGAAATAATTTATCTCGATATAAATATCTGATTGATTAAGATTATCCTCATTTCAACACTTTGTAATGAGTATAGAGGAACGTATTTAAAATAGGAATAATAAATGCTAGCTATAAACGAAATTCTATATCTCTAGCTTTCAGAAGTCTCAAGATCTTAAAACTCCTCAACTAATATACCCTCTTTCCGCAGATTGTCATAGCTAGTAAACTCTGCTTCATGATTATAAATAACTTTCAAGTATTTATTTAAATAAAAGTCAAATAAAAAACGTTAAAGTTGGCAATTATAGTCCACGTGCTGTCCCAAAATCCCCCCCAGTAAAAACTCTGCATGTGTATCACGCCTCACACTTATCAAAAATTTGATAAAACACTGGGAAGAAACGTGAAATTCATAGCAAGAGCTGAGACTATTTATGCAGCTGAAGAACGTGCGGTATCACATTGAATGAAACCTGTAAACAGAAGACCCTGATGAAGCCGTGTGTAGTAGGTGTGTGAGTGTGTGTGTGGAACCATTTACAAGGCATTAACACAGATATTATGAAACAGCATAGTAAAATTAAGTTCGGATCACTCTCGATTTCCGTAGAACTCGTTTCAGCTACTATAATGTTAATTTATAAACCGGCGCTTCGGATGATTACGTAGTATTCGGGAACCGGTTTTGATGCCGGCACATATCCAACTATCCATGAAAACTGCTATTTTGATATTAGTCAAAAAACTACAGACTATGCATTTTAGAGCGACTTTAACTGAGATCTGTTCAATAAATTAAATGGCACAAATCAAGTCGGTGTCTTATTGTTTGTGTTTTGGTTTATTTCCAACAACTTCCTGACTAACTAACCTGACATAATCAGTCTTACTCTGCATTCGCGTCTAGACAATGAGCACGGAATCTGAATTTTAACAACTGAATAGTCTCGAAAACCAAGCCAAGAGGAGACTGCATGACATTTTCCCCCTGCAGCTGCTGGGAAAGCTAAGAGATGCAGTTTCCCCCACACAAAAGATACAGCAAAAAAACTTGTCGCAATCTTGTTGTTGTTGTTGTTGCTGATTTCATTATGGGAAGTTTATTTGCCTGGCGTTTTTTCCACTTTCACCTGAACCAGCAAAAGTCTGAGCATACAGACCTCAGATGAGATCATGTTAATGACCCGACTGATACTATACCGAGTCTACTAGTCTGTATACCTTAGGCCTGTTAACCTCTCTGATCTCGAATTGCAAATAAATACTTAACAAATTATACAACCTTTACACACTCTATCTGCCCTCTGACTTTCGTTTGATTCAATTAAAATTTTATTATCATTGAGGTTTCTACTCAGTGTTGTTGTTGTTGTTGTTGTGGTATTCATTACATAATCAAAGCCGCGATATATGAATACAGATGTGGATAGTAGTATCTGAGTGTGTGTATGCACAAAAGGTAAACAAAAAACATGTGTGTCTCTCTTATATCACTTTCCTACCTTCAATATGCAAATGGCTATTGGAAATCGTTTACTTCTTTTATTTCTTTAACCACATATACTTGAAGCTGTTTGTTTACAGCTTTGTTAAGGAGAGTTTTAAGCATTTGTTGAATAATATTGTGTTAATTTTCTGCGAGGCCTCTTGACATTTATTGCGTGACTTTCGAGGGGAAACTAACTGCCGACAACATATTAAAGTGGACAGCATATTTTAGAGCTAGTTAGAAACGAAAAAAAATGTTACCACATGTACACAGTGCCCATAAAAAGTTAATTACTTTTGCAGAAGTTGACAGACCTTATGGAGCGAGTTTCGAAAGCTAACTGGGCAGTAAAAGACGTTGCCCAAAATATGAATTATAACTCAAAGAAAATCTACAAAAATATGAAGTAAATACCCTATATTCCAGCTAATACTCTTACTACATACCCTACATCATTCCCATACTCTTTCAACGTAAGACTCTTGTTAATGTAAACCTCTTGGAAATGTATTCCGGGTATTAATTGCTGGCTTACAAAGAAAATCTACAAAAAATATGAGGTAAATACCCTATATTCCAGCTAATACTCTTACTACATACCCTACATCATTCCCATACCCTTTCAACGTAAGACTCTTGTTAATGTAAACCTCTTGGAAATGTATTCCGGGTATTAATTGCTGGCTTACACGTGCTGTCAGCTATTTTACAGCGCCTTCGATTGCGTGTTGCCTCCGTTTATGAATCGAAATCGACCTTGATACGACCATACAAAGCCAGACTTATAAATAAAACAAAAAACCAGCTGAGTCCCCATAAAAAAAAATAGTCAGCTATTTTGCAATGCAATGCGCCAAGTGTGTAAATGCCAAAAGCGGCGAAAAAGTGTGTTAAAATTTGCGTAAAAATAAGAAGACCTCAAAAATTGAATTGCAATGCAAGTTCAGAAGGGGGAGAAATCAATCCAAATGTCACTCACCTTCTCCTATATCGATTTCAGCGTTCTTTTGCTGAAACTTGCCAGCCGCAGAGCCCGCCGGTCCCGTTGGTGGCCCGCCGCCTCCTTGCACCTCGTCGGGATGATCGGATTTAACACCACGCACACTATAGCCGCCATAGCCAAAGAGATCGCCCACTAGGAGCAGTGAGAGTACGCCGAAGATTGCCAAACGACAACGCCATGCTGGGTCCATGAGAGCCATTTATCTCAGTATGTTATTTTATTTTATTTAAAAAAGATTGATTTATATAAATATATATATTTGCTATATTTTACAGACGCAAAACGGATCTGACAAGATTGCTCGATTGATTAGCACCTTTATGACTTTGTGGAAAACTTGACACTGGACTCAATGAAAACTTGTCAGCCGAATAAAGAAGTAAGTTATAAAAAATGAAAGTTGGAAAAACGAAAGTCACGATTTGCGTTTTTTGTAATTTTGAAAACGTTTTCAAATTAAACGCTTGTTGTTTTTCGATTAATGTTGTTGCCGTTGTTGCTGTTGCTTCTGCTGTGGCACGGTGGCAATTAAATTTGGCATTCAAGCGCACACAACACGCTGCTTAAGTGAAGTTTGTTAGCAACAAACTGTAACTGTGAATACGCCACAAACACTCGCACACACACTACACACACAAACACACACGCTCAGACGCGACACACGGTTAAGCAGATCGAACGCGTCTTACTCTGAGGCGGCTGCCAGCTGAACTGAACAACCGAAAACTGAAACAACAACCGTACTGCGCTGCTTCAGCTCAGCTTAGAGACTAAAACAGCTGACTACAGTGAAGTGGCCAAACAGCTAGCAGAGAGCGATCTCGCCAGCCAGAGAGACTTCCCGTCCCACTGAGAGAACGGCAGAGTGGCAGTAAGGCAGAGAGATCGTAAGCGCGCGTTCACATACGTTTAGCGCTCACTGTACGCGTTAATTGAATGTGTTTCAGATGGTCTGCTTTAGCGGGTGTTTACTGTATGCGTGCATATTGTTATGGGCTGATATGGGTGCTCGTATTTGGGTTTCTGAGTTCGATTACCCGCGCAGGCGAATGGCCGTAAGCCGCTGCTGCAGCCCATGGTGCACAGTGGCACAAGCGCAGCAGGCTAATGATTGAAAATTATGTTTTAATTGCTGTACGGCAACTGCTCGCAAATCAAAGTGTAATTACACCAGGTAAAACAATTATAAATCTTAAATTATGGCGCATAAAAGTGAATTATTATTATTATTTTGTATTCTTATTGCTAGCAGCGCATAAAATAGCAATTTCCACAACTGCCATAGATAAAACCCGGGCTTTACTTCTATTAGCGCTGCTTTTTTAGGCAGTTCAAAAGGTCAACAAGCCGAAGCCGAGCATGTGTTTTGTCACGTACACCCAATCGATAGGTTCAATAAACATATGTACAGCTAAATTGTAAGTAAACTAGACCTTGCCTTATCATAGAACAGCTGCAACTTCGGCAGGTAAAAGGTCGAAGATTTATGATTACACCACATATGCATTACTTGGGCGAGTCCATCAAAAACATAACGAACCAGTCTCAGGCAGCCTGAGAACCATTCGCGATTGCCCAACGTGCTAAGAACCAGAAGCCGCGTTATAATAACTGGTCAGCCTACTAAAAGCAAGTTGGTGTTAACTGGAGTTGGAGTCAACGGAACGGAACGTGGGGCACCCAAAAATTTGAACTCTTTTAAAGGTAAATTAAAGGTAATAACAAGCGACAAACTACAGCAAATTGCATTTAAGTGATTGCAACCGAGTGAACGGACCAACGGGTTAAACAAACGCACAGATAACTAACTGTAGATAACTGGCTGGTTGCAAAAATATGCAAACTACCACTCGGTTGCCACTCGAGAACGAGAAAATGCACTAAAAACGAATGAAATAGAACCAATTACAATGCAAAATAACCACTTTAATGTAATTGCATTAATTATGATTAGAAATAGAACCAAATGCAATAAAGCAACACCATTGCGCCAATGGGAAAAATAAACACCACTTTTGGCACCGCTTTGCGCACTGTCGCAACCGTGACTACAACCCAGCTCTCAGCTCAGAATAACTGCAACAGATCTCCAGCCGTTTCATTGCCTTCAAATTGCCGCGGACGTCCTTCAATTGCAAACTTGTACTCCCATAACATATACCCATAGCAAGCAACAGCTACACCCTGAGCAGAAACAACAAAAACAACAGAAGCGAAAACCTAAAAAACACCTTTAAACATTTTGTGCTGGCTACTAAAAAAATTAAAAGAGAAAAAATAAGTACATACAAAAACCATTTTTCGCGCCGAAGGTTAACGGCAAAAAGCTGAAAGAGAGAGAGACGAAAAAATTTAACTTTGTTGCTGCTGTCTGTCTCTTATGTCTGCGCAGCGAAGCATGAGTATAAAAAAGTATTATTTAAAATTATTGTTATTATTTTTATTACATGCTTATGATGTACATGAACCTCCGCTGTAAAGCTGATTAAATCTTGTGGCATGTTTTGTTATTGGTTATTTTTTACTTTGTTGTCTCTAATTGTTGCATATATTTGGCCAACTAATTAACACAACATTATTATGTTAAATTTTCAAAATAAATGTCTTAATGTATAACTAATACCAAGCATTAATTGCTTGCCTTTAATTGCATTTTTTATTGGAATAGCTAGAGAAACTAAATTTACAGCAATCGCGTGTGGCTAACAGTTTGGGAAGCATTGTTTTTTCGTACAACTTGGAGAAACTTAAACGGCATATAATATACAGTTTACAGCATACTGTAACACCCAAAAGATGAGTAGTAGTAGATGGAATTATACTTTTAAATAGTAATTCGTACATCAATTTATTTAGCTTTCCAATTGGAGAGGTGCATACTAGTCTAAGAGCAAGGAAACACATGTGCAGCTGCGGATTGGCCTTGAATATAATGCAACCCTGCGTAAAAGAGTAGTAACAGTAAAAAGAAAATATTGGCATTTATTTGCAAGCAAGAATAAGAAATAGTTAATTCTGTAAAGTTTTTTAGTGATAATTCATTAAAATATGACGCAAATATATCAAATTCATAAGCACATTGCTATTCTACAGTTAATACATACATACGAAACGCTAGTTTAAGAGCAGTTGCTGATGTTGCGCTCGTTCTGCTTGGTTACAGTTTGAAAGCCACTGCTTCACAATGCTTAGTATTGGCGTTTCAATAAGTGATTTAAAACACAATTGAACAAGTTAACTTAATTGTGAGATTATAATATAAAGAACTTAAGTTTTAGACGGAGAACGAATCAATTTACTACGCTCGACCACAAGCATGCACTAAGGCGATTTCTCAATATCTGTCTGAATCGATGAGTGATACAGCAAACGTTGAAAGGATTAATTTAAAAAGAACACATGCTTCTGTCTGGGAAGCAGACAAAACAATTAATTGCAATCAAAAGCAGCTGCCAACAGTATTTATCTACAGTAACTTCACAATGGGCTACATATGCTTCCCAAACTGTAAGATGCTTAAACTGCGTTGTGCCTCATTTAATTAAAGCGCGCCATTAAAGACTGTTCCAAGTCCCGCAACGACGATTAAATTTGATTCTTTGAATGGAAAATTGTTGCCCAAACCCTGGGCGGAAGTGGAAGCACTGACACTGACTGCCTGGCGGCATTTTTGGCTCCACGTAACCACAACTAACGGGCAGCTCAAACCCCAGATCAAGCTGTAACCCCCTGTGGCGCCTATTTAGTACATGCTGTTAATTTATGCTAAACGCATCGCGTCTTTGCATTTAATTGTGAAATTAAATTTGATGCAATTAATGTTGACACAAGACGCGATTACAGCCCAATGCCTGTGGTCGGCTTGAGGTTCATCAACTGCTGGTGTGGGCGGTGTGGGGGAACGTAAATAGTATCCCTATTAGCCAGCATCACGCGATTATCACTGTTGCATAATACTACAATTTCGGATCGCAGCCTATAAACTTGGAGCATAAACAATAATTAAATGTAGCCAAATTAAATTTTACACACAAGAGCAAAACACAAAGTGACAGCTGGGCGTGGCCGTGGCCTATGCATAAACACAAATACTATGCTATACATATACAAATGTACAAATGCCGTGCATATAATTATGCGGTGACTGTTGAAGTGTGCGTGTGTTGGTGGGTGTGGCACGCCTGATAATGTGCAGTTTAATTACAGAGTACTACATGCCCACAGACAACAATAAGTACAAGAAAGGAATGCACTCGCCTGTAGCACTGCTGCAAAGATACCCTACAACAAAGATAAGGGTAAGTGATGCGAACTAATCTACCCTTTTAAAAGTTATTCACATTGTAATCGTACGTCTTTGCATAAATTCAAATTAGTTCGTACCTCACTCGCTCCCTTCACACATCACTTTTAATTTTGAGGGAGACAGTGTGCCTTGGCGCTGTCAGGTGCATAAATGTATCTACATCTGATAGTCCGTGTATCTGTCGTGTGCGTGTGTGTGGGAGCTGTTTATTGGCATCCATTAGATAATGGAATTTATGTCAAACATTTGTATACAAGTAGACAAAGTCAAGCAGATTATTCAAATACGGACTGAAATCTATTTAATATTAAATTTATTTAAGTGATGATGCATGGCTACCTGATGTAGAGCCGAGTTGTGGCCCTTCATTTGCATTTGGACCAACTGTTGTCATTCAATTCATTTAGACTTTTCAACATTTGCATATCAATCGAGGGAAAGAATGAAGCCAGGCTTGTGTATTTACACTAATTAACACAAAAGTTACAGCGCACAAATAAACACGAATAATTGTAATTAATGCGCCTGAGAGTGTGGGCAATAGTAGTGATATCAGATATGAATATGAACGAGTATATTCATAAAATTGTATGCTGAAAATATGATTGCCTCTCTTTACCTCTGGGCACTTGTTTCAATACAATATAAATATAAATAAAGCGCAGCCAGGTTGCGCTGTTTTCATTGTAAATGAAGAGCACTGTACGTCTTTTTTATGATGTTTTCCCCCCCACCCCTGTTTTTTAATGAAGAGTGCAAATAAATGGTATCTACATATATATGGGGTTTAATTAAAATTATTATGACATTTCACGTGCAAAATTAACATGAGCAGTGTGATTTTTATTATTTTAATCTAGACCTTTATGATACCTTTCGGGCAGGTCAGTACTTGTGGCTTTTATTGTACCAGTTTGAGATTGAAAATGACACACTTTCGTGCCAAATGAAATCAAGATTATGGCTATAAATTAGATATATTTGTTTGATTGCTGCATTTTTAGTTAGCAATTAAAATGAACTTTTATTATTATTAAGTTTCAGAACTTGAATTCAATTAGATGCAAATGGGAACGTTTGACATTTCGCGTTGGTGTTGAATTAAAATAATTTAGAATAAATACTCGTACACTCTCTCAAAGTCAAAGAAAGCCGCATAAAAACCTGTCCTTTGACGTAGTTTACTATATATAGCCTGCGTCCAAGTATGGCTATATGCTTAATGCTTAATCAAGAGTTGTCCAAATTTAACTTACACTGAAGTACTACGCGGTGGTTATTCAATCGATGACATCAAATTCTTAGTTCATATTGCCAAAAACTCTATAGTTATTAAACAATTTTTGGGGAAAATTGGCAAACTGGTTCAACTTGAATTTGAACTTGAATTTGAGTTAGAAATTCCTCCTTATTTTTGTATTGAGTGAATGACCAATGTAAAGCACAGTAAATTTCACTCATTGCCGGTAAATTAGTATGCATTGAACGTGATAGCTCATCAAATTTATAATATTGCAATAACAATATTGAACTTTTTTATGCGAACTGAGTGGAACTGGTTCTAAGAGCACTCTAGAGTACTCAATAGTTATACCCTTTCTCCGGGTCCAGCTGCACTCAGTGTAGTCTGTGGGTAGTGTTTCGTACCTGATCGACGTGCAGGGTATCTGAGCTGAGACTTAGAACACATTCATACCTCAGTATTTGTTTATACGCAGTATTTGTTTACATTTAATAATTTCGCTAAAGCGGATCCACAACAATGGGCTGTCAGGCACTCCACTCCAGAATGAGTGGAAAGACGCGTACTTAAGCTTCTGCTGGATGGGCAAAAGACTCATTTCGATTTCGCATCTTGGCATTAGCTAATATCGCGATTTCTACATGTACGGCAATAACGGTGACGGCCTCTATATTCCCCGATCATTAGTGTAACACATTGCACAAATATCATCTGGGTGTGAACGCTTTACCGCACTTTTTGTGCATTTTATTGTGTTTTATATAGCGTCAGTTGTTCCAGTTCGACACTCGATAATCGTAACTCAAGCCATAATGATCGACGGTATTCTGGTTTGGCTGCTATCGTGCACAGTGTTTACTTATCTGGTGTATGTGTATCAGTATCACAACAGGATTAATCGGCTAACCAGTAACTGGCCAGGTCCGGTAGCGTTACCCATAATCGGTCATTTGCACATATTCGCCAAGCTCATTGGCCCCAAGCTGTTCAAGCGCGCCTCTTATTTGATTTACTCGCACATCAAGGATCATCGAGCCAAGCTCTGGCTGGGCACAAAGCTCTACTTGCTCGACTGTAATCCCAAGGATATTCAGGCGCTCTGCAGTGCCAAGCAGCTGCTGCAGAAGACCTCAGACTACCGCGTGTTCGAGAGCTGGCTGGCCGAGGGTCTGTTCACCAGTGGCGTGGAGAAATGGTCACATCGCCGCAAGATAATAACTCCTGCCTTCAACTATGGCATGATCAAACAGTTTGTGGATGTCTTCGAGCGTCAGTCCCGTGTACTAGTGGCCAGACTAGCCAAGTCGGCGGAGACCAAGGAGTCTGTGGACTTTTTCCAATACATCAGCAGCTATACGCTGGATACAGTGTGTGAGACAGCGCTGGGGGCCATAGTGAACTCCCAGTCGGGTGAGAAATCGGAGTACTTTGAGGCAGTCAAAGAGTGAGTAATAATTCCATACTAAAGTGAATAACTAAAATTAATAACTAATACTTTTCTAGTATTATGAAGATCATTGCCTACCGTTTGAAGAATATATTGTATCGCCATCCAAGCATCTACCGCTTCACCAAAATGGCAGCAAGGGAAAAAGAAGTACTCAAGACACTGCACGGCTTCACGGAGGGCATTATCAGGGGTCGTTTGGAGCAGCTCAACTCGGATCTGGCCAATCAAAATTGTGCCAGCACAGAGGATGGCGAGTTGGATAAACGGAAGACCCTCACTTGCCTGGACACGCTGCTGCTGGCCAGAACACCCGAAGGGCAGCCACTGGAGGTGAAGGATATACGCGAAGAAGTGGATACCATAATATTCGGTGGCTTTGATCTATCGGCTGCCACGCTGAAGTTCTTTATGTATAATATGACCATGCATACGGAATATCAGCAGCTGTGTCGAGAGGAGATCTGGCAGGTGTGTGGCATGGATAAGGAGACGCCCATCACTATGGAGCAAGTGCGCGAATTGGATTACTTGGATATGTGCATGAAGGAGTCAATGCGCATGTATCCCTCGGGTCCGGTAACTGCCAGATGTGCCACAGCCGACTGCAAAATCAGTAAGCAAAAGTTCTCATCCAGATTGCATTCCAAAGTTAATGCTTTTGATTTCCAGATGACTTTTTTATACCGAAGGGCACTGATGTCATCATCTCAGCGCTGTATATGGGTCGCTGCAAGGAGTTCTTCCCCGAACCACTCGTGTACAAGCCACAACGCTGGGCACGGGATGCTGAGCCAAAGATTGAGCCCTCCACCTTTATACCATTTATGACAGGAGCGCGCAGCTGTCTGGGTCAACGCTTTGCCATGGTCATGATGAAGATTGTGCTGGCGAATCTGCTGAGAAACTATTACTTTGAGCCCATTGGAGAGAAACAGGAAAGACTGCAGCTCAGCTATGTCATGACACTAAATACTAAGGACACTTACTACTGCAGAGTGCGAGCCGTTGATTAAAGAGAAGGAGGTCTAACGTAATATTAATACTAACGCGATGAATATATCTAGAGATAGGTACATACATCTGTCTGTAAGCTTATTAGGCTCTTCAGCCATTGTCTGTGCTGTGGGTGGGGGAATGCATTGAACCTTTTGTTAAGCCCTTATCAATTCGCTTCGCTTGGCTCTATTCAAAAATTTCAAAAAATGTATTGCATACTTGGCGGCGCACAAATTACGCATTACGTTTCCGTTTTTAATGACGGCGGCGACGTCGTCGTATATAAAAAACGAGAGAAAAAAACCCACTCTGTACAATTCGGATATTTTCTGGCATTTTATTATATATTTTTTATTTGAGTAACGCGCGTTCGTCTAGAAAATAATTTGCTGTTGTTGGCCTCGATTTTTATTGTGCGCGCGCTGCGGAAAATCAACAAACATTTCCTGGCAATGCTGTGTGTAATAAATAAAAATACATAAAGCTGGCAAACCCAAACCCCAACCATAGCCATTGCCACTGCCACATATCCTTCTCCATCATATTCCGGTGCAAATTATGGCCGTTGCCTGCTTATTATTGCGGCACGCAGGACGAGAGGCGACGGGATGTTGGCATCGCATATCCTTGGCGAGCGTATAAAATGCAATTTATTTAAATAAAAATCAAGTTTAATTTGCAGTGTCGTAAATTTGTGTTCGCTCGCATTGAATTTCACGCTTTTGTTAACAAGCGCATAAAAGTTTTGCTCTGACAACTGATAGCGCGGCATTAAGGGGTAAGAAGTATAAAAAAGGGAGGCTAAAGAGCACTGAACTCTATCGGTCTATCAGTCTATCAGTCATTCTATCACTCGGGGCTCCATCTGTCGCTCTCTACCAAAGAATTTACCTAAAGCGTGTTACATTCTGAGCACAATTTAAGCCTTGCTTTAAGTTAAAACACCTTAACTACACTTGTATATACACTTCTTCTAACACTTTTATGGCCCATTTTATTTGTTTTCAACTTGTACCGAATTGTAACACGTGATTCAATTTCGTTCATCAATTTTAATTGATTGCATCAATCGGTTTTCGGCTAGGATTTTATTTTGAGTTTTCTTCCCCTATAGTGGTAGTATTTCCTATTTCGTTTTCATGGCCACTTTATTTGCCGCTATCTTGTTGGCATTTTGGCAATTCAATTTTCGATTTTTATGCGTTTTTAATGTGCAGCTGCAGCTACTCCTTTTATGCCACCAATGCTTTATCTGTATTGGCTTTGCCTTCAATCTCTATCCTTAGTCCAACCCCTTTTGGCTCATGTGGGAGCATTTGTAATTCGACTCCTAAAAGTATGCCATGATTTTTATGTATTTTTACAGCTTGTAGTTTACGGTCGTGCAGCAGTGATTCCATTTGGACGTGGTTGCCTAGCCATATGGGTCTTGTAGTATATGTGGGGATTTTGTACTGTAGTCGTCTTAAAGCTGAGAACACTAATTAGCATATGAGCTGCTGCTATCGAAAGGAGCCAGCGGCCGCAACTTACACAAATCCTTATCACAAACACAACCAACACACCTACACACACACAAGCAACACCCATTAACCATTAGCCATTAGCCATGGCACAATATTGACATAATCGACTTTCAGCTGACGTAGAGCACACAATTTGACCACAAATGAGGCTTAGGCCTCCGGGCAACATTGCTGCCGATTACTTCAAAGCGACCCAACCATGATAACTGCCTCCCCCACTCCCCACTCCAACCGACTGCCTGGCAACCGCAAAGCGTCGCAGCGCAGGTTGCAGGCTGCAAGTTGCAAGTGCGGTAAATGTTGTTGCATCGCCTCCTAAAACAATAACAAATGCGCACTGACCATGAAGTGGGTCGACTAACCGCAAAGACAAACGTAGTATTTGGGTAAAAGGGTTCTGCTCTCTCTTATTATAAAGTAAATGAAACATTTTTCAACTTGATTCTCGCTTGTAAATTTAACGACATAAACAATAAACTTACGGCTGGACATAAAATGTTCATAATGCAAATGGAAATGAAAATTGTACAAGTAAATATAAAACGCCAGGCAGGAATAATAAAACATTGCCACAGTTGGCGCAAGTTGAGGCGATTTGATGTTGTTTTAATGAGCAAAAGCCGTGAAGATTTCACAATTTAGATAAATAAGAATATGACAGCTGCAGAGAGCAGACTCGGAGAAGTACTCATCATAATTAAAGCACATGCCTGCAGCAGGGTTAAAGGCAATAAAACTGAAGGATTCATATGGATAATTAAGTTATGGCGGGTGCCAAAAACCGGAAGCCTCGAGGGGTTGAGGGTGTGCTGTATTAAGGGTTACGTCAATGGGCTCTGTCAATAAAATGTCCTAAGAACGTTAAATTTAGAGCAGGCGCCGGGGGTGTGGGCTATAAAAATATATAACTGGACTATGAAAATTTATGCATAATTTGTATAATATTTTTAGGCTGAATTTTTTACGATTTTTTAATTTCGAAATACATTTAAAAAATTGCGCTTAAGTCTTGGGAGTAATTATAAAGTTGTCCACTATAAAATTATGTTTTTATGATTTCTACAGAATAATAAAAGACGTCTTAAAAATTTGTCAAGAAAGCAAAATTAAAAAAAGGTCATAATTTATGGCTTTTTTTTAGTGTAGTGTAGGAATTCTTTAAGTCTTGAAGCGGCGAACTTACCTTTACGACTTCAACTGAAACAATTACGAGTACTGAACTCAACGGAAATCTAAATGCAAAAGAGTTAAGTGAGGGCCTTTGGTAATGCAATTAAGGAGTCTGCGAGTACAAAGCAGAGAAGAAAAAATAGAAGATGGAATTAGTAAATATGCAAGTAAAAGGGTTACGCCAAGAAGAGGGACAACCCAAATTACAAACTGTTGCTAAAAATGTCAAGTTAAACTTTTTATGCATAGCAATTTTGGCCAGCAGACAAACAGCAGCTGTCTTGGCCCTGGCGTAGGGCTAATTACAGTGCACAGCGCCAATAGGAAAATGGGCAAAAAGAAAACGAAAACAAAAACGAAAACAAAAATAATATAAATAAATGCAGCAGTGCAAAGAAACCTGTGACACCCCCCAGAGACAGCCAAGTTAAGACGTTAAACAGAACCCAAGCACGTACAACACAAAAGCAGAATAAAAAAGCAAGTAATTTAGAATTAATTAAAACAAAAATTGCATAAGGAAATTGTATTTATCTATAGTTGGTATAATGCCAATAGCACTGCTGGGCATTGAACATGTCAGAAGCAGAGAGCGGTCACAAAGCAATGGCAAAACACATGCAACTGCCACAACTTCCAGTTGCCAGCTCCCAGTTGCATATTGGGGTTTGCATAAAGTTTTGTTTCGCAAACATTCTACAAGGCAGCCGTAGACACCACTTGAATTTAACAAGCAAAAGTTAAACGCAAACTTTGCTTTTGCCCCAACAGCAGCAACAGTGTTGTCGACCTCATATCAAACACCGCAGACAACAACTAACAACAGAAAGTTCGCAGTGTTTGCAACAGTGTTGCTCAGGTTTAGCCAATTGTACGTCCGAAATGGCCAAAAGTTAAAGGCTAAAGATAATGCTACAGTATACTTCGAATATCTGAACAATGGCACTTGATGGAAAAGTGTATAAAAAAGTTGTTTACATTTTTCGTTCTATCAATTCGATACGCGGTTGCCACACTTGATGTTTGTGTGCCTGAACTGGTGTTTATGCGAGCAACACTGGTGTTTTTTTCTAGTTATTGCAAATGGGAATGCCATAATTTTTAAACGTTAATTACGCTTGTTTCTATTCAGTAAAAGTGGATCTGTTTTATTCATTTTTGGTGTAGTTTAATACTATTTTCAAATGCCAACGATATGTTAAATCGATGATTTGTAAGAGTTATCGATGTTGATGTCAGTTGACCTATCGCTGTTTGTCTCAGCTCTAACAACTGGTGAATTTCGATTGCATAAAGAAGAAGAACTGCGCTGCCTTTTGATAAATAAACTATAAAGAGTTGATAATTGTAAAGGCTTGCGTTAAGCTAAAAGGCTTAGAGTTATCATGGAGTAAGGCTGATAAATCAGTACTGTTGCGCTTCAGCAATCAAAGTTTTAGCACTAAGTGTTTCAGTTTTTAAGCCTATTAAAGAAATGTATCAAAAGATGACAAGCTACAAGCCCAAAAAAAGGAGTAATGAGGAGTTGCAGTTTTAATTACAAGTAAGCAACTGGATACAAAACCCATTAAAAATTGAAAAAGCCAAATGCGAGGCGACACAGGCAGGAGGTGCAGCAGGGGAGCGGCTGAAGCAACTCAAGTGGCAGGCTGCCAGGGTGAGCCAAACAATGCGACGACATGGGGGAGCAAATAAAGATGCAAATACTCGCACATAAATAGAAGAGGCATCAGATACAAGAGAGATACTAGATACACCACTGTGTGGGTCGCAACTAATGAGTGACCAAGCCAAGGGGGGAAAGATTTCAACTTAAGTCTATTGCCTATGGACGAGCACCTTGCGGGTGAAACTGAAGCATCAGCAGCATCTCAAGTCAACCGGGTCCAGCGCCAACACTTATTTTAATGAGAAATTCTAATTTCACCAATAATACAAAAGACGACCCTCTCGACAGTCGAGTAGAAAAATGCGCAAAAAAATGTGGCAAATATCTTGGGGAAGTTGCAACTGCTCTGTGATTGCTTTCTGCCACTCGTCCGTGACGAAAACAAAAAGCCCAAGATCTTGCTATACCCAAAATAATGAAAAATATTTGCCCAGTCTTAAAATGTCTTTAAGTATTTGCTAGTCTGCAATTAGTGCTCGTGGTATAAGAAATACCAGAACATTTCACTAATTCGGTAAATAGCATTTACCAGAATATTATTCGATGCTGTTTATTTTGCTAATAGCATTTGTATTGATTTTCAAATTTATGCAAAACTCAATCAAAATTACAGGAAATTAATATGCAAACGTCGTTTGTGCAATTGGAAAATGCATGTATTTGCCAAAGAGTTTAATTAAAGTAAATCCCTTGAAGCCGAGACGTGTGCCAGGATATTAGATAGTGTTTGACAAGTTGTCAATGCTGTCAATGGACAACAGCAGGACTACTGTCTCTATTCTGGCCAATAAACACGGCATAGAATTTGCAGAAAAATCTCAAGAAAATCAAAGCAGTATTTCTGATGACAAGCATGAATAAATGAACACTGAGAAAAACATATAAAATTACTTAAATTGTAATAGTTATTTGCCATTTATTTGCCTTGCAGTTGACTGTCAAAAGGCATAGACCAAATATGCAAACGAATTTCGCATAAAATGCAAAGTAAAAGCTGTAAGATGTCTGCAAGTGCTCAATGCCTAGGCGAATCATGCTTGGAGATAAAGTTGTCATATGAGTTCTATTCGATTCGATTCGAGGCCTCTCATACCACTGTAGCTAGAGCACATTATTGTTACACACGGCCAGACAATGCTCGGAATTTCTTGTATTAAAATCGAAATGGCTTGGCATAACCACCCTCACAACATGGATACATCGAGACATTTGGCCATTGTTGTTGCTGGAGTATTTGGATATGCTCTCTGGCTCTTACAGCTGTCAACATGTTTAATTGAAACTGACACTCAGTGTCATTTTATGGCCACTGCCATGCGTTACCTTGGCTCCAATTGTAACTGTAATTCGACTTGGCCTGCTGGCTTGATTATTGTGCCACATTCCTCTGTTGCATGTAGTAGTAGGTGGGTGGTAGTCGCTTGTATATTAGTTTAATTTATGGCTGACAGTTTCCTGTGACTTTGACTTTGACTTACTCGATAGCATCGTCATTTCAGTACTATCTCAGCATGTATATAGTCACTCGATACGCCGCTTAAGCATCACACTCCATACAAGTATTTGCCCTCTTTTTTTTTAAGTTTTTGAGGGTGGTTGAAAGGCAAACCACTCGATGTCATTTTGACGCCACTGAGTTGTATTATTTGCGCAAAATATCAACGTAATTCCTTTGACAAATCAATTGCCAAATGACACTCGATGCAGGCCACAGAAGGCTAAGGGCTTTTACTGATCCATCGATGGCAACACCTCTTTCGAATCAGAAGGATTCTGTTTACCGAAGCCATTGAACCTCAAATGCCACCGCCAGAGTGTAAAACGCGACACTTCTTGATGCAACAGATCAAAGCGGATGCCAAGAGGCAGCTGCTGTGATTGGCAAATTTACTTATTTAATATTGCTAGAATCAATTCGACTCTAAATAAACAAAAAATGCAAAATACAATATTCGATTTTATGCAAAACAGACAGGAATGTGAAACCACAGGGGACTGGCAGTTGTGGTTAGCCAAATGAAAACTCTTTCTAATAGCAAATTTATGCAGTTATGGCAACACATGGCACGAGGCTTTCCAGAGGGATGTACTCAATCAAAAGGAAGGTGTGTAAAATGAATTACATTTCGCCAAATAAAAGAGTGCTGCAGTCGAGTCGAATCTTCTTCGTATACTTATAGTACACCCTTTTCATCACATAGTAGGCTGCGCCTATCAAATTCATTTAACATTAGTAGTCAACCCACTACAAGACTCCCAATCTCTCCAAGCAGCAGTCGAGTATTAAATATATATATTTTTATTTTAATAAATGGACTGCCAAGACAATATATTCCTTCCGCCAGCCAGGGAGCAGGGACCCCATGGACAACTGCAGCAACTGTTGCTGTGGCGCAACTGGCGCATCACATTGCTGGTGTTCTCCTTCATGCTGATGCTGCTGCTGGACGTGGCCAACAACTCGATCATCAGTGTGGTGAGTGTGGCTGGAGTACTGGGCCTGTTGATGAGCCTCTCCTACTACTGCTATGTGTGGGCCATGCAAAAGCTGAGCAAGAACCAAACTGGAGTGCATCCCTACCAGCAGCATCTGAACTTTGATCTAAGCATAACGGAGGAGAGTGCCATTCGTTGGACAAGTGCAATGGTGTCTCTGGTCAATCCTCTGCTCTTACGTTTGCGTGCGATCTTTCTCATTGAGAATCTGCGGGAGTCGCTCAAGTTCTTGCTGCTGCTCTGTGGACTCAATGTGCTGGGGGACTACATCAATGGCATTACGCTTGTGCTAATGGGTAAATCTGAAGTTGTATTTAAATAAAGTAATGTAATTAATTTAATTTTGAACTTTGCAGCTTTAGTGCTGACTTTTACGCTGCCCAAGCTGTACGAATGGCAGCAGCCGTTGATCGATGCCCAACTGAAGAACTTGCTGCTGCTGAAGACTGAACTGTTGTGCAACAAGCAGCAGCCACAGCTGCCACAGCCCAATCCATTACCGAACTCCTGTGACAGCGAGTCCGAACAGTTCAGCTCGTTTATAGAGGACACTGGCCCAGAGCCTGGCCACGATTACAACTGGCAGCAGGTGGGGGATTATCAACACATGAAGACGTTATAAGTTACCATTTGTGAGTTTCAGTTTCAACCGAGGCAATCGATAGATGGCTAGATAAATAAAGCAAAACAGCCTCGAAATATAGTTTAATGCTTTACTTTAATATGCTCAGCAGCCATAAAAAAAAGCTCATAAATTCGTCAGTGTCAAAAACCTTTTCACACATCTCAACTTGGATGAAGTGGGCGAGGGGGTGTGGCACTATGAATTATATTTGTTACACATAGAAGACACTTTTATAGTGGCGACGTTGCGTTTTTATGCGCCAAATTTGCCGGCTGGTCGGGCTATCCCAGGAACTGTCGTAAAAGCATCTTTCCTCATTTTATCGATGCACTGCAGTCGAAATTTAAATCGTATGCAAAATACCATTAAAAATATGAGCATGTCTAAGCCACAGAGTAACTGCTCTGCTCCGGTCTGGTCTGGTCTCTGTCTATAAAGTGTAGAGTCCAGGTAATTAGTTTTTTGGCTCATGCCTGTCTGTCATAAAAGCTGCTGCGGTTGTCCCACTATATACATATACATACATATTACAGACCCTTGTAAGCACTTAACTGCACTCAATTCAACAATAGCGTAGTGTAGTCAATGCCACAAGCTGGCAATTCATCAATCAGCTGGCGCCATTAGCATTTGATTGTAATGGCTGCAAAACGGGATTTGTTTAGTTTTTATTGCTGCGCGTAAATGTCATAAAAAATATTCTGTAAAACGCATATATGTAGTAGATAAGACCGTAAACGGAATAAGTATGTATGTATATATTTTATGGTTGGCGCTTTTAAGGTAATTGCATTAGATTTATTTGCGCAGTTGAGCAGGGCATAAGTGAAATGGAATATTCATGTAAATATCACAGATATATTTACTATATAAGGCTGTGCCTTATCAGTTCCTAGTACATAAGACTGTACCTTATAATTGTTACTATATAAGACTGTGCCTTATCATTGTTACTGTAGTATATAAGACTGTACCTTATCATACCAACTGTATGCCTTATTTTAGTTCCTTTATTAGACTGTCATTTCTCACAGATACTTTATAATATTGTACCTTATCATAGTAGTATCTTATCATAGTTCTTTTATAAAACTGTGCCTTATCTTGGTTACTGTAGTGTATAAGACTGAACCTTATCATAGTTACTTTATAAGCCGTACCTTATCATAGTTACTTTATAAGCTGTACCTTATCATAGTTACTTTATAAGACCTCACCTAATCATAGTTACTATATAAGACTGCTCTTTATCATATTTCCTGTAATATACATATAAGACTGTACCCTATCATAATTACTATATACGACTGTACCTTCTACACCCATTTATTGGATGCTGTATGACTCGACTTTAACTGGCATTCAAGTGGAAAATTACATATGCAAATCTTAACTAATTACAAGCGAAATTCTAAGGAATTCTTTAGCTGAAAAGTCAACGGGGAAATGCTGTTAATTTTTCATTCGAGCTGACTCTGTCATTAATCAGCTTAGTCAGTCGCTTTTAAATAATATCCAAGTGATGACAAAAGCTCTTTTTGCCTCTCTATGTACACACACATGTGGGTTTCGTTTTAAGTAATTACACACGAGGGGAGTGGAGGGGAGGGAAGGAGGCAGGCAGGGAGTGCATTGTAAATTAAAAAACATTAACACTTGCTAACAAATAATCTAAGATAAATTGTGGCATCATTAGTCATTAGCAGACTGAAAGGGCTAACACTATACACCCCTCCATGCGGTGATAATCATGTGTGTGTGTGAGTGTGTTTTCTATGGCTGCCCAATTTTTCACACACAATTGGCCAGGGGGTGGGTTGTGTGTTGTGGGTTGTGCTCCATACGTAAGATACCTCGCATTCATATGCAAATTCTTTGAGCTGAGTTTCTGACTGATGGCTAAGTGTGTCGGTGTTCATTGTTTGCTCAAAAATTATTTATTGACTGTCATTAAACTCGGCTGGTGCTGAAATGGAAGTGACTATCTAGTGCTGAATGAGAAATAGATATAGAAAATAGTATATGTTGTAAGGCAAATATTGTTTGCAGTGTATTTTACTATGTGTGTGAATAACCGTAGCTCTGGTTATAGACGACTCAATGACATTTTTCTGAAATTTATAATGATTTATTTATATTCCTTCAACTAGTATATATTTCCTTTGTTATAATACAAAAACTCTTTCCTCACTTTACAGTCAAAATCTATAAAATATTGAGCGTATTTTCCTCCATTTCTAGAGCACTGGCCACAGTGAAGCAAATCCCAGAAAATCCTTTAATATGCCTAATTGAAACTTACAAGCATTTCAGCTAACCCCGAGCTCAGATTTATATACAGCAGAAGATTTATGGTGTGCCAAAATCTATTCCTGTTTATATGTCGTACATGTTGCTAGTTTTATTTGAATTCCGGCGAGGCTGTAACTTATGTGGCACTTGTAGGATGTGCCCAAGGTTCATTAATTATGATTGGAGACAGTTGTACAATTAATAAACGAAGCGAGGCGTAGTCCAGGCCGAATGATGTGGTCAGTGGGGGTATTCCTCAGTTGTGTGTGTGTGTGTGTTTGTGGGGCCACAGTCCGTAACGGAAGCAGAGTTTTTGCTTACACTTTTCTATTTATTTGTTTTGTTTGGCGCTGGGCGATTATGATCGGACTTTGATTTATGGTTTTATGCGCAAATTTATTGGCTTTAATTGTGTGTGGGCCACTCATCGGAATGCTTAGCTAATTGATAAGACTTGGAACAGAAATGAAAACCCTTCAAATAAGGCAGAGACTGTCCTTAAGCCGCTTTAGTCGTTAGCTTTAATTAACATTGAAAACAAACAGTGGTAACACTCCCTCAACCGCAAGACTAAAGAAAACTCATAAATCCAATTTCGAAATGCATTAGACCAGTAACTGAGGCAAAAACTGTGCTCTCCTCACATTTTGATGTTTACTTTGGTCGACTGAAAAGCCCGGCAGCAAAGTGCATGCAAATCTGGCAAAGGGTTGAGGGTTGAGATGGCGGGGAAGGGGGTGGGGGTTAAGGTGCAGCTATGTAACTGAGACCCAGACAGGTCAACTTTCTGGAGCTGCCGAAACAAATCTAATCGCTGTCAAAGTTGCAGGTTCAGGTTGCAGGTTGCAGGTTGCAGTCGCAAAGTCAGTCGACATCACCTTTCAATTAATGCATAATTCTCGAATTCTCGCATGTCATGGACTAGGAAGTTTGTTTTGTTGCTGCTTTCATCTGACCCGCACCCTGAGCAACTGAGAGCTCTCGGGGTGGTTGCTTTTACTTAACGCCTCGCCTCAGCACTTTACTTCCGTTTCCTGTTACTTTGCCCCAAGGCGCCGGCGGCACACATCTAGGAGTTGGAGTCGACGCTGAGGCATTTGCAACTAATTGAAAGTGCAATGTGATGCTGCAGAATGCAATTAATGCCTTGCAGGCCAGTCGCCGTGTGTGTCTTTGATTTGTATTTGCAAACCGACTGGGCAATGTGAGATGCTGCAATCCAATAAAAAATCGCAGGGACTGAGAGATGGGCACAGACTACTGTAGATGCTGCAGTAGCAGTTCAAAGTCAAGTCTATTAGCTATGTGGGGGTGTACAGTCTGTGCGGAATTCTTAAGCCGAGTGTGAGAGTTCACTATTGATTTAAAGATATATAGAAAAGATTTAACTCTCTCTTAAGTAAATAACAGCATGAGAGGAGGAAGGGGGAGCTAAGAGGTTGCTCGCATTTCGAGCAAGAACAATAAATTGCTTTTTAAACACTTACAACTTACAAGTTGCACGTTGCAAGTTCTAAGTTGCAGGGTGTCAAGTGCCTTTCGTTTCTGCTGTTGCACGCTTGGCTTAGCCACTCCACTGGCAAAACTGACAACTCTCTAAGAATAACTGCAAAGCGATTTGCATATTTTGCACCTACGAAAGCTGGGAAGAGTCAGGGGGGCATGCGTTGCCAACTTTATCGCATTCAATGCAGCCAAAAACAAGGCACATGCATCACACATTCACTCACATTCCCATTCAATTGCCTGCACGTACTCGTAAATCTTGGCCAGAAACTTTGGCAGACACCGAATTTATTTATAAACACAAGGAACAAGACTTGAGTAATGCAACTTGTGTAGCTGTCATAGCAATATCAGAAGCTGCCTAAGCCAAGGGCCAAACCACTCCAAAAGTTAACACACTCCTGCCAAGAGCGATCCAAGGGGTAGAAGTAACAGAGTGTGTATTCTAAATAAAGCGCAAGCATAGATACAGATACACACACACCCACACCTGAGGCCTTTACTTGGAAGAATATGATGCAGTGCCGACTCGTATTCAAGCAAAAAATCTTTATTGATTTACTTCTGTGTTTATTAATAGTTTTTAATTACAATTTGTGCTTAATATGATTCACATGATATAAAACTATCTATATGGCGACTAACAAGCAGACAATATACCTAATATTGTTCATGTTACAAAGATTGTTCCAATTCGTGTTCTGAGTGGGCATTTAAAATATGATTTAAGAATATATACGTATACTATTTACAACGGATCTAGTATACCCTGTTCGTCAAAGTGCCCAATGGTTGCCTCCAGAGTCTGCAGTACGCGCTCATCGGCGTAGATCTGGTGACGTTTGGCCAGTATCTTTTCAGCATTGACAAAAGTGTGCACAGTGAAATCCTCTGCCGCCTCCTTGGAGGCACAACAAATGGGCAGCTCACAGACGACGGCATAGTAGCCATAGAAGAGGCAACGCTGCATCTCATCTTGTAGTTGAGCATAGGTCGGTACAGATCCTGGATACTTGCAGGCAGCCAGTGTCTGGCAAAGAGTTTGATAATAATGCTCCAGTAATTCCTCCTGCTGATGCAGCAGCACATCCAGCTGCAGACTGGTGTAGAAGAAGAACATCAAATCAATGGCCGGACTGCCCAGAAAACAGTTCTGAAAGTCCACCTAAAAAGACGATTTGTATAAGTAATCAATAGTGAGAGGACAACCCGTTGGACTTACAATAATTGCTTCGTTCCTTGAGGAGTTGATCATCATATTGTTTACCCACAGATCACCGTGCACGATCACCTGGAAGGCACAGTTCTCAGAGTCCACCACAGCCTTCATGCGGGCAGCGTAAACCTCTGGCAACTGTGCTCGCATTTTTTCAGCCAGCGTGGACATGCCCGGAAAACGGGCCACCACATCTGCGCCGTAAGCAGTACCGTTCAACACCAGAACCTGAGCAAACTCATCACTGAGTCCGTTGGCATAATGCGAAGGTGATAGCCTGGATACCAGCTGCGGCTGTTCATGTATCAGCATCATGGAAGCGGCATGGAACTGTGCCAACTTTTGCATGCAAACAGAGGCTTTGTCCAGCGCCAAGCCGGTTTTACGGTCCAAGATAGTATACCCCAACGCACCGAGATCCTCCAGCAAGTACACTTCCTTTGACGCCTCGCGTTCCACATACAAGCATCTTAAATAGATAAATAAATGAAATTAAACAATTTAATTTAAAACCAAGTTAAACTCACTCGGCGTTCAATTTGTTATCATCCAGCGGAGGTGTTACGTTCTTCATAATATTTGCCATAAGGGGCAGTATCTCTTCATACATGAGCTTCTCACTGGAACCCAACTCTGCCATTAGTGGTATCAAGTCCTTGATAATAAAGTTGTCCTATATCAAAGACATAATATTAACGATTTGCTATACATAAGAGATCTATTTAATTAATTATTACTAACACACATACTTCTACATAATGAATACAGCACATCTTTAGCCTAGCTATACGCCATCTATTAGAAATTTGAATAAAGCAACTAGCGCCATCTATGGCTTTAATATGTAAACTTTACCGTTTCAACAGGTTCACTTGCAGTTTTGCGGTACGCCACCTTTAGGCGGTATATGGCACTGCAAAAGTTTTCGCCACGCTGCGTAATGGATTCGGTACTAAAGCTTTCTACTTGCAAGCTTTCACTGTTGTAAGTGTGGGCCAGAGCTTTTCTGATGTACTCCTCATCGTTAAATGTTTCTTCTGGCCTTTGATCCATGTTTTCCCGAGCGTTTACCTGAAACTACCGTCACCAGCGAGTTGTCTCGAAATACTGACCGCAAAACGTTCCATGTTATGAAATTGTCGGCGGCGTTTATTAAATTGAGCGTGCCGACCGTGGCTGCGCTTATCACTTAGGCATGTTTTACATACTGAATTAAAATTGATTGTAGAAAGTATTTATTTCATGTACTAATTGCACTCAGAGAAAAGGGGTAACATTATATACCTCGCGATCTGCGATAGCGCTCTGATATCCAAAGTAAACTAAATCGGTTATAATGATAAGCAGAAGTGGAGTACCGTCCACTGTAATCATTAGGTGTAAATAGCACAAGCAATAAATTCAACTGCATTTGCCAGATAAATATTCTATTTAACAACCACGCCACTTAATATTTATTGAGTATTAATTTATATTAGTTAATAATTATTTAATTAGTTATTAATCACAAAAAAAAAGAAAATATACAAAATGTGTTTAAAATGTAGCGCAAATGGCGCGAAATTACGATTGCTTCTGCAGAAATATCGATGTCGTCAATAAAATGTATCGATACACTGGCATGCAACTCGTGTATCTGCGATATCGATAGTTGTAACACACTTCGCCAAATAACCTAAAAGCGTCGCACAAACCGAGCTCACGAAGTTTTGTAAATAATTAAAAACAAAAGAATTCAAGTGACGGCGTCTATTGTAATTGGCCAACAACAGCAATAGAGCCAAATTAAAACGCAAATCAGCAATGCCAGCGAAAAAAGCAGCAACAATAGCTCAGCCTGTTGCTGCTAGTCCCGCCAGTACCAATAGCAGCAATACATCCACAGGGGCAGCACTTGCTGCGATTACCCCACTGAACAATGTGATGAATGGCATGAGTCGCCTGGCGCCAGCGAGAGATTTGACACTAGGCGGACGTGGTGGTGCCAGTAATAAAAAGGTTTTTGCACCCAATTTAAATGCAGTGCGAAATAAAAATGCGTGAGTACCTGAGTAACGAATTTGTAAATAAATGATTACTTTATTTGTTATCCACAGAAATGTAAAAACATCTAAGGATTTTACACAGCCACGCGGTGGTCGTCGGGGCGGACGTGGCGGTGCAGGTGCCACACGTGGTCGTGGGGGTGGAACTGGCGGAAATGCTAACTCTACGCTCATACAAACGACTGGCGTTTTCTCGGAAGGCGCTGGTGCAGTGCATTTACGCAAATCCTCAGGCGGTGGGTCAGGATATGCGCGGGGAGGTGATGAGGTGACTGTCTCACGAAAACGAATTGAGCGTAAGGATGACAAATCACAGGATTCATGTTTGCTGGGCGGCAGCGATGCAAGCGAAGATGATGAACGAGCTAGTGATAATGAATGTGAAGCAGATAAGACTGACTTTAAACCAGTAATACTAAGCGAAGGACTCTGGCACAGCCAAAAGCATAACGTAAAACCAGAAACAGCGTCTATACCAAATCAAAAACCAAGCCCTGAAGGTAAGTTCACGCCATGTATTCGTGTTACTCATTATAATAGTTTTTCTTTGTAGAAGATTCACTGACTGTGATGCAGCAACTGCAGCAGATAAGCATCCAGGCTGGCCTGGAAGAACCGCCTGTGCAGTACGGGCGATATCCACGCAGCATTGGTGCCTTTCTAGACGCGACACAGTCGCAGATTTTTGTAATGCAACTACCGAATGTGCTTCCTTGTGTGACGGACGAAGTTGATGATGCTCCATCTGTCACAGATCAGTCTGCTGCCAGTACCTCAACCTCAACGGAACAGGCCAATAGTCCGATTCCAGTAACGCCGACGACAACGCAGAAGCCCAGCGTTTTGGATCATTTAGAAGAGGGTCAAATTGGTAAGATACTTCGCTATCGCTCCGGTCGAGTACAGTTGTTGCTGGGCGACACACGATTTGACCTTGACATGGGACTAGAGTCCGGCTTTCTTCAGGTAATTTAAGAATATTTTGATTTCTTTCGTATTTATAAACGCTTTTCTTGCTTTATAGGAGCTCATGTCCATCGAAACGAACCGGGAACAGCGCAGTGGTAATATGATTAACCTGGGTCCCATTCAGGCCAAACTAAAAGCTACTCCGGATTGGGAACATTTGTTTAAGCAGCAAGAGGAGGCAGCGCGGAGCCATACAGTACCCACGCAAGGCACTGCGTCGACGTAGCACATACTCAAATCTTAGTTTATTTAATTATAGTAGTGTTTGTTTGAAGGAAACAAAATAGTTATCAACCGCGCGAATACCATTCGTTTTGTTAATAGGTCCGAGTATAAGTCATTAAATTATACCAATTCGAAGAGTAAATGCTCTTTAATATAACAATACAAATGTATACACAGTCTCAATCACTTATCGACTGTGTAGCCCGTCCTTTATAAAGATTACCAGCTAGATCAATGGCATAGTTATGATCAACTGGATTGGCTAGCGCCGTCTCAATCGCCACATCCAGATTTTCCCGTGTGATGAACGTCTTGGATTGCTCAATTTCATGGCGTACCCGTTCACTGGCACGTTCGCGTCGCTCCTCTTCCCTTAATTTACCAGCATCCAGACGTTCCTGGATGTAAGCCACCTTAGCCTCACGCTCTTTAGCAAGTCGTGCTTCTCGCTCGGCAGCAATTTTTGCATTCCAATCAGCATTCACGTCAAGACAGTGTTGGAACTCAGCTTCCTCTTGCTCTGGTGTAAGCACTATGTGATCAGCCGTAGACGTTTCTTCATGTCGTATCACTTCCTCCCGTAAATATTGACGTACTGAGCGTAGTTGGGTCCTAACAAATATCTGACATCAATAGGGTTGTTCAACTGTCTTATGGCTAGCTTACTTGTATTGGTTGTGCAGCCTCATCAATTCTGTCCGTTCCTCTTCCGTCTGCTTCTTCCGCTCGGGCACGCGGAACATCTTGCTCTTGGCCACCGGCAACCAACGAGGTTTTCGTCGCCAGCGTACAAACTCCAAGGCAAAGTTATTGCTGCCCGTCTTTGCAGTTGCCACAGACGACTGGCTCAATAAAAGGCAGCCGGCACGCAACATTTTTAAAGAGTACAATTCAATTTTCTTTGATTAATGTGAAGTTTAATGCAGATTCAATATTGTTACGGCATCTAAGCGATTGTGATGGGGAAACTATCTCAGCCCCCACACTTGGCGTTTTTACGCCAAAATTGGCGCTTTTTATGTGTTAGCGCTTTTTATGTGTTAAGGTTGTGAATTTAGCTAACTTAGGTTGTGCACTTGGCTTGAATTGAACCGAGCCGAGAATAAATAGTGAAGGATACTTTTGGGCAGTGCTCATAAATTAATTTTTGATTCACCTGCTACTCATTGCTGCTCGCCTGTTACCTCAGCTGGTTGCTGCATAGGAATTTGAGTGAAATGGAAACAAATTTAGAAAATCCTTGACAACTTCGTTATTGGAAGAACGAAGGACGTACATTTTTAAATTATTATGTGGTAACTATATTTTAGATTTCTAATCGATGTTTCAGGCCAATTAATCGATTTTGAAAAATTGGGATCGGCAACGTAGGTGGCAACTCTGATTATCACAGTTGCCATGGAAATTTTCAAAAACAAGTCGTAGTATATTGGATATTTAGTTTACAGTAAAATATTGAGTAAATAAAATAACTGCTACATAATGGAAAAGCCCCAACTGCTTGAACACTTACATAAAGCGGTGGAATATACGGTCTACGATACGAAGTGGATTCCACTTTCCGCAAAATTTGTGGTGCTAGGCTCCAAACCAAACAGCCATGGAATTCTGGAAATTTACGAGCTAAACGAAGACAAGGTGGAGAAGGTCAAGACGGTGGAGAAGAAAGCCGCCTTTAAATGTGGCACTTTTGGTGCATCCTCGTTTAGGAATCGCCACATGGCCATTGGCGACTTTGAAGGGCGTTTGCAAGTGCTGTAAGTAGAAATTAAATGTACCAACTGTGATCAAATTTAACGCTACATTCGCAGCGATCTGGAGTGTCCTGATCTTGCTGTGTATAATGTCAAAGGGCACAACACCATAATCAACTGCATCGATGCCATTGGTGGCACTCAGCTGGACTGTGGACCGGCGGAGATAGTCACTGGCAGTCGCGATGGAGCCGTTAAAATTTGGGATATACGTCAGGGACAAACTCCTGTGATTGATATATCCCCGCCATCAAAAATGGGTGACGGTGTTAACACATCTAATCTACGCCGTGACTGCTGGGCAGTGGGTTTTGGCAATGCCTACAATCAGGTGGATCGTTGTGTGGTCTCTGGTTACGACAATGGAGATCTGAAACTCTTGGATCTGCGTGCGCTCGCTGTACGCTGGGAGGCTGTTATTAGAAATGGGATTTGTGGCTTAGAGTTTGATCGTCGTGATATCCCAATGAACAAGTTGGCTGTAACCACGTTGGAGGGCGGCCTTCTGGTCTACGATATGCGTACACAGCATCCAAGTAAGGGTTTTAGTTACGTGGAAGAGCGTAACGCTGGTCGCAGCGTGGGCTCCAACGGTGTCATCAACGGCCCAAAGGCCACAGTATGGACTGTGCGCCATCTGCCGCAGAATCGAGATGTATTCCTTACTGGAGGCGGCACTGGATCCATACGACTCTGGAAGTATGATTATCCTGATCGTCGTGTAATTGATGATGCCGATGGGAACAAAGAGGGTGTCGCCGGTAAGCTCGAAATGATCAGCGCTGTGACGCTAAGCTCCCAGCCAGTGCATAGCTTTGATTGGCATGCGGACAAACTGGGTCTGGCTGTCGCCGGTGCCTTCGATCAGAGCGTGCGTGTGCTCATCACAACCAAACTAAACACACTCTAAGACTAGCTTTAACATTAGGTAATATTACATATTATATATATTATTTTAATTATATACATATAAATATACATTAACGTTGCATGCGCAGCTGAACAATTCGGGTGAGCTCTGTAAGCGTTTCTTCCAGTTTGTCCATTTGGTCCTGCTGCTCCTTAGGCACTTCCACCAGGTTGGCACGTTTAAGGGCATTCAGGCAGGAAGTGGCTGCCAAGCGACTCGAGTTGAGCTGCGAAGTGATCATAACCTCAGTCTCATCCGCGGAATGTTCCTTTATAGCAGCTTCAGATAGATCCGCCACCTCAAGACAGAGTGTTAATGCCTTCTTGGCATGGGCGGACTTTGTCTCCCAGGCCAACTCCTTAGCGGTATAGGCACGATACGATTTAACCAATTTTTCTGCCTTCTTCATAGGTGTTGCTGCTACCAAGGCGGCCAATTCCCAGACCAATGGTTCGTTGCCATGCTGAATACACTGCTGAGCCAGCAGCTGTGTGATGCGACGCCGCAGCGAATTGGAAGCGGTTTCGGATTTAGGATTTGATTCCATCTCTCTGGCAATGCCGTAGACAACTCTAGTGAGCACCTCTTCGTCCAGATAATGCTGCTTGAGCTCACCCAAACGCTGATAAGCACGCATCGCATCTTCCCAATTGTTTGTGTCTACCGACACCAGCAAATAGTTCTCCCATACCTTCCAGTTGCCATAGTTACACTTGAGGGACTCGCCTAGCAGGCGATGAGCTCGCTGTTTGTCTCCCAACTTGATGAGCGCCTTACCCAAATTGTTCCAAGACTCAAAACCATTTGGCTCCAGATGCGTGTAGGCCAAATAACATTTGACTGCTGCATCCCAGCGCTCCAGCTGTATGGCGCAGTAGCCACAACGCAGTAGGGTCGATTCCTGCAGTGAATTTATTTCCAGCGACTGCTCAAAATGGCTGATGGCTTCAGCGTATTCGGCGCGTCTATAGTAATAGTTGCCCCAATACGCCTGCGCCTTACCGCTGGTTTGCTTGGAATGTAGCCAGGCCTGCTCGTAGCACTTTGGATCATCCACTGCATCGCCCAGCAGACAATAGAGCAAAGCTGTAGGTTGCTTCTCCAGCTCCTGACGTATGATCTCTGCAGCCTTGTGGCGGAGCTCCAGGCTGGTGTAGCACTCGATTACCTGCTGCCACGCATGAATTTGTAGACATATATCCAGAGCGGACTTGGTCATACCTAACGAGCGCAATAGATCCACTAGTTGCAGCTGCACCTGCCACTTGGGCTGTAGGAAGGCAGCAAAGCCATAGGATAAGCGTGCTCTCAGCGATTGTTTAGTTTCCGTATTGTCTAGCATCTTGACACATTCCTCACACTGCTTCCAACTACGCTCCACAGTGCGACGTTGGTTTGATTCCTGGTGACAGTTCAAGAGAAGTGCTGCCTGCCGCACTTGCAGTGGCCCATGCTCCTGATAGAGCAGCGTTTGGGTATACGGCTCCAGTTCTTCATCCGCCAGACGATCTTTGGGCTGTGAACGCTTCAGTTGTTTCCTAAATAAAACCGGAACTTAGTAATGTGAAAGCACAGTGGAATCCAAAATGTACTTACACCTTGGCTAGAACCAGCGCTTGCAAGACGCTGGGCAGGGTCATTACATCATTGTCCTTGGGCTCTATAAATCGTATACGCTCGAGACGCGTGTCGTCTTCCAGTAGCAACAAATGGGGTAAGGATGTCTGTGCATTGCTTAGCTTTGCTGAGGGTAAGTCTGCAACACCCGACTGTTGGTCCACTTTGAGGCACAGCTGGGGAAGTGGCTTCTGTTGAAATTTGGTGCGGACCCCCAGCAAACCCTCCACTTTTAAATCCACCTGCAGATGCTTGCAAAGGTCATCCAATATCTGACTGGCCAAGTCGGAGCGATGAAACTGCAGATAGCCATTAGCCAATTCTATCAATAGTAGTGCCTGCAATTCTTTTGACGGAAAGGCTGACAAATTAGGACGCAGTTCAGCGGCAAGCACTTTAAATTCCTCATAGAGAGCACCGGCCAAGTCGTCGAGCATATGCTGATGGACGGTCACTAAGCGCAAGCGCCACCACCAGAGCAGCTAGAAGAATTATGGAATGGTTTATTCAGATTCAGAACATTCCAGAGCATAATTACATACCTTCGATTTGGGATGGGCGGCAATAAGGGCATCAAGCATTTGTTTGGCTAGAAGTAATAAATGTGGTGTTTTTACATTGGGATTCAGCTCCTCACCGCTGGCTTTTAGCTGCTCGAGAGGATTACAGTTTTCCAACTGTATGTTCGTCAGCATTTCTGTGCAAGATGTCAATTTGTCAAAGGGGCCGGTAAAGTTATTTTGCACAAATGCAAAGACGAGTTGTAGAAAGTCATTCAGTAACTGGACTGCTTCGTCATTTTCTTTAAGATTCTGCGTACTATCCAGCCAACGTCTTATAATTATTTGTAGGTCTTCCGCAGTCCACAATTCCTGGCTGGACCACAACTGCCGCAGTCGTTCATCAGCAGGAAGATCTACGAAATACATTTATAAAATGAGCATACCACGAATATTTTACTTTTAATTTGAAAAGATCCTACCTTCCACCTGCACTGCATCATTGAAGTTGCACAAAAAATACTCGCTAAACGTTTCTTCCAACATTGTTTTGGTATGCTCCACGTGCGTTTTACTATAAGCTAACAAAGAGTTTTATACACTAACAGCCGTTTATATAGTATGATATAACGATGTAAACTATGTTTATTAAAGTCAAAAGCGTTTATATGGCTTTAAAAAACGTGGAATTATATTATTATAAATTAAATAAAAAACTAGCGGACTAATGCCGATTATTAGCACAACCACAACTTCGATAGCCGATATATATGCATACCTTAACAAGTATTTTACAGTTACACAGTATTAATCGATAAGTTTGGCTGACAAAGGTTCGATGCAACTGGCTTTGTTTACTTTTTCTGCGCGAGCAACAACAACTCCATGGTCCCTTCGGTTTGCGGACATTAATAATGATTTGTGTGTGCCTCGGCAGTCTCCGATTGTTAGATGGTGATCCAAATTTACAAGTTGTGAGCTCAACAGAAGAAGGATTTTAACTCAAGTTAAAATCAATTTTAGGTCAATTTAAAAAAAAACTCATATTGCGCCAACATATAAAATAGCGCCAATTTTGGCACAAAAACGCAAAGTGTGGCAATCGTAGCGATTACTACTGCATGTTTTTCTTGAAGCGTCGCGTCGGAAATCTCGCGGGCAAAGCGAATTTCTTCTCGTGTGCATTTCTGTAAATCTTATTGCAGTCTCCACACAGAATATGAAGAGGAACAAACCTGTGTTACACGACCATTTGATAACCTCACGAGTCCAGAAGGTAAGGACTTATTTTGGCATATGAAATGCCGGCAGATTTTTGTCAGTTGTAACAAACACAGAGACGCAAAAGCAAGGTTAGAGTCTGACAGCCGATTGTAATTTGTTAAATCATTTCAATTTCAGTATCTGGAAGAGCACATTGACGAGACTTATTTGGATGTGAAGCAGATGACCAGAGAGTTAATGCGAAAATATCCCGAATATTCTCGACGCAAATTTGGACCCTTCAGACAACTGGTGCATCAAGGTGCGTAAAAAGTAAATAATACATATATGTAAGTACATTTCTGCGCATGACGCCAAACGCCTACGGCAGCCAAGCCGCTTTTATAGAGGGTACTGTAACTGTGCAACTGTTGTTTGCATCCAGCTCACTTACTGCCATATTGCATGGAACTATTCTAAAAGTATTTTTTATTTTTTAGCATTCTCTATTGTTTCGGATAGCTACAACTGGGACCGTGCAAGTAGCTCGGACGAAGAGGACGACAATATTTCTGAAGAATCTGAAAAGCCCAATAGGAACATCATGAATAATATGATGCACGGCTTATACACTAATCAATCCGTTAAAAAAGCCCCACCAATTATCAAGCCAAGCAATGAACCCATTGACATTTCAAGCGGTGATGAAAACGATGATAACTCGTCAAGCCCCAAAAATGGCAACTCGGAAGTCATTGCAGCCAAACCGCTAAAACGTCTATTGGAGGAATCCCCAATGCCACCAGTTGGGAATATCAAAAGAGGTACATATATTTGATTTAATTGTTATATTGCGAAAGTTACTGTTATCCTTTACATATTAATAGCTAAATTAAATTCTTGTATTTTGGCTAAAGGCACACGTCCGGACAACAGCGCCTCCAATCTATCATCCGGGCAACCACTTCCCAAAAAGTGTAAGTAGATTATGTAAATGTTAAGAATGAAATACTGATAGTGAAGTGTTAGGTCGAGCCCGCTCTGTAAGTGATTAGCGCCTTAGAAAACTATTAAACTGTGTAATACGAAATGAAGTGTAAATGTGTTGCCTACTCTTTGTAAAAAATGAGGCTTAATCATCATTTTAATGAATACCCTTTCCCCTTCATTGTAGTCGTTGCAGTAAGCATCAGCTCTGGCGCTGGTAAGGCCAATAACGATAATGGTCCACGCAGGGATCAACAGCATGGGCCATCGCACACTTATCAACAGCAGCAACTGCCACAGTATCACCACCAACAACAGAACCAACAGCAGCAAAATCGAGACTCGCGTGTACGCAAATATAAAAAAGAATTGGAGGTTTCCCGTTCGAATGAAAGTTTTCGCGATATTGGAGGCATGGATAGCACACTGAAGGAACTGTGTGAAATGCTCATACATATCAAATCGCCTGAGTTCTACTTTCAACTCGGTTTACTTCCATCACGTGGTCTGCTTCTCCATGGACCGCCTGGCTGTGGCAAAACCTATCTGGCACGTGCCATTGCAGGCGTAAGTGTTTAGCTAAACTCAAATCTATTCTGTATTAAAATGAATTTTCCATGTTTATAGCAATTGAAAATGCCGTTGCTCGAGGTAGCTGCCACAGAACTGATTGGCGGCATATCTGGCGAGTCGGAGGAGCGCATTCGCGATATTTTCGATCAGGCAATTGATAATTCGCCATGTGTACTATTTATCGATGAAATTGACGCAATTGCGGGCAATCGTCAATGGGCTGCTAAGGACATGGAGCGCCGTGTTGTTTCTCAGCTGATTACCAGCTTGGACCAGTTAAAAGCCACTGAATTTGGCCAGTCTGTGGTGGTGATTGCCGCCACTACTCGCCCGGATTCACTTGATCCAGGCTTGCGACGTATTGGGCGCTTTGATCATGAAATTCCTATACACATCCCATCGCGCAAGGAGCGCCGCGAAATATTACGCATTCAGTGCGAGGGATTATCGGTTGATCCGAAATTAAACTATGATAAAATAGCCGAACTGACACCTGGCTATGTGGGCGCCGATCTCTTGGCATTGGTCTCACGAGCTGCAACTATCGCCGTCAAACGTAGATCGATGAAAAAGTTCCGAGAACTTCATGCAGCTAGTGAAATGAACATGGCCACTGTCACATTAGATGACGATGAGCCGATCGATGACAAGCAAGAGGAGCAGACCAAGAATAAGCCCTGCCCTGAAGAGGAAACAAATGGTGAAAAGCCTACAGAAACCAATGAAACTCCAACTGAAAAGACGAGCGAAGCTCCAATGGAAGTGGATGATAAGCCAGCTGAAGGAGCTGATATGCCAGACCCTTTAAGCAAACCAGAAACACAATCACCAGTAACAGAGCCTCTAGAGGAGGAATCAAGCACGGGTGCCAAGTCACCGATAGTAAAGGATGAGTTCTATGAGCCAACATTGGCCGAGTTGACAAACTTCCTCGACAATCCACCAGAAGAGTTTGTGGATCCAAACTTCTGTCTGACACTAGAAGATTTTACAGCAGCCATTAAAGTGATGCAGCCTTCAGCAAAGCGTGAGGGCTTTATAACTGTTCCAGACATCACCTGGGATGACATTGGCTCTCTGCAGGATATACGCGAAGAGCTTAAACTGGCGGTGCTAGCACCTGTTAAATATCCCGAGATGCTTGCACGTCTCGGACTGGAGGCACCGTCTGGTGTATTGCTTTGCGGACCGCCCGGATGTGGCAAAACTCTCTTGGCTAAGGCAATTGCCAATGAGGCTGGCATTAACTTTATATCCGTAAAAGGGCCTGAGCTAATGAACATGGTAAGTGCTGCAAATATCATTATTAATATTATCTTACAACGTTTCTGAATTGCAGTATGTGGGCGAGAGTGAGCGTGCTGTGCGCGCCTGTTTCCAACGTGCCCGCAACTCATCGCCTTGTGTCATTTTCTTCGATGAGTTCGATTCGCTGTGCCCCAAGCGCTCGACTGGTGGGGATGGCAATAACTCTGGCACTCGTATTGTCAATCAACTGCTCACCGAAATGGATGGCGTGGAGGAGCGCAAAGGAGTATACATACTGGCAGCGACCAATCGACCGGATATTATTGATCCGGCTATACTGCGTCCCGGTCGCCTGGATACTATACTGTATGTAGGATTGCCGCAGACACAGGACCGTGCTGATATACTTAAGGCCACTACAAAGGTAGGCAAAACCCATACAAGTTTGTATTGAATACACAACTATATTTCGAATTTATTGCAGAATGGCAAGCGTCCAGTGCTGGCCGATGATGTTGACCTCAATGAGTTGGCCGCCCAAACCGATGGCTACACTGGCGCTGATCTGGCTGGCCTGGTTAAGCAGGCATCAATGTTCGCTCTGCGTCAATCACTGAACAATGCTGATAACCAAGTCGATGATCTGTGCGTGCGCAAGGAGCATTTCGACGAGGCTCTGAAACAGTTGCGTCCTTCAGTTGGCGAACAGGTGAGCTATCATTAGATTTTATAAATATTTACAATTAATTAATCACAAACTCATTTCTGTTGCAGGATCGCAAGGTATATGAGAAACTCCGCCAAAAATATGCCGCACCACGCATCCCGTCATTCGAGGCCAAGTGAAAAATCTCAGCTGTTGTATTAGTATTTAAGGAATTCAATCAAACCAACCATTTCAAAACACACAAGAGAAGCGCATTTTCCTAAAATGTTTTGTAAATATACAAACACCGTGTTAAACGAAGTAATATACCCAAGCGCAAATTAAAACTTTTGGGACCAACCCAACACGTAACAAAGTCTGTAATTAATATAAGCTAGGACATGGACATGGACAAGCGCAAACCGAGTTGTTCCTTGAATGGAGCGTCATTAGTTGGGGCTGAGATGTTCCTTTAAGGGAGCGTCATTAGTTGGAGAGACCATCACCGTGTCCATCGAGCGATGTTGGTGCTGTCCGCGCTCGCCTAACCAGACCGCCAGCCGTCATGATGTGCCGGTTCTGCAGTTCGAGAATGTCTGCATGCTCGGCGAGAAGCGAATGCCTCTTGTTAGTTTTCTTGGTACTCTTCTTCTTGGTTGGCTTCTTTTTCTCGCTGGTGCTGCTGGTATGGCTGCCGAACTGACTATCGCCGGCTCCTGTGGCAATATTGACCGGCCTGGGTTTTGGCATTCCGGGCTCTCCCTCCCGTTGGATCTGGCTTCGCAAATTGAATGCGCTTTTACACATCTCGCGGATGCCGAACCAGCTCTCATGTCCAATTTGGCTAATCACCTCAACGGGTGGCTGAAAGCCCAGTTCACGCGATGGCAGTTCCATGACCAGAGCCAAGGGCGCCTTTAGTACACCGTAAACATAGTCCACAACAGATCCGGCAATGGTGCGTTTCGTCAGGCAGCTAATGGAACCCGTTCGGTATTGCCTTCCATTGTAGCTCTTGATTGCGGTTCGTCCAGTGGTGGCCAGTGCATGTAGTTCACGCCAGTGATACGGCTGTTCCCGGCAATAGCCCCAGGGATACATAATGCTCTGCCCATACGAGTGTAGCGAGAGAAAGAACAACAGATTAGGCGACAGGATGTCCAGGATGTTTCGCATGGCGCGTGTTTCCGGCTCGGAGAATGGCTCCTCGCCCTTGTAGGTATTACGATTTTGCCTAGTGGGACCATGCTCCCAATTAATGTCGTAGTTCCGATTGCAGTCGGTGCCAATAAATTTAGATGCCTTTTGCGGACGTCGGTTCTTGCGCCAGTTACGGTTCTAGATGGTGGGAAATCAAGAAGATCATTGGAGTTTAAAAATTTCGTCTATTAATCTGCTTATACGTACCTTGGTGCGTGAGTATTCATAGCCATCGGGATTGACCAGTGGGACAATGATGAAGCGCAGATTACGCAGCACCTCGATGTTCCGCGTGTAGCGTTCCGTTAGCTGATAGATGCAATTGAGGCAGGTGCTCACGGTGATCCATTCACGGGCATGGGTGCCCGCTTCAATGAAGATAATATTGCGATATTTATCGCCGGGTAGAACCATGGGTCCCTTGGCTCCGCTGCTCTTATATTGCTCCGCCTGTTTGGCGGCCTGGACACGCATCAATGGGGGCAATTCCACATTGTCGGGATTGACCCAATTAATTTCTATACCGCGAATTTCACGCTTCTCATGGGTGATGCCTAATGTGTAGAGTTTAACAAAATTTGAATAACGATTTACTATGTATTCCAGATACTGATTAATCTGCGCGTATTCCAGATATGTGTGTAGCACATCCGGACGTGGTATGGTGAGGCGTCGCAGCGGTGTCTTGGGCACCACAATGGCGCTCGACTTGCGGCCCTTCTTCTTTCCGCGTTTCGATTTGATGGGTTGCATGGCGACAAATTTGAATGGTATGAAAAATGAAAATTTAGTACATAAAAATTTACAATATTCTAGCACACAAATAGGAAAATAGGAAAACTATGATATACCGCAAAGAACGATGTGTCGTTATTCATTTGCTTCAATGACTGCTCAGCCTGCTACTAGTACTATATATTGAAAGTCCACAATGAAAAGGAAATCTATCTTACCTGAGGCTCGATTTTTAGCAGCTGCCCGAAGAGAACAAGACGTGTGATCCCCTCGGCTCTGGCTGCCATTGTGCGGGCCATTGGCACTGCCAGCCGGAGTTTTTATCCACATTGCATTATGAGGAAGGAACAGAAATAATAACAGAAAGGAGCAGCTCACAGCTCAACTGAAAAAGTGGAGCACACAGCCATATCATAGCGTGGGTATCCCAATGCCGATGGAAAGAGTTCGCATTTGCTAAATTGGGACAGCGACAACGTTTAATAAGTTGGGCACGGCAGCCGGCTGTAATGCGGAATTGGATTTATGTACGAATACGAGGGAGTACACATGCCCATAGACTCTATTCCCTCAACTGCAACTGCCACAAAACGCAAATATGCTAAATGTCAGACTGCTTAAGGATTGAAGGGAAGCCAACCAGCCATCCAGCCAGCTCTGTCTGATTCCCGACTCCTGAAGGGATGCCTCTGCCCGAAAAGCGCAGGCACGTGCTATGCAAATAAACAAGCAAGCGTGCCGTCCCGGAAACGGAACACAGACCAGTTACTACGGCTCAGCAGGAGCAGCAGTAGGTCTGTGGCACAGAGCTTAAAGCCTAAGGAAAACTTGTAATACACATTTTGCCTGTAAAACACACTCGGCTACAGGGTCACAGTTTTGGGCAAAGAAACAAGAGCCAAGTAAATATTATTAATGTAAATATAAATTGCATTTCAATAAATATATGCGAAATATTGTAAAATATATAATTTAAGCTTTATTTTTTTTAAACAGAAAGTATATTTTATTAGGTTGCAACGTGTACTTTGCATTGCCCGACAAACGTCATGTCAACGCAAAAGTCAAAAGTCGGAGCAGACATATGTACATATATAGTAGTACCTATATGTAGGTATGAATTTATGGGCATACTTGCCCGCAACGCAACCAGTTGATTTATACAGAACGGGGTTCGTGTTGATTTTCATTTAACGGTCTTTTAGTCAACTTCCTGACACAGTGACTGCCATATATTTACGTCTGGCTATAACTACATAATACATTTAACTGCATGCAGAGTTAGAGCAAGGGGCATATTAGTTGTTTGAAAAATGGGGGAAATTGCGAATATATATTTAGCATTTAGAAATATATACATTTTTATAGCATTTAAATAGTTTATGTGATTATAAATATAGATTTTTATTTGAAATTCTAGTGCATAACTATTTGAATTATTATGTGTAGAAATTAGTTAAATTTTGACAAATATTATCAGCTGATACACATTATTATCTATCATATATTATAGTTGATACATAATTCGGATGGTCTCTATTCCTGGTGTACTATCCCTCCTGTCGTGCTGCAACATGGCAGAGACACGCAAGGTCCCAGACAGTTTAGTATTCGTGGGTGTTTGGGGGCGTCTCTGAAGTATGCACATTATGTCATTAGCATGTTGGCAAAAATAAAGGGATAAAACTTGGGCTTTTTTTCTCTTTTTGCTGCTTTTCTGGAACGTCGAAATAAAAAGTCAAACGAAATGTTCGCAGTTGTCGTTTGTAGTAGTTTATCGTTTGTATCTGAGGGTTTACTTTTACAGCGGGTCTGCAGTCTGCAGCGTTGTTTGAGGTTTTTGGGGATTTTGATGTGGAAAAATGTGACTACAAATTAACAAAATTCCAGCAATTATGGCCAACAAATATGTATAAACGAGCATTTGGCAGGTTGTGCTGCCAAAGCCTGCCTCAACAAGAATATGAAAACAATTTCGCCATGACTACAATTTAACTTTGTTATACAAATTGGTAAAAGTTATGCTGACAGGCAGTTAACATACTTTTACTGCCAACTGTAGACTGTAGTGAAATTTGCATTGAAAGCTGTTTTAAACAATTGTATTCTAATGATAAAGATCAACACTACCAACAGCAGCCTGTGGTGATTTCTTTTTAGGTGATCCCATCCCATTTTGGGGTCGGATTGTGGTCTTTTTTACAGGCGTCGAAAAACGAGCTTCAGCGGCCTCAATGCGATCAATAATATCATCTATAGTATCCATCACTTTGCACTTTTTCAAACAGTCGTCCACATCAGTTCCGGTTTTATTAAGACCATCAAGGGCATCTTTAAGCTGCTTCTCCTGATCTAGCTGTGGGTCTTTGTCTGATTCCTTTGCTGGCTGTTCATGCAACTTTTCCAATTCTGCTAAACGCTTTAACACATCATTTAAATTGCTATCACTATTATCACTTGGCACTGGCAGATTTTCCAGTTGTGTCAAGCGTTGCTCTGTGTTCTCCTTGAAATCTTCATGTGCCTTGTTCAATTCTTCAATCGTTTTGTTCAATTTCTCTAAGCTGTTTAGGTATTTATCACTTAGATCGCCCAGTGTTTTATTATTGTTTACTAGAGATTCTTGTAAAGATAAAAGTAGTTGATTGGACTTCTTTAGTTCTTCTTCGAGTGCAGCTAATGATGTTGGATTTTCAGGTGGTTTACTGTCATCTGTTAAACTATTAGATTCCATATTATTCGGTTTGTTCTTCATTTCACTTATCTCCTGAGCGTGTGTATCGGAACTGTGGGAATTTGCCGGCAATTGTTTATCAGCTGGTGTACAACTACTTTGATTATTTTGAGCCAAGTTTTTAAGTTTATCTTCAATTTCAGCTAGGCCTGCTTTGAAGTCCGTAAGGTTGTCCTCACACTGGTTTGGTTTACTAGCGTTTGCCAACATCTCTTTAACTTTTTGGTCCAGATTGTCGATTCTTTTCTGCAAAGTATTATCCTCGCTATCATCCATTGATTTATTTGCCAGTTCTCCGCAGTTTTTGTCACATTTTTCTATAGTATTATCTATATTTTGAGCGCGTTGATTGAAGGCCTCTTGAATCTCATTCATTAAGTCATCTTGTTGTTTCTGCTTTTCCTGTAGCTCTTTAAATTCTTTATTAAGTGCTGCTGCTTTTTGCTCTTTGTGCTTTTTAGCTTCTTCTAATTCAGTTTGCAATTTGTTTAATTTAAGTTCCATCTCTTTGCAGCAGTTTTCATATTGTGTTTCTATTGCTTTTAGATCATCTTTCTGTTGCTGCTCCTGTTTATCTATGCGCTCTTTAAGCCCATCAAGTCTCTTTTGCAGTTCATTTTGCTTTGCTTTAAGCTTATCTCTTTCACTAGCTCCTTTCTTATTCGATTCATTCAATTTCTTTTTTGTGTCCTCCAATTGCTTGTTTACATCTGCTTCTAGTAGTTGTAATTTATCATCTAATTGACTGCAACAGGTCTTTATATTTTTGCCAGCAATTGCCTTGGTTTCTTCCAGAACCTTTTGCAGATCTGTGGCCAATTCACCGCTCAAGTTTATTGGATTTTCTGACCAGATGCCATTCATTTCGTTGAGTTGAGTCAGCGCCTTGGCCAGTTGTACCATGGTGTTGTTTTCATAGAAGACACATTGATCGCTCCTAATTGAGACAGTATTGTTCTTTGCCAAGATTTGTGAATAAGCTTCCAATTGCTGATTCAATTTGTTCAGCTTTTCATCTCTCGCCACCTGCTCATCAAGCCAGCGTGTAATGATTTGCTGCTCTTTACATGGCTCCTCTGCGGATTCTGGCTTGGCAGATTGACGTGCATGACCAGTGGCGTCGTGGTGATGTTTATGGCTCTCCAATGTGTTTGTTTGTATAAATGCCGATAAGCATAACAGTAACAGCTGCAGTGACGTCATCAGGTGCTGCTGCAAAGTAAGACATTGTTTATAGAGCTCTCGGAGTTTCTTCAAACTTACCATTGATTGGTACTTTTCCAGCGTTGCTCGTTGTGCTGCCCTCAAGGTGTACACTCCAACTGAGCAGAATTGAGGTGCATTGTGCAGTCTGTGCAATAATCGATTTGCATGCTGACATTTCTAAAAGAGAGTAATACCTTGTACAGACTGGCCGAATCTCCGAGTTTTTCCGTTAAATTGAACAGAAAGAATCTTTCAATCGAGCGTCATGCGGAAAGTGTGACCATCTCTTCAATATTTCGATAACAATGAGTAAAGGACGATTTCGATAGCACATAGCCGATTTTGATATCGGAAGTTAACAAAATTGCCTAAAATACGAAAATACAAATAAATAATTGCAGCTCAGTTAAAAATATATTAAATACAGTACACAGTGTACATTATTATTAGAATTCTCATTCATTAAATTCACTTCGATTACTTTCTAGTTTCTTCTCTTCTTTTTGTTTGATTTCGATTACCAGGTTTTGTTTACATTTTGCAAGCCTATCAGCTGCTTGCGTGATATTAAAAAATATCTTAAATTTTAAGATCTATTAATTTCATTATTCTATAACAGCTGTAAAAAATGGTCACGCTTTACACACAAGCAAAGAAACTGAGACTATTAGTGTGCTTGGAAGACTATTTTAATGCATAAGGTCGCAAAACGCCAAGCCACAACTTGGTCTCTTGTCTTGCAGGGCTTTTTCATATGCTAATTGCCTAAACAAAAATTAGAAAAAATCAACAAAAATATGAGCGAGTTGGTAAAAACGAAATGCCTTGAGCGATCTGCGATATGGATCTGTAGGTATATAATATATGTAAGTTAATGTGTTTATTAAGCAAAAAATGTCGATGTATTGGATTATTTATTTCGGATTAGGCGGTCAAGTAGACAAGTTGAATGCCCTGGGCTTGTGACTTAGAACCCATTAAGCTGATTAAAATGATTTAGAACTTGAATCGAGTTTTAATATAAGAGCGGCTAGACCAATGAAAACGACACAGCTATTAAATACCAGATAATAGTGGTAGTAGTAGTAGTTGAAAAATTTAAAATGCAAATTTTTCGACTTTGGATGATGCTCTGGGCAACCGGAAACATATAAACGCTTTTGATAGTCTCTTCGCACAACGAGTGCCTCGACGTCTGCTCGGCCCATACATCTTGATAGTTCGTTCGGTGATCGATGAAAACAGATAAATGAATATATATCGTATCGTCCGGTCAAGCGGAAGTGCCCCAAGCGACAGTCAAGTGTCATAATTACGCACCAAAAGCGAACCGAAATCCTCAGCTTGAATACAATTATTAATAACAACATAACACACTCATCTGTAGAGCATTTGGCGATTGTGAATGGCTTCTGTTAGCCGTGAGTACTTAATGATATAATGAACTCGGTCCACGATCCACGTGCGACATCGTCTCGTAGATGGTCTCATCATTTGTTCACCTTTCTAACTGTAATGGACCGCAAAGTGGCCAAAACTAATACGTAATATCGTTTCCGGCTAAGATGACCAATTGACCTTGAGCTGTCGGCGCAGTAATGGTTCAGTTCACTGCTCGAATTAGCTGAAAGAGTGAACGAGTGGCAGAACTCATCTTGTGCTATTTTTGGGGGTGTTTCGTTGAACTTTCAATTTGATTCGATTTAGAACAGGAATCTCCGATAGCTGTATAGCATATTGCCCACGGCTGTCGGACCATGACATTAGGAAGACAACAAAAAAAAGCTTAAAAGCCCAAAGCGAGCATATACGTAGACACAGTACAGAATTCAAGTTCTTCTATAAAAACCAGTAAATAAACAAGTAACGGCTTCAGAATCGTTTCAAAGCCCGCGACACGCGGATGCAAAAAATACGATAAAAAAAGTAGACCCAAAAGAACCGAATACAATTGGGTGTCAAAGATAACAAAGTGATCAAATTATCCAAACAAGTTTCCCAATCATAGCAAGCCGAATGCGAGCTTCAAAGAAATATATATAAAAAACTCATTATATTGCACATAAAAAAATACATAAAGACTTCTTAAAATTGGCATAAATTATGCAAAAATCGAGAAAAATAGTTAATTGGCTAGCACTAAGCAGACTTTAATCAATTAAATACAGCAAAGGCGCGTGCCGTGATCGGCGGATAAAACAACAAAAATATTAGAGAGAAAAAGAATGCTTTCCGCATTTAAAGTAATCTCGTGACGCGTTTACAATCGCCCACAAATCGACGTCTTTAAAAAAGTCATCATCATCATCGAAACTGGACGGGACTGGACCAACGACAGTGGCACACCTGACCTTGACACTCACTTTTCTAAAAGCGCTACAAACAAACTAAAGAAAAAAATCCATCTATATATACAATATTTCTGTTGTGTATTTTCGGGTTTTTGAGTTAATGCTTGGCAACGTCTTCTTTCTCAGCCGCGTTTTAAACAGTTGGACAGTCTTTGGCCGAATCGGAGATGAAGCACATGAATCGTCGGGTTTCGTTTAAGTAACTCAGTCAGTTGAGTCTTATAAACCATTACATAAGTGTTCAAGTGCAACGTGCAAAATAATTATAGTATATACTACAAAAAAAGTAAAGTATATAGAAATAATTGCACGTGAATTAAACTCAAGCAGTGCCGTGTGTATTTTTTGCATATTTTAATACATAATTTGGAATACACAAACAAAAGTGTGCTGTAGTTGTTTGTTGCTCTTTCCTGAATATAATTTATAATTTATAAAAAAAGTAGCTGCAGCTGTGGCCAATTGTTTAACTCAAAATGTGCTATAAAATCGTGTTTAGTTTAATGCTTTGTCTCGTCGGCTTGGCGTGCTCCAACAATCTGGCGGGCTATGATGGGTAATTAACAAAATACGCTTATACACATAGTAGATGTATTAATTTTTAATACCATTACGATTTACAATATGAGACATACATATAGGCACTATATACACTAGTAGTACATAGGGAGCAACATCAATCAGTCGGCTCGCTTGCGGCTAACATTAATTTCTTTCCTTTCCCTTCTTTTTTTCAAGTTTAATGGAACAAAATTTTAATGATGATAGCCAGAGCTAGTAGTTGGTAAACAGGTTTAAGATTTTATTTATAATTTATTTGGATTTTGCCAAGTCAGAAAGCTAAAAACTTACCAAATGGGAACATCATCGCGTTCCAAGCAGTTGGCAACTCCCAGGGCAAGCGATAAATACATCAGGCAAATATCAAAGGCGCACAGTTTGCTACTAGTATTCTGGCACTTGTATACCAGATATGGCAGGGATAGTAAGCATACGATCTGTGCGCCACGATACAATTTTAAGCCACAGATAATTAACGATGCTTTCAGCTGTTGAAGCATGCTTGAGTTAAACTTAGACATTGGAATTTTTGTAATGGAATATTTTGATTTATTTATATGTAGATTGAAGTGAGTAACGTAACTAGAATATTTTGAATTTTATATGCAGAGTAGCTGAGATTCAATTGAGGAATACTTATTACATATTTAAAATGTAACTTAGCTAAGTAAATGTTTGCAAATTTGTAGTTAGCTTAAGCGATTTTCCAGCTGTGTTTGCTGAATTAAACACGCCTATGACAATTTGCTGATGACACAGTAAACTTAAGTGCATTTACTACATATATATTATATGTAAATACTAAACAAACTTTGCCAACAAAGATCTCAGCTGATCAATAGCTCATAGTCAGGGGCGTACGCGGCGTATGAGTGATGGATGAGTGAGCATTATTGGTTAGCTGAGAAAGTATGAATATAAAAGAATTAACTTGATGTCTTAAAGACATAGATAACACCAACACTTTAACACCTTCAAGTTCAACTGAATTGAAGATGATCTGCGGCATTTTACAGAGTCATAAATGATATTTAATTAGCACGCAAAATGTTTGCTTCCTTCCGTTGCTTTGTGCTTGTGATTGGTTTGCATTTGGGGGTCTGTCGTGTCTGCTGTGTCGACATAATATACGTATTAATGTTCAAAAATAGATGCTTTATATGCATACTTGTAGATGCGAGTGTTTGTATTTGATTTTCATTGAGAAGGCCACTTGCAGCAGCAGCAGCAGTAGCAGTAGCAGTGATTGAAATCTACAGCCAACAATAGCGCTTCGTTTGCCTCAGAGATTTGTAGGAGAATTTCAAACAGAAATCATAAAACCCAGCTAATCATCATGTAAACAGTTTCTTTATGTAAAATGTTGAAAAATTAACCACATGTTTCTTTTATTTTGATTTGAGACAGTGGGAAAGATATTTCAGCTGGCGGGTGTTTAATTAAATTATACTTGTATATCATTGTGTATGCCACACGTGATTAGCCGCGTCTTTGTCTTCTGTTTTGCTCACCATTTCCTCCGCCTCCACACCACATTGCACACAATGAATATGCATAGCTACACTCATACAGACATTCAGATACACACACATGTATCTGCATTCAGTTTGATTGCTTCAACGTTGTGTGTTTGTGGAATTTTGTGAAATGATAAATTGGTCACAAATTCGTACGAGGTGGCAAAACGCCAATTGGCCAGGCGACGACAACATTGAGAACGCGGCACAAGACATTCTGCATAAATTTGCGAATCTACAACTCATTTTTGGGCGCCACAAATTAATTTTGTTGTCCAATTAGCCAAAGACAAGCCAGCGCATTACATTCACGGGATTTTCCCAGCTTTTTAATTGGATTTCAATTGGATCTGGTAAAACAAATGATTTAACACATTCCTTTAATGATTGAGATCTATAAAGCAGTATGTACTTGGGTCTTTAATTAATCACCACTAAGCCAAATCGAAACATATGTTTATGAAACCATGATTTACATACACAACTCAGAAATACGTGTGTTTATAGCTGGAAGAAAAAACCCAAATATTTTGTCATAAATATGTATAAACTCGTTATCAAACTGTAGCTGGTATAAGCACTAAAATACCGTCTACTGTCAGCTTTATTAATTGCAACTCAGACAAAGATATCATTTTGATTAGAAAACAAATAACTAACAAATTTTTATAGTTCAGAGTTGTGCATAAATCATAGCTGCTTCCCATAACCTTAGGATGTTTTCAAAAATATATGTATTTATATAAAACTCTCTGACCTGACTGACTGACTGATTGATGTAGTGCTATCAACGCACAGCCCAAACAAAACATAACAACCTAGTTTTTTCGCGAGATGTTAGCTTATCGGCCTTAGGATACTAAGGGAATCCATCATAAGTGTGTGAAGTTTGAGGTTAAAGGCTACAGTGAAGCAAGGCCGTTTGTTTTGGATTGAGTGTTGCCGAATCAATCTTGAGTGTGAAGTTCGAGGTTCAAGCCATACGATATAGCATGTGGTTTTTTGAGTTTATTATTCATTTGTTATTTTACTTTTAATTTTATTAATTTTCTATAACATAATACTACTCAATAACGAAAATATTGTATTTGTTCTTAGATGTTTTTTGAGAGAGAACATAAATAATTTTATAGCTATTGTAAAATTCGCATTTTAACATGAAATTTGCCAAGTCATTCTTATGAGTTACAGAAAAGTGTTGCATACTTTCGGCCGGGATCAATATTATATTCTAAGCTCAGCGCAAAAGGCTGCCAGAGTTTTTTTCTTAACTTAACAGCATGACTTGGCAAATTCTATAGTGAAATTCGAATTACGGCAAGTTGAAACTATTTCAATGGTGTATAATAAAATGTACTACTCCTGGCTATGGCTTATGTACTAATCTATTCTTCTTCTTCACTCCCTAAGTTATACCAAATACACAGTTGAGCATGACGATGAAAACATCTTCCGCTACATGGTGGACTTGCAGACCAATGATGACGCCGTGGACTTTTGGCTACTCACCCGCAACATGTCCATCCTGACGGTGGGACCACAGCGTAAGCCGCAGTTCGAATCGCGTCTTTCCCAATACGGTGTCAACTATCGGAGTCAGCCACTGATGGAACTAATGGCTGCGCTGGAAGGCAACAGCACCACCTATGCTGATGACGATGAAGAGCTGGAGGAATGCCAGCCCGGTGGTGACTGTGAGTCCGCGCGTCCGCGCAGTCGTAAGCGGCGCCAGGCACGCGGATTCTTCTCGCACTTTCCACGCTACCATGAGATACTCAACTTCATGAGTGGCCTGGCAGCACGTTACCCACAGTTCTGTCGCTACGAGTCGCTGGGTCGCTCCAATGAGGGTCGTCACATAGCGGCTCTATCGATTTCGCTGAATACCCGAGTGCGTCCACGCCGCGTGGCCTACATACAGGCAGCGGCTCATGGCAGGGAATGGATTACCACACAGACGGTGCTCTACTTGGCCTACGAGCTGCTCACCAATCTGAGAGCGTTCCAGCGTGTCTTGAGCGACGTGGAAGTGTTCCTGGTGCCACTGGTGAATCCCGATGGCTATGAGTACACGCACACATCGGTAGGTTTAACGTATTCAAAATCTAAACTAAATACTAATAAATTTCTGTAATTTATAGGATCGCTTCTGGCGCAAGAATCGTCATCGTTATGGTGGTCACTCCTGCAGTGGCGTTGACATCAATCGCAACTTTGGCAATCACTGGAACTATCAGGGTGCCAGTCAGAATGTAAGCAGCCTTGACTTTGACCTTCGTCACTCACACACACACACACACAACTAATCCCTCCCCTTGTAGCTCTGCTCTGAGGTGTACTCCGGCACAGCGCCCAATTCGGAACCGGAAACATCGGCCGTGGTACGGTATTTGGAATTCAATCGTCATCGTGTGAAACTCTGCCTGGATGTGCACTCATTCGGCAAATTCATTTTTTATCCCTACGGCTATGCGAAGTGAGTAGCCGAAAGGAAAATTTTCAATTTACTTTTCAATTAATCGCTAAAAGCAATTAAAAGCGAATATTTCTGTGTATCCATTTTAAATTCGTATATCTGTATTTTATCCACACGCAGAAACACAGTGCCACCCACAGTGGGCACACTGCGCTCCGTGGCACTGAGAGCCGCCAACCAAATCGGCAAATATCGCGGCACCCGCTACACCACCGGCACCTCAGCCTCCATACTGTACGAGGCTTCTGGCAGTCTGGATGACTTTGCCTACGGCACACTGGGCATACCCTTGTCCTACACGCTTGAGCTGCCCGGTGAGGAGTTCCATGTGGCCACATCGGATATCATACACGTCTGCAAGGAGACATTTGCCGGCTTCGTCGAGTTCATACGGCATGTCAGTCTGTATTAGTAGGAGGCAGTGTTGTCTTTAGTAATTTAAGCAATTGAATTTACTACTATAATTATATGCTATTTGTTAATTAAACTAATTAGTGTCATTGTTACTAGGCATTAAATGTGAGTTAAAGACAGATGAAACCGTTGACTTTGATTCCCCCCACTGAACTGGTTCCACCTTAAGAGCAGCCAGCCCTGCCCCAAGCCAATTTATTTTATATGCACCATAAACAGAAGCATATAAAGTACTATACATATTTCTGATATCATAACCTTTGCCTAGTCGGCGGCAGTGTACCAATTAGCTTGATAAGTGAGTCGATATGGCATACATATGTATCGGAATATTCGGCTCTAGTCTTGCTTGAACATTTGTATAAATGACATCGTCTAGCTACTTGGGACTTCTTGGGCTACTGCTGCTACTCCAGGCAGTTGCTCTGCTGGCCGCCTGGCAGGACTATAAGGATTACAGAGTATACGAGCTGCAGTCACGTGATGAGCATCTCCTCAAGAAGTTGGCCAGCGAGAGGCCACAGTGGGATTTCCTTGGACCTCGACTCAGTGCCAATGACACCACCCAACGTGTGCTGGTGGCACCCAAGCAGGTGCAGCATCTGCTAGAGTTACTGCAGACACATCAGGTGCAGCATCAGCTACTGCTGGATGACATATCTCCCCTGGTGCAGGCGCAACGTGAGGAGAATCGTCGCAGCAAGGCACGTTTCCAGCTGCCCTTGATTGATGCCATTGGCGGCTTCTACACGCACGCCGAGATCAATGAGTATCTAGATAGTCTGCCAGAGCGTTATCCCCAACGTGCATGGGTCAAACAGTTCGGCAGAAGCTACGAGCATCGTCCGCTCAAGGTGTTGACCATCAGCAATGGCGATGGCAGGAGGAGTAAGCCAGTGATCTTCATCGATGCCGCCATGCATGCGCGGGAGTGGATTGCTCCATCTTTTGCGCTCTACATCATTCAACAGCTGCTGGACAACTACACAGAGAATGCGGAGCTCTTGCTGGACTATGATTGGGTTATAATGCCGGTGGTTAATGCTGATGGCTATGAGTATACCCATACAGATGAACGCTACTGGCGCAAGACACGTAAACCCACCTGGGATGCAGAGAATCCGGGCACCGATCTCAATCGTAATTTTGGTCATGAATGGGGTCACGATGTCGGCTCCTCGGCGGATCCATCGAATGAAACATATCGTGGGGCCCACGCCTTCGATCAGCCCGAATCACAGGTGGTGCGGGACATCTTGCTCCACTATAGCGATCGTCTGACTTTCTATCTCTCGCTGCATTCCTATGGCAATTACTTTCTGCTGCCCTGGGGCTATACGGGGTGAGTTGTAGAGACTTATAGGAACTTTGATAACTCTATCTAATGGTTACATATCCCTCAGTGCCTATCCCGCGAATTACCAGCTCATGATGGACGTGGCTGATGCGGGAGCCATGGCCATTGTGCATGCCACCAATGGCATCTATAGCTATGGCAGTGGCTATCATCTGATGTATGCCACATCTGGGGATTCCACGGATTACGCTGTGGCTGTGGCAAATGCCACGGTGGCCATTACCATGGAGTTGCCGGCGGGGGGATTTCTGGGCTTCGATCCGTGGGTTTCGCACATCGAGGGCATTGTCAAAGAGAGCTGGGTGGGTGTGCGTGCCATGGCTGTGGAGCTGATAAGACAAGTGACCATGCATGATCGTAAATAAAGACAGATTAATGTCCAACAACTTTGATTTTGTCGCCAGTTTGCTTTTAGTTTAGTGTGGATTTTTATAGATTAATTTATAGATCCATACGGTGTTAAGATTAGATATGGATTGGCTATATAAGTGGCTGACAAAGGGCACGCGAGTCTATACTCATAAAGATGTCGAGTTGGGGACTAGTGGTGGTGCTGCTGCTGGGCGTGGCTCTGGTCACAGCCGAAGAACGTGGTCTCGATGGGTGAGTTGATGTGGCCAATCTGTTACCCAGATTCAGACAGTTCCTTTCACTTCCGCCACTTGTAGCTATCGTATCTATGAGGTAACTCCCACAACGGAAACACAAGGCAAGCTGTTACATAAGCTCAGTTTGGAGGGTTATGATTTCCTCACCTTGAGCCGCCTGGTGGGTCAACCTGCTCGTGTGCTCATCACTCCCGAGCAGTTGAGCAGCTTTGAGTCTCTGCTCCAGGCACAGCAGTTGAGTCACCGCCTGCTCAATGATGATGTGGCTGCCACTGTGGCCGAGGAGTTTGCCCAGCGGCAAATGCAACGTCGCCTCATGCCCATCACGGGCAAAGGTCGCCTCAGCACTGATCGCTACTACACGCACGGGGAGATCAACAACTACATCACTGACTTGGCTGCTCGGTATCCCAGACGTGTCTTTGTCAAGACTGTGGGCTGGTCATATCTGAAGCGCGAGATGAAGACCATCACCATCACAAATGGCGATGGACGGGCCAACAAGAAGGTCATCTTCATGGATGGTGGCTTCCATGCCCGTGAGTGGATCTCCCCAGCCGCAGTGTTGTACGTCATTGAGCAGCTGGCGGAGCAGTTTGAGCAGAATCAACATCTGCTCAAGGACTACGACTGGGTCATACTGCCAGTGGTTAATCCCGATGGCTATGAGCACACCCAGACAGGCACACTGGCGCGCACATTCCGTAAGACACGACAGCCCTATAAGTTTTTGGGACAGACCTGCTATGGTGCCGATCCCAATCGTAATTTCGACTTCCATTGGAACGAGGAGGGTGCCTCCTCCAATCCCTGCGTAGATACCTATGCTGGTCCTAAGCCCTTCTCCGAGCCAGAGACGATTGTGGTCAGGGATCTGATGCATTCGTTGGGAGATCGCGGCATTATGTACCTGACCATACACTCCTATGGCAACTACTTGCTCTATCCATGGGGCTGGACCAGGTGAGCAGTGAGTTATAATTTCGGATTTGACATAAACTGATAAATTGAATGCTTACAGCGACTTGCCCGACACCTGGGAGGATCTTGATGAAGTGGCCCGTGCTGGCGGCGATGCTATTAAGGAAGCCACTGGTACCGTCTACACGGTTGGCAGCTCCACCAATGTGCTCTACATTGCGGCCGGAGCCAGTGATGACTATGGCTTTATTGCCGGCTTCAACATATCCATTACCATGGAATTGAGTAAAGGTGGCGTCACTGGCTTCGATCCACCGGCCACCAGCATCGATGAGTTTGTTAAGGAGACCTGGATTGGCATCTATGCCATGGCAGAGAAATGTATTGAAAAGTATTAAATGATATACACAAATTTTGTACAGAAACTTATAGGAAAAGTAAGAGTGTGGGGATAACTAATTTTTATCTCTATAAAAGTCAAATTTATATCGTTGAAACCACACAAAAAGTTAAAGCCATTATGTTTTAATAGTAGAACTCACAATCTCGCGCGTATCGACGTCGATTTTTATGATTTTACAACCAATTTGTTGATTACTTTTAAGTGGCCTGCTAGGTGCCATTGATAACGCTCTCGATTAGAAGTAGAAGTCTTGGCTCTTGAAATTCCCCACATATAGTAGAAGATTGTCAGTGTTCTCCGAGTGAGCAACGTGTAATGATGAAATTACTTTGCATTGCCATTTTCACGCTCTTCATAGCTCAAAGTGTGGTAGAGGGCAGCATCTACGATGGGTGAGTATAGTGCATTGGTGCCCAAAATTCATAATTCCTATCACATGTGCGTTTTGCTTTGCGTCGCTGCTTTCCCACGCACAGTCGATGCTCTCACATGTTTGATAGTATGAGTTTGGGTACCACTGGTATAGTGGGCTTATACCACTATCATTTCTAATTCCTTTTCCCAGCTTCAAGATCTATGAGCTGTATACCAAGGGTCGCTCCACCTCTGGCTCCCTGCTAAGTCAGCTGCTTAAGAACAAGACCCACTATGAGCTCTTCTCCCACGATGGCTCCTTGGCACAGATCATGGTGCATCCACAGGCACAGCCCGAGTTTGTACAGCTGCTGGACGAGCACACGATGAGCTACAAGGTGGTCAATCGGGATGTGGGACTCACCTTGCGTCGTGACTTCGAAATGAATCGTGTGCTGCGTGATTGGTTTCCCTACAAGGGACGTCTGGGCACAGAGCGTTACTACACGCACGACGAGATCAATCAGTATATCGAAGAGCTGGCCTTTCTGCATCCGAATCGTGTCTTTGTCAAGAGAGTGGGCAGAAGTTACGAGGGACGCTGGCTACAGACCATTCGCATTACCAATGGCGATGGCAGAGCCAATAAGAATGTCATACTCATGGATGGGGGTTTCCATGCCCGCGAGTGGATCGCCCATGCTGCGGTAGTCCATGCCATTGGTGAGCTGGTGAACAACCATGAGGCACATGCTCAATTGCTGCGGGATTACGACTGGATCATACTGCCAGTGGTCAATCCCGATGGCTATGAGTATACGCATCGCACAGAGAGCACGAGACTGTGGCGCAAGACCCGACAGCCCAGTAGCTCCAGCTGCGTTGGCACCGATCCAAATCGCAACTTCGATTTCCACTGGAACGAAACGGGTGCCTCTTCCGATCCCTGCGCCGAGACCTATGCCGGGCCCAAGGCCTTCTCAGAGCCAGAGGCAATGGTGGTGCGTGATCTCATACACACATATGCGCATCGTGGCAAAATGTATCTCACGGTTCACTCCTATGGCAACTACATTCTCTATCCATGGGGCTACATTGAGTACGTAGTAATGAGGTTTAAATAGTTTTCCCTACTGATTATACTCCTCTTATCACTTACAGCGCAGTGCCTGATACTGTCGATGATTTGGACGAAGTGGGACGCGCTGGAGCGGATGCAATTGAAGCGGCTACAGGCACCACCTATCGGGTGGGTTGCTCCACCAAACTGTTGTATGCAGCTGCTGGTGCCAGCGATGACTATGCCTTCAATGCTGGTTTTCCCATATCATTCACCATGGAATTACCTGGTGGTGGCGAGAACTACTTTGACCCACCCGCTTCCGATATCGATAGATTGGTCAAGGAGACCTGGGTGGGCATTGAGGCCATGGCACGCCGAGTGACGCACAAGTATCCACTCAATTGAAGTCGGTGTGGAATGTAATACAGATACAGACACACGGCATATCTAACTATTTCATTTTACAGATACAGTATATCTAACTATTTCATTTTATTTTACTATTTGATTACGATATCTAATAAAAGCTGAATTCTAAAATACTTAATTAAACATAGATAAATCCAGTTATAGTTGAGCACAGTCAGTCATAAAAGTAGGTAACAAATATGTATATCTAATTGATTACGATTTCCAATAAAAGCAAAATTGTAAAAATATTTAGTGCACTAATTAAACTGTGATAAATCGACCTACTATAGAGCACAGTCAGTCATAAAAGTTGTTCAACACTTGAGAAATTAAATCCACTTACAGTAGGGCACAGTCAGTTATAACAGTAACTAACAGATTATCTGTTACGATTTCCAATAAAAGCTGGATTCTGATTAAACTGTGATTATCGTGGAGCACAGTCAGTCATAAAAGCAGATCTTCACTTGTAAAATTAATGATAGATTAATCCATTTACAGTAGAGCACAGTCTATCGTAAAATTAGCTAATAGATATGCATCTATATCAATTTGATTACGATTACTAATAAAAGCAAATTTTTATAATTATTTTGTGCTCTAATTAAACTGTGATAAACCGACCTACTATAGAGCACAGTCATTCATAAAAGTAGCTCGACACTAGTGGAATTAATCATAGATAATTCCACTTACAGTAGAGCACAGCTAGTCATAAAAGTAGTTAATAGATATGCATTTATATCTATTTGATTACTATTTCTAATAAGAGTAAAGTTCATAAAATTCTAATTAAACTCTGTTAAATCCACAGTCATTCATAAAAGTAGCTCTACACTTATGGAAACGTCAGCGATAATTTCGAGTGTAGACTAAGGCACAGCAGGCATTTCTCTCTTGGCCTAGTTGGGCAAGTGTGTCATGGGAGCTGCTTAGCTATCACCTCTAAATAGAAACGGAATAAGTAATGTACATTAGCTTAAACTTGTATCGTTGTTTATTGACACTGCATGAGGACTATTTAGTACTTGTCAATGACCTTCTTGGCCATGGCAGCAATACCAATCCAGGTCTCCGAGACCATGGGCTCAATTTGACTCTCGGTGGGATTGAAGCCACTACCGCCAGCCGGCAGTTCCATGGTAATGGAGATTGGGAATCCGGCCACACCAAAAGCCCAATCATCACTGCCACCAGCAGCGGCATAGAGCACATTGGTGGAGCTGCCAACGGTGTACTTGGTGCCAGTGGCAGCCCTGATGGCAGCAGCACCTGCCTGAGCCACCTCATCGTGAGCACGCCACTCATCGGGCAAGGCACTGAGGGGGAAAGTGAATGGCATGGTTATTAAGTGAATCGAATGAGTGTGTGTGTGTGTTACTCACGAAGTCCAGCCCCAAGGATAGAGCAGATAATTGCCATAGGAATGCAGCGTCAGATAGAACTTGCCGAAACCGGTCAACTTCAGCAGCTGATCGCGAATGACCTGAGTCTCTGGCTCAGAGAAGGCAGTGGTGCCCCTGTAGGTATCGGAACAGCCAAGAGTGGAGGCACCAACCTCACCCCAGTGGAAGTCAAAGTTGCGGTTGCCATCGGTGCCATAGCAGGTGCCAGCTGGCTTACGGGTCTTGCGCCACATGCGAGAGTCGGTGTGGGAGTACTCATAGCCATCGGGATTGACCACTGGCAGTATGACCCAGTTGTAGTTCTTGAGCAGATCAGTGTTGGCCAAGTAGTTCTCCGTCAGCTGGTAGATGACATACAGGGCTCCTGCATGGGCGATCCATTCACGTGCATGTATGCCCGCATCCAAGAAGATGACTTTCTTGCCGCTCTTGCCATCGCCATTGGAGATGGTAATGGTCTTAATGTCGCGGCTCTCGTAGGACTTGCCCACAGTCTGGACGGTCACACGTTGGGGATAGGCCTTGGCCAGCTGATCCAGATAGGCATTGATCTCGGCGTGACGATGGAATTTGGTGAAGCTAATGCCCAATGAGCTGGCACGCTGTGACATCTGACGACCGTGAGTCATCTCCTCCTGCTGCAGAGCCAGTGAGAGGCCCAGATTCTCATCGATGACCACAAAGCTCACGGAGAACTTCTGCAGCAACTCCTCGAAGTTGGCCTGATCCTTGGGTTGCACCATCACACGTGTGGCAGCGTCCGCCTGACGTGGCAGATCGAAGAAGTCATAGTCCGGATTGCTGGCCAGGCGACGCATCAGCAGCTTCTCGAAAGTACTGCGTGCGTCGACATCATAGACCTTATAGCTGGAAAATCACTAAACGTTAGCTGACTCAGAACCATGATGATCATGAATCCCACTCACCCATCGTAGCTATTGGCGTTAATTGCTACAATGCCGCACAGCAGCAGCAGCAGGCAAGATTTAAACAGCATTTTGTGGCGACTCTTCCAGTCCGTTCCGTTGGGTTCTGGCTTGAAGCGTCTATTGAATTGGTAAGGTGGAACTGGCGACTTTATATAGAAAGTGTGCCTGAAGTGTCTGCAGCACTTGACGACGCGACGTCGACGGCAATTGATAAAATTTGATCAGCATAAAATCTTATCAGTGATATATGTGAGTGTGCGTGTTTGTGTGAGTTGGAGTATGTCACACGTTTGGTTTGATTCATAGGAAAATCTCTTAAAATTTATTATGTGATTCGATTTGTGATTACGGTCAAGAATAGATAGCTAACTGCGTCGAAAGTAAGGCACTATAGGAGCTCATTCTAGACATTATAGTGGGCATTACTGATTGAACAGTATAGCTGGATATTGGCAGCAGATTCTCTCTTCAATGACTTGCCCCTAAAAGCCATCTCGATTGGGTCGATTGAATTACTATTGATTAAAAATAGCAACTCATATTATCAGACATGAGATTCGAGTCTATCATGTCTATATATTATGGCATTTATAATGCAATTGTATTTGTTGAAACAGTTTACCTCAGTTAGAGTTATTCCTACATTGATTAGATTTCGAATATCAGACGTCTTTCATTGTGTCTTCTACTATTTTTGTCACCCATTGAAGCTGCTCGTAAATTTGTCACTCGACTTGCGCCATAACCAATTGATTTATGCCACTATATGAACTGTCTTTGGCCATAGTACTACCCGTAGTTCCATTTTAGTTTCGGTTTCCATTTCAGTTCTCTCGACGTGCAGAATAAAACGCTATCAGTCTGAATAGTTTTGCTCAGCAGGCTTTTTAAACAATGACAGGGAATTCGAATTTCTAATACAGAAGATACCAAAAAAAATAAAGGTATTTAAAGTGATTTCCATTCACAAAAAGTTGTAGGTAATCAAAGTATAAAAAATGCCAAAATTAAACAAATTAATCAGTTGAAATAAGTGTTTAAAAATACATCAATTTATATAGATAATATAAAGTAATTTATGGTATTTATATTAAATAAATATAATAACGTAAACAAGTCTTATATTTTGTAGGGTATACCCAGATTTATAAACCACAATTTTCTCTTTTCTATATTTTTGAAAATTTATTGCATTTCATGCACTGCGTATTTGTCTGCATTTGGTAGGCAGTTGGCAAGCGACGACAACAGCAAACATCACAGACAGCGAAGCTAACCGAATAAAAACAAAAACAAAAAAGAAAAAAGAAAATGGAAATGGAAAAACAAAAACAATAATAGAGAAAAAGTTGCTTACTTAGAACTGACAATGAGCGCATGGAAATGACAAAAAACACTGCGGAAACTGTTGGCTCGTAATTTTGAATGGTCCATTGGAAGCGACAGGCAATGCTCCGCAAAAGTTTTGATACCCTGCAAATATAAGAAATCAGCGGGTATTATTATTTGGAATTTTATTACATTTAAATTAAAGCAAATCAACTTTCAGTTGGCTTTTTAGCAGCCTACAAATAGATATACCGATAAAGAAAACTAAATTCATAAGTATTACAACATATCTAGTAGTCAGTCAAACTGCTCTCTGTTAATCAATATACACTCCACACTTATGTGTGTGTATATTTGGAGTATGCCAATGTTTTATATGTACTTTTTTCCTGTACTTTTTCAAAACTTTTGGTCAAAGTTGTTGGGTTCTGCATTGACAAAAGGCAAAAGCGCCGCATTGTTTGCCATTATTTGCTGTAAATTATGCAAAAATTATTTGCTAAGCATTTTGATGCCTGATGCTGCTTTAAGGTCCTTGAAGTCCTTTAATTGAAATTGATAGCAAATTACTTGTAAGTAGTTTTCAAATTCCATTAGACAGCCATTTGCATAAATATGCGGCAAAAGTTTTTCAGTCATGTCTTTAATTTTCATTTTGCATAAATTAAATGTCGACAATGACGGAAGGACTTTGCTATCATCCTTGCCATGGTCCTGAACTTGCGGCTTTATTGCTCTATTAACACTCCACTCCCTTTATTTGGTCTTGGTCTTGGCAGTGTCAAAAATGTACCCACAACAATGGGAAGGGGTTGTTGTATAAGGAGTAAGGGCTGGGGATGGGGGAGAAGATTTTAATTAAAATTCATCTTCACATTTAATCAAATCATGCCGGAGCCGAGCTGAGCTGCCACTGACATCGACACTCGCTTCTAATTAAGTGCGAAAAATCGTTAAATGTAAAATCAAATCGTGCAAAAAGTAATTGAAGAACTCGACCCAAAGGGGTGTTGCTGAAGGGGGAGGAGGAATCAGACTGAACTTGACGACTCATCGCCCAGCCAAGTTGTAAATTGAGTCGAGTATTGTTGTTGTTGGATTAAGGCCACACAATAATAGCGCCACTTTGTTGGGGGTGGGGTGGGGAGAGGTGGGGTTAAAACGGTGGCAAGTGGGTGTCAAATCTATTACGTGCTACTATTTGCCGGCTGAGGTGCTAAGGCCAACAATTGGCTAATTAAAGCAAGCTGCCGGTGGCCAATTTGCTTAATTGCTAGCTTAAACTTGGGCTAAGAGATTTATTGAAATTGCAGTGCAAATATTTAATTTATAGCATTTTAATTAGTGTAAATAAATAGCAAGAATATTACATTATAAGCACTAATATAAGTATAAGTAAATATTTAAATAAACAGCAAGTTTAACTTCCCATATAACAATATTTCCAGAAGATATCTTCACTGTAATTCACTGTTTATTTTACTCTATTTTAGTTGTATTTTTCTCAGTGTACATATGCTTGTTTGCTGTTTTATCCACAAATCAATTGCTGCTGCTTGAGACGCCCAAAGCTTGCTTTGATTTGCATATGACACACATAGCGTATATTCCCTTTACTCTGCATAAATCTAAGTCGTATGCATATGCAAAGCGAGCTACAGTGTCTGCAAACAGTGTAACACCAGCTCAGCACAACACACAGTGAGTGATAGCTGAAACAATAGCAAAGGATATTGGCGCATAAATTAAGTGTTTCGCATAGTAAGAAGCAAAAGCGGATAGAGATACAGATACAGCTACAGATATAGATACAGATACAGTTACTGATATAAGTACTCATACAGTTACAGCTATAGTTATACACACACTTAAAACAAACTCAATTAGTCTGTTTGAACTCATTTGTAGCAGCCAATGTTATTTAAGAAATGAAGCTTTAATTAAGCCAAAGTCCAACCCCTAATCCCTCGCTCCTAGCCCAATTCCAAACTGTTGTATTTCAGGTAAACCCAACAATGGCAACTGCCACTGCAGCAGTAATAACATTAAAAAAATAAAATAAGCCAAAGAAACAAAGCTGCAGAAATTAAAACAAATACAATAAAAAATCATAAAAAAGAAGGGAAAGCACCAGGCACTCAGAAATTCAGAGAATCAGCGAAAGAGCACAGCAAATGCCAAACAAACTGTACACATTCACACTCACACACACACGCACACACACGACAGTCAGAGCCAAGTAAGTCGTATTAAATTTAATTGGATTTGAGTGTTTACCAGCGTCAGAAGCCGCCAGCAAAGCCACAAGCACCAGCTGAAGCTTTTCCACTACTCTATACAGAGGCGACCCACTTCTGTGATGCCCTTTTTATATAGGGTATAAGAATTATAAGATGAAGCAGGCAGAAGAAATTCCTATGTTATCCTTACATTTAAAATATTCTGCATATTTCTTCTTTTATTTTTACAATATAATTATTATACTAGTATTATTAATATAGTAATATATTTTCTCTAAATATTCCCATTGTTTCCAATTGTTTTTTTTTAAATAATATCACAGCGCTTAAACTTAACTTATTTTAATATAAAATATGCTGAGTCATTCTGTTGAGTTTACAAAAAGTGTTGCCTACTTTCAGGCAGTGATGAAAACTTTTGATATTCCAAGCTCAGCTCAAAAGGCTGCAACACTTTTCCGTTAACCAAGCTGCGTGACTGTGCAGTATTCATATTAAAATGCGAATTTCGCAAATAATGAAATATTAAAACTATTGACTGTAATATTATTGTAATTATATTTCTGTTTTCATTTTCATTATATTTTTATTTTAATTATTTTGTCCATATTTAAAAAAAAGTGTGCTCGCTCTTCGTTAGCTAAGAATTAACTGTATATTTTTGTGTCTTTTTACTTGGACATGCATGTTGCATTGTCAGTGTGTGTGCCTGTGTGTGTAGCTGTTGAGTGGCAGCAAAAATTTCATACATATCGCAGGTAGCATGAGGCTTAAGCCGGATTTTATAGACTCACTGCTAGCAGGGACACACACACAGGCACACACACACTCACACACATATAAAGCGAGGTATAAAAAAGAAAATCGTGTGTTGTTGAAACAAAGCAAATATTGCGTATACGCCGAGTTAGCCAAGAACCAGAGCTAAAGCCAAGCACGTGGTCAGCTGGCTGTCTGGTTGTCAACGCGACGCCTTTCACGGCAAAAGCGACCAATTAGGTTTATAAATAAACTCATTGCCATATGTCTGAGATGTTGTCCTGCAAAAAAAAACATATTTATAAAGTAAATAATAGTAAATAAACAGATATAAAGTGGACTGTATATGATGACATCATAATAAGTATTACTTGAATATTAAATACTAATAAATATATTAGAATTATGGTTGTAGTCATAGATACTAAATAATGATAAAAATAATAGAAAATGTATTACTCTGCAATTAATAAATATTGTAGGAAATTAACTATCAATCATATTTATGTACTAGTATACTCAGTAATAGTTTATATGACGACATCATAATAATTAAATACTAATAAAAATAATAGAAAATTTATTATAGTCAAGTATAGTCAATAATGAAAAAAATTTAAATAGAAAATTAATTGCCTTTCAGTTAATAAATATTTTTGGCAATTTACTATCATATTTATTTAGTATACTTATAAATTCCGCTGAAAATATAAGAGTGAAGTTGCTTTGCCGCAATTATGAATGCAATTCTGAAGTGCAATTCGCGTTACACTGTGAAATATTAGCATGCAAATATGATAAATCACCGTCATTATGCTGCCATCAATCAAAATTATGTCGGATGTGTGTGTGTGCGAGTGTGTTTGAGTGTGTGATGTGTCTAATTGAATAACGAAGCGTGCAAATTGAGCCGCTGTCTGTCTATCTGTCTGTCTGTCAGTCTGCCACCCGTTTGTCTACTCCTTTTGCTGACTGTTGCCTTGTGCCTTGCTCTTGTCAGAGTATAGAAAAAAGAAGAAGATACAGAGGCAGAACCGTTAGCCAACGGCAGTTAACGACACATCCGTTGAGATTTATAGGAAGAGAGAAAAAGACATCTGACACTATCAGTGTCTGCGGTTGCATGCTGTCCCCTGTAGGCAAAGTTACTCTGTTGCTTAAATTCCAATAGTTTTAAGTGAAAGAAAGCACACACACACACACACACACACATACATGTACATGTACGGCCAATGCAAATGCAAATGCTGTTAGAGGTTTACCAGGCTTACAACAGCTCATCCTGTCTCTCGATCTGCCCCGCTCTCCAGTCTTCACGCTCTCTCACTGACAAAGCCGCAGAGGAACTGGGTAACAGTTACCAGTCACCAGTTACCTGTTACCAGTAACCAGTTACCGATTACCGGTTACCGTTACACGTTTTGCTTTTTAATCCCGTTGCATTTTGATTGTGTGCAGCTGTGGCATAAAAAAGTAATTTAGTTCCGAGCAAAGCGAGTGTGTGTGCGAGTGTGTGTGTGAGTTGCTGTTTAATTTGCAGCATGTCAAAAAAGCTGGCCACATGTGTGTGTGTGTGAGTGTGTGTGTGTCTTTGTATGCATATAATTATTGCATTTCTGGCACGTTCCGAGACGGCGAACGTAACAAAAAGAGCGCAAGGCATGAGGCGGGCTCTCTACTCTAGGTGTAAGTGTGTGTGTGAGTGTGTGTGTATTATATATGTGTATATGTATTTACACTGTTTTTGCAGTTGGCAAATGGCACATTTCCCTCGCTTTGCTTCCATGGCTTTCATTATTTTCTTCTTGCTGCCACACTCCAGTAAGTATTTTTTAATGATACATAAACTAAAAAGATACACAACATAGTATATACTTACATGCATATGTATGTGTGTGTGTGTGTGTGTGTGTTTGAGTGTTGCCAACTCGTCTAAATTATTTACACATCCGTTTTGCATTTGCACTGTTTGCTTTGCCACGCATGCTCTGGCACTTCAAGCATATCCACATTTTGCATTTTTCCCTTTGTTTTTGTTGTTTTTCTTCTAGCTGTTGTTGTTTCTGTTGTTGTGGTTGTTTCGTTGTTTCCTCATTTGCAGCTCAACACTTTCTGTGTCATTGCGGTGTCTGCGTTGGCAACAATTGCCGCAGGCTCTAGCCTCGTTTCCTTCTCGTTTGCCCAGCTTTTGTGCCACTGCCACATAATGAATGCAATTTCTCACTTCTCTTTTTACACTCTTTTCTTTTTTTGTAGTTCTTATTGAGTGGGTCGCTTGTAACTAGTTCTTTGGCCTAGAGGGGGTTACGTAACATGAGCTATACATATACGACATAGATGTGTTAGAAAGTGGAAATCAAACTTTTATTCTCACATTAATTGTACAGATTTAAAGTGGGGAAGCTTTAATAGCTGGTATATAGAAAATTTACCAAAGAAGTCTTCCAATGTGAGTACATTCTTATCTTCTTATCTACATACATATACATATATACATATGCATGTACATACAGACCCTGCCAGCAATCATAAGCTTACAGCATCAACTCTGCTAGATCGTTTGAAACTCCTAAAGATCAGGGATGAACAAGTTATTACGGTTTGCTGCGTACCACCGATTAGGGATGTTTGCAAATATATCGATATATCGAAATTGAACAGAGCTAATTATTCGAAATTTTAACAGTTCTCGATTAGACGTGTTCGAAATAAAGTAATATATTGAAATTGAACAAGGATAATTATTCGGAATATTAAACAAATCTCATTATTGATATACGAAAAGATCTATCGGAAGCTATCAGAATTATCAGTTTTCAAACCTTAACTCCTTTTTTCATGATATGCGACACGACCGATTAAAGATATTTGCAAATATAACGATATATCTAAACAGAGCTAATTTTTCGAAATTTGAACAATTTTCAATAGGCATTTACAAAGTATAACGATATATCGCAACTATCGGAAGTACAGTATCAAACGTTATCTCCTTATTTTTCTCTACTGCTCTTTACTCTTTTTTTTTCAAAACCAAAAGCCAAAATAATTATTTCATTCTTTCAGTAATAGCGCAGATTGTGGTTACGCCATGTCGACGAGTGTTTGACTAATTAAAACCGCCAGAAATGCTTGAAAAATGCAACAGAGTTCATGCAATTAGGGAGTGTAGCCGGATGAAGGCGCTCACAAAGATTTGTAGCACACTTTTAGGCTAACAAATTATTTTCGCTGTCGTATTTCAACTGTTTGCAGTTTAGTTGTTGCTCTCGTTGTTGTTATTGTTGTTGTGGTTAGCTGCAGATAAAGAAAGAGGAGTGGGGGTTGCATCCGACTGGCAATTGTTACGTTAGGCGCAGAAAGTAACACCAAAGCAAACGAGCAGACAGACAATGACTTTAATTTAACTGTCGGAAGTGAAAACACAATGCAAAATACGAGTTGAACTTACAAGCAATTTGCCTTATGCATTGCACACTCCTCATGCCACATGGCACACACAGTTGCATGCCGCAGCTACGCCCATTACTAATACACACACACAAGCATACAGACATGTATCTAAAGTCGAGTCTACAATAAATCCTATGCCGACAAAAACGTGGCGCAGTTTCTGTACTGAATCCGAATCCGTATCCAAATCCTGAGCGGACGAGTTGCACGCACAGAGGGGGGAGGAGGGGTTGCTGCTGCTACTGCTGTTGTTGCTGTTGCTGCTGTTGAGTTGCTCCACGTTGTTTTTTCCGTCGACTTTTGCTGTGGTATGTTCATTATTTTTATCTCTCTCGCAATGAATGCAAACTACGAAACGAAACGAATCGCACAAAAACAACAGCACAACTAAAGACACAATGAATAGCGAGTGAGTAAGGGGCGGGGGTTGGGGGAGGGGTAGTGCTCACACAAATATGCAAAACAGTTAAAGGATTCATGGCGCTCAAAATCTAGGCGTATAGTGTGAATAACGCGTAGCAATGTGAATGAGCTGACGTCGCTTCGCTTTCAGGCAAAAAGAAAAGACCCTGACCAACGGAATCCGTATTTTCCGTATTTTGCTCTTCAGCACAAGTATTACGGACCCCGGGAATGCAATCAGCGGAATTGTAATTTAGCGTAAAAGGAAGTTGTGGTAGCGCAAATTGAGGTTCTCTCCGCTCTTTTTATTTCCATTTTATTTTGGCTTGCATAAAGCAGCTTTGCAAGTAAACAACTTCCGCTAGATAATGGCAAATGCCAGACTGGCCCCTAGCTAACCCAAGCTGGCCTAAGCATTCTCCTGCTGCTGTTCCTCCTCCTCCTCCTAGTGCAGCTCTTGCCTTGCCCAGACACGTCATGTTAAATGCTCTGCAAAATTGCATTAAATACGCACGCTTGTCACTTTTTGATAAGGGAATTAAATTTTGCGGTTTAACGCTGCCGGCACACCAGTTGCCGCCAGTTCTCACCCTGTTCCCCCTCTGGATTCCCTACTTGGCTATTGGCCATGTTTATGCCGCACGCTGTCAACACTGTAAACCAAACTGAGACATTGTCGCTGTCAGCAGCATTCCCCTACACTTACTCCCTACCTCCCAACCTCCCCCTTTGCATCAGCATCCTCTGCGCTTTATTGAATTTGCGCTGCTTTTTTGATATCCAGAAACAATGAGGAATATTGTGGCTTACAGCTGGCAGCTTTGTCAAATCTTGATTAACTTCTTAGGCTAATAATCCAGCAGGCTAGATATTGAATATATGGTGGCATGACTAAGGCCTGAGAACTATGTATAATCATTTATTCTAATCAGATATTTTAAAAAAAGAGTCGTTTTGTGAGAGGAATCGATTGGATTTCGACCGTACCTGATCTACATTTCGCTTGACTTATACTCGACTTATACTCGACTTATACTCGATTTATAATCGACTTATACTCGTCTTATACTGACTTATACTCGACTTATACTCCTTTACATAATAGGTCTGAATATCTTTGTTACATCTAAGCTCTTTTTATTGAACACTTGAAGTTAAAACTTGGTCATATTTGTCTTCAAGGCAGAGTCTACATCTGGAGAATGTTAAGATGTTCATATTGTCTGCAATGACTTGTAAGTATGCCTGTGACTATCTTTAGCCTTTTTCAGTCTCAGCCAGTCATCGGTTTTATCTGATTATTGCTGATTGGCTGACTGTTTGAATATACCATAAATATCGTAGCAAAAGCTAAGGCTAGACAACGAAAGACAATACCCTGAAGCTTTTAGGAACACAGTTCATAGAAGACAGATTCTTTAGCCTCTGTTTTTTATGGAAATTAACAAACCAACCACATGAAGGGCTACCTATAAGAAGGAATAAATAGTAGTAAATAATAGCCCCTCTACTTATGCTTGATTACTCCGCTCAACCGACCTACCATAATTAAGAACTTGGCATATAAGAATACAACTTTAAAACTTTGCTACTTGGAATATATAGTTTAAAAAATACCACAAGACTAATTTTAGTAACTGACTAGATAAATGTCATGTAGATAGCACTGCGTTATGTACTTAAATTAAATGAATATTGCGGCATGCTTTGCGGCATTTGCCATTCTCCTTCGAGTACATTTCGCATTTGCATTTCCGAAGGAAAGTATATTTACATAGAAAGCCAATTGCTGCACCGTGGGCCAGTTGAAGGGATAGTGCATAATTAGCAAGTCTAGAACTGCAAGTGGGCCATAAAACAAACTTTTTTTATTTCCACACAACAAAAGTTTTCGTAGGCCTGTGGAATTAATGTGCCTGTGGCACGCACCTGAATGTGAGAAAGGACCTTACTGAGATAGCCTTTAGGGGAGGAGTATGAGGTACTCCAATGCATTGCTGCACTGCGCTAAAAGTTGTATTAAAAATTGATTAATTTGATTAATTGGTCGCACTCATAATTCATTAATTATCATAAAGCATACCGCATACGGTATTGAGAGACATTAAACCAAATGTGAACCCAAGTCGGGTATGTTGGGTGTGCCACGCCCCCAAGTCACACAAGGCTTTGACAAATGGCATTTTGGTGGCCCGACGTGCCGCTGAGCTTGGGCTAAATATTTTCGTAATTACATTTCCACGTAGAGTAATTAATTTTGTCTCGCTTTGGTTTCGCCTTCCCCCCGCTGTTGTTGACATTTGCCATTATATGTTGCATACTTTCGTGCGCTTTTTGTCGTCTTTAAATGCCACAAAACATTGGCTTGACATTTGGATTAGTTGCAGGCATTCGGCTTATTATTATTACTATTATTACTGCTGTTATTATGATGTTTTATTATATGTTGAGAAGAGCGGAGCAAGACGACAGCTGGGCTTACACTTTTCATCTCATTTTCTTCAAGTAAATCTGTTTTATTGCCAAGTCCTTAAGGGACTAGCCCAAGCACACACAGACTCACACACACACGTAGCATCACATTCATAAAAACCTTTTTGGCTGGCCACTTAAGTCGTTGGCACAGGTAACCCCTGTAAATTATGCAATAAGGTGGTCATTAAACAAGAGTCCATGGCATGTCAAATGGCAGCAGGGCGTATGTGGGATGTAATTAAACTCATAACAGATGTTAAACCTTTTTGGGGGCCAGCTTAAAGCACCATTTATATTACTTAAAAGTTTAAAAACTTTGGGAGCAGAATGGAGGTTAGATTGGCTAAGAAAGTTCAAAATTTATATATAAACTAAGTACAGGAATCTTAAGCTCATAGAGAACTATCACGAGATCTATCTAACTTATTAGTATATATAATTAGTCAATAATTATAAGAAAAATATATAAGCCGACCTGTAGCAATAGAAGTGATAAATTTATTCAATTATTTAATTTATTATTACTTTATTTAATTTTTAATTTATTTATAGAAATCGTCTCTATTAATAGGAGACAACGAGTAACATTGAATGAATAAAAAATAAAATAAAAAAATAAATATTAATAAGAAATATATCAACAAATAAAATAAACTAATAAATAAGTGTATATTATAATAAATTAAGAAATTAATATACATCCAGAGAAAAGAGTAGTAATTATGTGTTGTATATGAATTGATATTTTATGGGAATAGAAGTTAACTTAACGTTTATATAAGTAATCCTTTCGGGCGTTATTTCTGTGAACTTATCTCAAGAGAACATTTTTTAAATATATTAAGAAAAATACTTGTATTTCCTTTTACGTTATTTAGCAGAGATTGAGGACCCTCACTCTAGCGTATATTTCTTAATTTCGCATCGAGATTTGTGTGTGCAAAATGTTTGCTATCTACTCCATGGATTACCTCTGAGACTTGCATACCTTCCACTCGACAACATAATTTGTTGTTAATGTACTCTGGACTCGGAGCTGGCACTCGTCCAGCTGTTGACACACATGGAAGCTGACATTTTTAAAGTCCAGGCGACACATAATTAACCCAATTAGAATGCGTGTGTGTGTGCGAGAGTGTGCGTGTGTGTCAACGCTAAGCTAAATTTATGTGAATTTTTAATTATGCCCGAGAACAAGAAGAAACAGCAAGGCAGCGAGGCAGGCATCCTTTCGTTGGCCATTTCGTTGGGTTGGCAACCGCAACACAACCCAAACACAACAACGGGAAAACGTTAGACAACGACGACCAGAACAAACGACCTGAACCCGGGAGCCACTGACTGAGCCCCTGGCTCGCTGCTTAAATGAAAAACGTAGTAAACTGTGCGCAAAACACCTGAGGATTCACCATGGCGACCCACAATGAGTGGCCAAGTGGCGGCTGCTGTTACTCCATGTCTCGTGGCCTGGCCAGGTTGCCTGCTTGTTTGGTTTGGCTGGATGTCTGGCTGGATGTCTGACTGGATGGCTGGATGGTTGTTATAGTCAAGCAGCTTTGCCATTTCCGGGCGTGCCTTTTGTTTGCTCGTTTACCTTTTTCATTGTGACTCCTGTTATGGTTGTTCTTGTTGTTGTTGTTGTTGTTGTTGGTTTAACTGCATTGTGCCTTGTGACTTTTTGTGCAGCCGCAAATAGAAAGCAAAGCTACTCAGCCTAGAGAGTGAGAGAACGTGTGTGTGTGGAGTGTGTGTGTGTGTGGTGTGAGCAGAGAGCGACAGCAAAAGTTTTAAGCAAAATGTTGCCAAGTGTTTAACATTTTGTCCGGTGTCAGTAGCTTCCGGTTCAGCTCCCTGTCTATGCGTGTAGGTACCTCAGGGACTGCACACACACACACACACTCGGAGGCAACTGCAAATGAACTAAGCGTGCGGATAAATGTAAATTAAACAATGCTTAAGGGCCAGAGTCAAAGAGACTAGGAAAGGGGCAGAGTCGTAGGGGAAGTAGAGCTGGCACACGTTTTAACTGGCGTTGATTTTTGACACACCCAAGTGGCCTGTCTGTGTGTGTGAGTGTGTAGAGACACGTTTAAAGCGAGGGAAGTTTGGCAACTATGTGATAGTGTGAAATGAGGAGGCTGATGTAAAGGCTAAGTTTAATATAAATTGAAAAACAGGCTGAAATATAAACACTTTTCATTAATTGATGTGCTGCACATATACTCAACTACTGCGTGAATATCAAACTGCGCTACATTTCAGGCAGTCTCATTGCAACTGTAGCAATGCATGCGAAACTGTGCCAGGGTTCGCACAAGTGTGGAGAGTCTTCTGCAATCAAACGACTGCAAATGCACTCACACAATGATACAACCGCAATGCTTGTTGGGAGAGCATGAGCGAAAGTTCGGCTTAAGCTCACTCAGTATGATTCCAACTGTCGAGCAATTATTAAAATGCTTTCGAAACTGTGTATCACCTCTCACATGTTGGGAGAGTCGCTCACAATCTAACTACTGCACACACACAATGCTACAACTGTAATGTTTGCTGAAAGAGCGTGAGCGAGAGTTTGACTTAAGCTGTTTGCACATGTAGCTCTCAGCAGTGAATCGAACTAAGAGAAATAGCAACTGAACAGCCAAGCACACATCTGCGCAGTCGTTTAATTAGTGCATATCTAGCCGCGGCTGCGTACAGACGCTAGATGTGAGATAAGTGTTGTGCATATAAGTATGAGCATGTGTTTTGGTATATCTTTATTTGCAGTAGTAAAACGGAGACTGTGAACAATTTTAAGTTTTAATTTAATGTTAAATGTCATTAAAATAAAATAAGTGTGAAATATGCAAAATGTTAAGATTCAATTCAATTTTCAATTAAGTATGTAGCAGCTAGAACTTTCTAGTAGTTCCGTCTCCATTCCACTCGAGCTGCCCTAGCTGAAGGAGAGATTTGGTGCCTCTGCCTCGTGTGTGTGTGTGTGTGTGTGTGTGTGCACTTTGTAGTGACAACTTTAATAATTTATGCCACACGTTCAATTTTGCTGGTACGCTGACAAATGTGAGCATATTTTAGGATGTTGATGTTGATTGCCAGTTGTACTCCGCATTTATGGAATTTCATTAAAAACTTACCCAGAGTCAGAGTCATGAGTCAGAGTTGATGATGATGTGGATGTGCTGGGGTAAGGGGGAACAGGGTCCCATTCGAGTTAAGTTGAATTTAAAGCCAAGAGCGGAGATGTGTTCGCATGTGTAAGCCAAATTAAAAGGGAGTCCAAGCAGACAATGTTCTAGGAATTTATGAGGCAAATTTGTTGTAGTAAAAGTCAAAGGACAGCACCTACGTTTATGGGTGTAGCAGAGGGATAAGCACGAATAGATAAAAGACACTGGTTATTTTTTTCACTATTTCTTTTTTTCAGTTCAAGGATAATCATTCAACATCGCGTGCTGCTGAAATTCAAGGGAGTGTGTATGTGATTTTTATCATGCAAACAGGCGGAAAATGACCGCCACCCCAGTGGGGCAAAAAAAGAAAAAAGTGCTAAATGAGTAAGGTAAATGAAATTACCTGACCGAACACACCTCAAAAGGGGACAAACACACACAGCGGGAGTGTGTGTGTACGTGTGTGTGTGCGTGTGTGTGTATGCGTGTGTGTCCAGTTTCCGTTTCGCTTTTGACTGCGTTGCGTGTGAATGTGCAAAGTTTTTATTAAAGTGCGGAAATTACAAATTTGTCCGGCACTAATGGATTTCCATTTCAATTTACTAAGCTTCGCCCTGGCCAGCCTGTTTTATTCTATTTTCCTTACACAAATATTTAAAGTGTTGAAATTCGTGTGCCATGATTAGCGGCGAAATTTATGCGGCCTCAAAAATGCAGCGAAAATTAAATTATTTTCTCGGGAGTTTTCTTTTTTTGGCTGCTGTTGTCGAGGCTGTCGTCATCGTCCTTGCCACAAAACGCTAACGACTACAAAATTGCAAGAAAATTACCCGTTAATGTCCAACATTTATGGCTTGGCCGGGCCTGGTCTGGCTGGAAGATGTTGCTAAAGACATGGCCATGTCTGGGGGTCTCCAAACTTTTTCTCCACAGTCTGGCAGTCAAATACTTGTGTACAGAGGAGCACTATGTATATACATAACGTGGAATAACTGGCAAAACTATTATGGCCCTTGTGCTTATTACTTGCTGACATGCAAACACTTGGGCTCCCATCTCACCTGCCTTGTCTGTGTCGGCGCCAAGGACAAGGACAATGCCTGCAAATGGGAGCAGCTTGACTTTAACCAAGAGTTAAAGCCTATTAAATATTTAGCATATATTTTGCCATTTCTATTTAATTTGCAGCACACAATAAATAATAACATGACACTCGAATCCAACTCCCAACACTCGTTATTTATTAGCACAAATCGAAAAAGTAAATAAAATTGCTTTTCAACGAAACTTAGCCAACCTGACACACATGTCGAAAAGTCATTAATAATGTAGTCTGCAGCCGTGGATTGGGGTGGGGTGCATGTCGCCATCCCCAGTCAAGTGGCAACCACATCACAATGAAAATCGACAGGCGAACCACCGCCACTCCCCCTTCGACAAGAGATATGGTATCGAAAGGAACTCGACTCGAACATTGGGGAATGTCAAACGTGTGCCGCTTGTGCCACTGTCAAAGTAAATTTATGCACCCATGCCACAGAGAGACCTGAAAGTATTTTGTAGTTACTCTCTTGCTGCCTAGAGTCTTGCTTTGCTGTTGTGGCTGCCTGCAACTAATTTCAATATCATCAAAAATTAATTTCACTAATTCGATTAGAGCTATTGCCATAGATTAGTATGGCTGCTCGTACATTAAAGCTGCACCACTTCGCCTTTGCCTCTGGTGCGTGGCCAGCAGTCACTTTGTGGCCTCACTCTGAATTCATTAATTTAAGCCAACTCCCAGCTAGATACACACACACACACACGCACACACATTGGCCACAAGACGATGTGGCAATGGCGTGTGTTTCATGCGTTCCACTCGATAATATATGAACATTAGCTCAATGGCAGTAGTTGCTAAGCTCATTTTTGTGGCATCAACTCAATGGCAGCAATTGCGGCTGCTAGAGATTTTGTTCAAGGCAAATTTTAGCTTATTCAACCGATTTAATGATAAACAAAAAATTATAAGTGAAGAGTTAAAAGCTGAGGTGGAGTAATGAAAACAATAAATTGCATTTTATAAAGATTACTAGTAAATGAAATATTTTTTAGTACAGGTTATACTATAGCTTACAGATGTTTTTACTTTTTTCTATTTCTAAATTAGTTCTTTATAAATAAACTAGCGTAGAGTTGAAGGTAGCCATAAGCTACTCATTGGCAAAATTATTAAGTGGGGAAGGGGTGAATTTAAGTAAATTTGAGACTCTATAGGAATTTAACGGCATACGAGAAATCTTTTCGTATAAAAATTTGATAGCTATGCTATACCCTTTGGGCTGTGTGATGTGGGCCAGTCATTGAGTTAGTCAGTCAGGACCAATTACTTTATATGTACACATATAAATAAATGTAAATTCAAATAAAATATTTAGTATTTATTCAAGGAAAAAAACTTAAGAATCGAACTTGAACTAATCAAATTGTAAATTCTTTTCAAAAAAAAAAGTTTGTTAAATTCACAAAATGTTTAGCTAAACTCAGAAAAAATTAACTAAAATTAAAAATCATTTGGTTCAACAAGAAATTAGAATTTGTACGCTACTTTAACAAAAATTACTTCACCGATGTAATCTTAATCCAATTTTGCAAAGAACTTTGTGTGTTTTAAAAACTAATTCCGTCAAATGTGCCTCAATAGCATTTACTTTCTTTGCATTACTCCTAAGTATTCCCGCAGTGGGTTGTCTTACATTCAAAAATATAAACTCAGAGACTCCACACAATTCCGCAATTACATTTTAAAGCCTCTTCAGAGCTGTCATCGTTGCTCCCCCTGTGCATATAATTAGGTACCAGAAATAAAACCCCTCCCACCCCTAGCCCAAATGGCGAATTACACACAACATTTGTGAAACATTAGCGTATGCATTTGAAGGCAACATCTTTACGCAAATGAAATCCCAGGTAAAGAAAGACAAGGGGAACGTTTTCCTTTTACATATATTTATTTTTTTATATTTAATTTGGCTTTATGGCCGCACTGCCGCACCTTATTTCATTTGGAGCAAACAAAGAGTGGGTAAATAAAAAAGCAAAGAAGAATACGCAAATGCTCATGTGTGAAAAGGCATTTTGAAGCTGAATCTAAAGCTGAAGCAGAAGCGGAATTGTAAAAAGCCAAAAGAAGGAAGCCAAACACACACACACACGCCAAAAGTCACGAAGTAGGGCAGCAGATGGATGAGGGGGGTGAGTGGAACCCCTGCTTCCCCTTTTGAGTAAGTGCGCTGGGTAAAGGCAAACGTGTGCTTGGCTTTCACTAATTGTCTTTGCTGTGCGTGCGTGCACGCTCTGAGGGTGTGCGTGTGTGTGGGTGTAGCTTGAGGTGGTTGCATATATTTTACGGTTGTTTAGCTTCACGTATGCGGCAGTTGCCTTTTATGTGCCTTCCTCCCACTCGCACTCCCACTCTCATCTTAGTTTCGACAGCCGCAGAAATTTACTTAAAAATTTCGAATATACTCGTAAATTCTGTAAATTCTTTAATTCATTCAGATCTTTATTGTTGCACACCTGAGCAGTCATGCAGTTTTATTAATAGAGCGCTCGCTATTCACTTAATGCACAGAAAATACATTTTAATAAAAGGCATAGCCACTCGTGATCAGCCATCAGTCATTTCCGTCCGGTTGAGTCAACAAATAATTGCACAAATATAGATCAGTTATATAGTACAATATAATCTATGAAATGGTTTATACTATGTGTAATAAGACACAAATTCCCTGGCGTCAATCAAATATCTCCAACTGTGCCACACGCCGCAGGTATCACTTTATGAGTCGTCGTCATACTCTCTGTCATTCTTTTGGCCTTAGACTCACTGACGAATTCCCTGTGCCAATTAAATGTCGCTTTTAGATTGTCATGCGGTCACAGGCACAGAGACATTCTTATTCGCATGACAATGCCGCAATGGTAATGAGCCAAGGCGCTCAGGACAAGTCATTCACTCACTCACCCGGAGAGCTCAGCGTGTGCTCTCGCATGTCCTGCCAAAGTAAATTAATTGCAGAGCTCTGAAAACAGAGAACTCTGTGTGCCCCATTTTCCTATCCCACCTTCTTCTTACTCTCATTCTCATTCTTCTTCTTTGACTTCTGCTCGTGCAGCTGATGTGCAAATTAACATTACTATCAACAATAAGAATAAGTGCTCGGTCTTGCACACAACTTGCTTAGATTAATCGGCCTGATTAGCTACACGCATATACTAAGCCCCCAAGTCCTTCCCATTCCCGCACTTCCTGCACTACACTCTGCAACATATCCGGCCTTGCCTATTCATTATGCAATTATTTTGAATGACTCTTGTAAGTGATATTTCCGGGGCCTTTCAATGTGTATATTTCAGTAGCTCCTACTATGTTTAGTACGTTTGGGGTATGCATTTCATTTGTATCCTAACTGTTTCTGCTACATTTGTCTCCACGTCAAATGAGGTTAATGGGGAAAGGGTCAGTTGGTTCTCCAGTTATGCTGAGTAATTGCTGCAGTAAAGGTTAAGCTATTGTTTAGCAACAATACAATTATGGCATATCTATAATGGGAAACAGCAGCGAATGCAGGTTAAGTTTTCTTTTATGATTATTTAATTAATCGCTACTTTTCGTTATATGAAAATAGATAAAATCATTAGAAACAGTTTACTTATTTAGCTTTTAATAATTTTATATTAATTTATTAAAGAATTATGCCAAATAAAAATGTCAGCTCATTTTCAACAAAGTTGGTTCCGTTCTTGGTGTATTTTTTTTCGTTTGAATATGGCAACTGTGATTTCAGCAGTTAAGCCTATCGATCACAGAGTGTTATCGATGTATCGCATGGCCTGCAGTGTTGTGTTGTGCTGTGCTGTGCGTTAGTGTTGTATAACACATCACGCTATCAGCTGTTCTTTGTTTGCCGCAACATGCCGATCATATGCTTGATTTTAGTTTTGCCTTTTTTGGTGTCAAAGCAAGCGTGGTATCTAATCTATTAGTCATCGATTCAGTATTGTTAGATTAATGAAAAGATTGATGTGTGCTTCAGTCGGCAAAGAAAACTGTTACCTAAAACATCATGGAAGTGAATATTTTGGATTTGAACGATTACTGCCTAAGCAGTATACTAAAATATCTGGATATGAAAGATCAAGTACGATTTGCACAGACTTGTACACGATTCCGTGAAGTATTGCGGGATTGGTCTCCGGTGCTCTATCCGGAATTTGAGATAAAGCGAACAAACGATACAGACGACGATACTATAAAATGGCAATATGAATTGTTTTGCATAATCTGTGATGTGATTAAGCGGTTGTATCTGGACATACGGCAAGTGGATGACGCTACGCCTCTGCAGGAATGTTTCTCGATTGACAATCTCTGCGAGCGGATCAAGGAAATGGATAGCTTGGAGCATGTTGCTCTGCACGAGGGCAGTCTGTTTGGTCGAATGAAATTGGGTGCTAATACCATAAGGAATCAGATTATAGAGAAAACGCTGGGAGCTCTGGAGTTTCTGCCTCAAATAAAGAGCGTTAGTGTTAGTTGCAGAACAGACATGTGAGTCTTTATAGTATAATCTACAACATTACAAATATAATCTAATTTCCTATTATCAGATACAAAGCCTTGAGTTTGTTACAAATGAAATTCCTGCAGAGACTCTCCATAGATACTAAAATGCCTTCAGAAGCTTTGGTCGAAATCTGTCAATCCAATACAAATCTACGTGTGCTATGGCTCAGAGAAGTTGTTGGCGAACTAACTGACATTGTGCCTCATTGCCAGAAACTGGAGGAGATTGCCTTTGCCATGTTTGGTAACCATAAATCATATGCTGCACTCGCCGACTTGCCAAATATCAAGAAGGTTATCATAAAGGGAACCAATGCAACGTCGCCATGCGCCAAGTCAATGGAACTTTTTGATGCATTTGCTGCTAAAAGTCCAGATACCACATTGCAGAGTTTGATATTATACTCTACGCTGAATCTGGAGGAGACGAGTAAACTTATTCAACTCAAGCATTTGAAGGAACTGCGCTGTTCATTCGACGATGCCGATTGCATGGATTTGTTAACAGAACTCACTGAACTTGAGGGACTTTACATAATGCTGGGACGTTCGGGTGCTGGCTCCAAGGAATGTCTGAACATACTAAAATCCTGCAGGCAATTACAGCGTCTGCACATCAACTCAAATCTATCCACAGAGTTTGTAGGCAAGGCTCTAGACGTCTTAGCGAAGGTTCGAAATATCGAAAAGCAGAAACCATTGCAATTGTATTCAGCAGGTGTAATGCATTTATGTAACGACGACGAGGTAAGTTACTGATCAATTGTCATTAATCATGCTTACATACTGATTGTCTTTATAATTCCAGGAAAAACTTGTTGATAATGCATACTGTACGCTAGTGAATCAGTCCGAATACCTGCGCCCTTTACCTTGGAAGTTTTTTAAGTAGTTTAGGACTATTACAGTATAACTTATGGTTAACATTTAAGCAATATTACCCAGTGCTACTTTAATTAAAATGCTCTACATTTATTTCATTATAATGTTTCAAAACTGCTGCCCATATATCATAGACCCTATCTGGAAATATAATTTATAATTGTAACAATTAACTTAAAAAATGCCTCGCATTGCTCTGTGGTAATATGAATTATAGGCTGGCGAATTACCACCAATTCGCTCGACATAAATCTACACATAATAATGAGAGATTAAAAATAAATATTTAAAAAACTGGCAGAGGCCCAGACAAGCACACACTTCCCCTCTGACGTCACGGCTCTGCATGACTGATGCGCTGAGTCCGCAGATTAAAATACCAACAAAATTAATGAAGAAAATTGAATTGAATATAAACAAAAAGAAAATGGAAATGTAAATGTATATTACAACGGATCAATTTAAGACTGGGAATAGTGTGGAACGCTGGCACGCCGTGATCTGGATCTGAGCTACTGCTAACCCCCCGTTTGAGGCCTTTGGCTCGGTGCCAGGTGAGTGTGTGTGCTGTTGTTTTTTGTTATTGAGGCACCAAGCATCATGTAATTAGTTGCAACAGCCAACGAGTGAAAAAGAACTAAATAAATTCTACAGAATGTGCATAAAAAATTATTTACTCGTACGCATGGACGCAGCTCAATGTAAACTTAAATTATTATTTCGAATACCCTAGGATTAGACAAAAGGGTATATAATGGTAGAAGAGAAGTCTAGAGTATGATAAGTAAAAGAAGATGAAGAGTAGAGTATAAGACAATTTCGATTGATTATATGTACACATATGCATAATATTCTATCTAATGTTCTTAAGGACCACAGGGTATTTACCTGTTCGCTAATCACTACTATAGTATGGGTACTTAATTTTAGCCGAAGCACTGTTGGCTTTTGTTTTTGTTAGATAATTTGGCAATGAACCAAAAAGCAACAACTGATTTGTACAGGTGTGAAAAGTCTGTGATCAAATGGACGGAAAGGCACAGCCTATGACCATGCGCTGACTTGTCTATCGATGGAGAGAGTTCCTATACGGCAGATGTGAGAAAGATCATGCCCTTAGTCCACAAATAGAAACAATCACACCTGTACTAATTGCGCCTGTCACTGCGACTCTTCCATATATAAAAACTTCCCTTTGTGATGTCGATTTTTAATCTTATTTTTTTACTACTTTTTAAGAGGATTTACTCGAAATACTTGATCCGTTTGTGGGTCAATACGATTGTGGTTTTGGCCTTTGAAAAGTTGGTAAAGTCAACATTAAACAGATTGCCCAACGCACGGCACGCGTCGCTTGGCCACGCCCACTGTGTGTGTCAAACACGCTAATTTACTGTTACATTATTTACATACACACACACATAGAGAGACTACTATAAAGCTGAAAGGTTGTCACTTTGGAGGCGTTAGGCGGTCGCTCGTTTTGTGGCGTTGAGACCGAGGGAGACACATAATAAGAAAAACAACGAAGAACAGCCTTAAAGAGGCGGAGAGGAGGGCGCAAGGGGGCGACAGGGCGCATGAGCAATGTCTTCGTTTGTTGGCAACATTTGAATTGAACTGAGCATGTTGCCAAGCATAATTCTCGCTATTCTTTCTCGAAAATAAACAGACTAATAATAATAATAATTATTTAAATTTGTTTATATTTATGGCATGCATTAGTGAGTGTTGCCAGCCTTGTTTATGGCATAGTTGCCATAAAGCACTCAGAATGTTGCTAAGCCTCGAGCTGGCAACACGAATGCGTTCCACAAAGTTTCCCGCCAATTACAGGCCAAGCCGAAGTGTATACAAACAAACGCACACACACACAGAGACATACACACACTGTAGCAACCCCGAAAAGCCACAAAGCAAACATGAACGGGTGGGGGTGGGTTGCCTTCAATTGGGTTTGGGTTTCAGTCGTCACCTGACGGCGGCAAAGAGCGTAAAACTCAAGCTGAAACCAAAAGCCGGCAACCGGCTCTCCGTGCTCCCACCAGCACCCCACCCTCCCCCTCTCTACGACTGGCATACAGCGCTGTTATTTACATTTTGTTTTGCCGGCATTTCCACAACGAGCGATGCCTGGCGAACGAACGGCAGCCGACGGCGGCCGAGAGCCCGTCGTGCGGACACTTCGTGGCTCGCCTTTACGAATCCATTCGACTAAATTCACATCAGTTGGCAACGGCCCGCGTGCTGATACGGACGTCTTTACTGCTCGAATTTTTGAATGAATTTTTGAAATAAGAAATTTGAATTTTGAGGTGCACGCGTGTGAGTGTTAGTGTTGGTGAGTGTGTGTGCCTGTGTGTTGATTTGTTGTTGTGTCTTATTTTGAGTTATCGCGATTCGTGGCTAAAAGTGCAATTAGTGTCGCTAGAGCAAATAAACACCAAACACAAAAATAATTTGTGCAATGAATTGAGAAATTGCACTAAAAACCAAATCGGAAAGATCAGCCTGAGCACGAGTTCCAAATAGTGTGTAAAATGTATTAAATTACTGTGAATTTTACAAGTGATATTCCAGCGCACAATCAGTTTCCCGTTTCCAGTCGAAAAGGTAAGCTCCAATCTATTTCCATTTGGCGATTTAATCAAAAAGAATGTCATCAATGCGAAAAATAGAAGCAGCCAAAGCGCGCATGTTAATTAAAGGCAGGCGAATATACTATAGTACTCTACACAAGGTCCACAAAAAATTGGCAAAAATTCCGTAAAAAATGTAGAGTAGAGTATCGGCTGTGTTTTGGAGGATGTCATGACCAATCCATCCATCACTCAATTGCCTGCACGAAAGTTGTTTTACTCGCTTTTTGCAGCTGGTGTGACATGAGCAGTTCTCTATTGCCCATAACACAACTGTGCATTAAATTTAATTTCGAAAATTTAAATTGAGAGCATACAATACAATGCACATGTGTTTTTCCCCACATGAGAGTGTGTGTGTGTGTGTGGAATTGCGTCAGTCTCACACGAATTCCAGAGGCCCAAACCCAGACCCAAGCGTCTGGCCTGTTAACGATAAATAATCAGCCGACTTCAGCAGACGCTTTGATTTTCGCCAGTGTCTGTCCGTTCCTGGTGCCATAAATATTTATGCAACTGGACGCACTTGTTTAAATAATCAGGCGATAGGCAGCACTTCATAAGCAACGGCCCCCCCCCATTCCACTATATATGTATTTGTATACCCTTTGCTTGGATCTGGTTCAATTATGATTACGTTGCGATTGCATACTCTCGCATCATAAACGGAATTGTTTATGGCTTTATGCAATTTGCATGGCCACGCCTCTCAATTAAAACTTCTACCTGCCGCCCCTTAGTGAGTGAGTGAGTCGACAGGTGAATGCGAAATTATCCCACATTGTTTTGATGTTATCAGCTGAGTTTGGTTTACTTTGTGGCTGTTGCCCGTTGCATGTTGGCTAACAAAATAATTGACAAAACAAATCATTTACGTGGCAAAAGTTTCAGGCCCATTCCGCCGTACTTAGTGGAACAGAACACGCTACTATACTACTTAGTAGTGCAAGAGTATGACTGTTTGACGACATCCAAACGAAAGCCAAACAAAAGAAATGTATCGCAGAATGTATTCAAAAGAAGCAAACAAAAACTATGTATATAAATAACAGCATAATAATGAGAGACAGACAATAAAGTGCATATAAATTCGCAAATATTATTTGCCAAAAGGCGACAAAAGAATTAAACACAAATACGAATACATACAGCGCAGACTGTTGAAATTCTATGATTGATGAGCTATCTGAGATTATTTTCACAGATTTACCCACAGCTCTCCCTGTATGTTTATTTAAACATTAATTAAGCGTACTTAAGCACTTATGGGCGGTAAAGATTTTTATCTAAAACAACCGCAGATTAATTTATAATACAAAATATATTTCCGTATTTCTTTCTTGAAAATGAAAAGTATTTCCACAAGCTTTTCCTTTCTTGTTATTATTAACATATCAAAAGTGAAACTTATTATGTTTTTAGTGATAAATAGTTTCTTTTTTTTCTTTGGTTGTTGAAAAATGTGAAATATTCATTTCATGTTAATAGATCGTATGTGAAACATGTGCTGTTGAACATTTTCCATTTCCATTTTCCATTTTGCAACCATAAATCTTATTGACTTGCTCTTGATGGCGGGCTAAGTGCCAGCAAATACCTTGATTGATTGCTGTTTCAAATGTTATCTAAAATGAGATAAATTCTGGTAATTAAGTATCATTTATATGCCATACAGAATTACAATTCGATTGGTAATTGTAAACGCAATAAATGCGCTTTAAATCATATTATGCTCCAAACCGCAAATATTCCACCTCGCCCAGGGTGTTTATTTGGTTTGTGGCTCACAGTCGATTGCCTGATTTACACACCACACACACAACAGTCGACATGTTAACAAGTTGTTAAGCACACACACACACTCTTTGCAGGGCAATTTTTACAGCCTACTCGTATTTTTGGGTAAAAATCCCAACATTTATTGCTATTAGTTTTTGGTTATTGCCCGCGTCGATACACGTAGTTCCCTCACGAAACCAGCGGTACTTACTCCCCCACCCCACTCCACACCCACTTATATGTGGTGTGGAATTATGGCCAGTAAATGCTACTAGGCCTGACAAATGTCGGCTCAAGTGTCTGGCTCCCCCACAGCGTTTATTACAATCGAATTGCGGATGCATGCCTAAAAGCAGGCAATAGTTTTTATAGCATTCATATTTGTGTAATATGCTGAAAGTAATGGCAATATAAGTGTATTTATTAGACAGTATTTCAGGCATACCGATTGGGAATTTGTGGTATCAAATATGCAGTACTATATTTAAAATTATTTTAATTAATATTCATGCATTAGTAAGGCTAGAGTTTGTGTTTAAATATGGGCATAATACTTGGTTATCAGAGGTAAAAGAAAGCTGCCATTTAATCGTTAAGATTCCTAGTACATATATCTCAAAGATTTTAGTATTTTGTTATGTCTATTAATATTGCATCTGAATATCATAAGAATGTAATCTTTCAATAAGTTTCTTAAAATTCCTATATAAGAATTATTCATAAGGAAGTTAAGATCACTCTTTGTAGACTTCTCTATAACTTTATTCAAATTGAAATCTAGATTTTTTTGGTTCGACTTTTTATGTGCTTATTTGACATGGCTATAAACTGTATCTAGTAGTCTTGAATACTTTATATGGCACCTTCTGGGATTTGGTACAATAAGAAGCTGTCTATTTGTTGATGTTGCTGCTGTTGCTGTTGATCTTGCTGTCTATGTGGCTGTTGTCCTTGAGAGCATGTGTGCTCTAGTGACGATTGCACAAATAAATAGAGTCTGGCATGGATAGATAGTTTATACTTTTTGGAAATAGTTTCCGTTTATGACGTCGATTAGCGCGTGAAGAACTTTATGGCATTTTAATTGTTTTGGTGGAATTGCCATAGACTCGTATTTGGTACAGTTGCGACTAATATGAATGCGAGAGTTTATCTGGATTTAGGCCAATCAGGCCATCTGCCTGCTGAGCCAATCGCCACTTGGCCAATCAAGTTTTCCACGCCGTTTTTTCCGCTTTGCTGTTTATTTATGCGATCTTAATTTATATACTCTCTGTTCTCGTGAGCTACTCCGACACAAAAAGCAGAAATTGTAACGAAAATAATAGTATAAAAGTTTCAGCGGCTTTGTCATCGTCGCCCCGCAGTATAATTACCCAACAACGCAATTGTTGAATCGCAAAATTAAAAGTAGAAATGCAAAAAGAAATTCCCCACATTTTAGAATAGTTTGTGTACTTACTGCAACAGTTCCGGCCTCTGCAACACCTGCCCCTGCAACTGCAGCATCAAAGCGCCCGTCGTATTGGCTTTTCATCTGAACAGACCCCCTCCTCCTCCTCCCTTCGAATTGCAGCTATTAAATGCAAATATCAAAATTATATTTATGACGTGCGAGACGGGGGCGAAATGATGGAGAATTCCAAGCATACAACTTGCAACTTGCAGGTGCCTAAATTCTGCTGAATTTATGATCTGTGCATTGTGGGTTAATGTGACCGTAAATTGCCAGTTTGAATTAAACAAGATGCTTCGCACAGTGGGCAAGGTCGTATGACCCTCTAAATGCCGCGAAGGAAGAAAAACAATACAGCAACTGATGCAACAAAGAGACAAAGGTGAAGAGGCAGTGGCATGCCTCAATTGGTGTCATTCAGCTAATGAGACACGAGAAGCCCAATTAAAAGTAGAGCTAAAAATAACACGTGTCTGCTTTAATTACAATTGAAAATGTGACGTTTTTACATTTGAGATACTTTAGTTTAAATTTTAATGAATATGCAAATATATTCAGTTTATTCACAAAGTTGTCTTTGCCTACTTTACCACTTTCCATTTTCTAAAGTACATATATTTTCTCCTAAATAAAATCCAACAATTACACTAACTTAACTCAATATTTCACTTAATATTCTTTGGCTTGCATCGACTATTTGTTTGCAGTGTTTATGTCTGACATTTAGACGTCATAAACTCGTATTGAACGGGCTAAAGATACACAGAAATATAGTGCATATAAATAAAGTATTATCTGATTGATGCTTTCCTGTCAGGAAATCATTTGCGAATGGCGTGAAATATATACTCTCACCGCCTTTTGTAGTCGACTTTGTACTCATGGGGTTTACGTGTTTGGTTTCATGTGCCAAGGATTCGAATCGAATACGATATTGATTCGAGTCGAGTATAGCGAAATAATTAGCAACTAGTAAGTGGGGAAATGTTTGTTGGTTCATAAATTCAACGCTGACATTTCATGTCAAGGCTCAAGCATGGAATCGATTGATAAATTAATCAAAATTAGTCCTTGAAAGTGCATAATAAATATTTATAGGATTTCTGCCAGACTAATACGAGGATGATACTCTTACTTAACTTGGCGTGTCTTGGCGCAAAGTTTTCAATTTCAACTGCAATTTAAACGTCCATCAATAACAGCGAGAGAAGTCAGTGAGTCGGGGAATCACTAGGGGTGTTCCGACTGGGCAAATCGCCAGCAAAACGTTAAAGCACAGATTAAATTGTGTACGCTGGGCCATATTTCATGTTAGGGATACTAAGCCGAGAAATGAACTCGGTCTGACAACGAAGCCACTTAAGAATCAGACCATAGCAAGTGCTTGCCTCATTCTCTGTGTGTGTGTTGGGTGTGTGTGTGTGTATGGGAGGGTGCCACTGACAAATGAAGACTGACATTTACAAAACAGTTGAGAAACAAAACCAAATCATTCTTCGTGCAACTTGTCGCGACAGTTGAGTTTTTAAAAGCAACTTGTTGTCATAAGGCCGCGATGTGAGTCTGTACTCTCTCCTGCTTGTTTTTTATTTTGTTGTATGCTGCAGTTCATTTGAGGAGTGAGGAGGGGTGAGGAGTGGGTGGGCTGTGTACGTGAAAGATTTAAAATAAAACCACTTAGCGGCAGCTCTGTTTTTTTGACAATTGCCAAGGCTTTAGGTATAACGTGATAAAGTGTCCTAGGGGACTCAGAATGCTGCCGTTTGCTTAGATGCAAATTTAAATATATTTTACAAATTTTAAATAAAGCAGAAAAATATTTTATTTAAATTTAAATTATTTACTTAATCATAGCAGATATTTTAAATATATTTCAATAATTTTTAAATGTGAAATTTAAATTGGTATAAACGCCTAATCAAAGCCAGATATCTAAAATATATTTAAATACTTATTAAATGTTATACTTAAATTGGTATTATCACTTAATCATAACCTAGACATATCTATCTTTTCATAATAATATTAAGATGAATTCAGTCTAAAATTTGTTGACAATTGCCAAAGCTTTAGGTATACCATAACGTGATGAAGTGTCCTAGGGAACTCAGAATGATTCAGTTTATTTAGTGTTAAATTTAAATATATTTTAAAAACTTTAAAGTTAGCACAAAGATCGTTTATATAAATTCAAAATACTAGTTAATCATGGCAGATAGTTTAAACATATTCTAAAATTTTTAATGAAATATTTTAATGATATTTAATTAGCTTTAACCTTCATAGTATATGTATTTATCTTTCATTTACCTTAAGTCGAATCTTAATATATTAAACAGATTTTAAAGATCGTTTATTTAAATTCAAAATATGAGTTAATCATGGCATATATTTTAAACATATTTCTATATTTATTATTAAAATATTTTAATGATTTTTAATTATGTTTAACCTACACATATTTGTCTTTCATCTAGCTTACTTTAGCCTCGCCTTAGCTCAATTACAGCATGTTATACCATTTCAATCGAGTTCATTTATTTTGACTGCAATTTAAACAATTTATGTCAATCCACAGGCAAGTCAAATAAATTGAAAATACTTCGGTGTACTAGCTAATCAAATTAATTAAATTGCAGCACATGCTCTGCCTGTCTAGGTGTAGATTTTCAGTGTGGTTCACTTAAGGCACATTTCATTTGATTTGAATATAAATAAAAACGCTGAGGTTTGCGAAATGTTTGTGTTATATAAATATTTATAAACAACTTAGCATAATTATAGTAAATAAGCAAAGCGAAATATATGTATGTACATTAGAGAAATACATGAACTGTGCTATTACAACAACAACAATTGTAGGAGGAGGCTGGGGGAGACACCAAAATAGACTAGACAACAACCATGTGATTGCTGTGTGCATTTGTTGTCCACCTGCGGCGTTTTTAAAGTGCTACAACAACATCATCATGCTCATTATTACGATCATCATCATCATTATTATGATAATTATGAACATCATCATCAGACTGAGCATTGTCTCTTTGGCCTGTCCATTTCAATGGATTTTATTTTGAATTTTTAGCGCAGTTTTCATTATTAACTAAAAACTGTCACTTGGACACAACTCATGCACACACCTTGCCACACACACACGCACACACACGCACACACACGCACACACACATGCAATGAGGCGTTGATTTGAATGTCAGGCTGGCAAGTAGTCAAGCATTCAAAACACTCACTGTTCACTGTTCAGCATTCATTATTCAGCCAGAGGCAGGCGACAGCGGAAATTCTCTCGCATGCGTTGAAAGTTGTCAACTACAGACAGCGTGCAACAGCAACATGCAACAAGTTGTCTGCCAGCAACAAAATGGCGGAAACGTGTCGCTGTCGTCGTCGTCGTCGTCGTCGCCAGACACTTGAATCAAAGTTCCATTTTAGACGCCACTAAATTTATGAAATGCATTTTTAAACGCAACTTGCAACTTTTTTATTGCTCTGAGAGTTGCCCCAAGTTGCCGCTGCACAGCATCCTAATTGTGGCAAAGTTTAGCACACGCTTCATATCCTGGTCTAGGCACTGATAGTTCCTGTTCCCTCCCCCTCCTGTCTGTCTGCCTGCGCCTGTGCCTGTGCCTGTCGCTGTTCATTGACTTTGGCAGCAACAAGAGCTGCAACAACGTTGGTTGTGTTGCCTCAGGACACACACACGTGTCTGTGTGTGTTTGGTGTAACGCACTGTGACTTTGTTTTTAATACACTCCAGTGGCCGCTGCATCGATCGCCAGGACAAACAAGCCTCCTGTCGCCCCTCGTCCGTCCTCCGTCCGTCTCCCGTCTCCTGTCTCCGGTCGTCTGTTGTCGTTGTCTGCCACAGCCGTAGTTCATTACTCCTCCAGCATGTCCTGTGGCCACTGTCGGAGTCGGAGTCGGAGCCTCTGTCTCTGCCCCTGTGCATTGACTTTTCATGCTCATATTTTTACGCCACGCACTGCCACACGCCTGGACTGTGGGCAACGTCAAGCCATGACAAAGATTATCAATAACCAAAGACATGGACACGGTCTTATTGAGTTTGTCTGCCGGCGGATATTGGCCACGTTTGACGCCCTTAATCCACTATTCAGACTATGTTTAAACTATTTACTAGCCACATCAATAACAATCTATGGCAGTTCCAGTGTAGTGGATACATTTTACAATTCTGCTGCATTTCTATGGCAGCTTCGGGCCTTGGCTTTACGCTCATCGATTAAGCGTTAAATTGTTATTACCATGCGACTATTTAGGCCAGGGTAGTACCCGGGCAACCCCTTTGGGTCAGTCAGTCATGCAAGCAGAAAGCAGACAGTTTTAAGTGGTGGATAAAAGGCAACTAAGTGATACTCTATAGAAGGAAAATAACAGTTGATTCATTTTAAATTAATTCATATTAAATTTGCTATATTAACGCTAAAAATAATAGACAGAATTTAATTTCATTAAAGATTATATTTTAAAAATTATATTATAGTTATATTCCCATTTTATTTATCTAGTTTATCACATTAAAAGTTTGGTGACTCCGCTTAGAATTTGAATTCCATTCACGTGCTCTTGAGACGCAGCCAACTTAATACCAGCTTGTAACAGCGCAGCATTGAGACGCAGCCAACTTAATACGAGCTTGTAACAGCGCAGCGTTGAGACGCAGCCAACTTAATACGCGCTTGTAACAGCGTTGCCAGATCGGTAATTATTTAAAAATACTAGCGCGCACTTTAGAGCTGCTCAAAATCCAGATCGATACTAATTTCAACCTAGGCTTATTGTTGCCAACTTAATCAAATAGCAAAGTATACTTAATACGTTATTAGAGTATATTCAAACAAGCCGTCTGTTTTCTGTTTAGTCTGTTGTAGAACTTCTGGCAACGCACAAACATGCTCGGTACTCAGTGCTCACACTCACACTCACACTCCTCCGGCTGCTCACATTCATGGCTTGGCTTTGAATGTTTGGCATTTTGGGCCGCATCATCATAATTTTGCACCAGGCGTAAAGCAGGAAGTTTTGTGCGCTAGAAACAAGTAGCCAGAGTCAAAGTGATGAGACCGGAGATGGGAATGTCGGGGGATGGGGGCAGAGATGTAGCTACTATATCTGGCTATACTATGGGCAAGCTTGTCATATCCTGTTGACGTCGCTGACAGACGCGCAACGGCTCAGGTAGCCACAGCCCCGGGGCAGCAAGTGAGGGAAGAGTGGGGGAACGGAAGTGTGAAATATTTTTCTAGCACTTTTTGTACCTTTTCTACAAATGGAATTTTTTCGCTAGAGCGTATTTTATTGGCATTTTGTAGAAAATTTGTGGCCGGGCTATGAAAATGCCACGAATTGCGTTCTACTCAACAATTTTTCGTATTAAATTCTCTATTCTCGGTAGTGGGGGAGATTTTTGGCAGTACACTGGAAATCTTAATTAAGCTGCAAATCGTTGTACATTAGAGTTTGGTGCACAGTGCGTATAATTGATTTAGCCAAATTGTTAAACGAATCAAAGTTGGCAAATTGCGCGTGCCCCTAATGTGGCATGTGTGTGGGCTACCCCTTTTAATTTTACTTTTACGCACACGTTGCATAAATTTGCAGCATGTTGCATAATTGTGCGACAGTTGTCAATGAGTTGCAATGCGACTCGAATTTGCATACAATTGCAATTTGTGACTTTTGCAACAAGTTTACACCAGGGAGTCCAAGTCGAACATTTTTGCCGAAAATTGTGGACAAATTAAACCGAATTCAATTACCAATTTGCGAGTAGTTTGAAATAGGCAAAGAATTTATATGATTTTCTATGGAATTTACTGCGTAATTATTTGCAGTTAATACAACAATTAAGTGGTATTATTTGAATATTTACATACATATGTATGTTGTTCTTGGAAAATGTTGAAATATATTTGTGAGATTTTTAATTAAGGAACATTATACTATAAACATTTCTAATGTTGCTAAGTTCCTTTGAATTCATAGTATTGTTTTTTAAATACTATTTTTCAGAATAATTTAACAAGCAGTAAAACTAATTCTCTTTAATTTATATATGTATCTTGAATAGGCAAAAAAATACTATTCATTTTTGTGTAAAAATTTCTATTTGGTTAATTTGTGTTAAATATTTTTACATATTTTTTTAATGTTTCCCATTAATTGCTGATTTATTTATTGATTTTCGCTTTGCTTTATTTTCATATTTATTAGTAATATAATTTTAATAGCTGTCTGTAGCTGACAATTAACTGCGCTTAAATGAAAACTAAATATTTAAAATTACAACTAATATTTGATAGGGGCACATTCCACATTCCACACTTGTCAGCGCCATTTTTATTGCCACAAGTGTAGTCGGTGTGTGCCAAAGGTGCTTGTTTCAGATTTTTGCTTGATTTTCTCTGCTAATTAAATAAAACTAATGCCAGACAACAAAATGTCATACTATTTGCTAGCTGCAGCAGGGTTGGGAGTGAATCTACCCCATGCCCAACGCAGCTTTGTTATACCCATGGCATGGCTGTTGATGCCACGAAATTTGGGTCAATTATGCGATTTGTCGCGCCACAGATACAAAACATGACGACGATGATGACGACGACGGGGCACATCCATCAGTCGCAATAGGCACGCATGTCACTGGCATTGAATTGCTTTTTAGTGTGTGCAGTGGAGGGGACAGAGTGTAGGTGTGGGTGTGGGTGTATGGGTGTGCTCTCCTGTCTTTGGCAGATGCACAGCAGGTTGCCTGTGCGTAATTATTTGTCAAATTCACACTGGGCACAGTGGCCACCACTAACGAGCAACAGGCAGGCAGATGGACAGACAGACAGACAGACGGACTGACAGACAGGCAGACGGACAGACTGACACAAACATACCCTGCTCGTACATAGGTGTACTCATTCCACGCTCATCCCACGCTACGCATTTTGGCAATCAATCAACAGCTCAGGCGTTTTGCCTCATTATGACCACTGTGCAAATAAATTCATATTGTTTATGATTAGGCCTGTCTATCAGCACTTCCGCTCGATAACAAACTAACGGGAAGTAATTATCAGCCATACTTTCCTAATAAGCTTACCATAACATAGGCTAACAAATTTTTGAATTGCCGCCCAAAAGTATGCAATGCTTTAATCTCGCTGCCCTTTGTTGGTCTGCTGGCCTGGCCCATTGGAGTCATAAATATTTATCCGGCATAAATCACACGGTTTTTTTGGTTATACATATTTTATTTACAATTTTTATTACATTTTTTTTGTAACAGTAATTATGTGTTAATATAAATAAATTGTAAAATAGAGCATATACTTTTAGTTTAATGGGTGTCTATTAAATCAAAATAATAAACACGAAAAGCACATTTTGGCAAAGGTTTGTTGCATTCAATTAGCAGTTGCTTATGTTGTATTAAATTATTCAATAAATTAAAAGTTAAACAAGAACCTACGCTCGATTTAGTAGCTCAGAAATGCATACAAAGCCATTTCACTGTTTCTCTTTTCCCTACTTGCCCTTCTTGCTTATTTACTTTGCACTTTGCACAATTGGAAGACCTCCCAAAGCAACAAATTTCTTGATACTTAAAGCATTTTAACAATTTCCTCGGGTGAATTTCAGTACAGGTGTGCCGATAAGGTTAGTCTTTAGATTGGCGCTGCCTAGACTCTCTTATCTGGCGCCGAACTTAAAAAATCATCTAGATTTATTTACAATTAATTATATTATTTCCTTTTAACTTTTTAGAGTATGATTTTTCCATAGAAATTCTAAACGCATTTGTCATACAATTTCTTTTTTTCCTATTGGCTCTGCACTACATGGTTATATGTTGTATATATGTATATAGTTATGTATATTCATATCAACTCGTAGACTGTGGCCCCCCTCCAATGACGCGCTCCGTTTATAAATTTAATGCGTTTGCCCCCCACACACACGCACACACACAACGACAACAATAAGAATACTGTGTGACGCTCTCTTTATCTCTGCTCGCGCTCTCGCGACTATCGACTCTCTCCACTCTCCACTCTCTCGCAACTGTAACTGTAACTAAAGCATACGAATTTTTGCAAACTTTTCTTCGCTTTGTTCTCACTCCCCCCTCTCCCACTCCCACTCTCCGCTGCTTTGTAACAAAACAAAAATAAAACAAAACACAGACGACTTCTTCGCCTTAGAGCAGCACGCACTTGCGTTTGTTGGGGCGACGTATGGGGGGACAGAGCACGGAGCGAATGGCCTCATCGAAGACCGTCTTGAGGCCCTTCTGGGTGAGCGCGGAGCACTCCAGATACTTGACTGCGGCAATCTCCTTGGCCATGGCCAGACCCTGGGGATAGGTGATGGGCGTCAGCTTCTTGTCCTTGAGCTTCTCGATCGTCTGTTTGTCGTCGCGCAGATCGAGCTTGGTGCCCACGAGGATGATGGGCACATTGTTGCAGTGATGACGCACCTCGGGAAACCATTTGGCACGCACGTTCTCGAACGAGGCGGGATTGACCAGCGAGAAGCAGATGAGGAAGACATCGGTCTGTGGATACGACAGCGGGCGCAGGCGATCGTAGTCCTCCTGTCCAGCCGTATCCCAGAGGCCCAGATTAATGGGCTTGGCATCGACCATCACATTGGCCGAGTAATTGTCGAACACCGTCGGTATGTACTCCCCGGGGAAGGCGTTGGTGGTGTAGCTGATCAGCAGGCAGGTCTTGCCCACGGCGCCGTCGCCAACAACAACACACTTGATGGCCTGCATGACGTCGTCGTTTGAGTTGTTGTTGCTGTTGTTGTTGCCTTAGTTTCTTTTTGTATCTTTTATAGGTAGTTTATTAATTTACACTCGCACACACACACACACACACACTGACAGACAGTTGCTCTGGTCGTGGCAGAAGTGTGAGGGAGGTAGCGGGTTCAACAAGTTTTGGCGATTATACAACTACGGGTGTATTTTTCGCTCACGCACTCACACAGATACACACACACAAGCACATACGGTTACGCTTAGTACGTGCGGTTAGTTAATCTTTGTTCTGCCGTTGATTAATATTTATTGATAAGTTTTGTATGCAGTTTGCCACTTGTTTCTGATTTAATTGTGGTCACACAGAAAATATCTTGCACGAGCAGCCAAGTCCAGCAGAAAAACACACCCAAACGCTGTGAAATCGACGCTGTTACTGAGCGCAGAGAGCGTAAAACAGAAAATTTTGTGCTGCTATCGTTGTTGTTGCCGCTCGCTCAACAGCTGCGCGCACATACTCACACTGGTTATCTCGCTTGCGCACACATTTGTCGGCTGCCAGAGCAAAGTATGCCGCGCACGCTCCCACACAGCAGACAACAGTGGCGGCCGCACACAATAGGCAGAGTGCCGAACGCTGCGTGAGTCATCACTGGTTGTTGTTGCGATGACTGTGATGACGATCTGCCAAAGAGAGCGGACGCAGCAGACAAGAGAGCGTGACGGCGCTCTTTGCTTGTCGCGTACACCTGACCTTGCTTTGGTCTTTTTGGACGAGGTTTATTTATTTTTTCTATATTTGTGCGCCGTTTCCATGAAATTTTCTTCGCCAGCATTGAACGCACCGTTAGCCTGGGACAAAATGTATAAAAGAAATAAAAGAAGACAAAAAACGTGTTACAGAGTTGTGTACACTTGAATGTACATACATATGTATGTATGGTATGTACATGTGTTTGTTGTTGGTTTTTGCGTCTGCATCCGACTGTTTTAATGGACCACAAAACTGCATCGACAGCAACAACAACAGCAACAAAAACAACGCTTGTTGTGGTCACTAATACCGAAATCGAAACCAAAACCCAAACCGAAAACACCGCAAGCCCTCTTGCAAAAACCGTGAAACCGAAAAAGCCAAAATCAAATCCGCATCCGCGTCCACATCCGCGACGGTCAGCAGCGATAGCCAAAACTGCAATGCCAAGCGCTGTTTGTGCCTGCTTCCGTCACACCGCTCCGCTCCCCCTCCCCCTCCTCACATTTTTGCATATCACAAATTGTTAAAGCAACCCAGTTTGGCCTGAAAACTCAATGCAACAACTCTGTGCAACATTTTCCCATATTTTTAGACCCTGTACTTTAAAAAAGTACAAAAGGGTCTATTAAGATTGTGCAAGTCCGAAATGTATGTAACAGGCAGAAGGAGGCGTGGCAGACCCAACAAAGTATATATATTCTTGATCAGGACGACGAGCTGAGTCGATCTAGCCATGTCCGTCTGTCTGTCTGTCTGTCTGTCCGTCTGTCCGTCTGTCTGTCCGTCCGTATGAACACCTAGATCTCGGAAACTGTTAGAGCTAGAGACATCATATTTGGCAGTTAGATGCCCCTATAGTGTAGGTAGATCAAGTTTGTTTTAAATTTTTGATACCTCCCCCCCTCCCCCAAAAACCTCGAAAAACTGCCACGCCCACAATTTTAAATATACAAACTTGTGTTTTGGCGTACGATAATCTTATGATAATCTTTATCTGCGCTGTGAATTGTGGCTCAATCGGATAATAAACACCGGAGATATTCAAGATTCGATTCCCTGCAATTGGTAAGGGGGGAGCAGCGCGAGCGTATGTGTGGTTGCATGCGACTTTACGATATGTGTGCATGTGTGAGTGTTTGTTAGCGTGTGTGCGAAGGAAAGTACAGGGTCTCCTACTGTCGGTTGAATCCGACTGTAGCTTTCCGAGTTTTTTTGAAGTTAATTTCTGTGGGTGTGCGTAATTGGATAATTAAATGGCAGCAGAAAATTGTTGTTTATAATAAATTTACATAAATATTTTAAATGGATAATGCAATTGATTAAAAAAATTATTTACACCAATAAAAACGGTAAATGCTCAAGTGTTAACGTTATCGGCCAGAGCTAATCGCTTAATGCTGATGATTGTACTAAATTTAGTGGGAATATGATGACTGCATTCTAATTAGATGAACGTGCCTCAATTGGAGTGCGTTTTATCAGTGGTATCTTTACGATCAGCCATTGATTACTTTTTGAATAGATAAACAATTTGATAGGCTTATCAAACAGTTTAATTATAGGTTATGGAGAAAGCGGAAATCAGTGAGATTATTCGCAGTATAAATATAGAAAAATATATGTAATAAAAGTGATAAATTCTCAACTTTTATAATAAATGTACATAAATATTTTAAATGGATAATGCAATTGATTTAAAAATAACTTACACCAATAAAAACGGTAAATGTTCCAGTGTTATCGTTATCGGCGAAAGTTAATTGCTTAATGCTGATGATTGTGCTAAATTTAGTCGGAATATGATGACTGCATTCTAATTAGATTAACGTGCCTCAATTAGAGGTGAGTTTTATCAATGGTAGCTTTATGATCAAGCAATGATTACTTCTTGAATAGATAAAGATAATTTGATAGGCTTATCAAGCAGTTTATTTATAGGTTATGGAGAAAGCGATAAACAGTGAGATTAAATATAGAAAAAAGTGTATTAAATGTAATAAATTCTCAATACTCTCAACTTTTAATTTCTCCACTTGAATAAGTTTATTCATATGGGTTGTATTTATGCATATTTGTATATTAACCGTTACCGGTTCATTTCTCATGTGGCAACTCTGGCTGCTTACAGCGTGGCACTGCGGCATATTGAAGCGGAAAACTGTGGAAATAATTAAAGTGAAAGCGTGAAATATATGACAGAAAATGCAACAATTATTTGATTACTGTCACAGTCGCTGGCTCGGTAATTGGCGAAGTGAAATATATACATAAATATGAGCGAGAAGTACGCCCACACACAGGCCTCCACACACACACACACACACACACACACACACTTGCCACAGCTTGTGCCATTAACAGAAAGAGAGAGTGCGGGGCAGTGCTATTCATAATTGTTGTTGCAACAAAAGTGGCAGAGAAATGCATAACAAACTGAAAAATATGCACGCCATTTTTATTGCCACACCAGACACACACACACACTCTCACACATTGTTCGACTATAATGAATGAATGCACAGCTAAAGAACCGCAGTCTGAACCTATACCATTTTACCACTTTTCCACTCGTACACTTTCCCCACTTTTCCCACTTTGGCATTTTCCTTTGCTCGCCCCTGTCGACCCCAAAAAACAAATATAAGCCGCATGACTGCTGACCAACAATAAATTTAACACTTTAACTGCTGTGTAAACAAGTGAATGAAATCCGAGCTGGCAACGCTGCCATTACCGTTAACACTAACGGTTAAAGTAACAGTTGTAGTAATGGCCATACGGTAATGTGGTAATGCGCATATTTCCCTTTCGTGTTGCCAACTTTGTAATCTTTTGTAAACTCGGCATATTTATCAGCTCAATGACTGAAGATGTAAAGTATAATATGCAATTGAATGAATGATAAGTAATAATTGATATAATATCAATACCAAATTTGTACGAAATACTACTAAATAATAAAAATATTTTATTGATTCTTAGGTATTTTTGATAAACAATATCAATTATATTATGGATATTGCAAAAATCGCAAATTAATATGAAATTTGCCAAGTCATTCCCTTAAGCTACAGAAAAGTGTAGCATACTTTCGGGCTTGGTTGAAATTTCATTCCAGCTCAGCCCAAAAGGCTGCTACACTTTTTTCTTAACTCAACAGCATGACCAGGCAATTTTCATATTGAAAGGCGAATTTTACTATAGCAAGTGGAAATATATGTGTCGAAGTAGTTTTAAATTAGTGAATTATAAAATATAAAACATATTTTTCAAATAACTTTTATTTATTTTAAGTGCCCTAAGATCTGCCTAAATTTATAAAAAATTTACAGACTTTACATATAACACAAATAATTTTTATATTTACTTTATTACGAACTACATTCCAGGTATCTAGTATATACTATATTATATTATGATCTATAAATATCTTTAAGGAATATGTATTATGATCTATAAAATTTATTGTAATTCAATATATATCGAACATATTTATACATATAGGTACTTTAGTAAGACATCTTCCTTTCCCGTTGCTGACTATTCAATTATTCGTCCCTTAACACTTATTGAGTTCAGTTTGCGGCATTCGCAAATTTAATTTATTTAATGAGTGCAGCAATAAAATGCATTTACCGTCAAGTGATAAAATGTCATTTCATACGTACAAATGTAAATAGTATATCCATGAATGTATTTACTGTATATTTTTCATTTAAATGCCACATGTCGCTGCCAATTTGCAGCCCCTACCCCCTGCCCACTACCCCCCCTACCGCCTGCCTCGTCTGTCGTTAGAGTCGTTTTCCCGTTGACATGCTGCAATTATTAACTTTTATGCGACTGCTGCCATGACGCCGTGTGTTTGTTATTAATTTCTTGTTATTTATGCAAATAGTCGGCACTTAATACGCTCGTAAAGTATTACAATAAATTAACAGCATAAAAGTATCAAAAATAAAATAGAGACAGACCATAATGCAATTCCTGACACGTTTCAGGCTTATCGCTCTGTGCTGGAATTTAAAAACTACTCGTTTGTCCTTTTTGTTGCATACCGTGGGGCGTGAGGCGTGAGGCATTCGGGCGTCAGCATAAACTCCACTGAGTTATCGCCAGCAGACGTGTAGCCATCTCTGCTGCCTGTTGACCATACATATGGCGTAGTATAGAAAATGCCAGAGCATCGCTAGAAGATCCTCATATAGTTCACAGTTTCAGCATCTGTTTGGTTTGCTGAGGTCACGTTGTCTGTCTGACGACTGCTTATGAATAAAGTTGTTTGGCTGTTTGGCCTGTCAATACACATATGCCTTCCTCCCCCTATTCCCACTCCCCACCCCCCTTCAATTGGGGTTATTTGTCGCTCTATCTGGCACGGGTCTGCTGCCACGCTTTGTTGACTTTTTGGCTTTCAATAGCCTCAGCGTCTATTCAATTTTTTGTGCGCTGCCATTAGAGCCAAATACCCTAACCACAAGGCACACCACCTTCTCCCCCACCCTCTCTTACAGTCACCCCTGTGGCAATTTGAAATGAAAAGTTGTCTGAAAACATAAACATGCATACTCGAGTGCGAGTAAAAAACTGAATGGCAGCATACAGGGAAAATGCTCATTGAAAGGAAACAACAAATGATATGTGTGTGTGCACCGCCCCGCCTCGCCCCGCCCATATTTGTAGGCAGTAAATATTGTAGCGAACTGACGAAATGTGTCCTTTGACATTTGATCATGTCTATCTGATAATTCTGGCCAGAGCTACAGCGGAGTTACAGTCTGACGCCTCGCTGGCTTTTCAACAGCTTTTCCTTGGGATTGAGCTTAATGGCCTGCTGCATTATTTAGCACGTCGCAGGCCAATAAAATTGCTTTAAAATACAGTACGTTAAGTTAAGTTGTGTTTCACTTTAAGCCGTAGACAATGCACACTCGCATTAAGCATCCTGATGGCTGTCAGCAAGCCAGTCAGTTCAGGCAGTCCTCTCACAGTCCTCCTCAGTCCTGGCAGTAATTACGCTGCCTCACATAAAGAGTATAATCATTTTTTTATGTAGCCTGCAAAGGAGTTTTACTTGTAAGTGTCTTTCAGCTGCTTTTAAGTGTTGTGTAAATGCAGTTATTTTTGGGTAAGCTGATATAAAACTAGTGTCAAGTCAAGTCAGGCCGTTGAAAGTGCTAAATGTTCATTTTAATGGGCTTAAATATTTCTTCAAAATGTTTGCAAAATATGTGAATATAGACAGTAGAAGTAACTAAGGGAATTTAGCTATAAAAACTGTGAAATTATATTGAAGAAAATATCTTAAATATTGTCTCGAAATTTAGACTGAAAGCTAATTTTACTATTTCCAGAATTATGCATAAATTTATGTTAATAGTTATGTCTAAAAAAAAAAACATTTCATAAATATTTATTTACATTAATTTAACTTAAAATGTCTGTTTACAATTCAAATTATTCTTATTATTTTTTCAATTAATAATTTCTGTTTATTCTAAACTGTTGACTTTTGAATTAAAGAACTAGTTCTTTTAAAATTGCATATTTTAAATTGCTCTTTTCCCTTTCAACACATCTGGCAACTCTGCTAAAATTGGCACGTTGAAAAGAAAAAGATTGGCAACTCAAAATTAAAGCACCAATTTTGGCGCCAAAAACATCGATATTTAATTTATATTTATTTTACAATAATAACAATTTAATTCACTTAAAAGTGCAAAATAAAATAAAATTATGCACCTTTTTGGTTGAGTTGCTATAGAAAGTCGAAGGCAAACTTTGATTTATCGTAATCAAAAATCAACACATCGATATTATCGATAGTGCTTCGATGTTTTTGCAGCGATTCTCAGCGTATATCGATAGGCCTTCTCTGCGATCTGGAATCGAAGCTTGTAGCACGCATTCTTAGAACAGAAGTTCTGATTGCAAAGTTTAAGTGAAATAGTGAACTTGGGACAAGTATATATCTTCATTTGTAAACCTAAGTAAGTGTCCTCACTGCTACTGCACAGGTAGCGTGTGTGTCATACATATATACTACATACATATATAAATAAGTGTACAAAGGTGCACGCTGCAGTTGGCGCCAAATCTCATCACCACTCGACCAATAAGTAGCGAATCAGAGTGCAGCCCAATCATAAGCCACATAAAGGGTATTTGGGCTTCGTTGTGCTGGCAGTCCACAGTCCATTGTTCGCTCTACACACATGTGCCTAGAGCTGCTGCTGCATTGGCGCTTTTTCAAGTTTAGCCGCGACGACTTTTACTGGCGCTGGCATCTTAATTTACTTTTGCAGCCAAGCAGCTGGAAAAAGTGGTGCAGGCTGAGCCTAAAAAGCAGCTAAAAGTGTGGGAGTGTGTGTGGGTGTGTGTGTGCGTGTGTGTGTGGGGAAAGGGCACAAAGAATTACGGCAATTTCCTGTGCAATTTCTTGTGGTTGAACTTGCAGTCGTCGTATGTTAGCAGAGAGAGAGAGTGACTCAGGAGAGAGGGGAGTGGGCTTACTCTATGACTGGCGCTCAGCAGTGCAGTTAATTATAATTAAGACGAGTTAACTAACCACTTGGCAGGCACTTCAGCAGGCAGTGGCTCAGTGTGCGAGGGGGGAGCAGTTTAAATTTGTCAGCGACAGGAGGCAGTGTTTGTTATTTGTGTTTTTTGTGGGTTTTAATTAAAGTTGTGTTCATTAAAATGGTGGCAAATGGTGGCACGTGGACTATGTAGGCCACGAAAAGTGTTGCATATTCAAATTGTGGACGGGTTATTCAATACGGCTTAAGGATTTGCCTTGCTGCATGCAACAATGGGGCATGTTAGACGCTGCGACGTCAAGGAAGCTGCGAGCTGTTATGCAAAAATCCGCCAGCGGCGACATGCCTTCATTTGCAAGGACAATGCGACAACGTGGCAAGAACCAGAGAACCAGGGGCGACAATCAAATGGAAGAACAGGGGAGCATAGCAAATGTCGAATGAATGAAACACAGGACACGAGCTGATGACAGGCAGACAGACAGACCGACAGTGGGACAGACTGACAGTGGGACAGTCAGACAGAAGGCAGGAGGCAGGAATGCTATTATAATAAATAAAGCGCCTTTCACTCATAACTGGCGCACAATGCAACACCAAGAGAGGCATGAATAACTCATTGTGTGGCTGTATCTGTATAACGCTCTATCTGTGGCTATAGCCCCAGTCTTTAGCTGTATTTGCGCTTGATTTAAGCTGGAGTAGAGACAAAGCAAAACCTTTTTAATAAAGCTGAGTACTGCGATCGATGACTTTAATCAGTTAACGCTAGCTCAAGGTGCGGCATTTGCAATTAACGACAACTGCTGCGCCCATAAATATGCTATAAATATAGATACACACATGTAGTCACACACACGTACTCGCACACACACACACACACACACTCCTGCTCTTGGCTATTGCATAAAAATCACATTAACAATTTGCTACTACAAGAGTGTTTTATTTTTATTGCTGCATGTTTTATTTTTATTTCATGTGGCGCCTTTTGTGCTATGCAAAGCACTCACACTCGCACACACACATTGACTACACATGTTGCCACAAGCAGTAGCAGTAGCAGCAGCAGCAGCAGCAGCCGGAAGCAGTTTGCTGTACAGTGTTGTTGCCATCGAAAAGCGCAATAAAAACGCTTAATTTTTCACTTTTACACAAACGTGTATTGAGTGTGTGTGTGTGAGTGTGTGTTGAGTGTGTTAGTGTGTATGAGTGTCTGCTGACGTTACTGTGTAAGCCATTTAAAAGTTATTTAATTTAATAACACGCACAAAACATGCTCCAAGTAAAAGCAAACGAACATACTCGTAAATAGTAGGAGACACACTCACTGCCTCCTTCTGCTCCTGCTGCTGCTCTGTCTTAGACCCACTTGCTCCTAGTCCGCTGGTCTGCTTCTCAAACTCTACCTCCTATTCCCATTCGGAGAGCACATGTGCTGTGCCTTCCAAGTTATGTATACAAGTGAAGAGCAGTTAGTATTTAGTATGTTAACTAAAGCCATAAATTCCTAAAAATATTACGAATAGTTAATATGGATAAGTGTTATTATTTAGTATATGAACTAATGCCATAAATTCCTTAAAATATTTTGAATAGATAATATAAGTAAGGGTTATTATTTAGTATGTTAACTAAAGTCGTAAATTCATAAAAATATTACGAATTTATAATATAGAAACCAGCTTTAAACAAAGCGCTTAAAATGTTCTTTGAATTTAACTAGAATAATTTACTAAGAATTGGTTATAAGAGTTTTATAGCAAATTCAGTTTGGTTTTTATTAAGAAAATAAACCACAAAATCAAGGGTGTTTAATTAGAAATAATTATTAAAAAATTATAATTAAATATATTGTTATTTATTTCGAAACCACACCACATCATACTAAGCAAAAGTTAAACTATATGATTAATAGGGGAAGATTAAAAACATTTGCGCTGTTTATAATACTAAGCAAAGAGTTTTCAAATCAAATATAAATTTGACATACATATTAATCAATTTTAGCTAACTGATCTGATCAATTCTACATCGAATTACTCTCAAACTAAAAACTCAAAATGTATAACTAAAAGTAAATAATTTAATAATAGTTTAATACCAGGCAAAGAAATTTTATTTCTAAACTCAGTTTTCCATTTCAAACGTTACAAAATTCCCATTATTTTATTTACTTTCTAAGCTAACTTTTGTTTGCATTTTAATTAGATTTTATAAGCCAAATTATATACATCCCATTGTTCCAACTGCATAGATTCTATTCGAGTATTCTCAACTGTGAAATAACTTGAAGGGATTGCAGAGTTTTATTGAAATGAAAAAACGAATTTGACTTTTAATTAAAAAGGAATTTTTGCATTTTAATTGCCTGGCGATAAGATTAAATTTACAGTAAAGCACAAACAATTCGCCAAATAAATGAAATATAAATACGTAGACGGCAAACGATATGTCTGCCATATACACCCATTGATATTTAAGCCGCAGCAACAACAACAACACACAAACAAACAAAGAGACACACAACCAACAAAAGTGATTGTCAATTTGTATTTATGCCGTTGTTTCTGTTCTCTTTTTTACAGATTTAACAACAAGCCCTTCTCACAGATTTGGATTCGTTAAAAATTGAAAAATCAGGCAGCAGGAAAAAAAGTCCAGTAGGAAGAAATCCGACTAGAGCCCAAACCGTAGCCAGTGTGAGGTCACCAAATGCAATAAGCTGCAGCCAACGCACCACACAAAGGCCATAAACAAAGCGCAGTCTAAGCCCTACGCAAGGGTAGAGGGAGGGGAGTGAGCCAGCCAGAACTTGGTTAACAGCAGCCGCCAGAATTGCTTTCTTGTATTTTGGACACACGTGCGCTACGGCTGCGCCGTTGCCGTTGCCGTGCCCGTTGCCATTGCCATTGCCAGTGCCGTGCCCATCTCTGCTAACAACATCCGGATCCGCGTTGCCATTGCCATTGCCAACGGCAGCATCGGCCACAATGAAGCTGTCAAAACTGTCCAACCAGACGAACTCGCAGGATCCGCAGGCGGTTAACTCGCGCATCTTTGTGGGCAATCTGAATACATTTCAATGCTCCAAAACGGATGTGGAGCGCATGTTTCAGATCTACGGTCGACTAGCAGGTAAACTCTCCAACTCCCCAACAACAACAACAGTTACATAACCTAGCCATTTGATTTACGCTCCTGCTCCTCCTATCCCCGCAGGCATCTCGATGCACAAGGGTTATGCCTTTGTACAGTTCACCAATCCGTTTGACGCTCGCAACGCCTGTCATGGCGAGGATGGCAAGACGGTGCTCAGTCAGACCTTAGGTGAGTTTTTGGCTTTTTGAAAAAATCATAAACAGTTGGAGAAATGTAATAGTGAAATGTAGCTAGGCAACGATTGGTTCTGCAATACTTTTAGTAGTATCTTTAAGATGTAAATGTTATCTTTTATATTTGTCAGTATAGTATAATTATATTAATTTCATTTGTTATATACAATATCATTGCTTTCGCTTCCCCTAGAAACAGTTACACCTACTTGAAGTTGAATGAATCAATCTTCAATAGAAGCGCATATCGAAGTTAGGCTACCATTCATTCTGTAATTTGATTAGTATATCTTATAATACAGGTACTATTAGTATATCGTTACTGGGTTCCCATTTATTCTGTAATATGATTGATTGTATTCATTTCTGATATTGTAATAGTATTTTTATTTCGTAAAATATCTATCAATGTCTAATCATAAACACAATATCATTGTCTTCCCTTCCCCTTAGAAACAGTTACACCTACTTGAAATTGAATGTATGAATTGAATCTTGAATAGAAAGAAATCTTTATCAAAGCTTCCCTTCATTCTATAATTTGAGTAGTATATCTAATATTATCAAGTATATCATTACTAGGCTCCCATATATTCTGTAATATAATAGAATATTTACTAGTATTTTCATTCCATATATGTATCAATATCTAAACTTATACACAATATCATTGTCTTCCCTTGGAAACTATTCCAAGTGCTTGAAATTTGCTGCTATAGTTTTTGACTTATAAAGTTCTCAGTCTATATGCTGGCTTGTCTCATATAGCATACATATAGTATATGTGTCTGTGTGTATATTCCTACATGTGTTTGTGTGTTGAGTTGTTTTGCATTCTTAGACATTGTAGTTTAGACCTTAACCCTCGCCCAGTTGCATGTTCGATGCGGTTGAGTCGCCAGGTTAATGGCCTCCACTGCCGGAAGTGCTGCACTAAAATCGAACAAACGCGCGGCAGAAAAAAGCAAGGAATACGCTGGGAACAGCAATAGAGCTCACTCGTAATGTGTGGAAGACTCCTCAAGTCGCAGTCGGAGCAGTTGTGGCATGTGTAGTAGCCATATCTTAGCGCACCCGCCGCTGCCAACTGTCTGCGTATTTTGTGCAACGGAAGTCGCTGCAGGCCGCAGCTTAAAGTGCGGCCAACATAAATCCCGTTGCGATACACTTTTAATGAAATTTCAATGTTAACGCCGAATGAAGTGTGGCAGTGTCTGTGTGGCTGTGTCTGTGTCTGATGACTACCTGCCTTGGCTGCTTACCTGCCTCGTTGCTGCCGCACACGACTGTTTGTCGATTTAAACGTTTAATGAAATTTCAAGCGTCACTTGCAGCTGCAACAGACAGACAGACAGACAGTCAGATTACTTGGCATTCTTTCATGCGTGTCTCTCGGTGCGAAGAACAACTTAATGCACTTAGTGCGCTGTGTCATGGCGTATGATGACGCTGCCGGCTGCCGGCAAGGCACACACTGCGTATGAGTAATGCTGTCATATTCATGGCGTGCCATGAAAAACTTTACAATGCGCGCATAAAAAGCATTTTCACTGCTTATGCAAATGCGACATGCTAATTTCACTGATTAGAACTGCAAAGCAGCAATAAGTGGCGGAGTTAAGACACAAAGACGAACCCAAAGACACAGAAAGAAGAATTCAAATTCGAAATGAAAATGAAACAAAACAAAAGCAGAACTGCTCTTGGGTTGAGTGGCCACAGCAATATTTCATTGGTACGCGCCATTGACTTTTAGCGTGGCAGGAACGTTAAACCGATTTGCAGCAGAGTGGACGGGCAGTCAGTGCCTTAAAACTTGTGGAAATCCTTCTTATGCTTTTATCCTTAATCTTAATTATAGCCTGCCAGCGAGCCAGCCAGCCACCCATCCATTCCCAATCTCAATGCCAGTCTGAAAGCAAGGCTAGAGAAAAATATGCAAAAAATACTTCCACACCCCCCTTGTGCAGTAATTTGTAGTTATAGCAACTCACTCCCCCCTCAGCCACAAATCCCATTCATTTCCACTCACTCGCCCAACTCTAGGCTTGTCTTTTTATTTGGGGCGTTGGTTGTTGCCGTTACAGCCACCCCGCGGCGCAGCCGTCGCACTTCAAACTTTGTCATGAATTATGATGAACGAGCGCGAGCAAACGAACTTCCCAGAAGAAAAGCCTCCATAAAAAAACACGGCCCAATGTCGCACCCTTTTCATTGAAAAAAATGTAACGTGAAAAGCACGAGTCTTGGCCAAGTGGAGTCTCAGTTACAGCATGTTTGCATAGAGAATTAGAATAACTAAGAACTAGGGATAAATTCGAGGTGTAAATATAAGAAATTAAATTTCAAATAAATGCTAAAAATATTGCATTGAAATATTCAAAAATTAACAGATAGAATACATTTTCAACTATAAAAAAAATAGGGTTATAAGGTGATCTGAACTGTACGAGTTTTAAAAGAATATCAATTAGTTTAAATATAGAAAATATAAAATAGCAATAGAAGTAGATTTATAAACTAAAAAATTGGGAATAAATTGCAGCCATAAAAATCAAATTAAATCGAAATATAATTAATACTAATTAATAGTATATTAAAATAAATAAGTAGTACAAATAAAACTATGAAAAATACCATTTCAATGTAGGACAAATATTTTTAAATATTTTTACAAGGAATAAAAATTATTTAAATATAATGAATGAATTAATGTTTTTAAAAATCACTTTAAATAAATATTTATTGCTGCCTTTATTTTTGATCATTTTAGATTTAACTAGTTTAGGTATCAGTTGTTAGTTAGAAATATTCTTTCAATTTTTTATATTTTTTCTTACATATTTCACATGAGTATAGTATAGTTATAATTTATCAACACATTTTTTCTAATACTACAAGTATTTCTGCTTAAAAATTATAGTGTTAGTCTGTTAGTCACATAAGCTGGTTAGCTTAGCTTATACTACCTATTCTCACTGCTACTCTTTATAGTTAGAGCATTACAGCTTCGGCTTACTCTCTTTATTTTAATTAATCTGCAACTTTTATCTTATGCAAGAACTGACAATGTCTTTTACCCGCTGTAAACTGTGTGTGTGTGTGTGTGTGTTTTATTTTTTATTAAGATTAATGATTGCGAGTCAGATTAAATTATTATAGCCCAGCAGTTGGACAACAGAGAGAGCGAGTGTATAGTACACACGGCCTGACTCCTACCCTCTTCGACTTTTAATTATGCAGAGTTTTACATTTACATAATGAAAAAACAACAGAAATAATAAATATGATTCTAAGCAAAGAAGAAGCCAAAAAATACATCCATTGTCTGTAGAGTATTTTGAAGCCAACTTCAAAGGCACAGAAATGTTTTGTTCCAAGTTGTATTTGGCTTATTGTGTGCCTGACTATTACTATTGTTTCCATGCTGATTAAGAGTACAGTTGAGTAATTTTTTATGCTTTTTTTTAACATTTGCTTACAGATGTCAATATGGTGGCAGAGCCAAAGGCGCATCAAATTGGCAGAAAGCGACAGAATGTCAGCAAAACAGGCAATGATTGGTAAGTGGGTGAGAGGGGGAAGTGGTGGGGGTAGAAAAACAATTTCAAATACAATTTTATGCTTGAGATTTTAATTTAAATAAATGCGGAGCGTTTAGGCGCAACTTTTTGCACAATTTAACCTAGCCATGTGGCGTTCATTTCGGAACTTTATTTACATATCATTTAACGGCCAGGCAGAGGGTGTGCTGGGTGTGTGTGTGTGTGGGAGGGGTGGGTGTGTGGGTGTTACAGCCACATGCAAATAAATAAATAAATAAGGCGCAATCCATCAGGGCATGGACATGGACCCAGACCCAGACATATTCCTTTGTTTTTCCAGGCACACATAAAATATTTCGACTGTCAACTCTATGCGCACTTCCGTCACTATAACTCAGTCTCCTTCACACACACACACTCGCACACTCCCTCAGTGTGTTGTCTGTGGCAGTGTCTGGGTCAGTTGTGTGCTGTGTGTTCGAGTGCTGCGTCAACACATAAAACAACGAAAAAACTGACTGACTCCGACTGTAACTGTGACTGACAGTTGCAATGTATGCTATAATATCCTGGTCCTGGCCCTGGTCTTGGCCAGGAGTCAGTCCTCCTCCATGCCGGCTGGCTTTGACATGTGCACTTGTTTGTCCCTGGTGTGGCCTTAATGATGACTGAGCGACTGAGCCGACGACTACATTCACCATTTGCGACAAAGTCGTGTGGAAATATTTAATTTAAGCTTAATGATGCCGAAAAGGCAGCGCCACATTATGGCTTTAAAGGAGCAACAACAACAAGTTGATTGTAATTAAAACGCAAACATGTCACTCTGTCCCACTGTCCCTCTGTCCAGGTGGTGCAGGTAGATAGGTAGCCTGTCTGACCTGCCCGTGTTTGTCACTTAAATGTCCCACTGACCGCACACAAACTGACCAAAAATGCCACAATTGCCACACCCACTCCTCCTCAGTGGAAACGGTCTCAATATTTGACCGCAAATGCCTGGTTGAGAGTCTGGCATTTTGTATCAATCACAGGCAGAGCTAACCGAAGCCAAGCCCAGCACTCTGGGCCATAATAATTGGCAAATGACAATTGAAATGCCACCCGAACCTAAACAAATATTGACAGAGGGACGGGGGGACAGATGGACAGACAGTGGGCTTAGTGTGTAACTATTTTTCTATTTGGTGGGGGTGGGGATTGACACTTCAATTACGGCGCAAATAAACCAGTTGCCGCATCATCTAATGAGCTGTCACTCTTTGGCTTACTTCACAGGGACTACTTCTACGACAGCTACTGCTCCTCGGCGCTGCTGCGTGGCGGAGGAGGTGGCGTGGGTTGTGCGAATGGTGTGCGTGCCAAGAAACGCAAGCGTCTGATGACCGGCAACAATAGTCTGGCAGCAGCAGTGCAACAGCAGCAGCAGCAACATGGCCAGCATCATCATAGTGCGGCGGCAGTGGCAGCAGCTGCTGCTGCTGCAGCGGCAGTACATCATCAGGCGGCGCAACAGCAACATCAGCAGCATCAACATCAACATCAGCAGCAGCAGCACCAGCAACACCATCATCAGCAGCAAGTGGCTGCTGTTGCCATGGCGGCCATGGCCAATTTGTTGCCACAGCAGCAACTGTTGCTGCATCAGCAGAATCTGCTGTCGAATGCTACCACGGCGGCCACAACAGCGGCGCCTGCTGCTCTCCATTGGTCACAATTCAAACAGGAGCAACAGCAGCAACATCAACAGCAGCAGCAGCATCAACAGCAGCAGCAACAACAACAGCAGCAGCAGCAATTTGTGGCCGCTGCCACGGGTTTCCAGTTAAAGAGCGTCATCGCCGGACAGTCAACGACATCGCCACAGACTGCAAAGTCAGCAATAATTGCTAATCAAACAGCGCTCGTGGAGCAATACGGTGCCTTTAGCCAGCAGCCAGCACATCACCAGCAGCAGCAACAACAACAACAACAGCAGCAGCAGCAACAGCAATTGGGATGCCTGCTGCAACCGTTGACTTTGGCATTGTCCCCACAGCAACCACAGCCGCTACAATTGCATAGCCAATTGATGCAGCAACAACAGCAGCATCAACAACAGCAGCAACAGCAACAACATCAACAGCAGCAGCATCAGCAGCAACAACTACATCAGCAGCAGCAGCAGCATCAACAGCAGCAACAGCATGCACAGGAGCAATTAAGTTTGCATCAACACTGGGGACCATTCAAAGTCTACAGTGAGTACCCCTATTGACTAGATTTGTGTACCCCTTCCCCTCCCCCATCAATCTGTATCTACGTGTTTTAATCATGGGACAATTGCGTCCTTTGTTTAATCAAGACTTGCCTTATCAATAAGCTGACAATTGTAGGTATTATAAGGAGACACAGTTGAACGAAATTTACACTGAACGAAATCTATCGGCCTGAAATGAAATGAAAGACATTATTCCTTTATATCGAATGTTAATCTGTTGATAATAATTCAAGATAAAATAATAATAATAATAACAATGATTCCAAGTGTAACACCTAGATCTCGTAAACTGAGGCATCTTATTTGGCAGTTAGAAAACCACAGCAGTCACAATTTTATAGATACAAATTTTTATAGAAATATTATTAGATTAAACAAAACAATGATATGGGATGCTTAAAGTACAGCTAAATGGAAATATCCACGGCTGTCTGAAAGTATTCCAACATAACGTTTTAACAATCCTATCTCTGTAAATTTAATGAAGTCAAAAAGAGCTGAGTCATGAACACCAATCAGTGTTGTTGTTGTAGCTGTTGTTGTAGTTGTAGTTGTTGTTGTAGTTGTTAATGATAAGGACTACAAACTGTCCAAAGGACATGCAAATCGTCCTTCAAATAAGGGAGTTATCAAGGATTTTCGAAATTGAACCAAATTTTCCATCATTTTTTGAATGCGTTTTCATTGCATACTTTGTTAAGTACAAATCTCGAGTTAACACTACTGTTCCCAAATAATATCCAAACTCTATAGCCTTCTCGGAACTGTCAAAAAAGCGAACGATGTATCAGATGGAGTTTCGGAGCATGAGAAATGTGTCAGCGTCAATTGGTTGGCACTAGTACATCTCAGCTCGCCGTATTAATCACAATCTTCCTGCAAGTCATCCACAGCACACAGTCACAAGCTCAACTGGTGCGCCATTTGCAGATCGACACTCCGTTTCAGTCGCGGCCCAATTGGTCATCCGATTACGTGCGTGGATTGCTGAGCCTTAAGGGTAGTCTGATGTCCAACAAGCTGCATCATAGACCTGACGAGCACGAACCGAATCTCAAGTCGCATCAGCAGGAGCTTGGCACGAATACAAATACATTCGGTGGCATTATGAAGGCAGTGCAGCAGGAGCAGAAGGTACAACCAGTACAGCAGGTACAGCAGGCACCACCGGCACCACTGCAGAAACAGGATAATATCGAGGATAAGCTGCGTCAACAACTAAATCAATTGCAACGCGAACTGCAGCAGCAACAGGTGCAGTTGCAGCAACAGGACTTGCATTTCTCCTCACAGGTGTCCTCGCAGGTCTCGCAACAGGAGACGCCACCGCTGCTGCCACAACTGGAGCCGCTTGAGACTGCAGTGCCAGCAGCAAAGCCTATATGCGTGCCCATAGGCCAGCGGCAACTGGAGCAACCACAGCAGATGCCAGTAGCACCGTCTCCATCAGAGTCGCCAGTCCAACCGGATTTGCCAGGAACACCGAATACGGATGGGGAGACGAATAGCTATGATAAAAAGGGCTTGCTACAGCAGCTAGCTGAATACTTTGGCAAGCGCCAGCATCAGGAGCAGATGGAAACACTAGAGCAATACCAGCAGCAGGCACAAAAGCAATCCCAGTCGCAGTCCCAGCAGCAATCCACGCCTCAATCCCAGGCATTCCAACCTCATCAGCATCAACTGCGAGCTGCCAGAATAGCCCCTAAAAGAGACGAAGATACAAATGACAATCGAAAGTGTGAAGAAGATACCACCACCATGACTACGGGGAAACCAACAGTGCAGAAAACCACTTCCCCGACATCGGATGATTATGAGACGATCAAAGTGGATGTTAAGAACAAAACAAGCACAACAACCATAACTACAACTACAACAAAAACTACACCAACAACAGCAACACCAACAACTACAACAAAAGCAAACACAGGGACAACTTGCTCAGGAAAGTTAATAGCAGAAACCACAGCTTCCACAGCTTCCCCTACGAAAAGCACCAAACGCCCAAAAGCTGGCAAATGGTGTGGCTTTAAGCCATCAAAGAACAAGAAAAAGCTGAAGACCGATCGATTTGACATGCAACCGCAGCTGAGACTTGATGCCATGACCTCATTGCTACGATATCGTAATAGGCATGGTGATAGACCTCTGCCACATGCGAAACTGAAGAATATGGTGCAGCGGAAGATCAAGGAGCGGACGAGGATTCGACATCAACGGCGTGCCATCGATAGAAAGCAACTGCTAAATGCCGAGATCAAGCTGTGGCCTATCAAAATAGCCCAGTCGAAATTGTCACAGGGCATAAACTGATACTTTAGACTGTATGAATATATTTTGTAATGTTTAAAATATTTTAATAGATTTTAAATTAGATAAATATACTTTATCTGTGTTTGTGTTTGTAATACTATTAGCATCAGTTTAAAGTAGTTAATTGTGATTGTTAAACCGAAATATTTGTAGCAAAATTTTTAAACAGCTTTAATGAATGAATAGGGAACTGTTAGATGTATTTTATATGCTCTAAAAAATGAAATTAATATACACAAATATTCATAATGTGATAAATATAATTTCATAAGATTTAGGCAAATTGAACTGAAACCATTTAAGCAAAAGGAAACGAGGATTGTTAAAATACGAATCCATAAATTATTTCAATATCTCTGCAAGTCGAAAAGCACTATTGTCCCCTCTCAATTCAAACCTAAACTAAACATTAATATTTCCAGCGAGTACTATATAATACCCTAGATACACCCACTACTATAATTGTTATTTTAATTACTACCTAAAAGATACTTTTCATTCAAGTAATTGCCATTAAATGCATATGCCACGTTTCTTCCGTTTCTACAGGCAATCCAGATACATTAATCTGCGGCAATTGCCGGGAATGCTTCAGTGAGCTGTCTGAGTTATTGGACCACAAGAAAAGTTACTGCAAACTGAGGTTCACATGCAAATGTCAGGATGTTGCCTTTGCCGCAAGTAAGTCATACAACAGTGTTGCAACATCATGACTGCAGCAGCAGCAGCGGGCTGAGCGGCTTAGGGGGTGTGGCATATTGTGTCAGCAATTAATTTATGATTGTTAAACACACACACTTTTTGCCAAAGAACAACCGACGTGTGTGTGGCAGTGTGTGTGTGTGTGTTTGTCTGAGCCAACATAGTCCATTCTGTGGAAGATTCCCTGCAGTCAGCAACATCTGTCTGTCTGGCTGGGAAATTCATTTAAAATTGAGTTATTTATGCGCCTAAGCCAGCCCCGCCTCTGCCGCAAAATCCAACTTAAATAACTAATTAATTCTTGCATGTCTCATACACACACACAAACACACTCACACTCACCCTTATGCATTTATAGAGACGCCGCCAACGAGCGCCAAATTGCTTTGCGCCGTTTGCAAGGATGCATTCGGCAATCCCTGGGATTTGATGGTCCACGCACAGGCCGCACACATGGTTAACATTTACGAGCTGGGCGATGAGGCCGTCACAGTTGCAGTCAACGCCAATGGCAACGGCAACAATGACAACAACAACAGCAGCAGCAATGCCACAGCAATTGCAGTCAATGGACACGGCATAGCTCTGGCCTCTGCGGGTGTCGCCTCAGCTGCTGGTGCTTCTGCTGCTACTCCTGCTGCTGTTGCTGCTGATGATGAGGCAACAGCCATAACAAAGCACATGCCAACGTCAGCAACACTTAACAAGGAGCCAAATAACAATAACAAAATTAGCAACAATAACAACAACAACAATGGCATCAATGGACACATGTCGCCTACAGCCGGCGGCGTGAGCTTGGCAATTGCTGCTGCAAATGGCATCATCGATGTTGTCGCTGCCGAGAACAAAGTTGCTGCCAACGATGGCCATGTCAGCAGCGATAACGAAACGCACTCCATGGACATTAAGTTCGACCTCTGTGCCAGTCCCAAGGAGGTATGTACATACTATATATCTTATGTGGCTCCTATGTACTACATATGTATATCTCTTCTCTTTACTCAAGGATCAGCAGCGTGACGATCTGTCGCTGGATGGACGTCTCTCGAGCAGCTCCCAGACCCATCACTCCGATGACATTAACATGAACATTAAGCTGCTCAATGGTTCCGTCTCCTCGCGCGGCAGCTCACCCAGTTTGGAGGCGGAGGAACCGCCCACAGCACGCGCCTGCATTGTGCGCACCCTGAGCATTGTGAGTACGAGCAGATCAATTGGGTTACGATTAAGTATACCTATAAATAGTAAAGTATATAGGGAGTATATAAATAGTTAAGTATGTGACTAACACTTAAATTTATAAGTAGAAATATTTGCAGTGTTTGGCAACATGTTTTCATTAATAAATAGTATAGAGTGTAGTATATAAATAGTATTATCTATACAAGGCATAGTATCTAAATAGTATAGAAAATAAATAGTATATACTATAGTATAAAAATATATATATTGTATATTTATAACTTATAAAGTTATTTGAAATACTATAATTTAGCTTAAAATACTCCTTATCATAATACTTTCACTTAATCCAATCTTTTCACATTTTAATAATCATTTCTCAATACCTAATTACAGGAGGCGCCTGGCCCAGCCACCACGCCCACTGGCAACGCCTTGAGCCTGATGTCGAATGGCCTCAGCTTGGCGCTGGCACCGCAATAAGAGCCAACTCGGAATAGCCCCACTAGAGAGATGATAAGATGAAGAATATCAAAAGCGATCCACTGCGGTTGCCTCCGTATGCCCCGTATCCCTCAGATACAATATGTAGTGTGTGTGCGTGTGTGCATTGGTGTATTTATGAAATACTCATAATGCTTTCGGCTTATATTGAGTGTGTGCGATGCAAGTGCAACTTATTCAGTATTTTTGTACTAGACTTAAGAGCAGATGAAGTGAAAAATAATCTGAAATGAAATGGAAATGCAAATTTCCGCAAAACATATCATTTTAAATATAGATATTAGATATTATTGTAGCTATAAACGAATTACAAAATAGTAACGAGTATATTATGGATACTTGTAGTACTTGTGTCTGTCTTCAATGTCTTCGTTTTCTGTGTTCAAGCAAAGGTATTTTTGGGTTTCAAACTGCATATGAGAACGAATAGGTAAAAGTGAAGTGAAAGGGAAGTGGGAACGGTTTAGATCAGTGGGAAGAGTTCATGAATTGCATATAGAGGACAAATGAGCTTTGTATATAGTTAAACGAAAACATACAGTTAGCTGCAGAATAAAAGCGTATATTTTATATACAGTAATTAATTTAATATATAGTACTTAATATTCAAGAAGCCAATGCATATTATTATTATTCAGAATACGTACCGTGTATATCAAAAACTGTAGCATAGTGACAACAGGTGTTTCAAAAACAAAACGGCGCAGAATCGGATGGAGTAACAGCTTAACAAATAAACTTACATAAACGTATTAATATTTAAAATATAATATATATTATTATACTATTACTTGCATACATATATAGAGCTATGTACATAGTCTAGTTATACCAAATATATACTGTAAACAATAACAACATTCAATTCAATGTCCTCCAGCTAAACATGTAAACAGACAGCAGCGAAAACTGTATTAAATAAATGAAATAATAAATAAATACTCACATTGTGTTTCAATTGGGATGAAAAGCGAAAGTTCAAGGTTCCTCCAACTAATCCCGCTGCCACATTTGAAATTCTATTTGGAAGCTCATTAAAATAAATGATGATCAACAGCGACAAAGGAAGCAGCACAATAACAAGCACAGGGCAAACATTGTTGAAAGCAAAGCGTACGTTAATGAAAAGCGCCAACAGAACAGTTGAGCACAGGTGGCACAGCCAGACAATGAACCGGGCTTGCTTGCACTACACTTGCCACTGCCCTGCCGCTGCCACTTGCCACTCGACTGGCACAACTTTTTGGACACAATGCCAAAATGCAGTTAACTTTATTAAAATGCGCAACGAAAATTGTGTGCAATTGTGTTTGTTGTAGTAAGGTCTCTCTCTCCCAGTCTCCTTCGTCCTTGCCACCGGCTGAACAAAAAGGAAACAAACAAACAACATTTTTATTGCCGCTGTCTGTGTCTGCAACGTGTGTCGTCGGCCGTTTAGCTACAGTTCCTGTGCCTGTTCCTGTTCCCGTTCCCGTTTCGAGTTCGACCTAAGCGCCTGCGGTTGAACCCAGGCTGAGATTTAAAATGCATAAGCCCAGGCAGACAGTAGACAGGTAAAGGAGAGCGTACAGGTGACATAGAGACACTGCAGCAGCCGCCGCTATTCAATTTTGGGGCTGGGCAAGCTTAAAGTGCGCAGTGGCTAATTAGCATGCCTCACCCAGTGTTGGCTCAAAGGTAACATTTAGATGTGTTGAAATTGCCAGTGTCCTCCGCTGGGGGATCCTTGGCTCGCAAATTACGCGAGCTTGGACAATGAAGTAATTGAAATGACACCGAAAACTAGCGTAAACTACTTAATTTCGCACGCATCTGCTTGCGTGCAGGAGCCCACATATCCGATAACTATCCCTCTGGGATTGTAGTCGTACCCAGAAGTGTAAATATATGTAGTTCAGCTACACCCGTTCAGTGTAGACTATAAAAGGCCAGAGCTCGCAGGTAACTCGCCTGACTAAGTCAAGTAATATCAAACGCGCCGGTCATGTCATCGAACAGCACACAACCACAGACGCCCATCACTGGCCTGGAGGGGCCCAAGCAGCTCAACGTTGGCTCGTTGGTCGCCGCGAATCAGTGGAAACGTGCCGCACTGCTGGCCAAGTCAGCGTCTGCCTGCCGGGAATCGGATGACAGCGAGGATGAAGTGGATACCAAACAACAGATCAAATATGGCAGCGGATTCCAGGCAGCCAAGGCCATTATCCATGAGTACTGTGACTACAGCACCATCCATGGCATACGCTATCTGGGCGAGAAGAAACGACCCTGGCTGGAGCGTCTGTTCTGGGTCAGTGTGTTCCTGCTCTCGATCTGCACCTGTTTCAAACTGACCCTCAACATCTGGGACAAGTGGAATAACAATCCGGTCATTGTCAGTTTCGCCGAGAAGTCGACGCCCGTCTGGCAGATACCCTTTCCCTCGGTCACAGTCTGCTCGGAGACCAAGTCCCGGCAGCGGGCCTTTAACTTTACGGATATGTACTGGAAACTGCGAGACTTTCGCAGTAATGTCACCGGCGTTACCGACTTGACTGATAAGGAGTGAGTACGAGTAGAGTAAGTGATAAGGGAATAGTACTATAAACTCAATCAATCCATAGAAAGGCCATATTTGGATCAGTGACACAAGTCTGCGATGCTCATCTGCATGACATCGAATTTGGGGAAAACACCCGCAAGGGCATAGAGATTATCGATGAGCTGACCGAGGTGACGCCGCTGTTTGATGAGACCTATCTGGACTGCAAGTGGCGCAATGCTCCCGTCAAGTGCAACGAGATCTTTCACAAGTTTGTGACTGAGGATGGCGTTTGCTACAGCTTTAACTCCCTGAATCCTGCCGAGATCTTCCGTGCCGAGGGGTAAGACTTGCCAAATTCTTCCAGCTGATTTAGTATAACATTGGTATGTATTTCGACAGCATTATTCCCGACTTTATATTCCGCGAGGAGAACCGTCTGTCCACAGAGTGGAATGTGGAAGATGGCTATAGCATCAGCGCCAATACGGAAACCTATCCGCATCGTGTGTTGGGTCCCGGTGCCAAGGCTGGTTTATATTTATTCATGGGCGGCATGGAGCTGGACTTCGATGACATGTGCCGTGGCCCAGTGCAGGGCTTCAAGGTGCGTCCTAAAGGAATAAGAAATAAAGAGGTGTAATGCTTGCTTTGATTACAGATTCTGCTGCACACACCTGGCGAAGTGGCGCAGGTGGCCCGCCAATACTTTCGCATACCCTTCGATCAGGAGGTGCTCATCTCGATACGTCCCAAGATTATTACCACCTCGGATGGCCTGAAGCACTACGAGCCGCACAGACGTCAGTGTTACTTCCAGACGGAGCGCCATCTGCAGTACTTCAACATCTATTCCCAGACCAATTGCGAGCTGGAATGCCTGGCCAACTTTACGCTGGCCAAGTGTGGCTGCGTCAAGTTCTCCATGCCACGTGAGTTTACCCACATTCCCACTGGAATATTTGCTGATTTATTATTGCAGGTAATCTGAATGTGCCTGTGTGTGGCGCTGGCAACTTGAAGTGCTACAATGAGGCAGAGGATGAGCTGCTGCTGAAGGAGTTCAAGCAGGGCATGGCCTCGGAGGGCGAGAACTATCGCGGACAAACCGATTGCAATTGCCTGCCCTCGTGCACCTCCATTGCCTACGAGGCAGAGATATCCCAGGCTGATTTCGACTACAAGACGGTGGCCAGCAAGGACAAGATAGAAGGCAGCGACGTGGAAAAAAAACGAGAGGGGTAAGTGAGACTATCTAAAGTATGTATAATGTGTTACTTACTCATTTCACATTCCACACATTCCAGCATGAAAATGTCACGTGTCTCGATCTTTTTCAAGGAGGCACAGTTCCTCACCTCTCGGCGATCTGAGCTCTATGGTACCACCGACTTTCTGGCCAACTGTGGTGGTCTGCTGGGTCTCTTTATGGGTGTGTCCACGCTGAGCATTGTGGAGCTGGTGTACTTCTGTACGGTGCGTTTGATTTCCAATTTGCGTATGCGCCGCAAGACACGCAAGGAGCTCTCTCTGGCTGCACACAAGGAGGCCTAAAAGAGGGATGGGATGGGAATGAGAACAAGTAAACGCCAAAATGAAGACTGCCGCTTATCTATAAATCAGTAGTGGCAAATGAAAAGGATTCTCTTTACTACACACACACACACACACACACATACTTACTTACTCTATCTATGTGAAAACTGCAAACAATGAAAATAAATTTGTACTCTCAGCACAATCGGCAATTGAAGACGTACCATAGTAGTGGTAGTGGTAGACACCCGCATGGCAGGGCGAAGTCAAGTCAAACGTTGTGGCTTGTTGTGTGTGCATTTCAAATGGAATCAATTATTTTATTGTGTGATTTGCAGCTGCAATTCAATTCCGATTGCCAAAAGTCAACAGCGTCAGTCTGAGTCCTATCTTCAGACTCATATGTTATGCAAGGAGAGGCCTTTGATTTGCCGGCGTCTAGGATTGTCTGACTCTACATAGTAGTTAGTCGCATTAGCAGGCAGACTATGGATACGGATGCGGGCTCTACTCGTACCTTTAGCTAAGCAAATAGCTCAACTCTTCGCAACTCGAGTGGAGTTGTGTGTGTGCGTGTGTGTCTAATGGAAATCCAATTGAATTAAGTTAATTATGTTGGCAAATATTTAAACAATAGCAGCAATTTATGCAGCACACCCACCCACACACACACACACACACACACATGTCTCTTTAAACTGCAATTGTCATTTAGTTTAATTCAATTTGCATGCACGACTCGCGGTCTACTATATATTAGTATGTAATTTGCCCTAGCGGCACGCAACTGTTCAACTGTTGCGCAACAGTTGTGCGCCGACTACGTGCCGACACACACACACACACACAAATACACAGTGGGTTCGCGCTGTTGAGTTCATTATGGCAACAAGTGTCGAAATGTGTCGAAATATTGCAAATAAAGTTGACACATTTGCATACCTAATAAAATTTTCCATGCACATGTGGAAAAGTTGTTGCCACCGCCAGAGTGCAGCAACACCACATGGTGCAACACCACGGGGCCACAGGCTTTTTCTGCCTCTGCCTGTGGCACATTCACACATATATTGAGTGTTGTCGGTGTGTGTGTGTGTGTGTCCGTGTGCACTTTGCCACTTTCCACTTCAACATTGCATGCCATAAATGTATCTGAATGTGTGTGTGTGTAGGTAAAAAAAATGTATGAATTTTATGACATTTTTATATTGATGCCTGATGGCTGAGGCTTGTGCGCGCACTATTATATTGATGATATTCGCATTTAACAGCGCGGGTAGTAAGAGCACAATATGGGCACTATTTTATTTATAAGTTCAAGCTGTTTCATCAATTCAACAAAACATTATACTTCGATGCTAAATTACCAATTGAACAGCGAAAAAACAGTTGCCAGGGCAGGCATAGCGTAGCAGCCAACTATCGAAATCAGTTGAGTTTGTTGATGTTATCGACTGACCACCACTTTTGAGGGGCAAAGCTAATTGATCTGTCACTAGAGTTGCCAGATGGTTTATTTGAATAATTTATTAAATTCAAATATTCAAAATTGAATTGACATTTTGATATTTCGACTTTCTTATTAGCAACTCTCGCAGCTATTAGCTGTGTGTGTGTGTGTGCATAATGTGACACTGGCTATTATGGACTGGTAAGCAACTTGTCAACTTTGTGTTGTGTCAGTAATCAATTTGCATTTAAAATCCAGACAGCAGATGACAATGATGAGCGTATAACTTCAGGATAACATGACATTTGACATTGGCAACGGCAACGGCAACAGCAACAGCAACAAGCAACAACAAGGAGGCAAGTTGACGGGCAAACTGTATAACAATATCAATAAAAAGTTGTTTGCACTTTTACAGCAATCGCAAGGAATTGCGAGGAATTGTAATTAAACTTTTGCACAATGCAACTCGTAGCTGTCCGCAGTGTCTGGCAGGAGGCAACATCAACTACAACAATCGAAATGCCTGGCAACAGGCAACAAACAACAACGCGGCATTGGCCACCATTTGCTTCATTTGCTTGGCATGGCTTTAAATTTCCGGTTTCCGGTTTTAGTTCATGCCCCCCACAACTCCACCGTGTGCCACTCACACACATGTGCAGCTGAGCTGTGTCGCCATTGGCGGCCATGTTTGTTTGTATTTAAGTCGGTTTCTGAGCAACATTTTGCGGCATTCAACAGTACACGCGGCTGTCATGTCAGTCCGGGCTCACCTGGACAGGTGAGTTGGCGTTGGCTATGACTATGACTGTAGCTGTAGCTACAGCTTGTTTGGCTGGCAATAGCTGGCTGCTTAAGCGGAAATGACTTGAATGCTTTTGCCACACACACAATGGCACAGCACGACGGCACACGGCACACGTCACACGTGGCGTATGTGGAATTTCGCACTCGATTGCCTGTGCCACCTTTTGGGGCAAAAGTTTTGTGTAACGCGATTAGCGGTTTGCGTTTTGTTTGCTGTTGTGTCTGGAGCCAAAGTCGTTTGCCTAGTACAGCCCAAAGACTGCAACAGAAGCAGCGGCAACTATACACTGCAGTAATTGCAGGTTTTAGACTCAGCCAAGTTTGAAAAGTCATTAAAAACTTCTACGGCAAACTACAAACTGCAAACTTTAAATGCAAATTCGAAATTTTTGATTAAATCGTTTGCACAGTTGCGCAGCACTCGCCGAGAGATGCGACAAGACAATTAATGAAAAATGTATGAATGTATCTCGAAATGGCAAATCAATGTATATCGTGACATCAATTGAGAATTGACACACACCCACACACACACACCGCATTCACTTTAGCACATTGTCACGCACACTGCTGTGGTTGATCTAAGGCAGAGAGATGCCAAAGGAATTTGTATGCAAACCGCGCACTAAATTAGATTCTTTTTTACTGCATTGCCATCGCCTGTTGATGATGACAACGGCGGCTATCAAGACTGCGGATATATACTATATATCTATGTGTGTGTTTGTGTGTGTGTGTGTCGATATGTCCCTGCACTGACGATAAAATGCGTAAGCTCGTTAAAATTGCAGGCGTCGCTTCTTCTATAATGCGAATAATGATGTGCTGATGGGCGGCATACAGCTTGGTGAGTGGGTGGTTGGGTGGCCTGACTCTGCGGTATTGATGTGACTCTTGCTTAATGCAAAGCGAATTGCCTGATTTTGATTAAAGGCTGCGACTTGGCATAAAATATGCAAACGCTTGAGAAATGCTTAAAATTGTATAGGGATTAGCGTATTAGTTATTTTTATAAATTAATTTAATACCAGGAACAAATGAATATAATATAGGTAATATGATATAGAAACAATCTTATATTACCTTTAAGAAAAATAAGCAACAGAAGAATGAATCATGAAACAAATTGGATGACAAAGTTAGTTAGTTAATGTTTTAATTGTCCTAAATATTGTAGAACTTTTACAGTGTGAAGGCTCTAGTTGTTCTGGCTATACTATGGTACTCTAGAATTAAATTGTAAATAATATAATTAATAATAAATAAATATAGTAAAATTTTAGAAAATATTCGACCTAAATCTATTCATTGCTTAAAACTTTATATCCAATCTTAATCCATCATTTTATCATTATTATACCTAATTTATAATACTAAGCTGAAGACCTTGGCTAAATTTTCTATACATTTTTTTTACAGGGTATATCAATTTTTAACTTTGATAATTTCATAACTATATTTGTTTGCTCCATTCTTTCCGAGAGCTGCGAGTGTTCTGTGGGCCAACAGAATACTATATAGATTAAACACACTCGCTCGTGCTTATTATGCATTACCTAATGAAAACTTGACTGAGTGCAGACATTGTTGGAGCTCTCTTGGTGCTGGAGTCGAGGCGTAAACAAATAATAAATAAATAAATAAACGAAAAGCGCAAATAACATTTGAGCGCCAGATTTAATTTCTAACGCTGAGTGCGCATATTAAAACAAGCAGCATGGAGAGGAGGAGGGGGAGTGTGGCATGAGGCAGGAGGCAGTGGCAAAGACAACGTGGCTGCGAGCAACAAACAAAGATGATGCGGATATCACTGCGACTCTGCTGGTGGTGTTGGTGGATATGCAACGGATATGCGGGATGCCTCGCCCCGAGGTGGGCCAGGAGATGGTAATGGGAATGGAATGGAGGCTGTGCGATGCCTTTCGCCTGCGGGCAGCAGGAGGCGGGGTCGGGCCGGGCCTCTGTGCTAAAATAAACAATAAAAGCGCAGGCGAGGGCTGAAAATTAAACACGCCGAGTGGCTGTGGAGGGGGCGTGGCAGTGGCAGTAGACAGGCAGGAGGCGTAATAGAAGTTAGCGCGGGTAAACAATGAATTACGGAATCATGAAAGCAAATTGACTTTAATGCAAAAATCAAATATTTACACAGCGCGAGTAAAACCGAAGGCAATGCAATTGCAATGCTCAAAATTGAAGTAAAAGAAACAAAAAGAGAGACAATCGGACAGACACACACACATCTACACAAAGGCAAACAGAACGCAAGCCAAAAGGAACACAAACATGAGCACAAATTGAGGTTATGTTAGACGATGCTGTAGCCCCCTCAAAAACTCGTTTCGGCACTTAAATACAGACAAACACAGTACAAAGAGAAAGCTAGATATGTCAGGGAGGGAAGGGAAGGGAAGGAGCTGTTGGTCTGCGGCGTATCCGGTTTTTTGAGTATATGTTATTAGCCCGTTGCTGCCACTGCGGCTGCAGCTGTCCGGCGTGCCAGCATTTTACGATTTCATTCATTTTTGTGGCTGCCATTTGACGCCACAAAATATGCAACAAAATTTTATATTCCCCCCACTGCAAATGTGCAAATAAAAATGAAAATAAAACACACACAAAACTATTATCTAATGTGCTGGAAAGTAATGCTGAAAATAACATTTCTAAATCAACTTTATGAAATTCACAATTTGCAAAAGAATTTCTCAATTAGAACACACAAGCTCCCCTTTTTAGTAGTATTCGTTTCCCTTTTTGTGAGCACCCAGAAAAAAGAAATGGATAGAGACAATACAAATGGAGGATGCAATGCACAAATCTGAAACCCCATAAAAGTGTCGCTTTCAATTGTGTTGCCAAAAACCCTGGGCACAAAAACAATGGCAACAATCGACCAACGAGACCAACGACCAACGACCATCGACTGTGAACAATCGACAATCGAAGCCAACAAGTGAAATTGAAACATTGCGAGGATACAAATTGATGATGAAGTGTTGGCTTGTTGCTAGTCCTGTGGGATGATACTTCATCTTTTTTCGGTAACATGAAGTTCAATGGCTTTAGACTGGGCATAGCCACAATGTGACAGCGTTTGTTTCGCTACTATGCAAGTAAATAGTATTTTAATATTAAATAATTATTGCTCATTGATTGTCAAAACTAAACGGAAATAAACGAATGATATTAACTAGAATGTAATATCATAACAGTCTCGATTTTGAATATTTTGTCTGGTTATCTTTAAAAATCATATATAAATAAAAAGCTCAAATATGTACTTATTTTTTCAACTCAACTTCGATAACGTTTTCAGCTACGGCAACACGAGTTACAGAGCTGCGAGCTACAACATCATACGCATCTGGCAACTCCATATCTGAGTTCGCTTAGCTACAACATTTTACTTTTTACTTTTACTTTTTCAATTAATAAAAAGTTTGATTTTATAGCATACAAAACTCGAATAAAGAAAGTGTATACAATATTCTACTGGCTGCTTTGTGGCCATCATTCATCTCTGTTTGTCGCCACGTTACATATTACTTTTTATTGCGCTGCCTGCTGATGATTGACACCTCGTCTGGCAATAAATTTTTAATTTTCAAAGCGCCGTGATAGACCGACTCTCGACTTGCAGGGTGGCCCTAACTGCCGAACTGCCTGCCAGTATGAACGATTGAATGAATGAGTAAGTGACGATGGAGTGACGTAGTGATTGAGGGAGTGAGTGTGCTCGATGCGAAGCTTGTTAAATTCAAATTAGAGTCTTGCTCTGCTCATAGACTTGCCGCTGACAGCGAAGATAAATGACAGTGTGCGATCGCAACAAATTAACCTTGTTAGGGGCCTGCAGCTATAGCAGCAATAGCAACAGTTACAAGTGTATGTAATTTTTTATCGTCTTCGGAGCAGACATTGCCACGCACTACGCTCTACTCCTTACAGTGCTCCACTGACTGACTGACTTATGAATGGCGTGTGGCAGTTTTGTGAATGGAAAAGCAAGGGAAGGGGGCGTTTCCCAGTATGTACTCTGCTCTGCTCCGCATCTGCATCGATAAATCAGTTTGTGTATCAAATTGAATTCACGAGCGTGCACTTGACACCAGCACACGCACATTTATCAGCCAGCTCCTTGTCGTAGTAGTAGTAGTTGCATTCAGAACAAAAGAAAAGAAAATGTGGAAATGTTAAAGTATTCGTATACTCGTACTTATACTCTTACTTGGGGCAGCTTTAACGCTCTGCCCCAAAAGAAGCCACAAATTTTTAATTTCAACTAAAAGCGCATGCCGAAAAACATCAACTGCGTTTTGCATTATAAATTATTCATTACATTTCGCGTAGCCACGCCCACGCCCACACTCATATCCACACCCATGCCGCCCACTAACCACGCTTACTGCTGACGGCTGCTCGTTTGCACCTAATTTGATTTTTAGTTGTGTTGAATAGCGACTGCTCCTGCTGCTTCTGCTGCTACTGGGATCCCATCTCTGGTTTCGGGCTTTTATTCCAGCTCTGGCTGAGCTGTGGTTGCCCCATGGCATTCCTGTTGTAGTTGCTGGGACTCAACACAAACACATGAACGCTACGCTTAAGCATTAGCCAATGCCCTGCCACACCACGCCTTGCCTTGGCAGAGCCTTTTATTCCGCTACTGGTCGCTGCTGGCATCTTCCCAGCATCAGCGTTCATTCATTCATTTCCACTCTGACTCTGTCGAAAAAATGTCTGCTATGTGGCTTGGCAGAATTTTGCAGTAATTAATGGCAACTGTTTGATTAAAAAATTCCATACTCCATACTCCATACCGTGTGTGTGTGGCATAGACTCTGTCGACACCACAGCAAATCCATGCAAATGCCACACAGATCGCTTCAAGTATTTTGATGATATTTTCCTTAAAGATTTACACTACACAACATAGCATTTCAATTCAAAAAGAATGCGTGAGAGTTTAAACAGAATTCAGAGTAATGTGCACCTGCATCAGCCACAGCGATTGAAATGGAAAATGATTATATTCCGCTGGTTTCTCTTGATCTACTTCATCTGTTGTATTGTGCGTGAGTTGAATCGATATTGATATTGCATATTTACTATATATTTTCAGCAGTATTTCAATATTGACGACTGCATTGGCCGTACCATTATCATCGCCAAGTTCGTCGAGTGTGATGAGTGTAAGTTTACGGATTACGAGAAGTCAGCTCTATTCGGAGACTTGCTAACCATTTGCACTCTGCCAGTGGGCATGTATCTGATACTCACTCAGAACATTCGTGGACTACGCACCGTGAGTGAAAAATATTATTAAAATATTATTTTAAATCATGCTTATTACTCTATAGTACATTGGCATATTCTTCGCAGTCTGCTGGCTGGGCATGCTGTTGATACTGGTGGTCTTCATGACCTACCCCATTGCCGTCGATGTGTATTATAAATGGAGCCACGGCGAAAGTCTAAGGGAGTATGAGATGAAGGTGAGTGGCCATAGCTTTTGCCTATAGTTAATCCCTCTCTCTATTAGTAAATCCCTTGAGCAGTACGAGTGCTGTGGCGTTCTTGGACCTGATGACTATCTGCTCACCTTTGGTGAATTGCCCTCTAGCTGCTTCAAAGATCAGAACATGATTGGTGAGAATCTGTATCTCGATGGCTGTTTGAATGTGGAAGGTGTGCCCGCTTCCTTCTGGCGCCAGGAGCTGATTATGACAGTCATACAGGTGGGTTACTATATATATTCTTATACTAATATTAACTAAATTCTCTTGCAGTTATTTCTGGCTGCTTTGCTCATCATCTTTTATCTATTACTCAAAAGATACGAGGCTAAAAAGCGCACTTTGCGCCAATTGTGGCATGCGATGATAATTTTGTAGCTAACGCAAATTCAATTTACATTCAAGACAAATTGGAGAAAGAATTGAAATTGTATTGGCATTGGCAGTACGTTCTTGCGCTTCTCATATTTTACAAGCTGCAATCAATAACGATAAACACTCGACCTGTCTGACCAGTCAAAGCCGAAGCTCAAGCATCAATCCGTTGTGTACCATGCATATGCATGAGCCAATAAAGAAATCAACAAAGGATGCCAAGGACTAGACCCCACCTCTCCACTGGACACTCGTTTCAAGTGCAAGGACAATACACAATTCACAGTTTGTGTTGCACATAAATTTCAGCATAGTCGACATTAAATTTCTTTGACGTTTGTGGAAAACAATTTTCCAGCATTTTGAAATGCATAAAGTATGCATACGAAACGGCTCAGTGAAACAACGACCAACTTTATGGCTAAATAGTTTGCTTTTTTATATGGCCCTTATCTGAGACACTCGCTCTCAACGATTTGGCCAAACTTTTGCCGCCACCCATTACCCATTACCCATAACAATAACAACAACACTTTTGGTCAAGCTGCTCCGCCATGGACCCATGGCAAAGTTTATAAGGGCAAAGTGAAAAACTGAAAACCAAAAGGGGTCATGTGGCTCATTAAACTCTGGTCAACACTTTTTTTTGCTCCCAACAAAGACAAACAGAAACTTTTCCACTAAATATTCTGCGCCCTCTACTCCACATGGAAAAAAAGGAAAAACAACTAACCCAAAGTAAGTGGCGACGGCTGAGCATATACACTCGGGTGTGAGGCATGAAATTATGGCACACATACGCCCCATTAAACAGAAGACAAATGTGCAGGGTAGCGGCAGTAAATAAAGCTCAAATATTTGAACTACGAATGAGGGATAAATTCTAAAAGAATATATATAAAATATACATTTTATATGCAACTAAATCATAGTTTAATTTCGTGTATCAACAGTTGTAACAAGTGCAGTTGGAGTCCTAGTGCTACTTAATAGCCCCAGTGGGAGCCGAAGCCATCGAAGCTCACATGAGCCACACCGATGGCAGGAGAGTACTTCACATAGGCAGTGGGAGCAGCTACAGGTGCAGCATAGGCGACAGCTGGGGCGGCATAAGTCTTGGCAATCACGGGAGCTGGAGCGGCATAGCTGAGAGCTGGTGCGGCATAGGTCTTGGCAGCATAGGCCACTGGAGCTGGAGCAGCAAAAGCAACTGGAGCTGGAGCAGCATACGACACAGTCTTGGTCACAACTGGAGCTGGTGCGGCATAGGAGACAGCAGGAGCAGCATACGAGACGGGAGCTGGTGCGGCATAGGTGACGGCTGGAGCAGCGGCAGCATAGACAGACTTGGTCACCACCGTGGCTGGAGCACTGTAGACAGTCTTGGGCGTGTACACATTGTTTGTAGTGCGAGAGTCCACCTTGCTGACGCTGGAGTAGGGTGTCACGACGTTCTTCGAGTAGGTGGAGACGGTGCCACCGAAAGAGCGCACCACATTCTGCTGGGTGGTGCCCACGGCATCGTAATGGGGCTGAGCCAGCTTGGCCACCACTGGCGATGACACATAGGTGGCTGGGGCCAGGATGCCACCATTGACAGCGCTGAGCAGAGCGCAGAGGGAGAGTAGGATGTACTTGAATGCCATGGCTAACGAATGCTGTTGGAACTGTAACTGATGTCAAACTGGGCCAAATGCCTGGCTTAAATAGTCAGCGACAACCACTCAATATATGGGCCAAAATTTCACGGTCAACAGCCGAATGTGTGACAGATCTACTTAGACCTAAGCTGCGCGAAAAGTAGAGTAAAAATAATTCAAATAGAAACTGGTTCAATGGTTCAATCGAGCAACAATCAGCCAAGGAGGTTTGCATTCGCTGACTTATGAATTTCGCTACTTCTTCTCTTTTTAGTACTATCATCATAAATTTTCCAACAGCAGCAAAACTTTTGTTTCGACTGGAGTATTTTTCCATTAAATTGAGCTCCAGTCAGGCAGCAAATGTGCCAGGGGGTTGCAACAACAGAAAGTAGCTCAAAGATACTTTTGCCTGTGTCAACTTCAAGTATCTGTGGGGCGTGGCTCACGACTTGTTGTTTATGATTTTTCTACACTTGGCGCAAGTTTTTGGAAAAATGAATTTCCCCGCAGCGCACGGGGGGCGCATGATGAATATTTATTGAAATTACCAAAGTTGCCGCCTGCCACCAAATTGAATTGTGTTGCCAACTTGGGATGCCTGACAGAGGGACAAGGGGAGTCTCCCCTTCCTCACTCTTTGTTTTATATACTTTTTGGCAAATTGTTATTAATTTTACACGTGGGCCAGTGCTCGCGCATACTCCATGCTCCAAACCTAATTACCACGTTTCATTTATGCCTGCAAATTGGCTTTCAAATATTTGCCGTAATCACGCTACCAAACTGGACTGACGGAGGGCCTGAAACTCGCATCTCATTGTGGGCAGCTTCAATTACCAATCTGCCAATCGTTTGGCACGCGTCAATTGCGTATAAAAGCCACAACATTTCGGCCCAAACAGCAACAGTCGCAGCTCAGTCTCTGCCTCAGTCTCACTCTCACTCAACTAGAGCTTTTGTCATGGCATTCCGTTACGTCATCTCTCTGTGCGCCCTGGTGGCCTATGCCAATGCTGGTCTGCTGGCCAGCCACGTGGCTGTGGCTAATCCTTCGGTCGATGCTGTGGCATCCACACAGCAGAATGTGGTACGCTCCTTTGCCGGCACCGTCTCCAGCTACTCGAAGGCTGTGGACACACCGTACTCCAGCGTGCGCAAGTCGGACACACGCATCCAGAACAATGTCTATACTCCGGCCATTGCCAAGAGCTATGCTGCTCCACTGTACACCGAGGCCAGACCCATTGTCCAGAAGGCTGTGTATGCCGCACCAGCTCCAGTGTCGTATGCTGCTCCAGCTCCAGTGGCATATGCTGCTCCCGTTGTAGCCAAGACTGTCTCCTATGCTGCTCCAGCTCCAGTGCTAGCCAAGACTGTCTATGCTGCACCAGCTCCAGTGGCTTATGCTGCTCCAGTTGTGACCAAGACCTTGTCGTACGCTGCCCCAGCTCCTGTTGTGGCCAAGACTGTCTACTCCACACCAGTTGCCGCTCCAGTGATTGCCAAGACCTATGCTGCTCCAGCCGTCGCCTATGCTGCTCCAGCTCCCGTCGTGGCCAAGACTGTGTCATATGCCGCACCTGCACTGGCCACCACCAATGTGAACTATGGTCCAGCTGCCAGCACCTACACCCACAATGCACCTGCTCTGGGCGTCTCCAGCTATGGCAGCGCTCAGACCGTGCACTACTCCCCCGCCGAGAGCGTGTCCCACATGAGCTTCGATGGCTTCGGCACCCACTGGGGCTTCTAGAGAGGAGATGGAGACTCATGGAATCTGTTAAAGCTGCTCGTTATACTTATCTTATCTTATAATAATAACAATAAAAGAAACCACAATTTGTTGCAAGTAGAAAAAAAAGCAAAACCTTGGCAAAGCTTCCGTTCCAGAGTCGAGGTTGGGCTAAGCGAAATGAAGCCTAACAAGCAATAAACGCACCCATTGTCCGAGCTGCCAAAAAGATCAATGCTCAATGATTATATCACCAGGCCAATGGACCAACGTGGACCACACCGTGGAGCCGGTTTTCTGCGACGTCATCGTTGATGGGGGCGGCCTTCGTCTGGCCCGTTAAGCGGCTTTCCGTTAACTCGTGGCGGGGGCGTGGTCACGCTCGTGTGTGTGTGTGTTATGTTTGCGTATTATATTATGTGCCATTAATTGGATTTAATATTTTTGCACACCTCTCTATTGTTTGTAGCTGCCCTCAGGCCGCACTCACTGTTGATCTTTGAAATTGAAATCGAAATTGAAATCGTAATAGTAATCGACATGGCCATTCCATTTGACTTTTGCAAGAGTCGAACATAACATACTATAATGTATAATTGTGACCCGATTCGATTGCTCTGCATGTCTTGTTATAGCTCTGCCACTTGTTGCTAGTTATTGTCAGGTAATTAACGCTCATTTCACCTGATTGCCGCATAACAATGCGGAGACTGGCACAAAGGTTTCTACGAGCACTAATGGCCAGACATAGTTTACCACTGACAGCGAGAAATTGCCCTAAGAAATCGGGCTAAAATGTGTTAAGGGGGCGTAAACTGTAGCTGATCTTGAAGTCAAGTGTCGGGCAATTAAAGACAAGGCTTAGTCTATTAAAAATGTATATAAATATGGCTATTAATTTATGTATTTAATGTAAACTAAGGACAGTCATTAAGCCATATACAAAATTGATTTTAAATATATTAAAATAAAATAATTAGAGCATATTTCAAGAAAAGTTTAGGTTTATAATAATCTGTAGATAAAATATGTAATAGAAAAATTAATAAAATATCTTATAATCAACTGAAAAGGTTCAACATTTAATGTAGGGGTTGAAGCGAATCCAAACAAAAATCTAATCAGAAAATAAAATTAAAAATATTCCTATTAATGTAAATCAAATAGAAATTATAATTTATCAAGCCCTAATTTCACGCTCCTTAAAATACACTCCGTCTCTCTTCATTCAACTAATGGCTATCCTAAATATAATTCCATATTATAGGCCACATTTGAAGTATGTAAAACCTGAGCACCTCTCTCATGCTACAACTTAAACGCATGCGACATTGATGTGGCCTCAATGAGTGCGACACTAATGTGACATGCAACAGATTTTGCACAATTCCCCAAACACAAACAATCAAATTAAATGAAGCTATGTAAGTGGCCAAAAAATGGCATGGCATGAGCAGAAGTCGGAGAGAGGTTTTTCCTTTTGATAAATTAGCTGGCATATTACGCATACGCAGCGTAGTACGCAGAACTCTCATACTCAAATGTTCTACTTGTCTGTCTTGACAATTAGTCAATAATTTATTTCAATTTCATTTGGCATGCCAAGCACACACACACACACACACACACACTCGCACACACACATGTGTTGCACTGTTCTAAGTGCAGTTTAATTACATTTGAATTTGGGGCCTGGTGCCTGGTGTGCCTTGTCGCTTGTCATTTGGTTTTTGCACAATTGTTGCAATGCAATTGACGTAAGCGAATTGTCCATGATTTAAATAACAGTGCAAGCGAGAGCATTATGCCTGATAGTTTGTTTATATGAGAGGGGGAGAAAAACTGTCATACTCCTGCCATAAAACGAAATTCACATTCTCAGACTCGAACTCAGCCCGGGGTTTGTGTCTTTTGTGTCTGTGGTGTGTCTTGTACTGGTATAATTAAATTATGAAAGGACATAAGCTGCATAATAAGTCATAAATCAAATTTACCTATCCCACGGGTCCACAATGAAACAGGCAGCAGTCAGACAGTCAGGCAGTCGGACAGACAGCTAGACAGAACCATCATAAGGCATCATGGAGTAGACATTGTGAGATTGTGACCTCTGCTCTGGTTATACTATGTTTGGTAATTTGATGGACATTATGACGACTCTGTCTCGGCAAACAATTAGACAATTGATGCATCTCTGCCTGCTCCATCTATGTCTCTGTTTGGGCCTGGTCTATTGGCCATTTCGTATTTGTATTTGGAGCATTAGACAAACGTGAAAGGGGACGTACCAACTGCAACTACAGCTGCAACTGCTACTTGCCACTTGCCACTTGCAACTGCATTTTATGTGCTGTCAGTCGCAGTTGGAAGTGTGCAATTGAAAAACAGCAAATGCAAATTTTTGACCAGTTTTCCATGTTTTGGCCACACAATATGCCCAGGCTTGACTCGACTCTGGCTGTTTAAACAAATTTAAACATATTTAGGCAAATGGGAACTGTGAACTGAACTGGCGCAGAAGTAGAAACGAATCGAAAAGAAATGTAAAGAAAAACCCAAAGAACTCTCTGACTTTCAACTTTCATCGCGATATGTCATAGCTGCAGACAAAGGCCAGTAAAAGGAAGCTTCTATGAAATGATACGCATCGGTTGCCCCAAGGCCCCTGTGGCCCCTGGCACTGTGGATAGATTAAAATTTAATTTTTAATTTAAAGACTGTTTGCGTTTTATTTGCGCCCTAAATAAAAAGGGAGAGTGGACTGTTGATTTATCATTACTCTATGCAAATTCCTGCGCTCACCTTTCTATGCCACTGTTATCTGTGGCAAGCTTTTTTATCTGCCACATAGAGCCAGAGCCATGCCATGCCACGTGCAATGTCAATGCCAAGCGATTAACATTCAATTAGCTTTTGGCTTCATCAATGATTTTATCACACAGCCATTAGAGACTGTTGTTGTTGTTGCTGGTGTTGTTGTGGCTGGGTTTGAGTGTAAATTGTGGCAAATTATCATTAGCTTGTTGTTGTTGCTGTTTGTGTTTGTGCCCCGACAACGACATCTTCACATCTTCAAAAGGTTTTTATGACATCAGCAGCTGTCGTTGACAGATTATTGTGGCGATTATTTTAGCAGACGAAGCTGGGCCACCACAAAGCAAAAGGCAGACAGCAGACAACAGGCAATGGGAATGGGAATGGGTTCAGGCACAGGCGACAGCCAGAGGAATAGAGCGAGGAGTGGGTGTGGCTCCTCCTTTGTGCGTTCAACTGGAAATTGTCAACAATGTTGTTGTCATTGCTCTTGGGCGCCTCTAGGGGGGGGGCTCTTGGGGGTAAGTATCTTCCGCACATGTGTGGCATATGGCCACTTAGACATCTTGTGGCTTAGTACTTGTAAATAACTGGGTTTCACTTGAAATACTTGTCATTTATGTTGGCACTTTTCCCACACACGCTCACACCAGTTACACACATATTACTACATCACCTTCATTATAAATGTGATGAGCGATCATACTATACGTAGACTTAAAATCTCATTGATAGTCGCGCTAAATACTTTGCTGGTAAGTCAACTGATAATCGAATTTGTACTTTTAATCAGTTGCCACACTTTTCCCATAGATATTTTGCACCGTTGAGATCTGTCTAAGTTCGGATTATTCATTTCACTGCTCCACGAGTGCTGTGCTTATTCTTGGAAGTCTCTTTTCAACCTTCTTCATCATCGTTTTGTCCTGTCTGGGCATAGTATTCGTATTCAAAGGAAGTGCGAGAACGCACAAGTTGGTAAAGTTTCATGTTAAAGATTATCAAGATAAAGTTAATTTAAAGCACAGCTGAAGCTTTAAAAAGAGCCTTAAAGAGTGCTTTAAAGTAAGCTTTAAAGAGAGCTTTAAAAAAGATTTGAGAAGAGCTTTAAAGCACAAATGAAGCTTTAAAGAGAGCTTTAAAGATTTAAGGCGAGCTTTAAAGCACAGCTGAAGCTTTAAAGAGAGCTTTAAAGTAATCTTTATAGAGAGCTTTAAAGAGAGCTTTAAGGAGCGATTTAAAGAGAGCTTTAGTGTATAGCGTAGAGTTGGAAGGCTCATCTAAAGTTCTTCGTCTACTTTATAGCTTTTTATAAGTCAACTGTATCCGTCTTCCCCTCATAGTTATCTGCTGCACTCGTCTTCTTCATAGCTGTCAAATGCGCCATCTGGATTGTAATAGATACCAAGGGTTATGGACGGCTTAAGGCTAGCATCACTCCTTGGTTACAGTTAACTATATTTTTGGCGGTAAATTCTTGCACAAATTCTTAAACCTACATTTATCCACTAACTCCTTGTTTAGGTGATTACGCTTGTTATTTTAGTCGCATTAATATTGGTCTCAAAACGGAATGTGTCCTATTCCATATCGAGAATGTCTTGACATTATATTGTTGTACTATCAACAATCAAAGCTAGCTACGAGTCAGTTGAGAGTAAATTCAGAAAATCTGGCATAAATGTGCTTTTTGGGAGTTAAAGTCCTCAGGATCAACACGCTCTTTTGGGCTATCGTTATTGCGGTAACTTTGTGTTATCTCAAGAAAACATATCTATATATAACTAACCTTCTTTATCTTCATGCAGGGCCTCAATATGGTTGACTTGGTATACATTTTTATCAATGTCGAGCATTATCATGGGGATCCCAAGTTTTTATTCCATATAAGCATGGGGATCAATATTTTCCTGGCCCTAGGTGTTGGTGTGGGTGTGGCTGGAGGCGTGTTGAAAAAATCCAGAATAGTGCTGGGAGTAAGTCTGTTGTATGAACTATTTAAATATATTCTAGCTATTCAATTCTATTTCTAGTATGTTTTAATATTAATGGTCTTTTTTCTCGGAAAATTAACGGTTCTATTGATATATCAAGTATACGAGGACAATCAACCTGATCTACTCCTAACCGTCTGGTATAAACTCAATATAATATTTGCTGTAAGTAAACTCGGAATCAAATATCATTTATATACATTTCTACACATTTCTTTCTTTACAGTCGATAGCATTAATATTCGCCATACCATTCTTATTAGCCTTATCGGATAAGCATCGAGAAGAACTTGATGCTTAAAATGGACTTTCCAGTTAGTCACAATATACAATACAACTTTAAACAGTATCGAGATCATTTTCCTCAATATATTAGGTCATTTTCATCCCATTTGTATTGTAAATCAAGTAAAACTAAATTAAATGCTCAATGAAATCGTTTGGAATTGCATAGACTCCCGTTTAGTATGGCAGATATTGAAATGATTGTGGCAATCTGTGAGTTGTGTGTAGCCTATCAAATAACACACAGAATTATGGACAGAGCATACCCGCAGGATGACAACAAAGCAGAGACTGAGACTGAGGCAGAGGCCGAGTGGATGTGGAAGCCAATAAAGATGACGATGACAAGATAAACGAAAATTGTGACCATGACAAGGAGTCAAAGGGAAAGGGGAGTGAATGGGTGTGGGTCAATGGCTGTGTCTGCTTTAAATGAAATTTAACGATGTACACAAATAATGGCACTTTACATTTTAAAACACTTTGCCGACCGTCGAGGCGGTCAAAAGTCACCAGAAACGGAATGCGACATTGACATTCAATTGAAGGAGTCGAGCTGAGTCCCTGGCGTCGGTGGACTCCATTCTCCACTCTCCACTCTCCACTCTGCTCATTATACGCATTTCATTTGACACTTTTATTGGCGCATCTGTCCAGGGCTGATATTTCGCACTTGGCTGGGGGGGAATGGGAATTAAATGTGGTAATGCTGGTCTCGCGTTTATGCGGGCCATTTTATGGCGGATGGGTATGCGGTTAAGGATACGCCGATAAGGCCATTAAATTCCGTTCCAGCATTGGCCATAAACCTCGGGCTACGTCGTCAATGCCACTCAGCACTCGGCCAATTACGCAAATAAAAGAAAATATGCTCTCTACTTTATATGGAAACGTGTCAAAGTGCTGAAAAATGCGACAGCCAGAGTGCATATGGACGAGTGGCTCATTAGAGAGATGTGTTGTGGTTGCCCTCCAGGTATTTCAGCATAATTTGTGCGCTCTCTTCAGTCACACCCTCAAAAGAAACTGACTAGAAAATTCGCTAGAAAAACACTAAAGAGTTATGCAATTCTTTTCCACAATCGTTTAATTAAAGCCCCAACGCCTTGAGCGCTTTACATCATTTGGAGCTGGGCCATTTCAATTGTCACCAAGCAGCAGCAGCAGCAGCAGCAGCTGGCCCAAAAAACAGCATGTCCTCGCTGTCCAGGCGCATGTCCTGCGGCTGATTAAAATCTATTAGAGTCAAAGCGATGTAAGACACTAAGAGGAATAGAAATGGGGTGGTTCTATGCTGCTTGGGTGCCTGCTTTGCCCCATGACTTGGCATGTAAATGTCGTCGCAATTGAAATGCATGCGGCGGAAACTTTCAACTTTGCTGTACAAGTGGAGCTTACAGATGGAGCATAATTCTTGGCTCAACGAGTTTGACTGACAAAAAGCAATAAATGAATGAGTAAGTTTCAAAAAATATGCAATTATTATAATGTTCATTTGAATTCATTAACATGTATAAATATTAATATACAGCTTATAGCTTCAGCTTGCAGTTCTATGAGTAGCTGAAATTGTAGCATACTTTCAGGGTGACGTTTAAATATACGCTTATTCACATTTAATTTGAACTTATTTACAGATTTATGTTGCTGCCATTTATATAAATATATACATATATATATTTAAATTTTTAAATTTTTAGAAGTAATAAACAGAAATGTATACATAAAAACACAAATATACAGCTTATACTTTGAGCTTGAATTTGTGAGTGAGTAGTTAAAACTGTAGCATACTTTCAGGCCGCTGTTAAATATTATACTTTTAATACAATATCAGTTTGAATTCTTGTTTGTTAAGCTAACAGTACGCTAGCAACTTTCTTGTTAAAAGAATTCAACATATATAATTTTAAAATAACAAAAAGATATATGAAAATTATTATGTATTTGCAGAGCTATAACTCACACTTGATATTCTATAATCGATTAAATTAAAAGCATACTTTTAGGCTGCTGTGAAATATCTGAGCTTGTTAGAGCATTCATATGCGGCTTCTGGCACTGCTGTCGCATACAAAAACTTTCAGCGTAAACTTTTCAACGGAAATTCTGCAGCTGTTTTGTGTGTGGCAATTGGGTCTAGAGGGGTGTCGAGGGGGGAAATGACAGTGAGCACTTGTTGAGGGAGCAAAGCAAGACACAAAAGCTATAGATATTTGGCTGTTGGAGTGAAACCTTTTTGGCCACTTGAAAATTTGTACAAATTTTAATTCAATGGCAAGCATCTCTGAGTCTATGAATATGTACACACACTTAGACGCTGGCATCGTTATCATATGCTATATGAATTTTCATGATTAAAGCGCGTGTCGAGTGTCGGGTATTGGATATCGAGTATGTGGTATTTTTATCAGCCGTAGACAGCGCCGGAATGTCGCCGGTTGGGGTTCGATGAGTGGAGAGTATTTTCTTATAAATTATCATTGGCAAGCGGCAGCAAATGTGTCCGCACAGCCATTGGCACGCATGCATAATAAAGTCATTTTAAAGAGGGCACTTTCATGGGTTTTGCGTAAAAATTTCCATTTACCAAGGAGCACTCAACTTTATTGGAATTGAAAGTTAGTACTATGTGTGAAGCACATGTGTGTGCGAGTGTGTGTGGCCTTAACATTACATTAAAATTGCAAGAGATGTACGCTATGGGATGTATCTAGTAATAGCATCCTTTTCTCGTCTTTGCTGTCGTTTAATCCACTTTGTTAATAAATGCTATTTACAAATGTGCAGGCAGTGCCGAATAATGCTAGCACAATGGCAAAAATATATTAAATGCAGCGCAAAAGCGTCAAGTCATAAACTGCTCATCAGTCTTCTGAGTCCCTTCTCCCCCGCCCCGCCCAGCTGTAATTATGCCGTGGCTGTTGGAAAAACTTTACTATCACACTATCACAACTCATTCTCAGAGCCCGTGTAGTCTCCGTCTCCGCTTGTCATTGTCTCGACGCGCAGGCAGTGCCAAAGAGCTCGAGGGCAAACGAGGAGTCGGGGAGATACGCTCGCTCTTTTGACGCTGATAATGCAATTTCCGCGTTGTGCGTTGCCCGTAATTTACTGTTATGCAATGTTTCATTTTATTTTCTGCCCTCTGACTTTGCCATGGCAATTTTTTGTTAAGACAATCAACGCTAGTTGTGTTGCTGTTTATCTACATAAAGTTAATTGAAAACAATTCAAATGCCAGTACAATAGTTAATAGTACCAGCTGCTGCTGCTGCTGCTGCTACTGCGTGATGTGTCAACATCCTTCGCCTGTCACATAATCCTCAACATGCCGCTGCATGTGTCCATCCACCCACCCACTCCCCTCTCCCTCTTCGTAGTCTTTATTACAAATTGGTTTTCTGCACTCACTCGCATGTTTCGTGCGCAATTTGCAGCACCACCAAATGAATATGGCAAAAGAATACAGAGTACTCGACGAGGGTAAAAAAAAGCAGAATATAGCCACACAAATTGCAGCCAGCAAATGCAGAGTAAGCCACGTGGCAAATCCAGCAAAAACTTGCCGGAGAAACGTGTTCAGTTTGGCACACACGTTAACGAACTGAAATCGAAAGTTTGACTGCGGTCAGTTGTCCCTCTGTCCACCTATCCACCTCTCCACCTGTCTGCTTGTGCTTGTATCTCCCACAGTCACACAGTGGCTGTCAGATTGAATGGTTTATGTGTGACACCTTTGACCCGTCGGGTCGGGTTGTCCGTGTTATAAATTAAACCCCGGCTGCAGACAACTTTAACTTGACTCTGATAAGCGACAGATTTAAGGTATACTCATTGAATAGTCATAATATTATTCATAGTTAATATGCAACAGATTTTAGGCTACATCTTTATATAGCCATAGATTTGGTATAACAAAGAAATGTTTCCATTTCCGGTTACTTTTCTTTCTTGGGTTTACTTTAAACGACAGATTTAAGTTATGCTGATTGAATATTCATAATAATATGTGTAGTTGATATGCAACAGATTTCAAGCTACATCTTTAATACAGCCCTAGATTTCGTACAACAAAGAAATGTTTCGCTTCAGCCATTGCCATTTCCGGTTACTTTTCTTTCTGGGGTTTACTTTGCCCAGCCAGAGTCACGTGGCATTCATAATTCTTAAAACGACGCCATCAGAAATTATGTAGCAAATGCTAAGTGCAGTCCCCATCCCCCTCCACTCCCTACTCCCTACACTTTTCGCTCTGTGTACGTGACCAGCATTGTCGCGCTGCAAAGTATGCTATGATTTTTTCGGACGCTCGAACAATGGGGAATTGATTTCGGATTTCGGCTTTCGGGTCTGTGAGAGAGTGCTCGAGCTGATTATGGAATTAAAACATATTTTTGCTCAAAAACTTTAAGTGGCAAAGGTTGTGCTGCTGTACGTGACATTCGCCAGCTCGAAGAGTTTATCACAGATACTCACACACACACGCAATGCAATGGGAATAAAAACAAGTGTGAATGAAATGAATAAAGCAGCAAAACTACAAAGAAGTTAACTACAAAAGCTCGTTGTGAAAGTGAACTTGGGTTACAAAGCAGCTGGCAGTGGGGAGGGGTAAAAAACACAGATAAATAGCATTGCATGCGAAAATACAGAGGAAAAAGACAAGCAAAACAAAAAAAGGAGAAAGAAAGAATAAACAATACGCCTTTTGAAATGCTAAACGTGGCACACACACTCACTCACACACACACACTCAGACAGACTGACACACACGAGCATCTCATCACACCCCGAGGCGCTCTTCACACTCAGCCAGGACGCGCCAGAGAGAGAACTCGTGTATTTTTATTAGCTCACACCTCGTACACTCCCCACCCCACTCCCCCTCATTTATCGCTTCGTTTATCTTGTTACTTGGCGTGTGCCCAAAGAGAAGGCAAAATAAAAAGTAAAGCGAAGGAAAAACATTTATCTTGTCGTATTTATTTTGTAGCGCATTAATTTCGAAATGGGAATTGACTTATTTGCATTCTCCTTTAATTTGTTTGAGGCATCAATGAAGCAGAACGAAACCAACAGTGTGGGGGAGGGGGGATGAGCCACAGGTGCTACAAGTGTCAAATTTGTGATTGATGCCAAGCCTGTGTCAAAAAAAATTATGAGATTTGTGTGAAGGCTACTGAAGTGATTGAAGTGATTGATATCAAGCAAATCTGTGAAAAATCTGAGCATAGAAATGATAAAAACTGAAGCAGAGGTAAAGATTCTGATATTCCTTTAAAGAGTTTAATCTACTACTAATTGAGAAGCCCTAGCTGAGTTTTAATATTGCCAGACTCAGACTCGCATTAGGCTCAACAAGTTCAGTCTGCAAAGGCGAATAATATAGCCACATTAACATGGCAATTCGTAATGAAGCTCACATTCTGTTCATATACGAAAACAAACAGGCAAATGCATTTTTCATAAGGCAGACAGCGATAGAGAGCACACAGACTGCCTGACTGCCTGCCCCACAAGTGCATAGGTGAGTGAGGCACTTGCCGCTTGGCCAGGTGAAATACCACCAGCAGACAGACGGCTATCGACATGAGGGGAGCATCCTGGGCCACTGCCACTGCCACTGACAATGGCCGAAAGCGAACAATGTCAACTCAAATTGCGATTGCGTTAAAACTCTATAAATACCAAAGTAACATGCAACAACAGCAGCAACAACAACAACAACAGCAGCAAGGCCATGCTGATATTGCAACAACACAATCTAATCCGGTTATTGCATTTAAAATGTGCTACAAACTCTCATTTTGTTAGTCCCTCGGCGGCAAAACAAAGCGGAGCATTGAACGGGTTTCAACTGGGCAAAGATTTGCAGCTGACCAGGATATTTATGATACATGTTAAAAAGCTACAGCAGACTGCAGAATATTTGTAAGAATTTGGGGGTTCGGTTTTGTTTATCAGCCAAAAGAATAGACTAAAGAATAACTACAACAATTATATAAAATTAATTGCAATTAATAATAAATAAAAATATACAGTAACATTTAAACGCTAGAGGTAGATATTAACTTATTTATGTATGTTATTTTCAAGTTTATGTTTAATAAAAAAATGTTTAAATGTAATACTAACTATTGAGTAGTAGCCTAGACCTTCAAATCATGATAAATGGAAATTAAAATAAAAAGTTTTAGAAAAACCCAATCAGCTATGAACAAAAATGGAAGGTAATGTTTGAATTCTAGGAGTAAATATTAATTATTTATTTATATTATTTTCAAAATTTATACTCAATAAAAAAATGATTAAGCTTAATACTATTTAATGCGTATTAACCTAGGCCTTCGACTCATGATGAATGGATATTAAAATAAAGCAATAATATTCGCATTAAAAAGGTTTAAGAAAACTTCAATCAGATAAGCCTAAATATTAAATTATTTATATATTTTTTTTAATAAATTTGACTTACTGATTAATTTATTTATCTAGGGCTTTCACTCAAGCTGCAAGAAAACTACTCTAAAGTAAATAAAATTCACATTAAAAAGTCTCCAGAAAAGCCCAATTAGAACACTAATTGTATTGTAATTGTATTGTTGAATAAACTAATTAATAGTAATGATAGAATATTAGCTTCTTAAAACTGTTCCAAGTGTATCTACCTAATTGATACGAGTTAATTAAATTTTAGTCAAGTCCATAAAAGCAAGTCACATTGTATAAGATATCCTACAACGTGTAGGTAAGCATCACACACCCTCATACTCATACTCAAACTCACACTCGCACTAATACTCGCACTCACACTCACACTCATACTCACACTCAGGCCCACTGTGTGTGAGTGTATAGATTGTAATGCTAATGCGCTTATCTGCAGCAGCCGGCAAAAGGCAACAAGCAGCTGTCGAGTGAGGTGCAGGCAGGCAGGCCAAGCCGCAAGCCAACTCTTTTGAAAATTTAATGCAATTTCACAGCATATTAAACAGCTGGAGTCTGTGCCGCAATGTGGAGCGTGCCACAGGTTCAGTGCAACAGTTGTTGGTGTTGCACACCGCAAACAAATTTCAGGCAAACTTTTGCCAGAGGAAGATACTACTACTACTATTGTGGCAAGTAAGCAGCCAAAGGTGAGCTTATTGTGAATCATAAGTGAGTGTCGAGGAGTTAGTGCCTGAGTGAGTGTGAGTGTGGGTGTGAATACTCATGAACTGAATGGCAGAATGGCTAATCAATTGCGCGCACTTTGAGCACAAATCAAATTACAAACTTGCCACCTTTTTATCTCCTCTATTCGAACGTTTGCACAAAACTTTTCTGCAGCTTCAACTTTTGCTCAATTTGATTTTTCAACAAAGAAGAGAAAAAAGTAAACAAAAGAACTTTTGACTTACCTGCGTTTTACCTTTCTGCTCTTTTGTCTGTCGTTAAACAAACTTATCCAATAAAAGTTTGTCAACATTGATTTAAAGCCAAGTCCAACGCATATATCAAGCAAATACTAGGCGCCATCTGACGTCTGCTTAATATAGGCAAAAATATGTGGGCCGATATCCAATAGGGTTGTCACAGAGTTTCGATGACTATAAGTCGGCAGACTTGAACGATTTATGACAAATTATTACACATACATATGTATTTATTTAAAACACTTCATGGATATTGATTACTTCACGCATCGGTAGCGACACACTTTTATTTATGCAATTATTTGCCAACTGTATTGCTAGGCACAACTTACAATCACTGCACTCACATACATATGCATACATACATGTATACATTCCAGCTGACTCCATACCACGCACTTTACATCTTCACTATTTGACATCAGTGACCGAACTGATTGAGAGAACACTAGGCAGCAGCACTTATGCTTGCTTGCACTTCTATGGTGAGAGACGATGTGGGAGACACAGTGCGAGAGTCACTCTCTCTAACGCACCAATTCTACTTGTCTGCCAATTCCAGTGGCTGGAGCGATCTAACTGTAAAATATACAGAGAGTGCATTAACAGGCGGTGCGCTGCGGCGCTTGGGCACTCTTCTATTTCCACACTCCCACTACAAGTGACGCCGCTCATCATGTATGCGTGTGTATGCTGTTCGGGTTAAGCGCTGCAGCATAGCAGGTATGTAAGTATTGGGTTTCAAATATTATTATAAACGACAATTTTTAAGGAATATTATAATTATTATTATTTGCACTAGCCCACGTTAGCGTTGCAATAAGCATTATTTAAATGTCTGTGCGGTACGATGTGCGATGTCAGCTGCTATGGATGGATCTATCCATAATACAATCAGCAAAAGTGCCGGGAGCTCATTCATAGTTTCAGCTGCTAAAGAAGTGGTGTACTACGTCGATAACCAGGTGAACTTTACTGTTTTGTTAAGCACAGAGTTTAATCACAGCACTAACACACTATATCTTTTCCACATGACAACCGCGAATGTACTGAGGGGAAAGCAGCAGCACGCATGCAGGTTTGCAGTCTTATGGTGAGAGGCTGAGTGGGAGTTTTTAACTCATGGGTCAGCTCTAGTCAATTCCAGTGTCTGGAGCGATCCAACTGTACAGTGCTTAGAGAGCGCATGCAAATGCAGCGCTTAGGCGCTCTCCCATGTCCACGCTCTCACAGCAAGTGACGCCGCTCATCGTGAGTATGTGTGTGTGTGCAAATCGAACTAAAGCAGACTAATAGAAATACATATGTATGTATGTGTGTCTGTATGTAAGTCACTGCAGCAGCAGGCGAGTTTTACATTATGGGAAACACTATTAAAAGCGGCAAACTATTATGACAGTCACAGAGTATATATTAGTCATTTTATTATTGTTAATATTACATAATATATTTTGCCACTGGCATAGTCCATCACTTAAATAAATGCAGCGGCTATTATACACTTAAGCCAGCTTTCAGCTCGGTTTATCCTGCATAACAAAAAGTGTTAAGCATGTTGGAGAAGTACTAGCAGCAGTCCAGGCAGGCGACAAAAGTTTCCATTGCAACTGCAGTGTTCTAGTCGTTGTTGTTGCAGCAGTTGCTTCTTGGCCAACATCTACTACAACTTCTACTACTTCTGCTACTTAATACTTTAATAGTTGCAAAAGTTTCAGCGAGTTTCGTTCGCTTAAGTAGCTGTTACTTTGCTTGTTTGAACTGTTTGTTTGTTGCTGGGCTTCTGTGGGTTATAAGCGTACTCGCACTGTCTTGAGGTAGTGCTTAAAATAACTGTAAAACTGCCAACATAAATCTGGCCACAGCATCTGTTTTTATGTTGGCACTAGCAAGAAGTTAATGTTAATGCCATTTGACCGACGTGAGAGTTACTCTTCGAGTAGTGCTTACCTCTCCTGGCCGGGCTTTAAGATGAGATTAAAAAGTTAGGGAAGCAAATGGCAAATTGACGTATATCTTTTGCATATTGAATAAAAAGTCAAATTGTGTTTGGCATATTAAGCGAAAAACATTCCGAATAATCGAAAGTAAATCTCCACTCAACTTGAGCTTGTCTCGCTACCTTTTACAGACATATTCCCTCCCCCTACCCCTCACAAAGTGATTTTTCTTGTTGGACTTTCGGCTTAGCGACGCAGCAAATTCCAATTGGAGCAATGTCTGCGATTTTATTGAACTAAGGAGCGGGGGAAAGTCTTTGAATAGATCAGCTAAAAGGTCATTGTTATTATTCAATGCTTACACTTTTGTTAGATTTAAAGTTAAATAAAAATAAACTTTACAATTTATTACTTATTTACCACTGCATGACAATGGCATTTAAATGTTTGTGTATCTGCTGATACTGCCATATAATACTATTGACATTTAATTATTGTCACAAAATATTTATACGAAAATATTTTAAATAAATATTTCACACTCTCAAAATGAGCTGTAATTCAAGCTTGTGTGTAACCGCAATGTTTTTGGCAGCAGCCAAATACCCTACGCGATATTTTCCATATGATTCATGTGTGGAAAAACATAACTGTAACTATAGGTGCTATTTTATACGTTTTAAAGAATAAAGAGAATTTATTAGAATAAAAAAATCTGGACTCCAACGCAGCCGGTAGGATTCGAACCTACGCTCCCAGAGGGAATCTGATTTCTAGTCAGACGCCTTAACCGCTCGGCCACGACTGCCTTGGAAGAGCGGCTAAAAATAGCTAAATTTATACTCGAGATACAAAAACAACAAAATGTATAAATAAAATACAAACAAGACATTTTAGCCCAGCTGCTGATCAACCATATTTTAATCATCAAAATAAGATAAGTGAAAAGACAATCTATAGCAAATGGCAGATAAACTGACGTCAAGACAGTTTAGATAGAGAAATATTTATATTTAGACTGCTTTGTTTATATATAAAGTCAGGCAGTTTTCTTTTAGTTTAGGTATGTGTGAAGTATTTAAAAATATGTTGGGCAGATACATATATTTTAATTATTTATGTATTTAATGTCAACTAAAGAGAGAGCAATTAAACATATTTATTTATTAACATTTACAACTTATTATTTACCTAAATACAAAATGAAAGTTAATTATTAACTTATAATTTGCAAATATAATTTATGTTAAATGTTGTTAAACTGAGCAACTTTTTGAGTACACCTCGTCAACAGCAAAAGCTTTACAACTATAAATTTTATGAATTTCCAACATAGGCAAACAAATATCGTAGTGTCCATCGAATTGGCCGCTGCTAATGAGCCAAACGGCCAATACAAATTGATAGCACTTGCTGTGGTCGTGCCACGCCCCTTTTGACAGCTGCGGCTTAAGGGATTAGCATCATTATGCGCTACAGATCTACATATTTATTTGGCGCGGTGTAAAATGTAATTTGGTGTAATTGTTTTTAATTTCCATGCATTTATTATTCAACACTCGCCGCACGCTTAGCGCCACGGCGCTTGAGTGTCATGAAAAGCTCATTTACTTTGTGCCACATAAATTAACAGGCGGCCAAAGTTGTTGTTGTTGTTCGCCTGCAGGTTATGAGTGGAGGTATGAGGTGAGTATACTCGCATTGAGCACTGTATACAGTACACTACAGTGTTATCTACTTCAAAGCCAATGCGCTAATGAGGCAACATTTTTTGGCGCCCCCGAGTGGCAGCCGGCCTTGTGGCCCCCTTGCGGTAATTATGCAAATTTTTAATGAGTGTGAAAATTGTATTCCACAAGCAACACGTGCCTCTGCCTCTCTGCCACTCTCCCACTGACCCCAACTGAATAGAGCCATCATTGACTGCGGCTAATACCATTTAGCAGCTTTTCCCGCACAGCAAACGTCAAACGTTCGCTCCTGTCTCTCTGCTCACAAATCCGGCTCATGGCAGCTAACTGAGTGACGACTGACTCTCTACGCTACGGCATTTGCTCTTTAGATTTATACGGATTTTGTCAAACAAAACATGAATCTGCACTTTTATATGTGCGAGAGCTGCTAAAAGCCGATTTCATGCATACGACATGAGCAGCGGGCTTTAAGGGAAAGCACTTTATGCACACTCTGATGTGTGGGCTATGCTCGTACCGTAGTAGTAGTATTAGATGTGCAGCTATCTGGTAGGAGAAGCGGTAGGGGCTAGGGAAAAGTTGAAGTGCATGACGCGCAATTGAAGCAATATTATATGATAGAACTTAGTATTTAGAGTACTTTATTTGAAAGCGTTTATTAATTAACTAAAAACCGACTTGATTTAGTGACAAGTTGAAGAGCAGAGCCAAGCGTTCGTTTCTTCTTTAATTTAAATTTAAGTGTGACCGGCTGCGGTTTACACAATATTACTCAACACTAGAGTCGACTCGTTCAGAAAAAGAACAATTGAACTAATTCCTTAACGTAGCGAACGAACCAAATTCCTGGTAACAATTCACTATTCAGCGTTTACAAGAGTCTAAGCATGAACATTGATATACATATAACGTAAATATATTGAAGATAAGTCAAATGAAACCATAACATAAGCATAAGCATGATAAGCCGTCTTTGCCTAAGTAAATATAGCTGCACTTTCAAGGTTTTAATATAAGTAAGACAATCTCCTAAGTATAACTATGGGAAAATTCCAAACTTTTATGGTTAACGATTGAAAAATTCCAATATACTATGTAACTAACTGATCTGATAGCCCAGAAATTCAAGACTAATGAACGAGACTAGTGAACGAGATCAGAGAGTGACATTAGCGAACGAGTCTGGGGAATGAATTTTGAGAAGAGACTAGTAAACAATTCGAAGGATTCATTCAGAAAAAGAACAGATGAACTAGTGAACGAGCCGGAGGAAGACTAGGGAGCGTGTCATGGGAGCCAATTTTGAGGAGAGACTAGTGAATAATTCACTTAGGAACTAGAAAGATTCATTCGTTCACTACGAATGGAACGACTGCACCTTTGAATTGAATTAAATACATGTAAAGCACAACTCTACCCTCGCTTACTTTGACTTACTTATCAATAACAGCACTAGAAGTGCTATCAATCGTGGTTAAATTTAAATGTAGTAATTATCAATAACGAATAATGTACTCATATTCATAATAGAACTCATTCTGAAAGAGGGGTTAAACCTTTTTGTGTCAATTTGCATTAAAAATCAATTGGCTATACGCTCTTGCTAACAAATAAAATTGAGTGCCGTCTGTGAGCACTCATATATTGCAACTGTCTTTTTCAATTAATACAAATGCCACACACACACATATACAGTCAGCGCCACAAAAAAAGCCGCACTTAAAAAAATTTGGAAATGGTGCAATCACTATGCTGGGGTTCCCCTAAATTTTATTCTCTGCGCATTATTTTTTTAGGGGGGTTTCCCTTGACTATTTTCGACATAATTTTGTCATTTGAAGAGCGCTGTTGCTTAAGTTGCGTTTGGGAGAATTTTTTTTGTAAAGACATCTGTAAAATCATGCCAAAGCAGAAGCAGTTCACTGATCGCGATAAGGAAAAAATTATTTTATTGGCTGAACAAAATATGTCAAATCGGCAAATAGCGGCTGAAATACATTTCAATGAAAGCTCAGTGCGTCGCTTTTTAAAAAAATATCGTGAGACAGGTGAAGTAAAAAGGATAAAAGGAACAGGTGAAAAAAAATGCACCACGTCACGAGAAGATCGATTTATTATGAGAACGAGCCTGCAGGATCGTTTCAAAACTGCAGTGCAGATAAGGTCTGAGGTACAGGAACAGTTTTCAAAAGATATTTCGGAGCGAACTGTTCAACGTCGGCTTAACTCTATGGGAATGTTCGCAAGGACACCTGCTAAAAAGCCACTTTTGAATCCGCGAATGAAAAGAAATCGTCTAAACTGGGCCAAGGACAAGGAAAATTGGACTGCTTCTGATTGGTCACGAGTGCTATTTTCAGATGAGTCCAAATTTAATCTCATTGGATCTGATGGAATCCTCAAGGTGCGCCGTAGACGTGGGGAACGTTATTCTGAAAATTGCTGCATAGCCACAGTAAAGCATTCACCGTATGTTATGGTATGGGGATGCATATCCAAATATAAAACGGAATCAATTTTAATGGTTCAGGGTATGGTCAATGCAGAAAAATACAAAGAAATAATTTTAAGTGGAGTTGTGCCTAGCATTGAGTCCATTTGTGAAGAAGAAGAAGAACCCATTTTCAAGATGATTCTGCACCTTGCCATCGAGCGCGATCTGTGAGTTAATCAGTGTCCGATTGTTATCAAAACAACTTATTCAGTTAAATTTAACCTTTTTCTATCTAAAGATAACAAATTTGAAGGAAGAATTGGGCATTAAGTCCTTAGATTGGCCAGGAAACAGCCCAGACCTTAATCCAATCGAGAATGTTTGGGCCTATATGGGCACCAAAATAAGAAAGCGAAAGCCCAAAACTGTGGAGGATCTAAAACAAATCATAGAAAAAGTATGGATACACGATATAACAAAGGATTATTTGTGTTCCATTTACGATTCTATGCCCAATAGGGTTAAATCTGTAATTAAGGCCAAAGGCGGCATTACTAAGTATTAAGCTAAATTAAAAAAATATGTCTATTGTTAAATTGCCTAGATTTAAAATTTTTGTTATAGTTAATAAGGTGTTCAATTGGAAAAAAATAGTTTTTGTTGAATTTTTTAATAATTATAATTTTTATGATTTTTTTCCTTAAGTTTGGCATAATAGTGAAAAGTCGTTAAAACTAGGGTGAAACCAAAAAACAACATTTTTTTAATATTAAAAACAAATTTAAATTGAAAATTGGTATGCAGTTTTATTAAAATATTATCAGTTAACGTGTTAAAAAAAAAATTGGGCGAATCCGCAATCATATAATGAAACCACAGGCCCTGAAAGTTAAAAATTCGTAAACCTTCGAAGTGCGGCTTTTTTTGTGGCGCTGACTGTATATACTCACATACATATGTGTGTACATTTACATACAGCTACCGTTACTGTTGCTGGCAAATGCCGCGTTGCGTTTGGCTTTAAATGCAAATGCAGATTTTTAAGCCCTGCGGCAACTTTTCGCAAACAGATTGTAAACAAATAAATGCCGCTAGCCGACACACACACACACACACACAGATACTCACACATACAGTTACACTGTGGCATTGAGTGGTCAACACTGTGGCAATTTGCAGTTGCAGTCGCCGAGGGCCATTGACAGCCTTGCGAATTGTAAATCGCCTGCTGCACGCCTTTGCCATATTTTTACTACATATCCATATGTATAAATGTATGTACATTTGTGCATATTTATGTCACGCATACATATGCATAACGTAGTCTTTGCCCCGGCAACGTTTTTCACACTTAAGTGGTTAAATTGGCTGTGATAAATTGCCGCGCAGTGTCAAAGTTCTTGCCACACACACAGTTGTCGCTGCGGGGGCACCTTGAGTGTAAGTCAGCATAAGCCCATAAGGATATGTGAGTGTCCTGAGAGTTGTGAGTGTTATGAGTGCTTATTCATAGTGCGATACTGCCTGCCCCTGCCCCTGCCCCTCACTCACTATCTCTCTGGCTGTCTGAGTGCCTGCTGTTGACAGTAATCATGGCATCAGCTTGTATGATTAGGGCTGCCTGACATATGACAACTGGGAATTAATATGTGAATATGGGTGGAGGAGGGAGTGATACCACAATGAGACAAAAGTCAATGTCTTAATGGCATCAGGGCCACGCTGACTGCCTGCCTGTGACTGATGGCAACCTTTTAGCTGCACAACCAAATTAAATGTCTAGCCAAATGTAGTTAAGCCAAACAGTTCATCCTGATTAACTGACAGACCAAGAGACAGACATTCACACTGACTTAAAGCTGAACCGGCTTCAATTAGTGCAACCGCAACAACACACCAAAACAACAACAACCACACACAATGAAGTTAGCAAATTTTCACGCTTATCACACCACTGATATCGCAGAGCACTGATGTGCATATCATTTTTATGGGCATTTCATGCAAAATGCTCGCTGTCACCAACGAATCTCACGAATCTACATGTTGACTGGGCCAAAGTGCTGCAGCTATAGCGACTTGTGAGTGCGCTACGGGTCAAAGAGGAAGCAAGATGAAGATGTATGAAATCGATTATATGACACACTAGTGGGATTCTTGAAACTGATTTTCATTTACATTATAGGAATTCCTGAAACTGATTTTAATTTGATACATTAAGAATATTAAAATCAGCTTCGAAGCTTATGTACAGCTGATTGTCGAAATCAAAACCAGATCAAAAGCAGAATAAAAGCAAATTCAAAAGAAGTTTTAAGAATCCCACTACTAACCTGTTATCATGATAAGATCAAGGCAATTTCTATTTACCTATTCAAAAAGTTACTTCAAATTGTATCTAATGCTGCAGCGCATAAAACATTTCATCCTAATCGAAACTTCACTTGTGCTTTTTGTTTTCCTTCTTTTGTATTTTACTTGTCTATCTTTTACTGTCTCTAACTTGCCTACTAACCGACTGCATTTGCAATTTTTACTGTACGTGTACTTTAAAAATGGTGTATTCAGTTTGTGGATCTGGAAAATGTGTATTAATAAACTACATACATACCATAATCTTGATCAAGACGACGAGCTGAGTCCGCACCAGAGAGTGTTCGTAAAAGAGGAGTAAAGTTGGTATCCCGCTTAAAAAGGTGTTAGCTAAAGGAATTTCCACCATACAGAGTCTTCGACTAAAGACATTTCCGACTGTTTTTCTCTTATTTTCAAGCGTAGGTATGTGTCTGCAAAGTCTCTATGTATCTGCAGTAACTGTAACTGTATAACTGCAGTGTGTTTTTTACAACCTGCTTGGTGTGTGTGTGTGTGTGTGTGTAGTGCAAAAGGAAACAAAGGAAATGTAAATGTTTTTCGTGTCTTTGTTTTGTGATTTTTTAGCCCGGTCACATATAGTATGTGTGTGTGAGTGTGTGTGTGCATATAACTACGATATTCGGCAGGCTTGTCAACAGTATATGTGTTGTGCGGCTTTTTGCTGCGTTTTCCACTCAAAAAACCGCAACAATAACAACAACAAGAGTGCTACGACTTTTCGGCATTGTTGTTCGCTTAGTTTCCATTGTTGCTGTTCTTTTATTGTTTGTTGTTGTTGTTAATTTGCATACGTGCAGAAGACATTGCACCCGCCAAAAGTGACTGCGACATATACGCACACAGTTGCTCCTGACATTGATGTATGAATGAAAGTATGAATGAATGTATGGATGTATGTATGTATAACCAACCCCCAAGAAGATGGCTTCATTAGCTGCCATTAAACATGGAAAATGTGAACTGTGCATCAGAATTCACACGGCATTAAATTGTGCAGAAGAGAAGGCAGGGTAGCACAATGAAATGAAGCCAGCTTAAATTGTTTTGGGCTTACTGAGCTCACGAACCACATGGCCTACAGGCACTAGCAGTGGCTCCAGCTCCAGCTCCAGTGCGTGTTTGTGTCATTAAAGTTTCATCATGGCCGCAAAATGAAAATAGCAATTGCCAAGAGCTGCAAACCTCTCGAAATCCCAAAGCCCCCGCGGGTTAGTGCTGGCCACAGTCCATGTGGTTTGGGTTCGGGTTCAGGGGGAGAAAGGCAGCGGAAGGGTCGTCGTTTACTGCTGCTGATATTGTCATTACATGCTTCAAGGATATTTCTGTGGCGTAACCAAGGCAAATGTACTTTTGACAGTTGGACTCTTGAAAGGGTTGACCGACACACACACACACACACACACACAGAGAAAACTTTACAAAAGATTCAAATTTGTTGTGCTGAATAGCAACAGCTGTCATATGACAATGCCGCAGGGGAGTGACTAGTTCCATGCCCCACAACTGACCTCGTAATAGTAGTTGGGAAATCATTTCACTTGCAGCCGAAACAAATGTTTGCCAAGTGTTTAAATATTTATACACGTGAGCCAATAATTGGCAGAGTGTGTGTAGCTTAGTTGTATCTTTTTAGCTCTTTTTAGCTATTACAGCTTTTGCTGGATAAGAGTCTTGTATTGGCAACTGACAACTGGGCCAATCTAATCAGTTTTTATATGCATAACTTGATGGAATTATTCCCTACACAAGCAAATACTTTTTAAAATAAACTAATTAATTAAAAAACAGTAAAAAATTTAAAAGTATTTAAATAAATAGCTAAGTTTTAGCTTAGCTAAGCTACACTCCAACTTAAAATTTAATGTAAATGTTGTCAGCACGCTAAATATGTTGCTTTAAGTTTAAAATGTTGCTATCAACATGTTGCCAGCAACCTTTTTGTGGAACGCATGTGATTTAATAAATCAAGCTAAATCAACATTTATAGTAGTAAGATTTGATGGACAAAAATATGATAAATAATGTAAAATAAAGTTTATTTATTTATTGCTAAAAAATTAACTTAATTTAGCTTCAGCTCAAATAAACTTGAATTCTTAACGATATAAATTTAATGCATACTAAAAAGAAATTCTATATTATTACACAAATCTTTAAGCAAATTACAGCAGCTTAATTTCTACTTTATGTTAATCTTTTGAGACCTTTTTACTTGAGATAAAGCAAGAGTTAAAATAACAAACAAAAGTATGCTGATTGTGGCTTATTATCTTGGTTTTCTAACGAAGTAAGTAAGAACCTCACTGTGTCATAAAAGCTCTTGAGATTAGTAATTCATACTGTATTTTTAGCAGTGGGTAATTAGCGATTAGCATAGTGAAAACCTGACCAGGGGGTTTCAGTTGCCACAATGATCTTGGCAAGCATATTTCTGTGCTTCTGCCTGGCCTCGGCCATCAACTATGTACGCACACGACGCCAACGCGGATTCATTAAGAATATCAAGGGTCCCTTCGCCTGGCCACTGATGGGTTCCATGCACAAACTGTTGCTGATCTCACAGAAGAGTAAGTTGAAATAACTATATTTTGGTAATTACTTTCACTAATTTTTGCAGATTTCTTCACACACAGCGAAAAGTACTTGAAGCTGCATGGCAAGCTGAGTCGTTGCTGGGTTTTCCATAGACTTTTCATACCTCTCGCTGATCTGGAACTGACTCGGCAATTGCTGCAGAGTGAGTCGCATTTGGAGACGGGTTACGAGTTGATGCAGGACTGGCTGGGTGACAGTGTGATCATGTGTCAACAAGAGATGTGGCAGCAGCGACATCAGCAATTGTTGGCGTTCTTTAAGCCAGATAATACGCAACAGTTAATGAAGTATCTGCAGGCAGAGGCAGCTAAACCCTGCCTGGAGCAGTTGGCTCATGCTGAAACCAGACAGGTGTTTGATGTGTGGCCACTTGTGTCCGCCAGGGTGCTGCAACTGATGCTAGCCACAACACTAGGAGTGCAGCCCAGTGAACAGTACATAAAGGATGTCTCAGAGTAAGATAAAGTTTATTGTGTCATAAATCATAGTAAATAATTATATGTGCATCGCGTTTTTCCATAATTAAAACTTGTGATATATTTTTCTAATTTTTCTAAGTATGGGGTTATGTTTATAGCATAATCTTGTATTAGAAAATTTAAAAAATTTAAAATTTTAATTAAGCTTATAATTAAGCATATACATAAATAAAATTTGTTCATGGATAAAATTATGTTCATAGTAAATAATTATATGTGCATCTTTATGTTATTATGTTCATAGTAAATTATTATATGTGCACCATTATGTTGTTATGTTCACAGTAATATGAGAACCTTTTTTTTTTTTTTTGTCTCTCAAATTAATGTTAGTGAATTTGAAAATGATCTTAATGTCAGTAATCAATACTCTTACTTTTATTATTTAAATCTAGTTATTATTTATATTTACAGTCTAACGGAACTCTATAGACAGCGTTTTCTGAGCATCAACTCGGCAAATCGTTTCACCTATTGGCTGGGTTCCCCCTTCAAGCGACGACGTCAGCATCGACTCATCAAACGTATTAACAATGAGCATAAACAAATTCTGGAGCAGCTCAGGGAACCAGTGAAGAGAGATGGCATTGTCATAGACCGCTTTGAGCCGGCAGCAAGGTATCCACATCAATCCCTGCTGCAAGTGCTGCTCGAGAGTAAAACTCTGTCCGATGATCAGCTCTTGGCTGAGCTAAACACCTGCAACTATCTGGGTTACCTGTTGTGCAGCACAACTCTGTGCTTTGCCCTGGTGCTGATTGCTCGTCATCCCTCAGTCCAGCAACGTTGTCTGGAGGAGCTGCAGGCCACTGCGCAACCTACTGGGTCCTGCAATCTGGAGAGTCTACCCTACCTGGATGCTGTGCTCAAAGAGACGCTGCGACTGCATCCACCACAGCTGCTAGTGGGACGCCAGCTTAGCCAGGATTTTCCGTATAGTAAGTGCTTAATATTATTGGTAATTGATATTATAATTTGAATCGTTATATACACAGCTCATTCTGTGGTTGGAGACGGCGTTCTGCCCACTGGCGCGGAGCTCTACATCAATCTGTATGAGCTGCAGCGCTGTGAGCAGCAATACGGCCCGTTGGCCAAACACTTTCAGCCAGAACGTTTCCTGGCCAACTCCCCGGAGCTACTCAGCTTTGGTCTAGGTCCACGTAACTGTCCTGCCCAGCATTTTAGTCTATTCTTATTGAAGTCGCTGCTGGTGCCTCTGCTGCTGCAGTTTGAGCTGCTGCCGTATGGAGATGCAGTGCATCAGACACTGCGACTGGCCCCAAGCTCAAGCAGTGGCTTTCAGTTGGCGCTGAGACTGCGTTAAATGCTATATTTATTAACTATGATAATACAACTTATTGAATATAAACTAAACCTATTAAACGGAACTGTTCCGCCTGCGCATGCCCAGCTGGAAGCCAGTGTCCGAGCGTAGCACAATATTGATCACAGGTTTAATGGTTTCACCCAACGGCAGCAGCTCGTAGTCCCGCACAATCTTCGCCAGCATCATCTTCATCTCCAGCTGGGCGAACTTCTGGCCAATGCAGTTACGCGGTCCAGCACTAAAGGGCAGAAAGGCAAAGCTGGAGGTCCGTTCGCCTTCATGGCGTTCCGGTTGGAAGCTTCTGAAATTCGGGAAGTGCTCCACCCGATTGTGTGAGCCAATGATGCCCATAATGATCTCCGAGCCGGCGGGTATCACACCATTCCCATACTTCGAATGAGCTGCAAGTGAGAAGGCGTTTAATGTAGTTCATTTGGACTTGGACTCTGCTTCGATATACTCACTGTACTTGAAGTCCGATTCGAGCTTACGTGCCACAATGGGCACGGGAGGATGCATGCGCAGTGACTCCTTGATGACTAACTCCATGTACTTCAGCTCACTGAGATCACCTATGGTTATGGCTCGACTGCGATCTGTGCCCAGCACTTGCAGTATCTCAGCCAGCAGTTTGTCCTGCACTTCGGCATGGCGAGATATCTCCCACAGGGTGAAGGATATCGCACTGGTTGTCGTATCATGGCCCTCAAACATGAATGTGTCCACCTCCTCACGGATCTCGTTGTTCCGCAGCGGACGACCATCCACTGTGGCCTGCAGCAGCACATCCAGCAAGGCCATGCGTCGCTTTTGGCCCACATCATCCTGCGCTTGAGGATGATGAGCTTCGCCCTTCTGCTGCTCCTGCTCCAGTGCCTGGCGACGCTGTTCGATCACCTTGATGGTGAACTCGTGCATGGTGTGTATGAGTTTCGTCTGACGCAACTTGAGATGCGGATGGGTCAGCGTGAACAGCAGCTCGATCTGCAGATAGACGGACATGAAGCGCCAAGCCATCATTGCAGTGCACCTAGAGTAGAAGAAGTTAATGTTAATAGTTCTCAGTGTAGCTGCGTCTCAGTGTAACTCACTCATTCACTGCAGAAGCATATGGAGTACGCTCCGCGGTTTGGGCATTCACTTTGGTGCCCATGGCAGTCTCAGCTATGATATCTAGCGCAGCCAGACAGATGAATGGATACACATCGAAGGGAGTTTTGCCATCAGCACGTGTCTTCAGGCGTTCTACACAGATGTTGGACTGCTGATCAAAGACCTCCACAAACTGTTCCAGTATGGCAAAGTGGAATGTGGGCGTAATGATCTTTCTACGCTGATGCCACAACTTGCCATCACTGAGCAGTAGTCCATTGCCCAGCCATTGGCCCAGCACCTTGTACACCGTGTGCTTCACCAGATGCTCCTGACTGGTCAGCAGCTGCTCGTTGAATTCCACATCACAGGTCAGTATCAGCAGTCGATCAAAGACCCAAACCCGCTGCAATGTACCCAGCTTCGCCACCTGCTTGTCGCCTTCCTCAATGAAATCTGTCGAGCACCAAGAATGAGCTGATTAGCGACCACTTCAAGTACAATTCATTGTGAAAAACAAAACAAATACGCCTATCAGTGATAACAGGGGCAAAGCACTCGTATTTTGAGTATCTGCGTACCTGGGCTATATTTGTTTTATAGCTAATTACAATCAAGAGAACAATAAATTAAATTATTAATAACTAGAACATCAATAGGGTATATACCACTAATCAGCATGGCTCAGCTAATCTAGCTGTATTTTGATCAGAGTCATTCCCGGACTAGATTAAGCAGTATATGTATATGACCTATATATAGACAGTAGTTTCAGTTACATATATCATGATAAGAAGTGTTACAAAGTACAACTATTACCTTATAAAAAACAGGTAAATTTAAACAAATAAGTAGAAAAGTTTACACGGTTAAATGATAAATTAAAATATAATAAGATTTGAGTATGCTTCACTCATGAAATATGTTAAGAATTATGTAATCAAAAATAAAAATATTATATATATATTTAACTATAAAAAGGTCAAAACCAAGAATTATATTTAATATATATAGTTATATACTTATATATATCTTTAAGATAAAACATTTTGTTAGTTCTTTCGCTGTAAAAGTGTCTAATACTTTTGAAACTCGCTGAACTGAGTGAGGGTATTACAGTCAATAGACCGAACAATATATCTATTTGATTTGAAGCCTGATTAAATAATATTATTAAATTATTAACTAATTAAGTTAAGGTTTTTTTTTAACTATTTTCAAATAATATTACATATTGAATAAAACTTATAATAATAGTAATATAAAATATAATAATATAATTGAAAAGAAGCTCAATCAATTAAACTGTATATATTGTTAATTTTTAACAGTGTAGTTTAGTTCTTTCAAACTCAGAACAGCGTGCCTTTTGGAGCTTTTTAAACAAGTTTTTCTGGTTTGTTAAATATTATACCATACGCGATGCAATGTGTGCCGACGCATGACGTTTGTTTACGTATTTCATCTCACTTTCTACTTATTTTTATATATTTTTACTTATTTTTATATATTATATATATTATTATTATATATATATATTATTTTTATATTTATATAAATACTACATACTCTTTGGATTCAATTTGGACACTAAATGCAGAGCTCCCACCACAGGCAGACACAGTGGACCTGGCAGATTGGCTACTGCTGCCCGGCGTGCCCGCTGATTCCAATGGAAGAGAAAGCCAGCGGAGACTAGGAACACGACTAATGCGATCAACAGCATTTTGCACTCTGAATTTCTTAGTCTTGGTCGGCTAAAGCTAAAGCTATAGCCAATGCAAAAGTCACTGGCATTTGCCGATAATCTAATCGCGACAGTTGTTATATCAATGGGTAATTGCAATGAGTCTATGCGGGAGCAGATAGAGCACATACTCGAGAGCTGTTTGTTTTCCAAGTGATTAGCACAAAGTGTTTACATTTATTGAGTGTAAAGTGCATACTACAGTAGAACAATGCAGTAAAGTGTTGAGCGAGTATGTTAATTATTAGTCACGCAGCTGTGATCAAGTCCGAGTACGAGATTGAGCACCAGTCTCGTCATCGCCGGCACCCAATGAACGTTACTTTACTTTACTTTTTTTTGTGTCCAGTAATTTCCGTTAGAGACACTGGTGCGGAAATTAAAACATTTGCAACACCCGCCAGTGACCCTGAATGGATGGATGCCTGCCATGGACCAGTATAGAGTCCTAGAGTTGTGCTCAAAAAAACTAATTAACAGTTGCTTCCGGCGAGAGAGTCGGAGACAACGTCGAGTAACTTTGACTCTGTGATATTACTTGATTATATTATTATTATTTTAAATGGGCAAATGTAAGTGCAGGCCCTTAACGAATGCAGATAAGCAAATACTATTTATATACATATATTTATTTGGCATGCCTGAAATGTGTTTTTAATTGTGCATTTTCAATTTTCCCAATGACTGTTGTAAATAAAACGAGAGAAAGATTTTCCACATTAATTTCTGCATATTAAAAATGCAATTTGTTGCGTTAATTGCAACAGGCGAAATGTATCAGACAATGCGACTGATAGCACCGAGACCAGAGCCCCAGTTGGTATCAGCAACGGCAACAGCAATCCAAGCAGCAGTGGGAGACGATGCGGTCAAGTCATGTTGATAGCAGGCAACGTGCAACGCGGCGTATGCGTAATGCGAGTGTCTGATTGTCTGCATTGCGTGGATGTGTGTGGGTCTGTGTGGGTATGTGTGGGTGTCAATAAGTGTACCCAGCCATGTGACCAACTCAACCAGCTCGTTTCAGCGGCCAGCATGGAGTTCCCATCAGTCACACAGTTCCTGCCACGACCACGTGAATTTATTTAAAAATATATTTTAAAATACGAGCGGCAACTGATATTCCATTCCGCTTAAGGCGATGGGAATTGATATGAATGAAAAGCAGAGGAGCAGACTTTAAAGTGTGCTGCAGATCGTTACAGTAACTACAATAAATATATTGGTTTATGTATAACTAATAATTATAGTTTAAATTAAATATATTTTAATATATACAGTCTGTTTATTACTCATAAGACACTCTTGAATTTGAACTTTAACGGCTTATATCTGGTGATTAAAAGCTTTCTAAAGCCGTAATATTTTTACAACAACAGAAAATATATATAATATAATTAATTACGGAATCATGTATAATTAATAATTATATTTTACATTAAATATTTCATTTTAATATATATAAATATTTACACAATTAATTTAATATTAATAACTCAGACTGTTGTGCCTAAGCCAGCGACTCGACTGATAGGTTTTACATTAAAAAATATATATTAAATATTTTTTATAAATACTCTTATAAAAGAGCATTAATACTGTCAGACCTATAACCTAAATTAAACTAGTTAATTTTTTAATTTTTTGTTATTAACTAACTAGTTAATTTTAATCCAAGAGCAACTATTCTCACTTCTTGCCCCTTTACTACTGAGCCACTATAGTTATCAGCGTAAATAATATTATTGCTTTAAGAACATTTGCCACACCACTCGATGGTGCAACATCAGTTACTCGCTCTGTGCCACTCAGTGGATAATATTCCATAGTCTTGACAGCCATGGCACGTATGCCCAACCATGATTCCTTGGCCAGATCTGTGAGCATTGATGGTGGGGGAAAAAAGTCAAACTTAGTGCCGTTACGACTTCCCGTGAGTTCGAGTACAAGGGAGATTGGGAATCCAATGGAGTATGCGTAGTCCAGACTAGTGCCACCAAATGTTGGAGGCTCCTCACTAGTCTCTATGTAGTAGTACCTAGAGTCCGTTGCAGCTCGCAGAGTAGTAGCACCAACTCGCGCTATCTCAATTAGTTTATCGGCATTTGGAGCAGGTGAGCTGCAGGAATTTGTAACAGTTTTAGTCAGCTGCTTGCACTATACTTAGTATACTCACCCCGTTTTATAGGCCCAGGGATAGAAGATGCAGGTGTGATGTGAGTGTAGTGTTAAAAACATTGTTGCAGTTTCATTTTTTATCAACTCGTGCATCACATCTCGCACCGCCCGAGTCTCTGGCTCTGAGAAGGGCACTGTTCCCGCATATTCCTCGTGGCATGGATCCGATAACTGGTCATAACCCTGACGCCAAGCAATATCGAAATTTCGATTTATATTGGTGCCAATACAGTCATCACCATTGTGTGGCGAGCGAGTGTTGCGCCACATGCTATCATTCTCCCGGGAGTATGTATAACCATCTGGATTAACCAGTGGCATCACAATCCAATCATAGTCCAACAGTAATGCCGCATGCTGTTCATATTCCACAGCCAGCTGTTGCACGGCATAGAGTGCCACCACGGGAGTCAACCACTCACGAGCATGTGCCGCAGCCACCATGAAGATCACCTTCTTCCCACTGCGTCCGTCGCCATTCGTAATGGTAATTGTTCGCAGTGTACGATTCTCATGCGAACTGCCCCTATTCTGCACACTCACTCGATGACTATACGCATTGGCCAACTCATCCAAATACTGCATCATGTCCTCATAAGTATAGAAGTCATCGGTTTCCAGCGTGGGCACCATCTGGCGTCGCCGTGATGCCCCAGCTGCAGCTGACTGTTGGAGCAGGGTGAGACCATAGACTGTCAGCCATATGGCATGGAGTATATTACAATCACCAAATCGCATTCTACGCCTGAAATTATTTGCATCACTCGAAGCACGTTTTTGGGTGATTCACTTTGTGTGATTGTGTGTGTTTGTGTGTGTGTGCTCACGTTGTGTGTGGTGCTCGCGCCTTAGCAATCAAATAGTGACTGAAGCGGGGCCGCTCTCTGCCGGCGTGCCTCCATGCTACTTGATTACAGAAATTCCCTTCGCTTTCATTATCTTTAACTGTATCAGTCACAATCTCTTAGTTGTGCGAACTCACACTCTCTTAGTTGTGCGAACTCTCTCTCAGCTGTGGTTTCTTTCCCTCAGTGCGTTCACCTCTCGCTGTGGCATGCTAATAACATATCAAAAGGTTAAAGTAAGCTTGTAGTATATGATAAGAAATCTTATCAGTTCCAACTTTAAAGTTATTTAATTTAAATATGAATCATTATATAAATATTTATACAATTTGCACTAATTTTCAGGTGTAACGCGAACTTGTAGCTATTAAGCTGGAAACGATCGTTAGAGCTTTGCTGAGAAATTGTGTGTGCACTGGGGGTTGTTTATGCACAACTCTCTTATTGCGCGCTCTCCGCTTTGCGTGCTAACATTGTGTACATACTGTTATGCTGTTATGTTATTAACAGACAGTTTACATATTCATGTTATTTGTCGTTACATTTCATACAGTTCAGTTGATAATTAAACAAGAGATTAGACTATGTAAATGACTTTTGAATTTGTAATAAATATTAGTATAATTGAAATGACTGAACACTATTTATTGATTATTAAAAGAGCGTTGACAGGTTGAGGGTTTTTCCTCTATTTTATTTAAATATTTTAATATTAATTAATGGTCCGCTTAGACCGAACAAGGAAAAATATATTCTGCTCAATGTCAGTGATTTTATTAGACATTATTTTTACTATTATTTAAATTATATTAATTTAAAATTAAATAAATATTTAATACAATTATTACTTAAAACTAAGAAACTAAATAATATAAAATGGATTTTGACAAAACAGAAAATGTTACCAAATTCTTAATGCGTAAAATACTATAGGAATAAGAATATAATTTACTAAACGAAATGTTAACATTAGGTTACTAAAACTCTAGTTTATATATAGAAGTAGATTTAGGAAGAACATTTTAATGAAAAGACATTTTGAATTGATAACTGGCATATAGTATATTTATTTGCAAGTATTTATTTATTTATATTTGCTTCCCTACATTCACTCTTTGTTTGCTACATTCAATTTCAATTAAAGCTCATTTGTAAATTATTTGCAGGTTTAAGTAAACTCTTTACTCTGAGCCCAATACTTTTGCACTTGAGTTTGATTCAGTGATTCGGCTAATTGAGTTAACGCTGTAGTATTTCAAGCATTTTGCATGACTTGCACAACTCGGCTCGACTAAGACAAGCTGGCTAGGCTAACCACTATATCTCTTAGTATTATGCTCTATTTTTATCTCAGTTTACGGCTTGGCCATTTTGCGGTTTAAAAAGCCATTAAAAAATGTAATTATGTTGATAAATACGTCTTACTGGGCATTTTGCATTTTTATTATAATTTCTTTTTTCTTTTTTGTCTTACTTTACTTCCTTTTGACGGCGAATGAAACTGAGAATGAGAATGGGGCAGGTTGCAGCTGCAAAAGTGCAAGGAGTGCTGCAAGGCTGTGGTCAACTTTGGCCGCAACAGCAAAACAACAGCAACAGCAACAACAACAACAGCTCGGCCTTACTTCATTCGTTTTTTATCCGCCAAGTTTTTACCAACAATTTACTTGGGGCAAATATTTTATCATTGCGCCCTTTTCACAGTCAAGTGGCGAGGAGCGAGTATTCCTGCAGGATACACTGGCTGATGGCGCTGACTGTTGCATTTAAGAGCTATTTATGACCACATTTTGTGTCAGCTTTTCTTCGTTTTTTTTCTGCTGCTGTCAAACTACTTTTTCAATTTGTTAGACACAATTTCTTAAGCGAAAATTTACTCGCCACATTCTCAACTACTACTAATTTCAGCAGAGGATTGCCATCTATCTAATGGAGCCATCACTTATGCAAACTGATGAGGCACAACTTGAGACTCCACCTTGATTGCAAAATTAATGAGGTAGCAAGAAATTTGATTTCAATTTATAGATTATGACCCTCCAATGCAATTGCCAATGTGCATAATTTATAACGAGCAAAGAAAATAAAATGAAATGTAGAAGAAGAAAAAAACGTAGAAAAAACAAATCCGATTAGTGTGCTTGGACTGCTCCTGCTGCTCTTCCTGGTCCTTCTGGCTATTCAAGCAGCATGTCCTTGGGTGCTTTCAATGCGAGTCACGTAGCTTCCATGTCCGATTTTTAAGTTTGCACTGCACAAATCACGTAACCCGACCATTTCCCGTTTACAACCGGGCCATGGGAGGGGGGAAGGAGAGGGAGTATTAACACAACAAGGGGCTAATGTCCTGCTTGAGGCTATTTGTAGTGCACTTTGTGTGTGGATTTTTATGATTTGTTTATCCACCAAGATGGGAACGTGACCGAGATGGTACATATAATTTTTTGTAGTGTATTTTTATTAAGTAATTTCGTTAAACAGAATTCCACTTAGTAGCCCCAATGAGTGCCGAAGCCATCGAAGCTCATGTGGGAGACAGCCTCCGCTGGGGAGTAGTGCACCACTGCTGGCTGATGGCTGGCATAAGTAGCGGGAACATGCTGTGCCTGCTGCTGATGGTAAACTGGAGCCACTGCAGCCACTGGCGCCACTTCAGGCGTGAAGAGTTGCTGATGCTGTGGAGCGGCATAGACATTGTTGCTGATGCGCGTATCCTGCTTGTGCACCTGGGCGTAGGGCGTGGCCAGGGACTTGGCATAGTGCGACACGGTGCCATCGTAGCTCCTAAGCACATTCTGTTGTGTATGTGCCACAGCATGCTCATCGCCCACATAACGGATGGCAGGTTGGGCAATAAGACCAGCCCAAGCAGTGGATAGAAGCAGTAGTACTGAAGCAAGTGTTAGGGATTTGTGTGCCATGTCTCTTAGCTGTGGAGTAACTCGATCAACTGTGCTGGGTACTAGGCGGCATTAAGCCTTATAAATGAATATGAAATCAACGAACAATTACTCATGAAGTTGGCCCAGTTAGGTATTGTAGGCCCGTTACAGCTAATGCGATTGGCTTTTGCGTGACTTTCATAAATCCATTTCTATCCGGCGATCGTGGCAAATCAATTTACCACTGGCAGGGCGTGTCACCTGCCATATGCCACTTGTGTGTTGCATAACCATTGTCTTCAGTACTCTCTACTGTTACTGGTCATGAGGTCGGCGCACTTGCTCTCTGCTCCACATACGTCGTGGCGGATGGATGACGCTGAAGTGCCCTCAAGCGCTAGCTATGCCCAAAATATAACATCCAAACGGAAATTTATGAGCCATTGGAGATGCATTAAAGCCAAAGGCAAATTGTAAATGCAATCCGACAGTTGCTCTTCAACTGTATTCAAATGGTTGTCCACACCTCAAATAATAACAAAATGTGCATTAATATTTATTTGACTTCCTTTTGAGTCATGTAATATTAAAGAAAATACTTACAACATCTTGTTGCAAGTTGCTTTTATTACACTTGCCTCACTTGAAGTTTTCTGCACTCTCAATTGCCCAACACTCGAGAGTGAAGTGAGAGTCGAGTCGAGTCGATACCATAAAAATCGCTCAGCTACAATTGAGTTATAATACAATTGGCAAACGTAAAGCAAATGTTGTTAACTTGCAGCAGGAGATGGATGGAGGACATGGGCAGGACATTGTTGCCTTGTTGCCTCGTTGCCTTGTAGCCTTGTTGCCTTGACCGTCTGCAAAAGTTTTGCGCAATGAAAATGACACATAAATAGCATCAACATTCAGGATCTCAGGCACACAAATGTGATTACGATTACTCCTACGTCCAACTCGAGCTTCAACTTTAGCTGCAGATGTACGAGTGTGTGTGTGTGTCTCTGTGTGTGTATGTAGTATGTGGGAGTCACCTTTGTTTGTTGATGACTTTTGCTTGATTTGTGTGTGTGCGAGTTTGTGTGTGTGTGTGTGTGTGCGGGTCCATTATGGCTCTTATGAAATTTGGCACATAAATTGTATTATTGCATTTAAGCTTGATTTTATTTCCGTTTGCCTCACAATCGCCGTGTGATTGTGTGGATGCTTAACTGCTTCAGTGTGTCTGTGTGTGTATGTGTGTGTGTCTGTCCTTTTGTATTGACTGTTAAATTGGCTTTACGTCACTTAAGTGAATTTGCTGTGAATTCGTCTTCGTCTTTGCTTTCAACTCGCCTTTTATATTTTCGTATGTGTGTGTGTATAAGTGGTTACATTTCAACGGTTTCCTTACTAAGCGCCTTACTCCACGCTGCCGTATACAATTTGAACTTCAATTAGTTGCATTGGCCAGGCCAATAAACGTTCTACTTACTTAACCTAACCTCACACTCTTTTCGTACACAGTATACAATTACAAATGACGCTTCAGCGCCAGGCCGAAAGTCAATTACCAGCACTCGCATAAAAACTCAACGCGCCGCGTCTGCTAATTGGAATTGAAACATAAATTAAAACTCAAAGAAGAAGATGAAAACGAAAATGAAGACCAAGACGATAAGGCTGAATGCAACTAAAACTTTACGACTTCTTTCGTTCACACATGCTTCGACTTCTGTATGTGTGTATGTATGTGTGTATTTGTATGGGAGTTTTGGTCAATTCGTAACGTAACGCCTCACTACACGTAACGCTGTGCAATTTTACGTTGTGTCGTAATGCACAGCAATTACGATAGTTTCTAGTGTTATTGTTGTTGTTGCTGTTACAGGCTGGCAAGCATTGACAGCTTAGATTAAGTGTTGACTATAAATTTAGTTGTTTCCTTTTTCCTTGCTGGCCAAGTTCGCGATATTTATGTGGAAAATGCAATTTTTACTTACAAGTCGAAATTATTTGCCAACAATTACAATTACAAGTGTGACCTGAAAAGTATTTTTGCCATTCACACACTTCCAATCTGCCAGCATTGTTTAAGTTTAACCCATATGTGAACTCTATATTTAACAAATTAAAAATATGAATTTAATTTAAGTATATTTGAACTTATACACAGCGCTTAGTTTTTAACCATAAGGCGCTACTTTAAAAATCTTAAGACTTTCTTCTAAGGGTTAATGTTACATACTATTGCCGTGCTACCAGAGTGTTATATTGCCAATCAGTGTCTTGCTACTTTGCTTCTATACACTAACAGCTTCAACCCCCCCGCACCATGTTTTATTCCCACACCCACACCCATTCCAATTCCCTTTTCCCTTCCATTTCCATTACCAATGTCTGTGAGAATGTATGTGCGTTCTCTTTGCCCTGGTTTATGGTACAAAAGGGACTTGGCTTCAATTTTCTTTATATTATAGCTTGATTTAATTTGACGTGAGACTTTGCACGGACTCGTGTTCTTGACCGCCACGTGAAATGAGAAAAGCAAACGAAAAACTTCTCGCAAATTGCATAAGAGCTGAAAAAGTTGTCCCAGAAATGATTACAAGTTACATTCTATGCGTAAAAATTCAAATTTTCTAATGAAAATATTAACAATAACAAAAGTAAAAGTCATTTGCCAGCTGCCAGCTGCAGTACTTAACACTGCTTAGGGTGGCTGATCTGCCCGATTGATATAATTTCATTATGTAACGTCTCCCGCAAACCCGGACAGCAAATGCCAAGCAATTATTATTCTTGTTTTCTCCTGCTTTTCTCAATAAAATGTTGGCCAAGGCGTCACGCCCACTTACGAAACTTGCGCAAAGGAAGGGTGTCACAAAAAGTACTCGTAATAACAAATAGGAAAAGCAAGCAAGAATAAAAATGATAATGAAAATGAAAATGCATAAACTGCTATGGGGAACGAGGTGCTTAGAGGAGGCAGAGGGTCGAAAACTCATTAAAACTTTTTTACAGCCCATTTAAAAGCAATTTGTAAATTGCGAGGCCTCTACTTGGTCAGAAGTGTGAAGAAAAGCGGCTTAATTATTATTTATTTACTTTTATTTTGTGTAAAACAATATACCATAAATACGAAATACTTTTATTTTTCTTTTTACAATTTAAATTCCACAAATTCGACAATCATTTTGAGCGCTTCAAAAAAACGTCTTGCAATCGCAAATATTAAATCACATTTCCGCACATTTCTTTTGGTGTAAGAAAAATTGTGTTAGCTCTCCGGTTGCCCCTTCCTTATACTGCTTCTTGTGTTGCTTCTGCTGCTGCCACGCCACTTAAATATTCAAAGCGAAAAGTTTGCTCTACACCTTTGCTGCAGCGTCGGCTTACCCTGGTTTATTCCTTATTATTCATACGGCGCTTTATGCTTCTTTTTTTGGTGTGTTGTGTGTGCACGCCCGAAATTCCCACAGGATGCAACTCAAAGCGGACGTCATGTGGGACTAAAGAGAGTTACCTCGGGCAGCAGGTTGCAATCCTGGGCGGGCAGGTGGGTTAATATATGCGGCATGTACTACTACGTCAAGTGTTTTTATGAACTCGTAGTTAGCATTTATTTCCGTCCTATGACTGCTGCAAGTTGAATATATCTAACAAAAAAAAACTACACAAATAATATATTGTATCATAAATTAAAATCACATATTAAATTAAAATAATTCATCTTACTTGTCAATTAACAACGCCTAATAATAATCCTCGTTTGCATAGGCAGTTCAAATTTCTGTTTAAATTTCGCGCCAAACTGTAGTTGGCAGGGCTGCTGCACTGAGCAGGCGTTGCCAGACTGATAGCAGTGCATGACAATATATCGTCGATAGTTAGGGAGCTATCGACTTTTATGCAATCAGTGTGCCCGCACCGTACACAGTTTTAATACCGAACTAAAACAAATTTGCCAAATTGTCACAGTAAAAATCAGGCAGAACTTAATAAATTGTGTGTCAGCCGCAAGCTATTTTTTGTGTAATTTGTTTGTCAAAATTTACGAAGAATATACAGATTTAACAAATTACATTTCGTGCGAACTAAATCCAGCTTTATCAATTCGCCAACGCATTGCAAGCTAAATATAAAAAAAATAGCGACACCGGATTAGTAAGTTCCGTATGTGAGAGACAGCAAGAGAGAGAGAGAGGCAGGTTCGGCAGAAACAACTGTGTAGTGGGAATCGCGAGCGCGATTCGATTGGCAAAGGCAACAACGATAGCCAAAGACATCGAAACCGATTCGATTTTCCCCTTTTCGATTTGACAGCCAGCCGTTTAGTTAGCCCAGTAAAAAAGGTAAAGAATTTCACTAATTTACGCCGTAATTGACAATACAGTCAACATACAGTTATAGACGGCCGCAAAGATGTTAATAAACGTTAAGGTGAAGACTTTAGATGCGCGCACACACGAGCTGAGCATCGACAATGAGGTAAGTGTGTGTGTGTGTGCTTTTGCATGTCTCGTTTATATGCACATGTATTTATGTATGTATGTACGTGTGTGCGAATGCTTTTATTGTATTATTTTTTTGAGGTTGTGAGTTGACCAGAAGCTTCCAAATACCCGCTTGCCTATTCCAGATAACCATACGCCAGTTCAAGGACCAAATTGCTGAAAAGACCAACATTGCAGCTGAGAACCAGCGTATTATCTACCAGGGCCGTGTGCTAGCCGATGACAAGCAAGTGAAGGAATACGGTGAGTCATGACCACCAGCTACAACAGCTAACGGTCAACATCTGTGCAAACAATTATCATATACTCATTCGACTGCATTGTTTTCCGCATTTCTAGATGTCGATGGCAAGGTGCTGCACGTTGCCGAACGCCCGCCGTTTGTGCGCGGCGCCAATGCAACAAATAACGATGAACCAATGCGTGGTCCGCGCAATATTGGCGGACGTCCAGCAACCATACGCAATTTTCGCCATACCCAATTCCCGTATTTCCGTGCACTCGATGGCATGCTCGTGGGCACAATGGCTATTCCAGTGAACAATGGCGCCATGAACGCCACCGAGGTAAGGCTAGAGAATGCACCTTTATCTCATTGCAACCATTGAACTATACCAATATTTGCAGGCTCGCACACCGCCTAGTCGTTTCCCAAACTCGTCGTCCTTTTGCATTAATCGCATCACCGTGGCACTGCACATGATTGACTGCGCCAACAATATAGCCGCCTATCTGGAGAATCCAGAGGTTGGATTAAATAATCAATCGTTGGACATTTTGCAACGTGGTCGCTGGACCATGGAATCGACTGTCGTGGAGGTGGGTGTCTCCTCAGCAGATATGCCTCGCAACAATAATATTATTGATATGGTGCAGGATGCAGTCACTGCAGCCCTTACGCGCAACACACCTGGCCGCAACTATACGGTATTCCAATTGCCCACAGTATATACCAACGGCACAAACGACCAGCAGCAGAGCATAGCTGGTGCCGAAGGTGGCAGTGAGGGCGCTGGAGGTGTTGTTGCTAGCGGCAGTGACACTAGCGAGGAGACAACCGCTGCCGCAGCGGTCATTATTGAAGATGTTATTGAAACGGACGATGAGATAGTCGAAGGGGCAGCTTCACTACGTGAAATACGTGACGACGAACAGTCGCCCCCTCCGCAGGCAGCTATAGACATCGTTACACCCGCAAGTGGTGCTGAAAGTACTGGAACAGGTACCGAAAATGGTGCAGCTGGCATTGGACCACGTCGCCGTACAAATCCTCAGGTGCTGGCAACGGTCGTTCAGCGCTATCGCACGGTCCAAAGACGTTTGTCGCCCTTTGTGGATCGCTATTATGAGATACTACTGCAAGATCCAGCATTCGAAGGAACGGATACCACTGCACGCGAAAATGCACAGCGCATTTTTGATCGCGTATCCGAGGCTTTTCACTATCTATCGCATGCTCAGCACGCCATCTCAGATCTTATGCTGGACCTATCCCAGCCGGGGCCACGTGTGCTCACCTGTCGACCCATTCTCGTCGAGCAGAGTGGCTACATTCGATCAAATAATTTATTTGCACCACCGAATCTAGTTGCCGCTTCGCTGACGGATAGAACGCCTCATCTTCCACCTGCAACTACAGCTCGACGTGCGTCAGTTCCAACTGTAGCCACAACGTCAACAACAACAGATGCAGCCGCAACCCAGACAACACGACCTGCTCCTGCTGCGCCATCGCGGCCAAGTTTCGCATCCGTAGCGGCCCAAGCACAAGCTTATGTTGATCATGTTGGAGAGGCTGAAGCAACCGCTGCAGCTGCCGTCGTCGCTGGCCTTGTACCTACAAGCGACCGTGTCGACGATCCAGTAGACGAACCCATGGTTGCTGCTCCACCGCGTGATCAGAATCCACACCAAGTGCCGCGTCCTGAAATGGGTAAGTTGCACTCCAAGGCAAAATGTTGTACACTCGTGATATTTAACCAAATATTATGAAAATTCGTAAATTTTGTAGATGTGCAGGAAGAAGAATCTGCCGGGGGTCATGAGGCAACCATTCCAAGGTTTCGCCTTTATATGCCCGTACCGTTGCCACCACCCAGTAGGTTATCCGCTTATCAGCGCCACTCGCTTTGCTCCCAGTTTATAAAGCTATTGATTATGATGGTTCTGCAACAGAATTCCGAGCAGATTCTGAACCACATTCTTGTGTTTCTATTGCCCTAACTCCAGCTAATGTTTCTGAAAGCTTACTAGACACCAGTTTGAATCGATTGCCCCTTTACTCTTATCTTACTTCAGCTATAACTAATACTGGTTTATCTTATTCACTTACAGATCCCCAGGTTCAAATGGCTCGTCTTATCCAGGCCGTAGTCAACAGCGCAACCAACGACGGTGATGTGCATGTGGAATTCAATGCACCTAATGTGATGTCCATCAATCTGCCCGTGCATGTGATGACCGCTGCTGTGCTTCCACAGCGACGTCCAACAGCTGCCACCACCGATGGCACAGGCACAGGTACAGCCTCAGGTGAATCGAATGCCACAGAAACAGGAGCTGCAAATGCAGGCGCAACGCCTGCTTCAGACGCCGCAGCCACAGCGACTCCAGCTGCCCCATCCACAGCAACTCCGGCTGCAACAGCTGCAACGGCCAATGGCACACGAGCCAGTACATTGCCCACAACGGCCACACAGACGCGTTCGACAGCACGTCCACAGATCCAGATGGGAGGCAATAACAATTGGGGCGGTCGGATTGCACCCACTCACACCGCCTTTGATCGCTTCTTGCCCTGCAACAGTCATCACATTCGCGAACCGGATCCATTGCCAGTGCCCGTGCCCGTGGTCCAGCCAATCGGCAGCAACAATCACACCGACAGCACCAATCCCGTGGGCACCATGCGTCAAATTGCTGCAGCTAATGCGCGCTACAGGAGCAGTGAGTATTAATCTTAGATTGAACAGGTTATTTGTACATTAATGCGAATGTCCTGGACACGACTCCGCCTCGCCACGTTGTTTCATGCTCCTCTGTCCTCATCAATTCATTTTCACCGGAGATGCAAACCGGGTTCCGTACCAAGTCGAAGCACTTATAGTATTTTCTTTTATATATCTCACTCAGTATACCCAAATTATTCAGTCATAAAATGATCTTAATCGGAAAATAATGTAGATGAGCTTTATTGCCACCCATTAGAAGAGGGCGATAGAATCCTTGGGATTTGTAGCAAGTGCTTGTTTTGTCTGGTGTGTCCGTATATGCGAACCCCCTCCCTTTGTAATCGGCTAATCTGGCGGTTTGCATCTCTGACATTTACTTTGCATTCTATCCATGTCATCCTAGTCCTTGAAAATCTTATATCGCGGGCCAATATCCCTTCAAGTTCCTTGCGCCGACGACGTGTGGGCAACAATGGTGGGCGACCAAGTCAAATGGTAATGACACTGGTCAGAGATACTGGTGGCGATAATAGAAATATCCTCTTGTTGCGTCATCCATCATCCGCTCGCCGGTTGCCGCATAGAAATGCATTGCATCATGCTCGCAATCATGTCAATTCCGAGATACCTAATTTGATAAATAATGTGCAAACAGCTTTGCGTGGTGCTGACGTCGCCGCATCTGAGGGAGCTACTGTCACCAATGCCAACGCTACCTCATCCTCAGCAGCAGCGGCTGCAGCAGCATTGCTAACTGGCGCTGGCACTGGAACAGGCGTTGCCATCGACACCAACACTTCAGCAGGCACCTCACCATTTCCCCATATCGGCGCCTCCCCAACGTCGAACCAACAATCTGCAGTCGGAACTCCACGGGAGGCAAGTAATCTGCGAGCCCAGCTGCGCAGCTTTCTGCATCAGAGCGTCTTCGCGGGCAACCCCATCAACGAGGAGACGATGCCATCTGCCATTGATCGTGCCCTGGACTGGTTTGCCGATAGTCTGATGTTTTTGCCGCAATACGAGCGCCCCGAGTACAACTCACGTGACTCTGTATCCAACACTCTGCGCCAGAGCCTGCGCCTGATGATTGAGCTGTGCAATGCACCAAATGGCACTGAAGCTGGTTCTTCTGGCGCTCAATTTGAGCAGCGTTTGAAGCAAATCTGCGAACAGTTCCGTAAGCGCCTCTACAGCGTGCTATTCCTGTGCCTGGGCAGCGCCAATGCTGAGCTCTACTGGCGCCAGCTGATGCGACTGCTATGCGTTCCACTGCGATCAAGTAAGTTGAGCTCATCTCATTGTTGGCGAATGTTTAATTCTTCTCCTCTTATTGATAGATTTCCGAAACGAAGCCTTGCAGTTCTTGTGCATCTACATTGATCCAACAATTCCAGCACACACCGATACCGCTGACGCCCAACAGTTCCTTGTGCTGCGTAATTCACAGCCCACTATCCCAGCGGATGCTAATGTGAGTAGTTGCAGAGTCCTCAATAATGGGGAATCATTTAAAGCAGTCTTTCCATCAGCAGCAAGTAACAGCCCCGGTGGCGCAGTCTCTCGATAGTGACATTGAAATGGCTGACGTGGCCAGCAGCAGCAGTGCCACCGAATTGGAAACACCACTCCCCACTGTTAATGTCGGCTCTGAGCCCTGGCACAACAGCTTCCCCAACGACTGGCTGCCCGTGATAACACGTGACTTGCAAACCCAAGCGGAGGTAAACGATCAAAAACTTCGCCATGTCTTTACTTCTGTTTAATCAATTCCAATTGCAGACCAACCAGCTACAGCCTCCCTACTCCGATGCCTACATATCCGGTATGTCGGCTAAGCGCCGCAAGATCATCCAGACAGAGAAGCCACCCTCGAACGTCGATTGCCTCATTGCCAACGGAGTGCAGCGTGCTATACAGAGCACAGGTTTGGGGGCAATCAACGGTTCTGGCGTCAATCCGTCAGTGAATCCAGAGTCTGTGATCGGCGCCATTGCCCATGATCCTGTCGTACAGGCCTCATACACAGAAGCCGTGCGTACTAATGCCCGTGAACGTGTCAAACAGGACATGGATTACAAGCCCAACAAATATCCGCAGATCGCCAAGTTTACGGAGCAAAAGTAGGCTACATAGTACGATCATCGGCCTAGTCACAGACTACGGCTTAGGTGCTTGTTGTAAAGTATACTTTAATGAGAATAATGTATTTAATTTAGTTAATGAATAAGTTCTGTTGGTCAGAGCTCCAGCCTGGCGGCTCCAGCCTGGAAGCGGCAGCAAGTGCTCGCGACAAGTGCATGCTTCAAATTTATATAATAATAGTAATCTTAACAAAAATATTGTAAACACACACACACACACACACACACACACACACACTCACCAGTAAACACATACACAAGCATAACTGAAACACCACACGATATTTTTGAGGGATAGAACATCTTAGGGCAACATCATAAAAGAAAGCTAAATAAAAATACCTAAACTCAAATGTAAAGAGAATTTAATCAACTCATGATGGCATGCCAATATCGATTCATGCCAATGGCGATGGCGTCCCCAAGTCGGATGACGCAGTGGCCACCAGACAAAGCCGTGACGACAGCCAAATATATTTATTTGGGCATAATTTAACAGACCCATCCGATCAGCCCATTGACGTGTGGAAATATTGGCATCATCATCAGGCACATGATGGTTTCCGTAATTGTTGTTGATCCATTCGAGTTATCTCGGAATTTGAGGTATGTCAAGTGGTCAATGCCGTCAATGTTCCAGAAATTACAACAACTGAGAACTATCACATGGATTCGCTTCTTTCTGGGAAAACAAACCAATTTCACATGTCGCCATCGAGCCAATTTACTGAATACTTTCCCAAAAATTTGTCACATTAAAATTTCTCGATTTAAATTATGTGACATGAATATGATATAGAAAAATATGAATAATTAATATTTTCCTAAAGGCTTGTTATTATAAATATTTTCACTGAATAATGTGACTAAAAATAGCTCAGATACGCAATCGTTCTATATAATACGATTAATCGATTATGCTATAGCTGGATATGATACAGTCAAGCCACCTATTAACGAACTTGTACAGCATGGGCGAATACCTTTTGCTCTCTTAAATAAAGTTATTTGATTAATTTAATGTGATTTTTCAGTTTATGCGCACATATTGATATTGATATTGAACATTTATCAGTTCTTTATAGGGATGCCTGACTGTATGTCTATTTGTCCACAAGTGGGCGTGTAACGGTCACTCTAAAAATAACCGTGTGACGCCTGTCAAGGAGATTTGTGGGCGTGCGTGTGTGTGTGTGTGCGTACATGTGTCATCAAGCCAAGTTTTGAGTTCAGGCCAGAAGAAAATTGCCATTTGCCGGCAGCCAATGATTAATTGCAGTCTCATCAGTTGAAGATGCGCTGACAGGCAGTGGGGAAATGGCCAGGGAGAAAAGCCAGGGACAGTGGCTATGCAGCGGGGAGGGACGGGAGGGTTGGAGGGTGTGGAATGCCAGGGCAACTGGCTGCGTTGGCACGCGCATTGCAGCAGGCGGAATTCGTGTGGAATTTGCAGCGACTGACGGAATTTTTAAGGGGGCTTTGGTTAATTATGTATGCGCTCAGGCCTCAGCCCAGGCACAGGCACAGGCACTGGCAACGGCCAGAACTTCAAAATAAATTAAGGCTGCGGACTTTGATGCATGCTACATGCTGCTGCTGTATGTGGCATGCTGCTGCTGGTTACTGCCTGCCTGCTGTCGCCTCTGGCTCATCGATTTAATGTGGCGCCTGACGAACTGCAATAAGGCGGCGCCAGTTGCCACAGTAGCTTGTAATGGACAAGTTTGAGGCGTAATTATACTTGATTTATTAGCGAGAACTGTGAATTTTGTTTTTCATTTTCATTCTGTTTTTGTTTTCGCTTTCATTTTGTTTTGTTCTTTTCCTTCGAGTGTTCTGGTAATAGACATTTAATACTAATTTAAACAGTAAATTGTGCTTATCGATTGTCGATAGGCAAACTATTTACCGTTAGCGTATATTGCACGCGATTGAGTTACAGGCCAGCGATAATGTGCTAAATAATACCCTATAAAGCATTTGTTTATATGATTGGCCATAATAATTTAGAATTTAATCTATATAAGTTTAATAAATTTAAATTGAAAATATTAAATAGCAAAATAAATGTAAATAAATTTTTTAAAATATTTAAATTAAATTTGAAACTACACTAAGAACTAAATACGTAGAGTCAAACACCAATTCACTGCAACTACAGGGTATCAAATTGGCCTGCCAGATGTCAACGATGAGGCACTGCAACTGCCACAGCAATAAATCACAACAAGCCGGCTCATTTAGTTTATGCGATCCAAGCACTAACAGATTGTTTTTCTTCTCTTCTTATTCTTCTTCTTGTTTTGTTTCTGCTGCACTGCGTGAAGAACATCATAATTAAAAACATTTCTCCAAGATGCCCAGATAAAGATATTTTGTTTACATGCATGCATGTGTATATACTTTAGAAACGCATGTGGCATGTGTGGATAAAGGATAATTTATCAGAGTGCGTAAGCGAAGCAGCAACAATAACAACAACAACGACAACAGCAGCAGCGGCAGCAGCAGCAACAACAACTACAACTAGACACATGTAAACACATGATAATGATAATGATGCCCCATACATAGATGCGAACACGAGCAGCAGAGTGAATGCCGCATAGGTTGCCCAAGTCGCAACTCAACTTGCAGCATGCACATGTGGCTGCTGCAACACCCAACAGCAACAGCAGCAGCAACAGCTCAAAGGGGGCAACTGAAGCACGCACAAAAGAGGCAGCGGCGCCGGCGCCGACTTGCTGCCAGTTGAGGTTGAGATTGAGATTGACGCCTGGCGCCGCACACAGGAACAGCAGAGCTAATTGAGTGTTGGCGCTGGACAATTACATAGGTAACAGCAGCAGCAGCAACAGTAGCAGCAGCAGCTCAGCAGTTTGTGGCAACACCAAAAGAAGAGCAGAAAACTTTTGCATTCAAAAGCGCGCTCAAAGTTCTACGGCAGCAGCAGCAACAGCAGCAGAGCAGCAGTCGTCAGCAGCAGCAGCAACAAGCTATAGCAGCAGCAGCAGATGGCGACGTTGACGTCGACTGCGCAGTCAGTCCATAGCATACGGATCCTCTACGTTTTCATTATTTTCCCAGTTGCAAACGGAACGTGTTGGACTAAAGACGTGGACAACGGTCTAGTGCTACGAATCGAATCGAATACCAAACCATATAGAATATATATTCCTCTCGACACACACACACACACTCACACACACACACTCATAATCTCGCTCAATACTCGCGGCTTGAATAAAATTTTGAAAAAATAATAAGAAGTGAAAACACACACACAACACACACTTCAATCAATAAGACAGTGTTATATATAAATATGTACATATTTTTTTTAGAAGATTAATATACAAGCTGTATATATGTGTATGTCAAAGGTCGCCTAAGAGTGAGTGAGCGGCACAGCGAGAGAGTGGGAGAGGGAGAGTGAGTTAGAGCGAGTGCAGCTACATTAACAAAAAACACACACAACACACACAACACAACACTCAAATACATATGTACAGCGTGCGGGTATTACTACTATCTGAATCGTGTGGGTTTAAAGCGTGTTTTTGAGTGAAATTCGATGCCGCCTACACAGCTGAAAAGTGATTAAATTTCCTAAAGAAAACGAAAACATACCGCATACATCATAACTATGGAAACTCCCGCACATATGTTGCATGCCACATAGAGAAAACGCCGGGAAATTTACCTAAAACCAAAACGAAAAGTCATAAAGGCAAAACGAACCCCAGATTTCTGACTACATTTGTGTCCTGTGTGTGTGAAACTCTGTGAATTGTTGTGCATAAAATATACAAGTATATATACTTATATATAGTGTAATTTGTATTATCGGCTTTGGCGAAAATGACTTCCCTGGTGTACGCCGTGTTCCATATAGCAACGCTGCAATGCTCGGTACGGCCGGAGATTTCGCCGTGCACGTGCGAAACGGGCAAGGCCTTCAATCACGTGGAGTTGTCCTGCGAGAAACTGGAATCCTTCAATGCCGTTGTCGACAGCCTGGCCAATAAACTGAATCCCGATGTTAGCATTGATCTGAAAATCACGCACTCACAACTGGATGACTTGGAGATGAGATCGTTTCGGGATATGAACTTCAATCTGTACAAGCTACGCATGCAATGGAACGGACTAAGGTGGGTTGATCTATCTATCGGTTATCGATAAGTTGGAGCTACTCTGATACTGGTACTCAGAGCTCTAGGCATCGTTTCAAGGGCGGGAAGTTTACTGTTTCGTATCTGCGTGCGTTGAACAGAATTTTCCGCTCTCGCTGGCTATCAATTTAGGTTCCTTAAACCCAATAAAAGAAACGTTACGGAAAACAAACAGTCGCAATAACAACAAAATATATATTATGCGATATATGCACCATATCGTATAATGTATGCGCTTCACGTGTTTACAGCTCATTTCAATGGATACTAAATAAAACAATAATCATAGGAATAACAACAACAACATGTTGTACAATATATGAGAAAGTAATGACAAAGCCACCGACACTCATTATCAACTGGCTCAATTGGTGCCCAATTGAGAGCTGGATTCTGGCGCAAAGCCAAAGCCAGGTCTAATTATGACCTGGCTGAAGTAAATGATTTAATTTTTCAATTATCTGTGTGTCCGTGTGTCTGTGTGTGTGTGTGTGTGTGTGTGTAGGAAATACTACTGCAAATTGAAACAAATTACAAATTACAACTAGTAGTTTCGGTCATTGCGACACATTGCGAAGATTAGATGCCACCAACGTCTCACAAAGTTGGAAAATGAGACGAAGTTGAAGAAGCATTGAACCAAACAAACATTTTAGTACTTGCTTCGATTATTTGTTTTATTGATAATCAAATACAGCCTGAGCCACAGCAGTGTCGCTTATCAGTTTCTATATACATTTCAGTTTATATAGAAGCTAATGAGTATATGAGTGTATATACAAAGTGTACGACAGGCGTATACTTAATGCGTATGCAAAACTGATATTGCACTTTTTTCGATGCGATGCGATGCGATTCGATTCGATTTGATTACTCGATTTCTTTCGCTTCGACACTGAATGAATTTCAGTATTATAATGACGATTACTTGTTATTGTTGTTAAAAATAGCAATTATAAATAAACACTCATTCGTATTGTATTCAGGCCTATTTCATAAGTGGGGTTCATTGATATTTGACTTGATGATCTGCCAAAAAATAAATACACAATAAAAATCAAAACAAGCTCATGTTGTTGTTCTACACTTGCTGCATTTCGCACCCAAAGTTATACAATTTTCTTCGCCAAGTGTCTGAATCAGTTGGAAAATCATTCATTTGTCAAACGTCATCCATCAGTTGCAATTTATATGTAAAACTGAATGATTTAATTACTAGAACTTAATCGAATCAGTGTTGTATATACACACACACACACTCATACATAGACAATATGCAACGCCGATTCGATGGCAGCAGCACGAGCGCGTGCTCTATGTGCCCAGAGTGAAAACTTTTTACATTGATGTCAATTTATAATAATTGACCTATTGCCTTAATATCGCGCTCTGACCAAATCATGCCAGCCAGTCAGCCAGCCACCCAGGCCAATCGCCAGGAAAAATATTCTCTGCTGCAAGCTGAAACACACATACGTATATGAGTATGTATGCGTGTGTGTGTGCTTGTGTGTAAATGTGTTTATTTGTGATTTGATCAGGAATCGTCGGCAAAATCATAGCAAGTACGTGTGGCACAACAATCATTAGAAATTCCCCTATTAAATTTCAGATTAATTTATATATCTATTGTTTGTAATTTGATATACTATTTGCCGTTAGATATTCTCAAATATTTTAGGCAAAAAATATAAGCAAATTAACTTAAAAAGAATTTTTTGTAAGAGAAACATTTAAACTTTTGTTGACTGTGATATCTAATTTTATTGTAAATTATATTTTTATTTTACTGCAAATTAATTTATTTTCCAATTTTAGAGGCCATGATTAATTTGAAATTAGAAACGGATTGGCAGTTTTTTTTATTTATTATAAATAACAATACAATATAATATCTGAAACCATAAAGAATTATTAGTATACAATTTAAACATTTCAAACAATTTTTGCCAAACATAATAACCAAAATAAAATGGGTTATTATATAGCCGATAATTATTTCCTCTAATATGCAATATTTTAAAATAAATATAACATTTTTGGGAGATTCATAATACCTTTAAATTAATTCATAAAATTTATATTTGTTTTAAAATTGTGTTAATTACAATAAACCAAATTTTAATTGCACCTAAATACGATTTAATGAAATAAAAATAAAGGTTTTAAGTACTCGAACTATGTACTCATACCATATGTTAATGGCTGTGCACAACATCACTCTCTATGCATGTGTGTGTGCGAAAAGTGTGTAGAACTCTGATAAGAGCAGCTGTTTTAATGTTTAATTTTATGACTGGCGCCTAAATATTGTTGTCATTTTTATGATCACTTTTACGATGGCTTAATGAATAGAATGCGACTTAATCAAAATATGATTGTCTAAATTTCATACGAAAATGAATGGAATGAATTCGAAACTGAAACACATGTACACAAGTGTGATGCATTCATTGGATTTGGTTTGATTTCTTCAGCTTCTGCTTGTGTTTCTCAGGCTGATAACAAAGGCCTGAGACAACGTCTGTGCCAGCCATGGTTATCACTAGGGCTTGAAGAGCAACTGATTGTGCCGTAGTACTAGAGGCTGTAATAGTTGCCCTGACTGCAGCCCTGAATAAAGTGGAAAAACAAAACAAAAAAAGTGTTAAATTGCTGTTGATTGCTCGATCTGCACTTGACAATTAAATATTTATGATAACTACATAATAATAATAATTTATAATGGAATATTCCCAGTGCCAGTGATAACGCTCGAACTAGTATATACAGAAGTTCTTCAGTCGCTATGTTTTGCTGCTTAAGAAAGTAAACAATAAACAAGAGAGTTTATAATTGGGGGAAAACAAAATGAAAAAAAGAACTCATAAATAAACGTGTGTATTCCTAATGAATTACTTGGAAATGGAATGTTCCGCTGTTGCTCTTATTGTTATTATTATTATTGTATTTTGTTATTGTTATTGTGATTATTGTTTTTGTCTGCCTGCCTGGGCTGGGGTCAGCTCAGTTTGCCCAAGCCAGAGAGCGAAAGAAGTCGAGAGAAAGAGTTGCCAACAGAATACAGAGACCCAATTGAATTTTATTATTACGTTCAATCAATGATCAAGAGGCCAGTTTAGGTCGTGTGACAATTATATGGCTGACGTTAAGGAATTGTCACTGTATGCCCATATGCTATATACATCTGTATGTATGTATATATGTACATACTTGCATAAATGCCTAAGACATGTGCTGCAGTTCAACGCGCCAACTCATTATAGATACAGTACAAGCACACGCTCCGCATCAGTTCGCAGTTTTAAGCAATTCATCATCCTTGCAACTACTGCAAGTTCGCTGAGTTGCTGCACCTTTTCTCATTACATAATCAATGGCTGGACACTGGTCTGACACTCTAGCCGGTCCGGCAATCAATCAAGATCAAGTGTCTCGACGCAGGCGCAGCTAAAAATAGCTCCTGCCAATCAGTGGACCATCAGCATCAGTGGCATCGGTGGCTGCTGCCAATAACGGCGCCAAGGATGTTCACTGGTATGCCAACTGGGCAATTTGCACGCCAGCCCAGTCCCAGTTCCCATCATGTGTAATGCGACCAATTGGCGCCCCAACGGCGACAACTTAATAGCCAATAGATACACCCATAGAAAGATGAAGATACTTTGTCAGGTACATACTACATAACTGATGCCAAAATATGCCTGATAAGATGCGTCATAGTGAGGGATTTACTTATTTGATTACGAATGTATATAGTATACTATCTATACTATATACATATGCTATCTATGAGTGTATCAATTCTTGGGGATTTTTATTAACTCTTGTCCTATTTAATTTTAAATTGTTTAATTATGACACATGCTGCAATTAGCATTTTTAAGTGTGGAACTGGTTATAATTTCTGGCAGAAATCTAGGATCTTTTCATTGCTATAATCTTGTTAAGTATTACACTCATCTTAACTTATTGATCCAGTCAATCAAATCTATATCTGGCTATAGTCATTACTTTTTTAACACATCTGCAACTATCGTTATTTGTGAGCCAGCCAATCTTCCTAGTGGGCGTCAATCAAATCAAAAACTTGAAAACTTATTCTTAGTATTATAAACAGTTAGTCATTAATTAAATTTGAATTTTTCAACAGTTGTTGACTTGAATAACGGTAATTTGACTGGTAGCAAATGTACCCCAAAAGTATGCAATATTTTGTTAGTTAGAAATTTTTCCTAAGCTTCTTTGGGTGAAAAAAAGTTGTAGCATACTTTTTAGCAATCCCATAAATGTCAAATGTTGAGCTAGTGTTTTACCATTTTTTATCCAGTATAATTTACCTTCGGGCAACATATAATTAAAAAACATTCAACATTGATTACTAGGTTACTTCTGAGACCCACAACCTAACACATTAAATGTCACCTATTTAAAATATAATAGTTGACCACTTTATTAGAAGATACTGCATTAATACTTAGTTCAAATATATGTAGTACATACATACGTTCGTTAACACTCTTCAAGTTGATGCACTGCATATTTATCGCTAGCTATCTTGAACGACTTATCGATATCACAAGAATAACAGTTATAATAAACAGCTGGCTAAGCGACATTCGCGCATTCTGCTGCAAGAGTTTTAAAATATTTCGTTATGCGGACTTTAAAATCGCATTCTAATGTTGATGAACAAATTTGTAATAACAATATTTATTCTATTTGTGTGCTATTTATAGATCGCTGCCTGAGCTACCATTTCGCGGGTTATCGAATGTCACCTACTTAAGTGTCGGCGACAACGAACTCGACGAGATTCCGAAGCACGTCTTGAATCACATGCCCATACTGCAGACACTGGACATTGGGCGCTGCAAGATACGAGCGGTACAACAGGACGATTTTAAGGGCATACAAATGGTAACGAATCTGATATTACCCAGTAATAATATAACCCGGTTGGATAGAGGCGCCTTTCCGCTGAGTCTGCTCATTCTGCATCTGGGACGAAATCAGATAGAGTCGCTGAATGGGTCGCTGCATGAGTTGACCAAGCTACAGTCGCTGTTCATCAATGCGAATAACATTAGCGATCTAGATGGAGAGCTGCCGGATGGGAGCAAGTTGCGACTGTTGATGGCCCATAACAATCGACTGGAACGATTGCCAGCTAACATGGCTGGCATGAATGATCTGGAGACTATTCATTTGCACTTCAATCGCTTGAAGTCGTTCGATCGTGTGCTCCGTAATGCCCAGTACTTGAATGAACTATTTGCCAATAACAATGAGCTGGAGTATTTGGCTCAGGATGAGTTTCAGGCCTGTCGACAAATGGAGACACTGAATTTGGCCTGTAATCATATACGTTCGTTGAACTCTTCGCTGTACTCCATGTCCAAGTTGAAAATTGGTAATTTCTCGTTCAACGACATCGAAGAGTTCTCCATGGAGGAGCTTCATGGCCTGCGCTCGCTGAAAATACTTGATCTGTCCTATAATCGCATACAACGTCTGCTGCCGGGTCAGCATATGCTGGAGTTGCCGTTGATTGAACTACGGCTGGAGCACAATCAGATTATCACCTTGGATGCGGCCTTGGCTGGTTTGAGTAATCTGCGTATACTCAGTCTGCCGGAAAATCGCATTGAACATATTTTGCCAGGCGATTTCAATGGCATGAATCGTCTTGAGATTCTTGACTTGACGCACAATCAACTTGTTGAACTGAAGCAACTCGAATCGGTATGTTTTACGGAATATATGCTATGGCAGATGGAGTATATAGTTTATCATCATTCTCATTACAGACTATGCTGCCCAACCTGAAGATTCTGAAGGTGGCCTACAATAATATAACCAAACTGGAGCGTGACTTCTACGGTCTGCCTGTGCTGTGCCAGGTCAATCTGACCAATAATCAGATCACAACGCTCTCCAGTGAACTCGTAACCAAAACGCGCTGCAAGAATCACAATGTGGCGGGCAAGCTGGAGATACATCTGGATGGTGAGTGTCAGAGCTCAAACTGTTGCATACTTTGAGGGGCAAATGATATTAATCCTTCTCCATTGCAGATAATCCCATCATGTGTGATGTGCGCCTGAATGAATTGTGCCGTCTGATGGCTGCTCAGGATGCGCGTATACGAGGACGCTCACAGTGCTTCGAGAACGACCAAGAGGTGTGCACAGTGCTGCCGATGCTGTACAAGATCGATTTGCCGCTGCTGGTGACCAAACTGAATATTGGCGATGTGGAGGATGCCAAGCCGCTGGTACAGATGCTGATGCCATCGCCCATACTGATCAAGAACAACGACGAACTGTTGCCACCGATTATAGCCACATTGGGACAGCCGCTAATCAACCCGGTTATAATTTCTGCACCACTACCTTTGCCAGCTTCGGCGTTGACCACAACAACCCCAGCCCCAGTGCTGGTACAAACACCGGATCCCAATACAACAACCACAACAGAGGCGACGACAACAACAACCACAACAACCTATGTGCCGCCACTACAGGGCCAGGATTTGGCAGAAAATACAACTACAATGTCAACACCCATAGCAACCATAATCCCCAACTATCCGCTACCACTGGGCAGCCAACAGGTTGTCATGGCGGAAATGGTTACCACCACGGCGCCAACTACAACGACCACGAGCACAACGACACCACAACCGAACGATACGTTGCCTGTGGTCCTGGCCATTGAGGAGCCAAACCTGACACCCAACGAGGCGCAAGGGAATAATCCTGAACAAGTTAATGCCACATCAAGTGGCAGCATTGACACACCTAGCACACTGGATCATGGCGATGGAACGAAGCAACTGGACCAGGCGGAGTTACCTCCACCGCTAGTAGATGCTACTGGAACGGAACAGCTGGAGCGCGTGGCTGATACGGTGGCCAAAACAGAGTATGAAACGGTCGATTATATACCGAATGTTGTGCTGGCGCTGACGCCGCCATCCAGCAGCAGCAAATCGAATATGCTCGACGAGGATTCCGATTCGCAGTCGAACTCCGTGCATGAGGAGTATCCATCCGTGCTGTTGGGCGATTTGGAGCATACGGCACAGGACTTGCAAAGACCTGAGGAACCGCCGGAAGAGTGAAGAGGGAGCTCTGTCCTGGGGCATTATAACTAAATGGAATGCAGAGAAAAGTAAACAAAAAGAATTATTTAAATGTAAAGGCGCTGGCAGGCGTTAGCAGAAAGGGGAGGGAGTGGGGCATGACACGCATCGAGCAGCGGAACGATTAAAATTTTGATTATAATTTTTAAGTTAATTTAGTTTTTATGATTTATGATTTATGATTTGATTTAAGCGATTCGAACAACAAACCCGAACAACCGATTATTTTTAATTTCTAAAAAAAAACAAAACAGCAATTCGTGACCCGACAGATCGACGAACACCTGAACACACACACACACAAACGGACGGACGGACTGTTTTGGTTGATATATTTTGGGGCGGGGGCTAATGCGAAATATTCTCGATGTTTATATAGAAATGACAGCAGTTTGTTTGTCTGGCCAGTAATATATATATTCTATATATGCATATATTTAATAACTGTATACACATACACATGTACGTTGAAAAGTATAAAAGTAGGTACTTAGCATTAAATGAAGAAAAGAAGAAAACCACAGACGAAAGAAATGAATAAAAACGAATATAAAATCGAGTTAATGTTAAATAAAGCGAAGCAAACACACTCACACACACATACACTCACACAACCGTAGTAACGCACACATACACAGAACAAATATATTGTTATCAGTTGGTTAACAAATGAATTTAGTTTGTAGCGCGTAATTATATAATAAAGAAAATGAAATGGTATTCTAAATAAAGTCGTAAACAAAAAGAAAACTCTGCAGCTCGTTCAGAAAAATTTGATGGCAGCGAATCAATATTTTGTGGCAATAAAAACAAATTTAACTTGACTATACATGCAGGAGTTTTTAAAACAGCGAATCACTAAAGAGAAGAGGTGCCATGACATGGAAGAAGACAAAATACTTTCATTTTCGCGCTTCTATTCAAAACTTACTATATTCGCTCTCTACTTTTGCAGCCAACTTCGTGTTCTTTGCAGAGTCAACTTAAGAAAGCTAATTGCTATAAAATTCAATTGATGGCGTGGAGTCGCACTAGATGGCGCTGCAAATAAATCTATTTTCTAAAATGGCCGGTAGATAAACGCCATGTACAAACAAGGTATTTAATTGCCGTTCAATTTTAAAATTCTATTTAACTTTTATAAAACAAGAACGCGGCAAATAAACACTGCACTTTTAAAATTTCAGGTGGCAACAGTGCCAGCGGCAAAGCGATAACACGATATATCACGAGTATCGAAAGTTGCTGTAAACAACATGGCAACGCTGGCGCAAACAGGGCGCAAGAGTTTAAAAGCTAAGGCAGGCATTTTTAAAATTACAGGCAAAAAAGTCAAATAGAACTGTTCAACTATGTTAACCTAAAAATAAAAAAAGGAATTAGAATAATACATTAGACAACTAATTGTTGCATAGTATTTCCATAGAAATACCACTCAAACTGCTAAAAGAAAGAAGTTCAATGACCAAAACATTTCAATTGCCATATAAAAACATCCAGCAGCGACGTCGACGACGACGACGACGATGATGAGGATGATGATGTGTTTTTGTTTTAGTTTTTCCCTTGTTGCTGTTAAAAATAAAGAAAACAACAACATTTCCGCTTTTGTTTCTTTGAATCCAAATCACGGTAGTTGTGCATATGTATATACAAATGTATCTTTATAATTTTCTTGCTGCAGGTTGCTTATGTGATGCCGCTACAGATGCATTGCACTCTTTGGCTGACGCGTGCTGTTGTCTGCAGCCAAACTTCAAGTGGAGCAGCACATGCCCAACGATGATGATGGGGTGGTGGTGGGGGAGGAGGTGAATCTCCTCAGCCGTGTTCCGAGTAGCGCAAAGTGGCTGCCACCTATGGAATCGTTGAATGCTTCACTTGCTCTTCACATTCAAATTTAGCCAGAGAGTTTGAGCTGTGCGTGTCTTTCGCCGCCGCCTCCCTTGGCTCTCACCAACTCCCCCAATTTCCAATGGGGATCGTGGTGCGACATTAAAAATAGAACTTTATGATGTTTGCGCTTCTTTGAAAGGCGACCCCGACTTCAAGCCCCCTATTCACTGATTTAGCTCAGGAATTACAAGCATATCCGGCCTGAAGTTGAGGCCCGTGAGCGACGACCACTTTCCACTTTCAGAATTTCAGTGTTCCAGTCTAAACAAATGTTTTGAGTAATTGTGTATTCATTAAAGCCATGAATTACGGCCACGTTGAACTCCTGTAAACAGGATGCAATTTTCGAATTGAGTGACGATATCATGGTGCTACTTGATTGATAAAAAAAAGAGCATCAGCATGATCCATAAGCTGTAGATAAATTGCACCATCATGTGGCATGAACTGATCTGATGGGGGCAAACGAACTCGCAGCGATTCGAAAGAGATTAACAGATAATTTATGGAACCACAGAGCTAAAAAGACTCTCTCAGACAGACACTCATTTGAAATCGATTATAATTGTATTTACAAAAGAAAGAAATGCGAAATATTTTGCTTAATTTTCTTGTTGTTCTTATTTATTTGACTTTTGTATTCTTCTGTCTGTTGAATTAAACATTAAGGCGATTTGCGTGTATTTATCTCTGTAAATAATTGGGAAAGGAAAAGTAGAGAGACGAGACGACGGCTTTGTTGTTGCTGTTGCTGTTGCCTGGAATTTATGGCCGCTGCTTCAACTGCATTTTACCTACGCAAAGAACCGTTGTATGGAGCAGTGTAAAAATAACAGCAACAACAACCCGAGCAACTCGAGCAGCATGATCTTTGCATCTCGGCATCTGCAGAAGAGCACTGCAATTGCGCAGCAAGTGACGACCGAGAGCCGAGAACCGAGGTGGGAGATTGGAGACTGGAGAGCCAGGACCAAAATAGATTTATGGCCGCCAGTCGCGTCAGTTTCAAGAAACACAACGCTCTGGGTGATGATGCCTTGGGCCACTGCTCTGTGGCTGCCACTTCCTTCCTTTGTGTCAGTCCATGGCAACACCACTTCCCCCCTTTTCAATACTCCCTCGCCTCCACCCCTGCTTTATTAATTGCCGTGATTAAAGTCACGCGTAGCTGCCATGAATGTCTTTAGCAAATGTCACATTGTCTACCCCTACAAGCAGTCCATCTTCAGCCACCGATCCCCACCACACTTGGCCACAACCACCTAGCAATATCTACTCTACTACTTTGTCGCAAATTCTCGATATTTCCTTGCTGCTGCACACTCAGCTGTTGCTGTTGCTGCTGATGCATGGCACTGGCACAACTTGACCCTAGAATCCAAATTACAATACCATGTTGGCGCCAGACAACAGCAACGCCATCATCATCATCATCATCCCCATCATCATGATCATCGTCAACACAACACAATTATCTTGGCATCTTGTTCAGCAAATGTCTTTGTTCACACTGCGTGGGCCATGAATATGCCAAAATGGCTAAGATCAGATTTATTGAGCTCTTTTTGCAAGAGTTAATAAGATATTGGTATTTTTTCTTATAGATATTTATATTTTCGATTTAGGATTTATTATAGTATTTAATATAATATAATGTAATATAATTTAATATAGACTCTTTACATTTCTTTAAACTTAATTTAATTTATTTATTGTATAATCTACTAGCAGAAAGTAATTATATATAATGGTATGACACTCGCCTGGTTTACGTCAAACATATTGGGGAGCTTAGCGACTGGTGTGGTTGAATAAGTTTAAGAACTAGATCATAACAAATTTTCAGACTTTAACTAAAAGATATAGATTCAAACATTCTACAGTTTTTACAAAAGATATATGCTCTATCCAGACTGTGAATTTCCGCTTCTATGTCTCTTTGTATCAGAAGATAGAATTTCTGCTGGAAGTGAAGTCTTTTTTAGCAGTGGATGTGAATGTATACAAATTTCTCAATATAAAGTTAATTTTCAATAAGAAATTGAGAATATTTTAAATTTTAATTATAATAAAAATGCAGAAGTAATATTAAATAGAAGTGTTTCGTTAGTTAGTTAGTTTCTACTGCTGCATTTAAAGCACTTTACTACTGAAATGTAACAAATGTCTTAAGGCAAAGAACCCAGGAGCTGTAAGAGCCAGACTTATTAAATTTGGATATTTATTGATGCATATAATATGTTTATTAGAATTTAATTTAATTTAATTTTAGATATCTTCTCGCCTTTACTCACAAAATGTTTGAAAAAATCAGACTTAATACTTTATAAACAGAAAATTGAAACATAAGTTATTCAACCAGCAATATGCTTAAGAAATTGATGATATCAAGTTCTTCATTATTGAATTTACTCCCGCATTACAGGATATATATACTGGCGCAGCTTTATGGATCTTAATCGACCAATTTCTTTACAAATTTATTCACTAATTAAAGCTAAGTGCAGGGTATTTGCTAGTCAAAATGACCACAACTTTTCCATACATTCTACAGTAATTCAGCACATATGCCACAAGTCGATGGCTGCGTATTGAAGCGACTATGCCATGTCATTTTCAATATCTACGTGCAACTGCAACCAAACGGCATTAATCTTTAGGTCAACAACAAAATCCACTTAAAACCAGAACAAAATCAAGGCGACAACAACGTGTACACGTAAATATATAAATCATCAATGTGAACTAATAAATGGGAATTATAGAATACGTAAGAGCCCCAATGGGATGAGGAGCAGAAGGGAGGCTGTGGCAAGTTCATTACGTTTACGAAAAAGTCAAATGATGAGAGCTGCCGACAACACCTGTGATAAATCCATTCGTTTGTGCCAGGTGAGGGGGAGGGGAGTGGTAGGCAGGGGTAGGGGGTAGTTGGTTGGCAGGTGAGCAAGTCTATTTTGGATGTACAAACGGCAATTTGAAAATGCCAAATTACGCGACTGCGTCACCAGCGAAAAGAACACACACACAACACATTTTTTTGTATCTCACCGGCAAAAATGCTGCCACTGGCACTCGTTGCACTCTCTCTGCCAATCCCTCTCCCAATCTAATAGCAAGAGCAGCATGGGGGCATATGTTTAGTGATCCGCACTCTGTGAGGTTTTTGACACTGGCTGCCAACTTGGCGCTGCTGTTAGTTAGATAGAACAAATTCTGCGCAGTGGTCCTTGCCTGGCGTGTGTTTTTCCCTTTTGGAAAATGTGCGCCCCTACAGCGAGAGAGCGAGAGTGTTATTTGGTTTTGGTTTTTCGTGTTTTCTTATTCTTATTTCGAGAAAAATGTATTTTTAAACCGCACACACTTGTTCCAATGCTCGCTCTGTCTGCCTCTCAATCGGCAAACGATCCTCGGAAAACAGCTGCTAGCTGTCGGTCGGTTAGTCGGTTGGTCGATCGGTCGGAATGAGGCAGCGTCAGCGTCGTCGTCGTCACCTCCTCGATGCCACAGAAAGATGTAAAAACTGTAAGTGGCATGACGAAGAAAGTTCAGTTCTTTCCGAGATCTCGCTGCGTACGGGTTTACGGTACGGTATATATTCTCACAGAGCGTGTGCAGCAACCCCCCCTTTGAAATAAGAAAAAGAAAAACAGAATTCATACGATTTATTGGGCACGGAATACGTATACAGCAATTAGTGGAGGATTCAAAATACACTTGTGCATTACGACTCCGCTGCCTATCTGATGAAATACTCTCAGATCGTTTAGTCATACGGCAAAAAAAGGGAAATACAAGAAATAAATGAACTTTTCGTAGTGCGTGGTGTTAAATACACATACATATACATAATTGATCTGACATCGACTGAATCACACGTCTATATCGAGAGCTCAGCAACAGTTACGCTTCGCAAATTCCGGCAGTTGTTAGAGCCAAGTAAGTGAGAGTATTTAAAATATATTTTAGTACATCGTTTAAATTATATACCTATTGCACAATTGCTCCAATCTGTAGGACACCCTACTCCCTCCTCCCCCTCTCGTACCCTCATACCCTCACACACTCAAGGCGAAAAAGAATCGTAAATGCAAAAACGTAAATATAATGAGCAGAATTTTTTCGCTTTGGCTTTCTGTTGTTGTTTTGTGGTGGTGCGACCCACAAAAGCCGTACGAACCACACTTGTTAAATTAATATTATTATTTCTTTGATATTTTGACATTTACGTGGGGCAATGTGTTTGCATTGGCAATGATTGCCCAAACAGTTGGACTGTGCCCTATAGCCGACTAGCAGCTCAAACTGTTGACACTTTTTGTCTGCCCTCTTGCTATACACTGAGCACAATATTTGTTGCCAGAAACCTAACTGAAATTTTAGGAAAAGTATTGCCTAATTATTAGCATTAATATTAACTGAAACGTTCAGGTAGTTTTGGAGATAAATTTTAATTATAAAATAACTTAATTTGCCCGTTTTTAATTTAAATAAATTATACGAAAATTATATATTAAATTTTAAAAAATTTAATGAAAGTAAGCATTATTTGATACATATTATACCATATTTAATACAACTGAAAAATTCCCCTAATTAAAAAAGGAATTAACTAAAGGGTATGAGTCACTTTTCACCCAATTGTTTTCGTAATACTTACTTCATTTTCTCTTTATAAATTAAAGTAATTTATATTAATGCTGTGTATAAAAAATATTTGTTCAAATTTAGCATTTTTTCTTATATATTACTCCATATTAAATACTACTAAATTTATGCATAATTAAACGAAAAACTACTTAAAAAGTTGCAGTGGTTGCAGAGCTAAGTCAGAGGTTAATATAAAGCAAATATTACTGCTTAAAGAAATATCTGTATTAGCTTATTAGACGACTTGAAATTCTGAAGAGGCGTTTCCCAAGTTTGGCATTCATTTTTTCAAGTGTGCCAGCTAACATTTTACACAGTATCTAATGCGTAGTGTCTGCCGAAAACTGCGTAGCACTGGCAAAAATAGAGTATAGTATAGTATATCGTGTATAACAAGTAGTATATCTCAAAGATCTGTGTCTCATAATTAGGCGGAAATTGAACATTTACAGGTGTACAAAAATTAACAACATTACAGATTCTATATAGTATAGTAGTCGTCTGTATAACGGCAGATCCTTTGTGCTGTCCCCGAGCATTGTTTATAATTAGTTGGCCGTAAACAGTGCCCAATGCCGATTTCGATTCCGATTCCGGCGTTGATTGAGCAGGGCTGCTCGAATGATAAACAAAAAGTGCAGCGAAATGAGCAACGGAATTATACAAACAAAATTAACCCAAGAAAAGAAAAGTATAGAGAACCCAGCATGAAGTCTATAGGGATTGGGCATGTCCTGTTTTTTTTCTTTTCTCTTCTTTCTTTGGAGCGTGTGGCATTGACATTTGGCCTCTGGGCGGGCGCCTCTAGTGTTTTGTTTAGCTTGGATTTTTCAAGTTTGAACTAAAATGTAAACTATGTGGAGCTACTGCAGCTCCCCCTTACCCCTGTCTGTGTTTAAAAATACCACAAGTGAGCAGCCAATGCAATGCACGCCGACACCACCGGCCGTGTTGCTTTGGTAAGGCCACCGACGCCATACTACGCCTCCATCTCCACCTCCACCTCTGACTGCATCTTCACCTCCGACTGCATCCCCCTCCCCGCCTCCGCACCATATAGCCATTAACATTTCTGTGCTTTGTGTACATTAACAGGACTTTGAACTTTCTTCGGGCCGCTTTATTTTGCGCAGATTTCCACCGTAAATATACAAAAAGCATTTTCATGTCCATTGTGCGTTTACAGCATGCACTCGGAACACTTTGGATAGATCGGGCATACATACATATATAAAAATTATAGCATATAGATACACAGTATATACTTATAGGAAGCAAGGGGCAACATGTATGTATGAGTGCATTTGTCGTGACTCTTGTAGTATTCAAATATTAAATTAGATTTTAGCATATTTCACTCAATGGCTGAGTAAATATTACTTGTCAACAGCTATTATCCCATTATGTATTTTAATTTAAATTATAATACAATATAATTATCTTTATAATATTATTTTTATTTAAAATTATTCTTGTATGTATATTTTTTATACTTTTTTAAATGGAATGCGCTTTTAGTTGAAACCATAAAATGCTCAGGTAATGAGTGGCTATAATGTGTGGTATTTCAGCTAGAAAATTAAATATTTACACTGCCAAAAATAAACAGTAGGTGGTTAAGTTTATTGGTTAAAAATGTATTAAATAAATTCGGCATAAAATAATATAAATCTGGGTTGAAATAAAACGAAAAAATCGCCATAATTTGAGACTTAAATTAGATTTTTGTACGCTGGTAAAAAATACAAATTTTAATATAATATTTTCTTGGTTCCTAGTATATTCAAATAGAAAAGAAGGACATGTATTAATTAATAAAAAAGTTTAGGTTCATTGCTCATTATTTCCAGAATATTTAAACTAAATAATGTCTTGGAAAATATTAAAATAATAAGTTAATAAAAATTATGCTAAATAATTTATAAGAAAATATACCTTTATTATTATATATATTATTATATATAATATTACTTTTATTACTATAAATATTATTTTGCAATTATTTTATTATACTTATTTCAATTTGCTAAATGAAGATAGGTATCAATTGCTGCCATTAAAATACATATTTCCTCTCCCAAAAAAAATATTATTCTGCCGCTTTACACATTTCGCCAAGTATCCCAATAAATTCTATTTGATATTTGTTTTTGGCAAATTAATCTGGTTCGATTTGCAGGCAGGCAAACATGTGGCACATGGCAGAGGCCTGTACTAATTAACATTTGCAAGTGCAACATTGCGGCTCTTTGATAGATGTCATATGCGATAACCGATCTAGAATCGGTGCACGGGCCAACGAATAATTAATTAACGTTCTGTCACAGAAACATGCGACATTTTCGGACAGCGAAAAAATATTGCCAGAAGAGACATAGACATAGACTTAGCGAATGCCTGTACCAGACACTTGTCACTTGACTTAAAAAAAGAAGGAAAATACAAGTGATATTTTGTTCTTCGAAATCGAAATTCTCGAAAAAAAAGAATAGATATTTCTGTGGAACAGGTAGATATATGTATATGGTGTATAGTATATGTGGCTGAAATGGGGAGGAAATTTACCAGGTGGTTGTTTACCCACTAGCGGGGGGTATGCATATTTGTGTTAATTGTATAAATAATGCCAAGACACAAGTTATGTATATATGTAGGATGGATGTGGATGGTCGAGTATGTATATGTCTGGGCACCCACTCGCCACTCGCGATTCATCATAGACCGATTTCGTTATAGTTCGAAATAGATATATCAACGTCTGCCTCCCGCTGTATCTATTGCTATGTCTTTCCATGTTTTATGACCACAAACATTTTGATGTACTACTCTACGAAATTCATTTGCTTTTCGGCCATTTCGGACCCACAACAAGCACAGTGGGGCCAACACAAAGCGTACGCAACAGGTTGCAAAAGTCTCGGAGTGCGTTGTGTTTAGGCAAAAAAAAAATCAGAAGAATTCTTGCTGCCTCTCTTTGTTTGCTTTGGCCACGCCCACACACCCACTACGGCGCCGAGTAATCACGAGGCAAAACGGCAAAAAAGAAAAACAAACAAAAGCAACAAACTGCCGCACATGACCTCCGCAACAGCCCCCCTCCACCCCATCCCACTCAGTCTCTTGCCACACTATTGTTTTGTGGCAATAAGTATTAATCGATTATTTAGACAATTACGCAAAATAAAAGAAAGCAAGGGGAACACAAAAGCCATAGAACAATAAACAAGACAAAGTGAGATCGGAAATATAAAATTTGATTGCGCTGGAAAAATGTAATGGCTCATCGGGACTATAGATATGCCATTATTTATAATGAATTTATAACGAATCTCTGCCCTATGCTCAGTTCTTGTGAATTAATTAAAAGGCGAATTGGTTTAAAAAAATATATGTATGTTAGATTATTGTAGCTGGAAATAATATTTGAGTATACTATATAAAGTAATACATGAGTATACTATATAAAGTAATACATGATTTCGGCGAAATTGTATTTCTATGGAATTTATAACGATCTTACTTCTAAGATATTTCTCCTAACTTTTTTCGTTATAATCTTTACTCAATGACCTTTGTCTTATCATCTTTTTTCAATGATATTTTGTTTAAGATTTCATACAGTATCTTAGTATCTGTATACGTTCCTCTAAGGTATTCTCTTTACAATATTTGCTCTATGTACTTCCTTCTATGATTTTCTTCCCTGTGAATTTATCGTAATATTTATTCTATGATCTAACTTATACAACTTTTCCAGGCCTAAAATTGTCCACAGTAACAGAATATAACTCTTGTAATATTATCTTTTCCATAGGACCATTTCCACTTGCAAGTGTGGATCTATGCTTAATTATACTATACTATACTATAATCAATTATGTTTATTCAGATCGTGGTTATCGGCAGCTGAAGTAACATACTTTCCCTTTTAATAGTGTAAAGAAATTACGACTATTATTCTTACCGGAATGTACATTTTTATTGACTGTATCATACCTCATTCGCTGCTTTCACTAATCCAAATCTTGTAGCTTCATCTGCCTAAGAGTCTCCCCAACTTTGATGATAGGGGTTGGCTTTGTGCTTAGCATAGGCAATTACGTGCGAGATTAATCAATGCCAAGAGAACATGCACAAATTATGCGCGTTTCGACGTGAATATATTTCGAATCATATGAATGAGTACAGCAGCCAACAAGTGCGAATACGAGTACCGGTTGCTGCTGACGTTAATCATACGCCCCGTGTGTCTCGCTGTGGCAGCAACCTCAAGCAGCCAGGCAAGGTGACGACTGTGATGCAGACGACTTTGGTACTGGCCTCTCTTTTGGCCTGTCCTTAATTATAAATTGATGAATTTTGCACATAAATAATGCATAAATTATGAGCAGAAAGTGCATAGACTAAGGCATACCCTATAGTAGTTCGTTAGACTTCGCTCTGCCTCAAATGTGTGTAGGGTAGCTCATTAAATAAGCCATTAGTTTAGATACAGCTTGTCTGCGACACAGCCAACTATATATAATACATATTTATTATTTTCTTTTGCTTTTAATTTGTTTATTTATGTCGCATTTGTGACGCATATCGAACGCATTTAGCAGCTTGCTTCATCGTTTTTCCCCCTGTTCAACTAATACGTCACAGCTAATGTTATGGGCACTCTTTAATATTGCAGACAACATGACCAAGGATCAGCTAGAGGATACCTACAATCTCAATCAGCTGGCTGATGTCACACTGGCAGCAGGACCCTTAAACACCCCAGCAGCAGCCAGCAGTAAGGAGAAGTCTAACAGTCATGCCACATTCTATGCCTCCTCGGATGATGACTCCACGTACAATTCGTATAGCCACAAGGTGTTTGATCGCAGGAAAGTGCGTCGTTGCACCATATCCGATTCCAATTCCTGCGCCAGCATAACCAGCCAATCCAGCCAGCACTCCCACAGCAGCGAGGAGCCAACAGCAGCAACAGCACAGAGCAGCCACAACAGCAGCAGCAGCAGCAGCAGCAACAGTAGTGTGCTGGATGATGAGCACATTTGCCCGGAGTGTGGCAAAAAGTATTCCACCTCCTCGAACCTGGCACGCCATAGACAAACCCACAGGTGAGTAGAGTACTCCACTGTCCACTATCTATAGCTATTATAACGAATCTCATCTCGTCCTCAGGTCAATTATGGACAAGAAGGCGCGCCATTGTCCGTACTGTGAAAAGGTGTACGTCTCCATGCCCGCCTTCTCGATGCATGTGCGCACCCACAACCAGGGCTGCGAGTGTCTGCACTGTGGCAAGCGTTTCTCCCGTCCCTGGCTGCTGCAGGGACACATACGCACCCACACGGGCGAGAAGCCATTCAAGTGTAGTGTGTGTAGCAAGGCCTTTGCCGACAAGTCCAATCTGCGTGCTCACATACAGACACACTCGAACACCAAGCCACATACCTGTGCCCGCTGTGGCAAGGCCTTTGCCTTGAAGTCATATCTGTACAAGCATGAGGAGTCGTCCTGCATGAAGAATCGCAGTGAGTCGACGAACCACGTGCCACGTGCCACACAACTGCTGGCAGCGATACAGCCACAGGCAGAGGCAACCACAACTAGTTCTACGCCTGTTCCCACTGACTCTGCGAAGTCCACGCTGGCCCATAAGCTGCTGCAGAAGAAGGATCGTCGTCAGGCACAGGCACAGGCTCAGGCACAGGCGGCTCAGCAGTTGGCCTACAGCTCCTATGGTGGCCCTAGCGACGCCTTTGGTCGCCTGGCAGCCGCAGAGTTCTATGAGAACTTTAAGCGTAACGCTGTCATACAACCCACAGCATTGCAGTACCAAGAGCATATGTTGCCACTGCCATTACCACTGCCTCTGCCCTATACACAGCACTATGCAGCTGCCACAGCCACGCCCAGCAGCGTCGCCGCCTCCAATGTGTCAGCGGATCAAGAGCAGCCAGTGGACTTTTCGCCCAAGAACAATTTCACACACTCGGCCAAGACGAGTCCCTTTGAGCTGACTGGCAACTATGCCATGGTGGCCTAGAGTACACACCCCTTCCCACACTACCCCCACACATACACACACCCAACCACACTCACACACACACACCCGCAGTCTGACTGTAAAAAGACACAAAGCGAAAGAGCGAATCCAGTAATCCCATTTTGCATTCGATTTTTAGGAGCTTACTGTAGTTAACAAATATGTGATAAATATGAGAAAAGAGCTAAAGTACCGTTAGAGTGTAGTAGTTGGATTCCAAAGAATATCACACACGCACACACACTTGCACACACACACACACTTCACTTTAGTTGTAACGAGGATTTAGAGACTTGCAATCAAAAATGTAAACAGTATTCTTTTTAGCAATACTCAAACGGCATATATACACACAAATATATATAGTATATATATATATATAGAATATATATTTTACACATACACACATACGATTTACTACGATATTACACTACGATAATTCTTTTGTTCTTAAGTCTTAAGTTTTTTTGGCGATTTCCTGCATTTGACTGCATACGGAAGTCCAACGAGCGAATCTCTAGTCTTTATCTATTAAAACTGTCACGTCTCGGGGGAAGGATGGGGAGGGGATTCCCCCCGAAACGGTGTCGTATTATTTTTAAGCACTTTACGGCCGCATGTGGTGCAATACGAATTGACATAACTGTAACACTAATTAGCCTCTACACACATACATATATTTTATATATATTTTGTCATATATCTATCTATCTATCTATCTATTATTTTGTACATTTTTGTGTAGCACCTAATAATATTTCTTACATACGTACTACTACTATATATACAAGAGAATACTATATGATTTTTATTTTTACTTAACTTTTCGTTTGTTGTAGCAACTCATGCATTTTGTATACTCAACTACAGCTGAAACAGACCAAAGATATGGAATATGCATATATACTTATATATATATGCTTATAGAGAGTACATTATGTATTATATTAGAAACGCACATTTTATGAAATTAAACGAGAGATCCAAACGATCCCACAAAATAAACTAAAAATCAACTGCTTTTTATTTATATATAATCACAATTTTATATTATTATTATCGGTATTATTTTATATATTTTTTAGTTGCTTTCAATTGAAACTATTGATTGAAAGCCATCCGTACAGCACTAGCAATTTTTGAACTCTCTACAGAGACAGTCTATAGCTCTAAAGCTTAAAATTACTTTTGTAGAAAATCTGCCAAAATATTAGAAATGATAAACAAATTTAAAATGCAATAAGTTAAGTAAAACAATCAGACATCTTGCACATTATTCATAGGAAGCTGTTGAAATTATATGGTATAAGTTTTAGTTTGTCATTAGTCTTAGTCTTACCTAGTCTTACCTTAAAAGCCATACCTGCATCGCCTTCACCAGGTAGCGAGACTGAAGCCTTTGGCCCACCAGTACGTACAATGAGATTATCAAAGGGTTTATTATGTAGGAAACAGACCAAGATCACGGTCATATTGTCGCCACCGAGTCCAAAGTTATAGGCGTTGGGTGCCAGGCAATGGGTCATCAGCTGTTCGCATATGATCTCCGGCTGCAAGCCAGTGGCAATACGTTCACGCACAAACTCAGCCACTTGACTGCTGCTCATCACATCCCAGATGCCATCACAGGCCAGCACCACGAACTCCCAATCATCGCTGATGTCACAGGTGATGACATCGGGATCGGCAGTGACAATCTGTTCCTCTGGTCTCTTATTTGAATTCCGTTTGTACATGAAGTCGCCAAGGGCACGTGATAGAGCTAAATTACCATTAACACGATTATTCTCTACTCGACCACCGCCAGCCTCAATACGCTTCACCTCCAACTCATTGCCGGGCTTGTGGTCCACGGAGAGGGGACGTACCATGCCACCAACGCAGGCAATGGCCCGAGAATCTCCAGCATTGGCGCAATACAAACGCTTGTCCTTGATCAGCACCACGATGGCCGTGGAGCCTGCCATCTGTTCGCCCCAGCTGCCATTGTGCAGCATTTCCCTATCGAAATCGAGGAAGGCACGCTTCATGGCCAGCTCCACCGAGCTGCCAAAGTACTCGGGTCGTTTGGTAATAAACTTATGCAGATGCTTGCCCGCAAACTTGGCCACAGCCGCACCGCCATGTCCATCATAGACTCCAAAGAAGGCAGCACCCGGATCATCCGGCAGCGATAAGATGTGTGTATGGGCGTCTTCCATATCGATGCGCCAGCCCTGCATAGAGCTGCTGCCCACTAGATACAGTGCATTGGCACAACGCGACGTATCCTTGGTGGTCACCGGTTCCGACAGTGTTTGACCCATGATCCGTGGCCACTAATCAATTAATAAACTATATAGAGTTCGTTACAATTTGGTATATCTACAATACTTTCTGATAGCTGGGCTAAATTAAAACTTATTAAATTCTACGACAAAGCTCAAAATTTGATTGGAGTGCCTTGGAGTGCCTACTAGTATGAATGAAAATAAGCAATAGAGTTTGAATTATAAACCAACTGTATTTATAGAACTATATACTATTTCAAATGGAGAAGAGAGAAACTCATACTATCAAATAGTGTGGTTGTGCAACGAAGCGTAACGCCTGTACGTGTGAGAGCAGCGACGGTGCGTGAAACAGCAGCGCTACAAAGCGAAAGGCACATGTAATAGAAATTATGAATTTTAGGCACCACTGGAATAGACAATAGCCTTGCTCACAGTTCTGTTTAAGCAAACAATATCTTATGACTTAAATTGCATACTTTTGGGGTGCTAAAAGAATTCAACTTGCCATATAATTAGCAAGCAAATTTCTATTGCATACTTTTGCGCTGCTCATAAGAATTCAAAGCGCCTCAATGTGAACTTATTGCCTTTGTATCATAAAGAAAAACTGCAAATATTAATTATATTTTGATAATTTTATTTTGGTTGCTTATTTTTTTGTATTATTATTGTTTCTTTTTTTTTTTGTTAATCTTTTTTAATCATTTGTGTGTCATACATATTTTCCATATACATTATATATAGACATTTATTTGTAATGTTTTGTTGTTGCTGTCGTAGATTACTACACGTTTATCCTTTTAGGCATATGTACGAGTATGTTCATAAATTTTTGTAAGTGTATACGTATTCGTGTATATGTATTTGCATTTGTTTATTCGTGTGTGTGTGTGTGTGTGTGTGTGTGTGTGTGTGTTGTTGTGTGAGTTATGCTTATACGAATTTTCGACCTTTATAGCCAACTACATTCAATTTATACTTAGATAAGTTTTCATTTGCATTTATTTACTTTTGTATATACTCTTTAAAGTGTAAAGACACTAAATTTCACAATTTTCGTTTGTTCTTTTTGCATTTTCAATTTACCTTTTTCATTTTCATTTTAATTTTCATTTCTTTTACTTTTTTTTTGTTTGTTTTATTTTGCTCTATTCGCTACAAAAAAACGCTCTTGGCCTACATAGAATGCCATTGGAGCGGAGGTTTCATTACGCCAAAAGATTTAGCCGAGAATTAATTTGAGATTTAGTGAGAGAAATGTAGTGAATGGCTGGGGGCAATTGCCTCGTAGTTACCCTAAAGGTGTAGAGTATAATTAGAGTAGCTTAACTCTTGCTACGGGCCACAAAAAATGGGAATCGGGAATCTATGAGTGAGTGTGAGTCTGAGTCTGAGTGTGATGAGTACATTCATTTGGTTTTGCTATGTAAATAATTATGAAAAATTGTTGAGTTTTTCGTTACTCGTATCGTATCGTAAGTATATGTATATAATTAGTATATGTATTATATAAAATCTCTAAACAGCCATAAAAGTCAAAAGTTCTTAATCATATTATCAATTATCTAAACGCGTTTGGGTTTACTTCTGCATCTGCTTCAGCTTCTTCTGTCTATTTATCAATTATGTTTGTTATAACTCTATGTTCATTAACGTTAGCTTTTGAAATCGGAACTCGATTGTATTAGGTTTTGCTTGGGTTCTTCAACTCTATATGTATGTATGTATATATATGTATAAATACAAATTTGCGGCTCATTGTGTTACAATTTGTTTTGGTCTTGAGACTTGATGGTACTACTATTTCTCATATACATACATCTGTATATGTAGATAGTACCAGGGTAATTTCATACGGCTATGTATGCTCTATAGTTATGCTATTATGTATTATGTTTATGTTCAGAGTTCACTTTGCATTTAACGTTGAATTAGTTGCTTAAAAAAGGTACGCATATTATCTGGATAAGTATCTTTAGATAGTAGTATATAATATATATCTGTTTTTGATTCACTAATCATATGCCATAGACCATTTACCATATAATCATATACATATTTCGCTAAATGTATCGGTGTGCTTGGTTTTTGATATAAGTATATTTATTCATTTTGAACGCTTACATTATATTTCACTTTCGCTGCATAGTACATATCTATTACTATATAAATCGTGGGACACCAAGTAAAAACATTCAGTACACATTGAGAGAGTTATGCAAAAAGTAGTAGGTAATTAGTTTAGTTTTTGGTTGACGAAATATCGAAAAAATCTCTTCATATCATATCTCAAATTTGCATTTCGTTGATGATCGAAAATATGTGATAATTTTGTTAATGCGCGGGGTATGTGGAGAGCTCAAGGAATATACAAATTGTTTGTTTTATTTTTTCTTTTTTTAGATGCATTTACTATTATATCCAGCCCCATTTCGCCCGGCAATTCGTTGTCTAACCCAAGCACTTAATAAACTAACTCGTCTTTTCTCTTTTGCATACTACACATACAATAACCTTAGGTACATGCTATAAGGAGAAGCTTGATCATATAAGTCAAATTTATTCGGGTGGGAATGCGGTTGTCTGACACGAGACGTCATAGAACCGTGGCCGGCCTTGGATTAACCGTTGTGCGCGACATGTGGGTGCCATTTCACCCACACAGCTATAAATCTAGAAAGAATTTAACAGATCGTTCATTGCAAACCACACAACTGAAATCCAGAGTCTGCTTAACAGATAAGATTATTAAATGATTAAGTATTATTCACACCATCACACACCCACAAAAAAACCAGGATATTACTCAAACTCAAATGTCGATAAGAACACAGTCTGCTCAACAGTTATAATATGAACTTCCTTGCTCAAATAATATATTGTAGAGTAAAGAACTACACATCTCATCAATGAACGATTTGAGGTCTGCTTCTCAATTCTTTCTATTTATTCAGAAAGAACTATACAAGAGCAGGAATCCTTCAAATCGTACTTTGCAGAGAGCACAGCAGAAATCCACAATCTGCTTAATAAGAATATAGAAATATTAAGTTTCATTCACACCATCACACAAAACACTTTGATATTACTCACATGTCGATATATACACAGTCTGCTCACAGTTAACATATCACCTCCCTTGCTCAAAGCCTCAGCCCGCCCAGCTGTTAATACTATTGTAACGTTAAGGACCACACATCCATCACACCTTATTACTAACCGATTTGAAGTCTGCTTGTAAATTCTTTCTATCAATCTAGAAAGAATTCAACAAGTACAGATACATTCCATTCCTAAATGAGCCCCTGGAATTCTTCAAATCTTCTTAATAGATAAGAAAATAAAAATATTAAGATTCATACACACCATTACTAACCGATTTGAAGTCTGCTTGTAAATTCTTTCTATCAATCTAGAAAGAATTTAACAAGTACAAATCAGCTTAATAGATAAGAAAATAAAAATATTAAGATTCGTACACACCATCACACTCTCACAAAAAAAACGTTGATATTACACACTTGTCAATATATACACAGTCTACACCACACTTATTATTCTGTCTCCCTTTGCTCAAAGCCTCAGCCTGCCCAGCTGTTAATATTATTGTAACGTTAAGGAATACACATCCATCACACCTTATTACTAACCGATTTGAAGTCTGCTTGTAAATTCTTTCTATCAATCTAGAAAGAATTCAACAAGTACAGATACATTCCTAAATGAGCCCGGGAATTCTTCAAATCTGCTTAATAGATAAGAAAATAAAAATATTAAGATTCATACACACCATCACACACTCACACAAAAAAAAAACTTGTCTATATATACACAGTCTACTCCCTTTGCTCAAAGCCTCAGCCTGCCCAGCTGTTATACATCCATCAATCCTTATTACTAACCGCTTTGAAGTCTGCTTGTAAATTCTTTCTATCAATCTAGAAAGAATTTCACAAGATCAGATATATTCCTAGTGAGCCCTTCTAGGTTCTTCAAAACTGCTTAATAGTTAAGAAAATAAAAATATTAAGATTTATCACTTTGAAATTTTACGCATGTCGATATATACACAGTCTACTCCACACTTATTATTCTATCTCCTTATTACAAACTATCAGACCTTATTACTAACCGATTTGAAGTCTGCTTGTAAATTCTTTCTATCAATCTAGAAAGAATTTAACAAGTAAATAGCCGTGAGCCCTCGGAACTCTTCAAACCTTACTTTGCCCTCACCACCAACATTTTCTATTTAAATTATAAGAAATAGAATCATTAAGATTTGTCACACCAACACCCTCACCGACAAAGGTGGATATTCACACAGTCGATATACACACAGTCTGCTCACAGTTAACATCTTAGCTCCCTCGCCAAATCCTGCCAAGCTGTAACTGTTATAATAACCCATCAATGAACAATTTGAAGACTGCCTCTAAATTCTTTCTATCAATCTAGAAAGATTTTGGCAAGAGAGGATATATTCCTCTCGAGCCCTCGGAATCCTTCAGATCGTGCATTGATTAGAAACAGCTCGGCAGAAAGCCACAATCTGCTTAATAGTTAAGATTATTGAATATTAAGATTTACACTCAAACATCCACAAAGGTGGATATTACTCAAACTCACATGTCAATATAAACACAGTCTGCTCAAAAGTTAACATTTAAACTCTCTTGATCAAAGCCACAGTCTGCCAACCTGTTAATACTATTATCTTAAAGTAAAGTACCACACTTCGATACATAACTCATCTAAAAAAGTTTTGAAGTCTGCATTTTAAATTCTTTCTATCAACGCACACACAGATTAACGGGTCGGCTTTGATTCTGTCAGAGCTGTTGGTCGTGTTGTTTTTAAATCAGTTGTGCCCAAAATTCATAATTCCTATCACATGTGCGTTTTGCTTGGCATCACTGTTTTCACACGCACAGCCTCTGCTCACACACATACAGGCGTCACGCTTCGCTGATTTTACGAACGCTCACTGTTTGATATTATGAGTTTAGGCACCACTGTGTTATATAGTTTGGCAATTCCTTTGTCACCCAAATACATTTGACTTATACGATCAGTTCTTTGGAACGTGTAACATAAGTGTTTACCTAAACTGAGCTTTCCGATTTAAGTATGTTCAGGATTATATGTTTATTGTAAAAATGTATGCACGAATAAAAAGAAAAATGAATGGCTGACATGGAAAAAAAGGAGTTCTGAATGAATATGGTAGTGTTGTGCATATGACTTGGTGCCCAAGGAAAAATGGAAAAAGTATAACTTGATTTGTTGAATATCTATAACTAAATACTTATGTATATGTGCGCGCTTTGATTATCTGTCTTTGGTTTTGGTTATAATTTTAGCATTTAGCTGCCCTTAACTACCAACTATTGGCTATTGTTATCGTTTATCGTTCATCGTTATCGTTTATCGCTATCGTTTAGTTCGCATATAAAAATACAATATTTAAATTCATCATTTTTGAAACGGCGTAAGACGTGTTACTAATACTAGAAAAAATACACACACACATGCACATGCAATACATATACATACATATACACACACGAGCGGATGAATCTCTAACTCTAGTATTCCATACACATATAGTATATATAAAAAGCAAATCCCACTGAAAGTGCCTGCTTCAAACCTACTAAGAGCTATTATATAGTATATTATCATATGGCATATCATATCTATGTATATGTTTGTGTATATGTATTTAAAACATATTGTTTCGATTACGTTTGTTGCATCACCCATTACGACTAATTGCTATAGAGATATTCTTGTCTTTATATATAATTTTGTATGTGTCATATCATATATCCTATATACTATATATATTCCATTTAAATCAGCAAAAAGGTACGATCAATTTGTTAAGACGCTTTTGTTTATAAATTCAATGTCTTTCCATTTACTTTTTTTTAGCCTATTTCCACTAGAGTCATCCAAGTCATTAAAAGTAGATGCTGCCATTCGCCCCGAAGGGTGTCGGGTTTTATTTGTATTGAACTTGCCGTATTTATCGATTAATCGGTTAAAACTAATTCTCTGAAATGAGATGAAAATTTAGAAAAAAATGTGAAAAAATGTGTTGCTTTTGACCGGTTGACAGGTTCGTGGAAATACGCTTTCGTTTTTTTTATACTCGTGCGAATGCATGTATGTATGTATGTTTGTTTTCAGCTCTAGCTGCTCTAGTGTTATCATAATAGTTATTCATTATTCGTATGTATATATATATATATCTCATTATAACGTATATTTTGTTTGTTAGGTAGGAAATATGCTAGTCTTATAAATTTCACACATCAACATTTGAATTTTGTTTTGGTTATGTTTAAACTTTCGAAATATGTTTGGTATTTAATAAAATATAGTGTATATATGTAAGTATGTATGTATTTACTTTGTCCTTATTAATTTTGTCGTTTATAATATGTATGTATGTATTTTGCTTTCCATCATTTGGTGTATGTATACTATATATGTAAATATATCATAGTACTTGGTTTAGTTTTGTTTCGTTAATTAAAACATCTAATATCAATCCGAACCACAATTTCAAGTGTATGCTTTATGCTAGTTTAAGTGGAATTGAAACTTTAATGTATTCAAAAATTGTTCAAGTCAAAGAAACACATCGATAGTTAAGAGATATTTTATACATATATAGAGATATAGAGAGAGTTAGTTAGATCTGCTACTAGTATGTGTATAACTAGATTATGATCTAAGAGAGTTTTACCCGCCGAATATACTAAATATTAACTATAGAGCTCGAATCGTATTTTCTTTATTTTTTTTTTTTGCTGCTCTTTTTTTTGTGTGTATTTTTTTATCGTTTTTTATTTGCTTAAAAGAACAAAATCTAATTATGGACGGGTTCTTATCAATCTTGTGTGTCAGCGTCAATTGTTTATAATCGCTTTCGATCCATTCAATTTCAAAATACGGCGAATTTTCGTTGACCAACTCGGTTCGGTTCGGTTCGGTTTGTTTCCGGGTTTTGAACTGTATTGATTTTGATTTGCATTTTTTACATAATTTTTGGAAATTCTCTAGGTGTCACACTAACTACATGTAGTTTGTAAGTATGTACGTGGCTTGGTAGTACTTAATTAAATAATTATTGGTAGTTTCTGTGATTACAATTAATTACTTTTCCCATTTTGTTGTTTGTCTTGTTAAATGCACATAACTTGCGTATGAAACACATTTCAAAGCGACAAATTATCTTTATAAAAGCTCATTAATTTATATTTCTTCCTTGAATTGGTCAAACAACTTATAGTAGTAGTATTAGAGAGAGGGATCAAAGGACAGAGATGTTCTTGGTGTTGGGACATACTCGCTGGTTCAACAATCAATCTATTGGCAACTACAGAAACCTGATTTGTCATTAACTAAATTATAAATTACTTGTATTTAGCTGCAGCTAGAGCCTCGATTTGCTTCGGAAAAGGAAACTACACTCAATTATTACGCCAAAGAACTAACGGAAAGGCTAATGATAAGTATATATGTAGTAGTATATATTATAGTATATATCTCATATATTGCACACACATAAATATTATTAAGTTTGTTTTGTTCCATTTTAGTTAAAAATTAATTTGGTGGGATATATGTTGTATTTGTTTGTTGTTGTTATTCTTGTTTAAACTTCTGATAAGCATCTTCACGCGTTCGCTAAAGGAAATGAAATCATAACAACTTATAAGATACAAATAAAAGAACTAAAGAATTATGCTTGCGATAATAATAGATATATATGTATTTATGATTTGGATTTAGGACATAAGTAAATATAGGTATGTGTTGGTTTGTTATAATCATTCAAGAGTTATGTATATATATGTATGCGTGGCTATGTTTATATGGTATACAATATAAAAGTTATGTGAGTAAAATACAAATTGAAAAATGTCACAAAGTAAAAGTTAAACATAGAGTTGTACAAATCAAAAGGCAAATCAATTACGGGTATTTTTACATTCATAGAAATCTTGTACGATCTGCTCAGATAGCATATTTTAAGTATAGTTATATGTATTCACATATAGTACATAGTTGTAGTATTTAAAGTTCATTTGTAAATTGATGTTAAGGCTACACAGTTAAAACATTCTTTAAAATGTAATTCAAGTTCTTAATTAGAAACGATATATATGCATATATTTAGTATATATGTGTGTTTATCTTAGTTAGTGTCTGTTACTTATACGTGTTTTCTTGTGTGTGTGTGTGTGTGTGTGTGTGTGTTTAAGTCTATTAACGTTTCGTTTTTGTTACATTTAAAGCGTTCTTGATTTTTGCTTTTGCTTTACTAAAAAACAAATTTTTGAGTAAAAATTGAAGAGTTTACGTGGTTTATCTTTCATATATTTATATAGTTAATAATTGTTTATGCTCGTTTATATACGTGAAATAAAGGGGAGATAAAACACAATGAAATAAACGGTAAGTTAACTAAGCTTTCCATTTAGCATATATATTCTATAACTACACCGTAATAATTCCACCAAAAACTATACATAATTAAAAAATTAATCAAAAGCGAGCCAAATGTAGCTGCTCACAAACTATATAGTAATATATGTCTATATATACCAGCATACACCATGTTCAAACTCTAGTTAAGGGATTTATGTGTAGTAAATCGTATAGTCACAACACTAACGTTTCTTACTATCATTACACTAAGTAAACACACTAAAATGTTGTATTAGTTTTAGTCCAAGAAAAAGCATAAAAATTAATTAGACATTTGCATAATTTGCTGTTGCTGTCTGCCTTTTGTTTAGTCATTTAGTTAACATATTTTTTATTTAGAAGATATAATATAATATGTATATTTGTATGTCGTATTCAGTTATACATTTAGTATATATAATATTTATAATTAATTTGTAATTTGTTTTGCTGTTCGTTAATTTCGTTTATGACAAGGACAAAAACTTCAAATTTTGTAGCTCATTTATTATTAATTACTTCTTTTAAAACTACATCACAATAATTACATGCTAGATGTTTTTTGCTTCAAATAGATCGATTTACCTTTGTTGTTCGTATATCTAGAACTAATGTATATATTTGTTGTTACAATTATTTCGTGCACAGCTGATTAATTATCAATATATTCATGCTTGATATTTATACATAATAAAAACGTGTTCAGGGGATTTAGTATCATAATAGGAAGTGCCCAACACTAAGAAAAAAAAAGGATAATTAAAATATATATATATATGTAATTAGCGACAAACTACAAAATACTCGAAGAAACCTAATTAACAAGAACATTATGTTATTTGAAAAGTGTGTGTATATATAGTTAGCTAATAGATTATACATATGTATGGAGTATAGTTGAATATGTGGTATATACTTTATGCGAAACCAAAGTGTTAAAATCTCTGCGCTTGTGAAATTTGGTTTTTAATTACGAACAGTATTAAAAGAACTTAATGCGAAACATTTTAAAAGCCTATTATTGCTAGATTGCTTGCCGTTTTGTACTTTTTAGTGAACATTCTCGATAAGATTTTACTTGTTTATAAATTGTATGTTTCTCTTTGACCTCACACCGATATGAAAGACTTAAACGCAGAGTTTAAAATGATATAGAAAGTAAGTTGCATAAGTAAATGTGGCAATATATAATTTCAATAATAGTAATAATAATAATAAGTATAATAATATTCATAATTCGCCTGTTGTCTCCCATACAACACTGACCTGATACTTGGACTGTTTTTTAAAATCCTTTAGTTCACTACTAATATTTAATTAGTTATTGTTAAATATAATGCAATTCTAGTTAATCGTTTTTCATTATTATTATTGTTTTTGTACAAAAGCCCTCGAGGCTGTCAGTTTAAGTTCTATGAGTGTGTATATGTATGTGTGTGTGTGTGTGTGTGTTGAATAAAAAACTGTACTATAGATAGTTAGTTTAGCTATGATATATCGCATGTTTAGTTGTTATCAATGATATCGCTACGGTTTATCTACAAATATTGTTTAGTTGTATGCTTTGATTGCTAGTAAGGTTTTTGCGGTATCCTAACATCTTCATCCTATTCTCCACTTTATCTTTATCTTTAGCTATTATCATTTGTAGTTTATGATTATCGCACTAAGTTTGTTTGCAATTTGTTGTATCTCTTATTCAGTGTTTTGTTTTCTCTTTTCTTTTGTAAAAGGCATAACATTTTGCATTTGCTTGTTCGTAATTTATTTTTTGTGTTTTCTTTTGTTTTTGTTTTCTTGAGGTACTTGCTAAAAAGAGTCTAAAAAATGTGTATGCCTCATGCCGAGCAACTTATTCTTTGCATACAATTCATAATTCTGTTTTGTGTTTTATGATATATATATATGTATATATAGTTAATAATATTAGTTAGTTAGCCTTAGGTTTTACACAATGTTTTCTTTTGTTTATAATTAGATATAGAGGCGTAGTACTTAGGCATATATCATAATGTAGAATACATATTTAGCATAGTTGTATGTGTATATATATATAATATATATATACATTTATATGTAGTTTAAATCGAAAAAAATATACAACACACATAATGAAACGCTTTAGGTATTTCTCCTCTCTGCCTTTTCAATGAGAAATCTTCAAAAATACATAATGCTTATGTCGAGGTGTGTGTGTGTGTGTGGTTGTGTGGGTTTAGTTTTAGTCTTTCTGTATGCATTATATAAGTATTTAATAGCATTTACACGCCAAGCTGCATGTAGAAATGCTGCACATGTGTTTGAAATTATATTTAAAAAGTTTGGCAATAATTCACCCCGGAATTAAAGCCACGCCCATCAATCAAACGGGTCTGATTGATGTGTTTAAAATATATATAGATAGATTAGGTTTAGTTGGAGGGGTTGCACGAGGTGTAGTTGCTTGTTTTAACGTTTGCGACGACTGCTGTTGCTGCTGCGTGTTATAGTTGTTGCTGCTGTTGTTGTTGTGGTGGTGGTTGTAGTTGTTGTGGTTGTTGTTGCAGTTGCTGACGACAATGTTGTGTTGCTATTGTGTATTATGCTCTGTTGCATGAGCAACATGAACCACCAGGCATGTGTTAGCTGCAACTGCTGCAGCTCCCGCTGTTGCTGCTGCTCATTGTAGCCGTTGCTGCTGCTGTTACTAGTGCTGTTGCCATCGCAAACGTCAGCCGAGGCCATAAAAGATCTATACAGATTAAATAATAATAATATAATTAAAGATTTTGATTTGTATTGTTGCAGAGAGTAAAAGAAAAACCAGCTTCAATTGTCGCCTTATGCAAGGCCATTGTCAATCTGGCATTTTTGACTCACTCGAGCGTCAATCAATCTCAATCTCAATCAAGTACTAGGCTGTGTGAATTGTGATACTGGTGGTGGTTGTTGTTCTTGTTGTTGTTGGTGGTGGTGGTTGTTGGCTAATTAATAGAATTGGGCTCTTGTGTGCTCTGGCTATATTCGTTCTCTGGCTGTGTCTCTGGCCTCTGGCATCCTCTCGTCAACCCGCTCTCAACCCTGACATCTACTCAGCTCCATACCATATATTTGTGGGCGCAAAGTGCGCCGCATGCTTGCTGGCAGCTACCTGGGCGGGACTCAAAGGTCCAAACTGGCTGTACTGCGTCGGGATTTGAATGTGAGCCGGCAACGGATGCGATGGTATTACCTGAGGGCATATGAAAATGTCAGAAAAATGATTGATATTGATATTGCGATGGCTTTCATTCACCTGTCGACTGGAGCTATTGTGTGCAGGGGGTGGTGCCACCACAGCTCGATTCGCATACGCATATGTAGGCGCTGCCTGTGACACATAGACGGTGGGGCGACGATACATATCGCCCTGTGCGTATATATCCGGCTGCAGCATGGCTGCAGCAGCTGTGGATGACGGTGAGCCACCAAGCGGCGTACCCGCCTGATGGTGATGATGATGATGACTGTGACTGCCATGATGATGATGCGGCGGTGCCACTGTTGCCTGTGCCGGTGGTGGTCCTGCCGCTACCACGCTTCCCGGCGGTGGTTGCGATGGCTGCCTGTACACCTGTGGTGCACCCCACGATGGCGGACCCACTGTGGCCGCAGCAGCGGCTGCAGCAGCCGCGGCCGCTGCACTAATCGATGATGAGCTGCTGCTCGAACTGCTCTTAGAGTGGGCCAGCGGTGGTGCCACATAGCTAACAGGTGCCACAGAGGGTGCTTCACGTTTCGGTTGGGCCAACGGCATGGCTCCAGCACTGGACCCAGCAGCCCATGAGCTGCGCTTGGTGTCGAGTTGCTGTGGCTGCTGCTGCTGTGGTGCGTATTCCGGATAGAATTCGGCTGGCTCCTGCTTGGTCGGAATGTGCGGCAAGCTGGCAACGGGCGCTGGTGGTGGCGGTGCTTGCTGTTGCTGCTGTGGCACCTGCTGCGGCTGTGGCTGATAGTTGCACTCGCTCTGCGCCATGGCCAATATGCGCTTCTTCTGCGATTGACCCGGCTCGTACTTGATGTTTGGCTGCGGATGCAGCTGCTGTGGCTGGGATTGCGACTGTTGTGGTGGTGGTGGTTGTGGTTGATAGTGTGACGACTGCTGCACAGGCTGGGGCTGTACTGGTGGCTGCTGCTGCTGCTGTGGCTGGTGATGGTGGTGATGGTGATGATGCTTGGGACTGCTGCCTTGACTGTTGACGGCGGCGGCGGCAGCGGCATGATGACGTCGTCGTGCATCCTCCGGATCGTGATCACCTACGGTAACGCATGGAATTACTAGATGAACGTGTTGCGTTGGCTTATGACGACTGAGATGCAACTGAGACGTGGACGTTGCTGACATTGGGGCAGGGGGGACCGGGACAGTGACTGGGGCAGGGGCAGAGATTGGAGCTGGAGCTGGAGCTAGTACTGAATGCTGGGTGAGATTGGATATGGATGTGCTAAATTGTGTGCTGGCTGTGCTATGGGATATGGATAGTGGTACAGGGGCGGGGGCGGTGGCGGTGGCGGGGACTGGATTAAGCTGTAGACTATGATGGTTATGGTGATGTTGTTGGTTGGAAGTGGAAGCAGAATTGGAATTGGTGTGATGACTGTTGTTGTTGTTGTTGTGGGACTGAAAGCATTGCTGCTGCTGTTGCTGTGGCTGCTGTTGTTGCTGCTGCTGCTGCTGCTGCTGTAGTTGCTGCTGCTGTTGTTGTTGCTGCTGTTGCTGTTGCGAACAGTTGCTTGTGGCCATGTCTAAGACAGCAGCACCACCAAATCCATTTCCATTTCCACTTCCGTTTCCGCTCAACGACGCTGACGACGTTTGATGATGATGATGATTGTGATGATTATGATGCGGATTATTGCTACTGTTACTGTTACTGTTCATGTTACTGCTACTGCTACTGTTACTGCTACTGTGGATCGACGGCTGCGGCTGCTGTGGCGGCGGCGGCGGTGGCAACTGTTGACTGTTACTGTTATTGTTACTACTGTTACTGTTATTGTTACTGTTACTGTTACTGTTACTGTTAATGTTACTGTTATTACTGTTGCTACTGTTGCCATTGCCGTTGCTGCTGCTACAGCTGCTGCTGCTACTGCCGTGCGGTTGTTGTTGTTGTTGGTGGTGGTGGTGCTGGTTGTTGTGGTGGTTGTGGTGGCTATGGTGACTATGGTGACTATGATGGCTATGATGACTAGCTCCGCTGCCGCTGACCAGCTGATTACTACTACATTTGCTGGCCAAGCGATTACTGCTGGAGCTGCCCGCTGCTGCAGCTGCAACTGTTGCTGTTGTGGAGGACATGGAATTGTGAGCATTACCATAATTAACCGCCTGCTGCTGCTGCTGCTGTTGCTGCTGCTGTGGTTGCTGCTGGGGTGCATGCATTGGCTGTGCACTGCTGCGACAATGCAAAGACGAAGAACTCGACGAATGTTGCTGTTGCTGTTGATGCTGCTGTTGCTGCGGATGATGATGATGATGATGCTGCTGCTGTGGATGTGGCTGCTGCTGCTGCTGTTGCTGATGCATTAGACTGCTGCTCGTCTGGGACTGTGCGTGGGCACGCTGCTTGCCAGGTGGCACCACAGCCAGTGTGGCTGCAGCTGGCGCCTCGGCACCCTCATCTTCGCTATCCGAAATCGTGATGACATCGCCCACCACAGCCGTCGGCGAAGGCGTGTCGTGTATGGTAATCGTTGGCTGCTTCACGTGCGGCTGATGCACATGCAACGGCGGCTGGCTGCTGCCATGATAACCACCGCCGCTAACAGCCGAACCACCGTTGCAATTGTTCACCACAATGTGATGCCCAGCGGTGCTGTAGGCGCTGCTGTTGCTGCTGCTGCTGCCGTGTGGGGCATGCGGCACGGCGGCATGATTATGATGCGAACTGGACGAGCTGCTGCCACTTGTATTCATAATGTCTGTAAGAAGCGAGAGAGTGATGGGATTAATGGCAATTCGTATGCCCCAGCATGTAGTACTACTCACTGCTGGCTGACGATGAGGAGGCGGAGCTGGCAATGACCACACCACCGGCGGTGCCCGCACCATAGCTGCCGCCATAGTTGCAATTGTGATGGGCATGATACTGCGGCGAGACGTGTGCGGCACGCTGATAGCGCTGCTGATGTGGCGGAGAGCTCTCCTTGACGCGCTTCTTCACTGGCGACAGTTGCTGATGCTCCTTCTTCTCGTGACGTGGCACGCGATAAGAGTTGCCCTTGCTGCAAAGGTACATTCATACAATTAAGATTGAAGGAGACTTACACGTAGTAAATACTTACGCTAAGTGATGAGCCGGCGACTCCTTCTTGAGATCGTTGCGTGGCAAGTTGAGATGATGCTTGGGATAGATCTCCTCCACATTGAAGAGCGGCGTCGAGTCGACGATCAGTGAATGCGCTGGCGCCTGCTGTGGCCACGATGGTACCAGGGCCATTTGTCGTCCGGTCTGTGGCCAGGCCACGCCACTGGCCTGCACACGATTCGTGAGGAGCATACGCTGTCCAGAGCTGGGCTCCACCATGGATACGGGCACGGGCACATTGACATACTGCTGCGGCGGCACCTGCAACGGTGGCTGCATGGTGGCACTGCCCACCACCACATGCTTGGTGGGACTGGGCATGGCCTGATAGGAGGGTGGGCAGAGTATGTTCGACACCAACTGATGCTGGAACGTGTCAGTGCGGGCCTGTGGATACTGACGTGCCACATTGCGTCCTCCGTAGATCTGATAGAGACCTTCGTAGGCCAATGTGGGTCGACCGTCGCGTACCAGTCGCTGCACCTGACTGGTCAGCTGATTGTTGATGGTGAAGGTCATGTTGTCGGTGCTGCTAGGCACAAAGTTGGTCACCAGCGTCGGAGCTGGTTGAACTCTGTAATGGAGGAAAGGGTATTAAAAAGAGTTTTCGGACCTTCAGTTGATTCTGTCTTACGTGTGGAAGTCGCCGCGACGACACACCTCCATCATCTGCACGGATGCCTTCACATTGTTGCAATAGACATAGTCCACCAGATGGGTGAGCCTCGTGAAGCTGTGGTTCAATGCCTCCGTTGGTGTTAGACGTCGTTCCTGATCTATGGTCAACATACGCTTCAGCAGATCGATGAATTCCCGTCGATCTGTCTTCTCTGCCAGCAGTTGGCCACCCTCCAGATCCGTGGGCACATTCACCTGCCCGATATCATCCAGACAATTGAATATATATTTACGCGCCTCTTTACTCTTCGTATTCGTTTCGGCCTCATGCTCCTCGGTGGTCTTTAATCTCCAGAACGGATACGTTGAGTCCACATCCCGATAGAAGAACTTCGATGTCTTCGATGCGCTGTTCAGCATGTGTTCCGTGGGCAAGCCCTGCGTTTGCGATATGTAACGTATCTGATCGAATTCCGAGCTGCCCGGATAGAGTGGCCAGCCAAGGAACAGCTCAGCCACCACACAGCCCAAGGACCACATATCGATTGCCTCACAGAATGGCAGACCCAATATGATCTCTGGCGCGCGATAGTAGCGCGACTGTAGATACGTATTGCAAACTGTTTTGCTGACATGTGAGGCGCTGCCAAAGTCAATGACCTTGACACGATACGGCTGACGCACTGGATCAACCAGCATTATGTTCTCTGGCTTCAAATCGGCGTGAATCAGGCCCAGTTGTTTCAGCTTCAACAGGGCAGTCAGCACCTAGAGAGTGCGAGTTGAAGAGCAGAGAGTTAATAGAGTTTTAAATGGATATTCTATGGGAGATTACATTACCTGCTCCAGGATGGGACGTATATACTTGAGCGGCAACGGTGAGAATTTGTTTTGCTTGAGGAAATCATAGAGATTCTGCTCGAGCATCTCAAAGACCAGGCAGGTGTGGTTCTTGTGCTGAAAGCACTCGAACGCACGCACAAAATTGAACTCATCCGCATTCTCTTGACTCAGACGGGACAGGATCGATACCTCGATCTGTCCCTGTCGAGCATAAGATGGATGATTCTTTAAAATTTTGATGGCAACAATTTCGGAGGTGCCACGTTTCCAGCATTTTACGACCTGACCAAATGTGCCACGACCCAAAAATTCCAGAACCTGGAGTAGAAGAAAAGGAGTATGAGGATTCAGATCGAATGAGAGTTATATATGTGTGAACTTACCTCATACTCGGCGGACAGCGAGTAGAGCACCTCATGCTGCACCAACTGATAGTCACCATCGGCACCGCTGCTGGAACGCTTACTGGGGGGCTGCGTGTTGGCATGCCCCCCGGATGTGGCAACCTTTGCGTGCGCCGTCTTGAGGCTGCTGCTAACTACGTTCTGGCCTGCTGCCGCCACCTGTGCCTGGCCGTGTCCAATCTCAACGCTGCCGCCGTTGTATGAGTCCACGCACCCGCAATCGCAATCTGCAAACGGAAAGAGATGCATTAGGTCTCTGATAAGAAATGATGATGATAATGATAAGCAGAAGAGTCTCTACCTCGCCTCAGTAAACGTCTTATCACTAGCGATATCATATTTGTGTTTCTATTAACTTTTTTATGCACTTTTTCAACATTTATTCATGTAACTGTTAATTCTTATAAAATTCTCCTGTGGTTCAGGCAATTTTACAGCTGTTGCTGCCTGCTCGCAATGTTCGACTGAATGTGTCTCGCCTGCAATCGGACTATGTCTCATTCCACAGCTATAGATACAGACCGATACAGATATAGAATGCATGTCATATGTGTGTGTGTGCGAGTGTGTGTGTATGTGTCATCATTGCTGCTGACTTGTCAACGCCCTGACAAAGACTACGGCTAAAATCTGCAACGCACATTTGGTCAATATTCAAAACAAGTGAACCGACGCCTGACAACTCACAATAATATTTCATTATTATAATTATAATTACACAATAATAATAATAACAATAAGAAAAACAATGCATTGCATTTGCAATAAGGAAACGGAATTGCTGTGTGTCGTGTCGTGTCAAGCATATTTACCATACGTCGTCCATTGTGGCATATTTCCCCAAGTCATCGTGTTCTTATTAATACAGATATCGGTATATAAAAATATGGTATACATGCCTACTTTATCTAGTTTCTGGATGATATATTAATATATGTAAGTATGGATATAAGACTGTATGTATACGATACAAAACTCTAGTAATAATGTATAGGAGAAAGAGGAAATCACTTGCAAGCTGAGGAGAGATGAAGAAAGATACTGTATCTAGTGCTAGACACACTGAAGCGATGAGTGATAATACGACACGATAATACGGCTGGATATATAGCAGACCTTAATAGCATAGTACTGGATTCAAATGCTATAAAATACTTTAATTTATATATCAGAAAAGTTTATTATATTTCATCTTAGTGATATGAACAAAGTGGCATGAACAAAGGTATAGATGCAGATACAAAGCTAGATACAGAAAGTTCCAATAATAGATTTACGCCCCTTCATAAGGGAGTTAAAGAAGGATCTTTGGGATCAATAGGGATTACTTTTAGCACAAGAGACCGACTAGTGTATTTAGTAATTCTTTTAAAGATTTATTTGTGTTGAAGACACAATATTTCTTCTTTTTTTAAAGATATTAAACGAATGATAGAAATATATTATGTATCTTTTCTTTATTAATATCAAATGAATATAGATACATTCATTTCAAGTTATAGCTATCGATCTACATATTTCCAACTGCCATTACTATCAATTTCTATATAATTATGTATTGCTGAACTTTGGTAAACTAAAAGCGACTAAATTTAGAACTGGTTAAGCAGTAACTCCCACTGCTGATGCCTCGGTCCGTCAACGAGGAGCATTACTTAATTTAATTAATTTGCGTCAGAGGACATTCGATACCGAATGCGAAAAAGGCATAAAAATAGCAGGACAAACGAGATATGGAAAGGAAAACACGGAACAAATAAAAAGCAAACTAAACCCACGCGCATACTGAAATTATATGACAATATAGAGAAGGAGGTGGGGTAAGGGCAGCAATAAAGGTGAGCAAGGAGAATGGGTGGAGGAGTGTAAGGGATATATATGTATAATAGTTGGAGCAACAGAAGGGAAATGGTTGAGTCGAAGGAACGGAAAGTGTGGCCTGAGCGTGCTGAAAACATTGGCTATTGGTCAGTTGTAATCAAAACTAAAATTAAGCACACACGCGAGGCATAAACTAATGGAAAAGTTTGGTAGGAGTTGAGGGGAGGGAGAGGAAGCAGAGAAAGCTTTTAGGATTGTGTGACATTTGTGAGAGTCGAAAAATTTATGACAGAGCGACGAATTCAAACTAAATGCAATAAATTATGCAAAGCTCGATGAGGAATGGCAACAACAACAACGCAGCACAACAAATTGAAATTGAAAAGGTAACTACAAGGTGGTGTGGGTGGAGGGGGGCTAGATGACAGAGGCCTGCCACGAAGGTCAAACGTCGGACAAAATTGCTGGAATTGAGTCACTAACACACACACACATACACAGTGAGAAATTGAAATTGTAAAGGCAGCTAGAGCTGAGTTTATGGACTATAAGTACATTAACTTGTAACTGGGCAGCGTCAAGGACAACGACAACGCCGCTGGCAAGGACTCTTTTGCGCAACAACGAGGCCTCACCTTGCCTTGCCTTGCCTCACTTGCCTACTCACGTGACCGTTGCACATGGCTTGTGGCCTTATGATGACAAACTATAGATACAACAACAACAACCTACAACGCACAACAAATCATTGCACTTCTACTACAATTACTCTGTGTGGAACTGCAACAAGTTACGACACATTGGGCACTGCCTTGCCACACCCCCCACACACACACCTCGCCCCCGATTGTTTGACATCAATTTCCATATTTATTGTTACGTTGCACAACAAAACGAATACGCTTACGCAAATGGCAGCAGCAGCAGTAGCCACAGCAGCCGCAGTCGGCATCAACGTCAAACGTTGCAACGTGACGCAGTTTGGCAAACAAATTGCTGCTGCTGCTGCTGCTGCTTGTTGCATAAAGCAAAAGGGGGCAACCAACTGTAAAGGCAGCAACAAGGTTTCGACTGTCGGTGTGTCTATGCGGGTGTTGCGCGTACATAACGGTAACGCGTGGCAACATCGCCAGCTTATGAACTAGATGGGCGTGCCAGAAGGTGTTATATTAGCAATTATAGGCAGAAGGAGGAAGAGCAGCAGGGCAGAGAGTGAGGCAGGCAAGCGGATGTGAGTAGGGAGCAGTGAGAAGGAGAATGAGAATGTGGCAAAAGCTAAAATGACGCAGTTAGAAGGGGAAAAATAAAGTATGATACATGATGGATGATAAAGGGTAGCATAGGGGGTAGATTGTTATATAGTATAATGGAGCAGTAGGGAAAGCAGTAGTGCAAGAATCGTTACTAAGGTAACGGTCAAATGAGTTGAGGTAAGGATAGCGTAAAGCAGAAAGAACTTGGCCAAATAGAACTAGGGAAAAGGAGTTAGGCAAGAAGAAGGAACTGAAATAAGGATAATAGATTTTAATAGATCCAGAATGGAATACTACCAAGGGCTGCAGTCAATAAAGACTGATTACTGTGATGTACAGTGAAAACTCTCTAGAGCAGACACTCGCTGTCGCAAAGGAAAAAGTGCTCGTTAAAAGGAGGTATCCCGACGGCTAAGAGAGTTTTCACTGTACACATTAAAAATACTGATTACTGTGATGTAGTGTAAAAACTCTCTATAGCGGACACTCGCCGTCGACCAACCTTCGACCGCCAACGAAAAAGTGTTCGTTAAAAGGGAGTATACCGATTGTCATTGTGTCGGCTAAGAGAGTTTTCACTGTACACATTATAGATACACACATTATAGACAGCCTCAGAGTGTTATCGCCTGTTATTGCAACAGAAGATTGTTGCAATCCGTATAGGAATGTTATATAAATAAAAGGGGAGTACGATTGCAGTTATTCACAATGCATTATAGTCGTAATAATTATTGTAATAGAACACAATTGCGCTATAGATAACAATAGCAATCGCAACTACAACAATTGCATGTTTATGAGATTAAACACAATTAAGTGTTCGTATAAATGTGAACAAATTGAGACTGATGCGCGTGCAGCACTAATAAAATCGAATAACTAGGCAAAAGTGAGGTTAGGTTAAGAGAGCGAAAGTTCAGATTGGCTAATTCCCAAGACCCAAATCGTGCGCAGGCAAATTGAATTTCATGTTGCACAGTGTAATTGGTGAAAACGCAACAACAACAACAGCGGAAGTTGGAGAACTGCACATTTACAGAAATTCGATAAATATACACGAAAAAAAAAAGAAATGCTTAGCTCAAGTGGCTAAACGGAAGCGGAAAGAGCTGTGTGCAACGGCTAAAACGAAATGAGAAAAAATAATGTATTGTACATAATAAAATAATTGTGGAGAAGCAACAGGTTGTACTATGATGGAGTATATATGCTTGGCATTGTTGTTGACTCTGACTAGAGCGCTGATTAATGGGCACAAACAATAAACAAGGGATCAAATAGAAAGAGTATAGTATAAAGAAGCAGAAATGGGGGCAAAGCACACAATGGAACAGAGGGAGAGAGGAGGAGAGGTGGAGTGGCGGAGGAGCGGAGTGCGGAGTCACACTGGGCTGAAGTTGTGCAAATATTTGTCGCTGCAATGAGAGCAATGTACGCACAAGCATTTCCACTTGTCGCAACGCACCTGCAAGCAGCCACAATAACAACAACAAAGTCACGCATGCAATAAAGTTCCAACAAAAACAACAGACAGCAACAACATCACTCAAAGCTTTAGCAACATTGTTGCTGCTACAAATTCGAGTGCTGCTGTCAAAGAGAATGGCAGACGACGACGACGCACAGTGGTTGCTCCCATAGGATAAAAGTAAAAAAATTGATAATGGCAAAAATGTACGAAAAGTAAACAAATCGCCTCTAAAATGTCCAAGCTTCTTCATGGATATATAAATCGGCACCAAACACATAATCTGTGAGATTGGTTAAGATAGCTTGAAAAACAAAAAAGTTTTTCATACTAAATGTTGATTTTAGGCCGATTGTTCCTATGGCAGCTATAGGATATAGACGTCCTACCTGACCAATTTCTTTTATTATATACTTAAAATATTTTTTTAGATTTTTGGTATTAATTTCATAACGATATGTCCACTAGAAGTATTTTTGGCCGCGTTTCCATACAAGCCCAACCACTGTGCGACGTCGACGCTGACAGGCGAAACGTGCAAGAACAACGGAGAAAGTTTTTTTTTCTTTAGCCGAACGAACTGCAGTGGAAGCCGTAGACAGTAATAATTGAGGGAACTACTACATGATGCTGCTGCTGCCACTGCTTGAAGCAATTTATGCGCTGCTTTTACTCCTGTTTTTCTACCTCTGCTGCAGCAGATGAATATTTCACGGTTTTGTTACATATTTAAGCACTGGACGAACAGCAGCAGCAGCAGCAGCATTTGCATAGCAACAACAACAACAACAACAATAATAATACAGGCTTTGTTTGCTGCACACTTCAGCGAGCAGAACAGTTAACAACAGCAACAACAAACTGGCACACATACAAAATGCCAGCAGCCTGGCAACATCAACATGTTGCTACAAAAAAGAAAAAAAAATGTCGCCAATTGCCTTTCTAAAAAAAAAACCAACCACAACAACTGAAAATGCCTTTTATGTACTTTCACAGATAAATACAACTGAAATAAATACATCCAAATAAATATAAAAACCAGCTCAAACTTGAAAAATCAAAAAGGCGATTAAATGACAACGGTTAAACGACCGCAAAGGGAGTGGAGTGGGGGAGCGACTCGACTCGAGAGTAGTGATGGCACGATTAATCATACGATACGCATTAATCGATTACTTACATTCAATTAACGATTTAAGTTTATCGCAAAAAGGGTTTCGATTAATTGAATAATTAATCGATTATTCTACAAAATAATCGCGACATAACACTTTTACGCGCAAATTAAAGGAACAGACACACACGAAAAGTTTTATAATCATTTATTATGGCACCAACATCCAGCAAAGTATGGAAATACTATTCCAAATTAAATCTATTACAGCTTTCCAGTATTATTGACAATTTAGTACCGGCAGAGAATCTTTTTTCTAAGGCGGGTGCTACGGCTACCGAGAAAAGAAACAGATTGACTACTTCACGAATGTCTAAAATACCGTTCCTAAATTCATTATTGAATAAATAAAAACTATATGAATATTGTGAAATTTATTTACTTGTATATTATTGTTACATTTGCATTACATTCACATTTAAAAATGGCTGTTTGGATAAAATAAAATAATCATTTGATTAATCGATTATTTTCTTTTTTCTTCGATTAATTGCAATTAATAATCGCGCGGTTTCAATTAATCATATGATTCAATAATCGATTAATGAATATTTTTTGCCATCACTACTCGAGAGTAATTGCAAACCACATGTTGCCAAGGAAGAGAGTGCGGCAACATGTTGCTAAACATTTGCATAAAACTTTACGACAATCGGAAGTTCGCTTTTTGCACATTGGGCACGCTTAGCGAATTGGCGAAGCTAAAAGCGTTAACACACACCAAAAACTACACAATTAAAAAAATATATACTGTTGCTTTTTATGATTTTTTGTTGATTTGTGTAATTACAAGGCATACTTGATTGCATGTGGAGCGTCGACTGCGGCAGCGACTGCAATGACGCCAATAAACTGTGGCCCCACAGCAACAACATCAACAACAACAACAACTAAAGCAGCACTGTGTGCTCTCTCTGAGAGCGCGCCGCCATCTTACACTCATGCTCTCACTGATTTGAGTTATTGTTGTTGTATATCGTTTCGCATTGTTGTGATTGCTGCCGAGTGCATTAACAGCAGCTGCGACAACAACAACAGCAACAACAACAGCAACGAGTAACAGAATCAATTGCAAATTAAATGCGCTCAAAAAACGAATCAGAAAGCAGAGCTAAATGCATTTAAGTGCTGCTGTTGCAGTTATTTTTTTTCTGTGTATATTTACTGATGCTTTTTATTGTAGTTTAATATTATTGTTAAGCGTAAATACAAAAACAAACGAGCTGCAAAATTTCACTTATACAGCAGCAGCAAGCGGCACAAATGCAATTTAAATTTAAATTGCACGGATTTACGCCAGCATGATTTTTAAGAGTTTCAACAAACAACAGCAATAAATGAGCTAAAAGCACACATACCAATGCACACTATACAGGGTACAGTGGAGACTGCCTTAAGTGGGCTTGAAGAGCTGAGACAATTGCCAACTTTAAGTTTCGGGTAGTTTTCTATCAAAAAGTAATGCTCCCGCTGTATCGAGAAGATAGTTAAAAAAAAATTAATTACAAAATTATGTACAAATGTATGTGTAATCGAAATATCGATAGTTTATTTTATTATTATATTTAACTTATTTTTATTTTCATATTTATTACTTTTTATGTAATCGATATATCGATAGTTTATTTTGTTATTATATTTAACTTATTTTTATTTTCATATTTTATTACTTAAATATATATTTCATATATTTTTATTTATTTAAAAATGTATTATATTAAAATCAATTATTTTTTTTATTTTTATATAATTATTAATATTTTATTATTATTAATAACGTTTATTTTTATTTATTAACAAAATATTTTTATTGATTTTATTTATATTTCTTTATTTTCATATATTTTTTTTTATTTATATTTCTTTATTTTTACATACATATTTTTACTTTTATTTTTGTAACACATCTTATGTTAAGCGCATAAACGATATTAAACGCAGAGGAACATCCCTAATGCAATTTACTTTATGTGGCCTATAATGTGCTTTCACTGTGAACATAAACACACGCATGTGAGAAATGTGGGAGGTTTTATTCGGGCGACATTTATGCATGTAAAATGCTGCTGTCCCCCATTCCCACGTACCGCTGCCTCTGTCGCTGCTGACGCTGCTGCTTGTGAAAGCTTTGGCTGGCTTTTGATGTGCCGCTGCCGCTGCCGATGCTACCTCTGCTGCTGCTGCTGTTGGTCTGGCGTTGCGCTCATTTATTTTCGATAATTTTTCTGTTCCCTCTTTCTTTCTTTTTGCAGTCGCTTAAATGTTGCATGCAGTTGACAAGACGACAGCGACAAACAACAACAACAACAAAAGCAACAACGCAAACAGAAATTGCATAAAATTTCAACATAAAGGGAAAAATTTTCACTTGCATTTGCAAATGTGTTTTGTTTCGGTGAAAGTTTCTATTAATAGTTGAAATAGTTGTGAGTTTAACAGACAATCTGAATGAATACAACTAATGAGTGCTCGAGTACATTCGAATGATTCAATGCAACAATATTCATACTCACTGATTTCTATCAAGTACAAAGTCTGACTGTCCGTCCGACTGTCCGTCCGACTGTCCGTCCGTCTGTCTGTCTGTCGGTCTGCGCTGTCGAAATGTTGACGAACGACGTCGACAGCGAAGCCGGCTTAGAGGTCGACGCGTCGGACGTTCTGCTGTGTGAGAACGTGAGTATGTGTGTGTGTGTGCAGCTAGCATTAGACAAGCTGAGTGCAGTAGCAGTTGCAGTAGCAGCAGCAGCAGCAGCGACACTTTAGACGGCGTCCTTCAAGCGTACGTTAGAACTAACGACGACGACGTCGACAGCGACGTCAACTGCAATGACCTAAAGTAACCCAATGGGAAGGCAAAACTGCAGCAGCAACAACAACAATGAGTAAAGCACAATGCAAGCGTTAGAGGGGGAGCGGGGGGAGGGGGAGCTGAGCTGAGAAGCGTGAAGAGCGCGCATTAGACACAAGAACCGGCAAAGAGCAGCGGAAATGGGCGGATTTGCATATGGGTGTGTGTATGAGTGTGTGTTTCGAGTGTGGGCGTGGCATGGCACACAGTTGACGACGCGACTCTTTGGCAGCTGTAAACTAAAGCGACTTAGCTACAACAATGACAACAACAACAACCTTAACTAGAATGTGGCATATGCCACAACGAGAGAACTAGTGGGCTTAAGTCGTGTGTGCAACACACACTTGACACTTCTTGCAGTCGGCAACAGCAACTGCAGCACAGGCTACACAGTGAGAAACAAGTTGACGACTGTTTCTAGCAAAAACTTTGGTCACTTAATAGACAGATACATTGAAAGAACAAAATGAAATTATAGATAATTTTCTGATTGAAATAAATATGAATATGAATTAACCTATTCGATTATCTTTGAAAATTAAAGTAATCTTGATATTAACTATATATTATACATCATTTAAACTCTTTTTTTTACAGTGTAACTTTGTACCTGACTTTAGGGATTTCTAAAAGGCAGCAGCAGGTTAAAAGTCATTGCATTCGCTGCACTCGCATAATATTTTTATAACTGACAACTTGGTTTTGTTATTCTTACTGTTGTTGTTGCTGTTGTTGCTGTTGTCGGCGAACAACTTCAATTGAGGTCAACACTTTACAAACGCCTCAGACAGAGCAGAGGAGAGCAGCAGAAGCTGGAGCTGCTCTGGCCAAGCAGATAGCAGCAGCAGCAGCAGCAGCATCAGCAGCTGGGAGTCATCGTCATCGTCGCGACAAGTTAAACAAGTCATCCCAGAACTGGAACAACCAGAGCAACATCATCAGCAGCAGCAACAACATTCTGACGCATGCAACAACAACAGCAAGGAGAAGCAATATAATTTATGACACAGACTCAGGCAAAAACTGGACGAACTGCAGTCTGCCATATCATTCACTTGTTGAACGCTGCCAGTAATTTATCAATCAGTTATAGTATATGGTATATAGTAAAACCTTTATCTAATTCATTACACTTTTCCACTTTCAACAACTTTAATCCGACTAATAAGCACAGCTTAAAACTGTATTCAAATGTTCAGCCAATCTAGCTGCAATTTGAGCTGCCTAAAGTTCAGTTTAGTTTCCCAACTCCCACACAGAAAAACGAAAAAAGAAAAAGAAAAGCGAAACCAAAAGAGAAAACCCAAATTCAAGTGAAAAACCCCTTAGCAGCAACCAACAACAAATGAAAAGTGACCGAATCAAAGCGAGTTTTCCAACGTAATTTAAATGCAAATAAAAGTAACTAAGCCAAATGGAAAGCGTTCGTTTTTTTTTTCTTCTTTTTTTTGGGCAGGCGGCGAGGCGTGGCAGTGGAGGAGGTGGGGTGGTGGGGTGCAGTTTGATTGGCCAAAATGCACAGACACAGACAGGCTGCGAAATCCCAACATGGAAAAGTGCAAAGAGTAAATTGAGTAGAGATAAAGTAGCTAGCGAAGAAGTACGGAGTACGGAGTTGTGATTGGAGTAAACAAGAAAGAGGAGCAGGCGCAAGACAGAGTCATAAACTGAAATGAAATCGCAAATTGTATTTCGAGCGTGCAGGCCAAATAAAAGATGAAAAACAACAACAACAACAACAACAGCAATATTACTTCAAGATTATTGAATCGCATTCCATTGATTTGCTTCATTTTTGCTTTGGTGCCGACTGTCAATTGAAAATGGCAACCAGGCGAACCTGGACTTTGGTCTCCCCCTCCCCTCCCCATCCCACTTGTCTTAGAAAGACACACCTCTATACCCTCACCACTTTCTGTATACATAACTCGGCCATAAATGCATTGCGATTTCATGCCAACTGACATAAATTAATGAATAATGGCAGTTCAATAAAATATGGATACTTTATGCACTAGCGATCGAGCTACTTGTTCTCCATATTATTTTGATCAGTGTACATTTCTTATTAGCCAAGTACTATGCGCTAAAAGTTCACTCTGCCACTAACTTTAGTCATTATATATTAATGAATAATGGCAGTTCAATAAAAAGTAATTACTTTATGCACTAAAGATCTAGTTAAGCTACATTATTTTTCTCAGTGTACACACCTTATCAGCCTACAGTTCTACATAAACTAAAACTTCACTTTGTCTCTTAGTTTAGTGAGTATATCTACCTTCTGACTGTCAATCAACTCTACTTGTACAATACTATTTTGCTCAGTGTACACACCTTATCAGCCTACAGTACTACATAAGCTAAAAGTTCACTTTGTCTCTCAGTTTAGTCAGCATATCCACCTTTTGACTGTCAATCAACTCTACTCGTACAATACTATTTTGCTCAGTGTACATACCTTATCAGCCTAGTACTACACTCTGTCTCTCACATTAGTCAGCATATCTACCTTTTGACTGTCAATCAACTCGAGTTAGTCGTGCTTCTGCCTCTTGCATTATGTTTGCTGGCAACCTTATCATATTTTTTAGATGCTTATCAGCTATGCATGTCCTGGTGCTGTCAAATCTTTTCGCCTGCTGATGACTGTGCGAGTGCAACGACATTAGTGAAGTCGACACACAACGCAATCCCCCCTCCCTCTCTTCATCAACCACACTCATTCACTGCTTCTAGTTCTCTCTCCCCTCTTCTCCGTTTGTCTCTACTGTAACCATCATCTACACTCAAGGCATAAAGGCATACTCAGCGCTTGCACTGCTCGATGCCAGCGGTTCCCACTGTGCAAACGAACGAAATTTGTGTCGTGTCGAGTGCTTTTTGTACAACAACAACTATCACAACAACAACTATCACAACAACAACTATCACAACGACAACTACAACTACAGTAACAACAATAACAAAGCAACTTAGACAACGCTGCATTTTGCATGACTGCGGTGGGGCTGGCATACCCTATAGCCAAGGGAGTAGCATTTGCGGGCATACACACACACACATCAAGACATTAGTAATTATAAATTATAAAGACAGACGTTGCAAATACCCTGTAATGATGCATTTAATGTCTTTATTATTATTTGCTGTAATGATGCATTTAATGTCTTTATTATTATTTGCTTATATTTATTACATATTCATATTTTTTATTTACCTACATATATTTTTTATTAATATGTATTTAGAATTTACTAATATTTAACAGGAATTTATATTTATTTTATTTTAATTATTATATAATTTTTATTTATTTTGGATTTATATATGTATTTAAATTTTTAATTATATTTTGTTCACATTTTATATGTATGTATTTTTATTTTATTTATATTCATAATTTATTTATATTATATTGTTATTAATATTTATATTTTATTCATATTTATTTTCATTTATTTATTTGATTTTTCATTTATTTTATTTTTATTTATATTTATATTTAATTTATATATATATTTTATTTATATATATATTTTATTTATATATATTATATTGATATATATTTTATTCATATTAATTTTTATTTTATTTAAATTTTTATTTTTGTTAATGTTTAATTTATATTTAATTTTATTTATACAAATTATTATGTATTTATATTTATTATTTATATATTATTACATTTTATTGCCATTTATATTTTTATTATTTTCACACCACATAAACTCCTATCAAATCCAATTACAGGGTATTCAATGCCTAAGTATTTTGCCTATCTGCCTCTGCCTTTTGCCATTTGCTGTCAGTTACAAATATTTGAAATGCATAAATGCAATTTTTAGCTTAACATTTAAAACGCTTAAAAGAAGAAAAGAAAAGTGAGAGAGGCATGGCTGCAAAGGGATTTTTGTCGTCTGGTGATAAGAGATGTATACAAAACGGTTACTTAATTCATATCAAGACAAAATTTCATTGAAAAATACAAAACAAAAGTGCATTCTTCACATAATTGTTGTTGTTGTTGTTGTTGTTGCAACTGATAAGAGGAAACCGTAAAGTTGTAATCAGCGCATAGAGAATATTCTGCACAGCTGCAAGTGATAAGGGTGCAACACGATTAGACTATATAGTATGGGCATTAACTAGTTTCAATTCCTGTTGTTGTTGTTTCAGTAGTGGGCGTGGCTGCACGAGTTTCCGCCTGTCTTATCAGCCAATAAAATCTCGCGAGGTTAATGAGGCTGATATTAGTGTAGTTCTTCACATACATAGAGTGAGTATCTGTCTGTCTGTATGTTTGGCATATGGTAATATTTTATTAGAGATTCGCTTTAGATTGTGTGTGTGTGTGTAGTGTGTGTATGTAGTGTGGCACAGTTGCGAGCTCTTGGCTGAATAATTCAGTTTGTAGCCTCGTTTTGCGAGTACAACTACTATACACCAGATACTACTATATAATCGGTTTAAATATGGATCGATGCAACGGCGTGTTGCCTGTTTCAAGTGCTTGCCAGAGGGCAGGGCAGAGAGCATGTGTGTGTGTGTGTGTGCCAGAGTCTAGTTAAAGCAATTGGCACGACTTTACATTTGCAATTGGCACGAACAAGTAACAAGTAAAAGCCTACTGCTAGAGTGTGCTTAACTAGTAGATACTCTGCAGATAGATAGACACTCTACAGTGTAATAGAGTGTACTCTACAGTCTAACAGATACTGTACTGCCTCAAAGATACTCTATTGTAATATAGATACTTTGTAGTCAGATAGATACTTTGTAGTCAGATAGATATTCTTTAGTCTAACAGATACTCTATTATCTAAAAGATACCATTAGTATATATAGTATATATAGATACTTTGAAGCCAGATAGACACTTTACAGACAGATAAGATACTCTGTAGTTTAATATATTCTCTTTAGCTTTATATATACTTTATAGTCTGCTCAGTTTTCAGTGAGATGCTTTATACTATAAAAAGTTTAAAGTTTATAGTCTCAGATAAATACATACATTTCACTCAGTATTTCCACTTTTATCCCACAGCTTCCCGCTTCCGTTTAATGGGTATTTAAATGCAATTTAATATTTCATACATGAAGTATGCGATCGACCCGTTTGGCAATATTCCCAATTACCGCAATTTATGCCACTGTCTCCAGCTGTTTTCATTCCAAAATTCTCCCCATTTTCTCGCAATTTTTTGTTGTTGATTAGTTTGTGCTCCAGAGTTCGCACAATCAACCTAAATGGTATAATAACAATAATACACACAGCAGAATGAAAAATTCAAACGAAAACCAAAAAAAGAGGAAAGAAAGAAAGAACTGTTTGTTATGGGCTGCAAAAACGCCAACAAGTTCAGCGACCCCTGAAAAATAGAGCCTATAAATAGTATTTCCCCAGAGGGAGGGGAGGGGGCACGTACTACCTGCTGTATCCTGCTGTATGCGCGGAAAGGAAAATGGTTCAAACGGAAATGAAAACTGCAACGAGCAAAAGGAAGATGGCGAAAAACGGATGGTAACTGCCTTATCGAGTGGCTAGCCATAAATGAAGTTAAATTCCACATAAATTAACATAAGAATGTTGTGGTAAAACTTTATGAATGGCAACACATTTACGAACATTGCGAAGAGAAAGAGTGGCAGAAGTGCTAGAAAAACAAGTGTAGAGAGAATAAGCCACCTACTCAAAGCCAAAGGACCTACTCGAGAACCAGAGAAGAACGGGCAAACGGGGCAAAGGAGAAGAAGAACTTGAAACAGCATTTCATACTCAACAAATATGAGCAAAAGAAAGTCAATCAATTTTTACTCAGATGATTATGTTTTTATGTGCTTATAAAAGCATTATACTGAAAGCAAACTGCTATAAAAAGATACAGCAGGAGGAGAGTGAAATTGATATATTATGCAGACATTAAGCAGAATATACTGAGAAGATGGCTAAATGTAGATGCATGTATTGAAAGTTGTATATTAAATCGATTATTACTAGATAGTATTCTTCATAAAAAACCTATTGACAATTGAGTTATTTATTGAAAAATTACTGTTGAATTTTTTTAGATTTTTTAGTATCATCATTTATCTTCTTATCATTTATGTATTACTATTTGATTACAGTTCATATATTACTTTGATTCGATAGACTAGCTTATTCTCAGCCTCATATACTGTGTGTTATTCTCGCTGCCTAAATACTCTCTCAATATCTATGTCCAAATTAACTGCAGTTCAGCCTAAAGCAACCTTACTGTACTATTCTTCTATTATCGTTAATATATAATTTGATTTAATATAACTCATGCCCTAGGGAACTGAATTCATCTCCTTACCTAATACTCTCTCATTATCTACCTCTCCATCTACTACAGTTCGTCCTTAAGCAGCTTTACTGTAATGTGCTTTAAGCAACAAACGAATTATGCTGCCAAAAATATGATGAAATTCATGAGGACATTTGTAAAAGGTAATGGCTATAGGATGTGCTCACTACCAGACGACGACGAACACGTCATCGACCCAAGGGGTTGGGGTAGTAGGCACCTCGGCACTCTCGAGTCTAGGGTTAGCGTTATTTAAGGTTTATATGGTATGTTGCAACATTTGCCATTTGGTATTGCCAATGACTAATAAGCGTCAACAAAACAGCGAATACAGACAAACAACAACAGCTACCAGTACAATAATATGCAGCATGAGTCAGAGGAAACAGCGGAGGAATAGAAGAAGCAGATGCTGATGATGTGGAGCAGGGGGAGACGAGGCGGTTACTCTGGCCACTTCGAGTGGGCTGAAAGTTGAGCAGAGTTGGCGCCGACAACGTCGACAGCTTTTCAATTTGGCTTGACAGTTGGCCGGCGTCGTAGTCGCCGGAGTGGAAACATGAGAGAGGGGAGCTATTAGGGGCAGTGTTAAGTTGAGCTATGCGAAGCATTCAGTCACTTTCCTTTAATGATTGGCAATTAATTTGCATGAAATTTATGCCCATTGCTTAAATTAATCATAAACAATACATTAAATTACTATATACTAGCATAATAATTAATAACTTGTGTTGCTCTCATTGATTAGACTTGAGGAATGTCGCACGGCATTTAACAATTTTAATGAGCGAACGAGTGAAAAGCGAACCAAGTCAAGCAGTTAATGAAAATCTGCTTTAAAGCTAATACAAGGTGAGAAATTAGTAACAGTAACTAGCGTACACTTAATGGCGATAATGCGAGACTTTAATTGGCCCAAAGGGGTGTTAAGTTAGAGTGATTACAGTTGACTTTCGACTCAGGGGATTGATAGTTTAAAGTAGTTTAATAAGAGCAGAGAAAAGTGGAGTAAATATGTATAGATTAATATAATATTTTATAGAAATTTAGACTATAAATTAGTGATGTAAAAAATCTATTCATATCTATTAAAACTATATATATTTTTAACAGAAGATATCAGTTGAGTTTGACTCAGGGGATTGAAAGTTTCAACTACTTTAATAAGAGAAGAGATAAGTTGAGTAAAAATATATAATTTACTAAAATATTTTATTAAAAATTAGACTATAAATTAGAGCTCTAAAAAATCGGTTTATGTCTATTAAAATTCTATATATTTTCACCAGAAGACATCAGCTGACTTTGACTCAGGAGACTGACAGTTGTAAGTAGTTTAATAAGCTAAGAGAAAATTTGAGTAAAAGGCATAAATTAATGAAATTATTTTATATAAATTTTAGCCTTATTTAGACTCTGATTAGTGATGTAAAAAATATATTTATGTCTATTAAAACTATATATATTTTCAACAGAATTCCACATATAATACAAGCTCACAATATTTCCCATTGTGTTGGTATTTAAATAAACTATAGACAGTGTACATTCGTACATTCAACGACTATATTTATAAATTCATTATATATACTATGTATAGATATGTGTAGATATGTGTCTGTTGTTGCCGGCGCATCTCTCTGTAGTACAATCAGCTCTGGATTCCAAAATAGAACCTCACGCAATGCTTTAATCAGTTATTTTCCACACAAGAGACGCGTGTAACAAAGCAATTTTCATTTTCATTTCCATATACCACAACAATAGAGGAAAACCAACAACATTCAACTGCCCTACTCAGCGGTCAACAACTGGGAGCAGCAGCAGCAGCAGAGGCAGCGACGCTGGCGCCTCTGTCGCGTAACGAAAAACTGCGTGCAAATGGTCGCAAGGGGAAGGAGGAAAGCCAAGTGAAAAGAAGAAGCAGCAGCAAAGCAAACGAACGAATATTTTCAGCTTAATTACGAGTAAACAAAAACAAAAAACATACAACAATAAAAGCTACACGGAAGTCACCAGGCAGCAGCACCTCCACCTGAAGTGGGGGGCGGTGCAAGTGGGCGGCGCTGAAGAAGATTTCTTTTTCTTTCTTAAATAAACGACACACTTAAAAAATTCTGTAATAAGCCAAGAATATATATTTAATATGACAACAACAAAAACCTACAAGACGTAGGAAAACAGAAGAGAACTTGCAACAAAAACATGCAACACTGTTGCTGGCTGCAATTTTTGCTCATTGCATTTTATGGACGAGTTCCAACACGTAAATTGCTGCGAATTCGCTGAATGCCAGACAGACAGAAGAGAGAGAGGCAGAGGGGAGCTATAGTTTCAGTGGAAGACAGGTCGAAAGAGTGGGTGGGGTGGGATGAAGGAGAATATATTGTGTGGTGCCCAATCAGTGTGCAACATTTGTGTCGCATAACTTTGACGTGTTTTTATTAGAATATTATGCAGGTTTTTCTCACATGAAAAGGCAAAGTAGTAGAGTAAAAGAGACGACTTAATGAATACCCTATAAAGATATACATAGATAGAGTGAAACTTTATGAACTTTGAAGAGCAATATCAGCAGTTAAAGTTGTGAGAGACAACGTGCTAGCTTTTCAGCTTTTCTTTAGTGTTAAAATTATGTACAGTGACAGCTTCCTTAACTCAACACTTCTCCTGAACAAACTTCCCCTTAAAAAGATACTTTATTCTAGAATATCTTTATTGGTCTACATACATCTATGTATCCTCCTTACCGCACAAAAAGTTGGCCTTCCCAAGAGAGTTTTCTCTGTATATTACTATTCTATAATCCATTGAAATGTTTACTTATTATTCATAAAAGAAAAGCCACATAATTAAAATAAATTAATATTAATACATATTTGTTTCTGCGCTGCTGTATAGCTAGATCTTAGCCTAATATATTTACATATTCAGGCCTGTTCCCATTTACGAATTCGATCATTCGATTTACTTTTTGAAAAAAATGGGGTTCCAAATTTCAATTTATCGTTTTCGATTACCTTCATATTTGGTCCATTTCGAAATAGATTACTTTCGTGTGTAAGTACAATAAACAATTTCGTTTCTTGATAACGATACATCGAATTTAGGAAGCCCATTTTTTTCAAAAAGTAAATCGAATGATCGAATTCGTAAATGGGAACAGGCCTGATTATTAAGCTTTTACTTGTAAACATTTCTATTTCGTTTTTTACAATTATTAACTTTTATATTTCTATCAAATCAAATCAAATAAGTCTACTTATATATCCCAGCTCAATGCATTAACTAGGGTATCTAATACATAAATGAAAAGTCTTTGTCACACAGTCTTTGGCGACAAACATTTGTGTAATGCTCGATTTAAGACTGAAAACTTGGGCGTAGAATGCATAAATAAATGACAAACACACACACCTATAAATAGAGCAAAATAAACAGCACAAACGAAAGCAACAAATAAAAATAAACTCAAATTTATCACTAAGGTGACTCTATGATAAAAAAAAAGAGAACTAAAAACAAAGAACTAGGAAATTCCAACATTTCAACCTTCAGTAATACCTAGAGATATCTTTCGGAAATAAATTTAATTTCTGTGTACGAAGATCTGCTGGAGATACACACAAAATAGCCGTAAAATATCCACATATTTTTTAGAGATACACACAATAGAAAACCTTAAAAGAACTTGTGCAAATATGACAACAACAAAAATGAAAAAAACAAAACTGAAATAGTTAATACATGGAAATGTCAAAATTTGATATTGAAACCAATTTGCGCAAGCAAGAGATGACAAACAAAAACAGTGACTGGCAATAATACAATAAAATACACAGTAAAAAACATGTTTTAGTTTTAATAAGATAAATTTAAATAATGATAGGGTATAAAAATGTAGATTAAGCTAAAGCAAATTAACTGGGAGTAAAAAAACAGCGTGAGAAAGTGAAAAATATTCAAAAAGAAAAAGTAAAATGTCTCAAATGGAAAATATATATAAATTTCTATATAATTTTCTATCTTTCTAGCGCTAGTTCTCACTTCAAATATTGAGTTATCATATTTCTAATTAATTTAAATAAAAAATCTACAATTTACCCCGCATTTCTTACTGTGCACAGCCAACTTGGTCTAAAACTTGTTTGACTGCTGCAAAAGGCAACAAAGTTAATTATAGCTACAGCAACAACAACTAAAAACAAACCAAACAAAATTTACCATTAGTCACTGCTGCAACGACGTCGGCGTCGACGTCGACAGCGCACACCTGTAGAAAGCCAAGTGCAGACAATAGTAATAATAGCAAAAAAGAATCGCAAGCTAGTGCGAAAGGGCAGTGGAAAGGGAGGCAGTGAGAGTCCGTGAGAGAAAAAGAGCATAGGGCTTAGCATAGAGCTTAGCCTGCAAATGGCAAGCCATAGATAAAAGCGAAAGAAAAAGCAATGCACACACACACACACACACTCAGTAAACTAAGCTTAGCTAAAGGATTAGCTGTAGCATGCAAATAGCAAAGGAAGCAAAGTTGCGCTAGGGTTGGGGGTAGGGGGTAGGAGGGGTACACCGACAAAAGCAATGCGCGTGCTGCTGTCTGTCCGTCCGTCTGTCTTTCCGTCTGTCCGCCCACGCTGCAGAGTCAGACAGTCGTGTCGTGTCGGGTCGACTTTGACGTTGACGTTAACTTAGACAGCGGCAGCACTGCCACCACCGCACTGCTCCCCCTCCTCCCCTCCTAGCGGCTTTATGCCTTTCAACGCCCCCGCAATTTGCTCATTGCTGCCGTTATTATTGCTGCTGCTGCTGCTGTTGTTGTTGTTGTCACTGTGCTTCTCAATTGACTTTCTATAATTGCGTTTAATGTGTTGTGACGGAGCCGCACTCGCAATTACTCTCTGCACAACCACCCACCCACCCCCTGCCCATGGCTATGCTTTGCTCCTCTATATATCGTTGCTCGTTGTGCAACTCGGTAATTCTATTTTTGTCTGTCTCACATTGCCTTGCCCCTTTCTCTGCGCTTCTCCTCCCCCTCCTCCTTTTTAAATTCCCTCTTTATACTTAAGCAGCTTTTGATATTTATTTAATTTGTGCAAGTGTTTTGTTTTCGTTGTTTTTTGCACCTTTTATGCTGCTTTTAGCTGTCGTATACTTAAGCAGGTCGCTAGGTGGCGCCACAGAGAGATAATTTCATTTGAAAAATCGAGAAAGTTCATGCACATATACCTAAACAGATTATGTTTCTATGAGCAGTTAATTAGACTCCTCCCAGCAGTATTCACACATGCGTTAAAATGTAGTCTTTTTGCCATTCACATTCGACATTTTGCCATTCACCACGAAGTAAACGAGCTGTTGGTGTGTGTAAATTAGGTTGTTTTTCATTCGAAGAAAAATAAAGGAAAGACATTTCATTACTTATTATTAATTTAAACTCTAGAATACAATTTCATAGTTTCATAATAGTTTTTGATCGAATTTTATCGAAAAAAAAAAGTTCTATAAATTCTTCTTATATGGAATGATAATTGAATGATATTGAATTGATACTATTGTGTATGTATTCACCACGAACTAATTTAGTTACTAGATGTTTTCGTCAAAATGAATCAAAAATAAAGACATTTCATTATTTATTTTTATTATTAACCTTAAAATACAATTTCATAATGTCTATAATGGTGTTTAATCGGAATTTTCAATGAAAAAGTTCTATAAAGCCTTCTGAGCAAAATGCCACATTTATATGGAATGATGAGTGACTGGTATTGAATTGATACTATTGTGTATTATTAATAATACTATTGTGTATTTTTGTGAATGAATTCTCCAGATGTTTTCATCAAAATGAAACAGAGGTCACAACATTTTATTCGCTATTATTAATATGAACTCTAAAATACAATTTCGTAATGTCTATAATTCAGTTTTTGATCAAATTTTAAATCGATGAAAAAATTCAATAAAAAGTTCTACGAAATGATGATTGACTGATATCGAATGTGATATTGTGGTGGCCTTAAGGGATTTGCTTCTAAGTAGTGTAAGCTATAACAAAACAGGTCGCTAGATGGCGCCAGCTAGATAATTTTGTGGCGACTCAATTAACCAACTGAATTCATTTCTGTTCATAATATATTATAGTGAACTCAAAAGTATAAACCATGGCTAAACAAATTACCCTAATTTCTTTTCTAAAATCACTCGAGAAAGTTTACATATGAATAGATCATATTTCTATGGAGAGCAACTGTGCCCTAACACACTTGTTATCACATAACGGTACGCTGGGTGTTTACTGTACATGACTGCTGCTGCTGCTGTTGTTGTTCGTTCGTTCGTTCGTTGCATTTGCTGGGCTTGGGGAATTGTCCATTAACACTTGTTAACCCAATTTAGATTCAATTTCCATAGCACGTCGGGGCGACTGCGAGTGTGTGTGTGTGTGTGTGTGTGAGAGTGTGTATGAGTGGGACTGTGTGAAACGTGGTACGTTGAGCGACTCAGAAAACAAGCAACGCTTGCCCTGCATTGTCACTCAGCACACACACACTCACACACAGAGAGAGGCAGCTACGTGCAGCAGCAATAAGAACGCCAGATAATAAAAACAACTGACGCAAACGTCGCTGTTGCTGTCGCTGCTGACGCTGACGTCGCTGCCATGAACAAAACACAGCAACAACAACAACAACAACTTCAAGGCTTAACGCTTGAAACGTGCGACAGAGCGATCGCAGCAAAGTCAGAGCAAATGAGATAGTAATAATAAAGCTGGCAAAATTTTCTCTTTGAGACGCGCATCTTGATGCATTGTTGTTGCTGTTGCTGCTGCTGCTGCCGCCGCTGTTGCTGCTGCTGGCTTGACCTCCATTTGCCGCCGCCCGAGGGTCGAACATGAAGTTGGAGTTGCAGCTGTGGAGGCCGGCAATGTGTCGAAGACAGCGGAGCTCAATTAAAAGCAGCCAAATCATAGCAACAATGTATGTACAGTACACACACACACACACACACACACGCAGATAAATTGCGTTCGTTGTGCACCCAAAATAAAATACAATAAAAATAAAACGCGACTACAATGAAAAACGAGTTCTCAAACGAAAACTGGTCCAGCGATCTTTCAAAATCTCAACAACAACAATCAATGTACAAAATCAATGGGTATACACTGAGAGCTGAGACTTTTTTGAAAGTAATCAGCCATGAACTGCACAATTCTATCATTAATAACACTACAATAACTCGCTAAAGATTCACAAACACTCACAATCATTTAGAATAACAGTTTATACATATTCATAAGGCAATAAACTCACGCTGAATACTTGCGATATTCTCAGGAAAGTGTTATCGATAAATCTGATGATATGTTCTATCTTAATAACACTACAATAACTCGCTAAAGATTCACAAACACTCACAATACTCTCACATTCATTAAGAATAACAGTGTATACATATTCATAAGGCTAAAAACTCACACTGAATACTCGCAATATTCTCAAGAAAGTGTTATCGATAAATGTGTTGATATGTTTACCTGCAATGAGAAAGAGTAAATAAAATTTCAATTAATTACAATGACACTTAAATAAAGTTAAATAAATTGGCAGAAAAACTTGACTTATTGCTAAATTTATTCAACTTATTTTTGTAAACATTTATCATATTTTGTTTATGCAGTTTTTGCTGTTCAAATAATGCACAAACTCAATCAATCATGTATACCAGTCTGATGGCAAACCGAAATATGTATCTATGTATATCTATAATATGTATATGTATTTGTATGTATAGTATGTCTGTGTGTCTGTCTGTTTGTGCATAGAACTAGACATTTCTAGGCCCAAATAAAAGTGAAACTGACAGTAAGGCCGACGGGCACATCATTCAATTGGATTTCGCCAAAAAATGTCAAAAATAAATGCAAAAAAAAATGTAGATAAGACTAAATAGTGCAGGCTGCTGGACTAAGAAAATACCCTAAAAAAAATTTATATAAATGTTAAAAATAATTTACTAAATATAGAGGCAGGAGAAGGCTTGAAACTAAGTCCAATTTTATAAATGAAAATAAATAAAATACTTTTTTAAGTGTATAATTATAAATTATAACAATAATGGTTTATTATTATAAGTGTATAATATATAAATTATTTTTTAAATTATTTATAATTTCAATTAAACATTTAAATAAATAAAAGTTTATATATATTACAACAAACTAAGTCTGTAATAATGACAATATTTTCTAAATAATATAGAACAATAAATTCCAAATAAATTTAGATTCATTAAATGCTTTTCATTTAGAAATTTTAGAAAATAAATCCGACAGTACATAAATATTTTTCCTTAGTATTATAAGATTTAATTTTCATAATAATAATTGTCATATTTTCTTTTGTAAAATATTTTAAATATATCCCAAGCAATATACCCCTTTATCCATTTTAAATTTGTCAATATGTTTAGTCTCTTTCTGTCGTTTGGGTTATTGAGATTTTGTGCACACTTTGCGCTTGTACTTGTCTGTCTGTCTGTCTCTCTGTCTGTATGTATGTGCGTGCATGGCGACAAGCAGCTGCTGTATCTCATAGATACGCCACGCATAGCACAACATGTTTAGCAACATTTACATAGACATATGTGAGTGTGTGTGCGTATGTAGTTGGCTTTCGCACTCGCCCACTTGAAGTGGCCTTCCCTTAACCTTAGCTTAGCTTAGCTCGGCTCAGCTCAGTTTAGTTGTGCCTAGTTGAGCTCAGACTAGTAGTATGAATGTGTATTTATATTTAATATGAAATTGCGTTAATGGCCAAAATGTTGTAAGGCTGTAGCTACCGACTACACATTGTATTGATCAGGCCATTTTGATTCCATTTGCATACTTAGCATATATACGATGCATTTCATTCAGTTGGCAATTAACTTGTCCGGGCCTAATGTCCAATATTCAATAGGGTCGGTCGTTAACTCCTTCGGCTATACTCCCATTTGTTTATGGTAAAAATAAAGTGTATAATTTGCATTTCGTATTGGTATTTGGAATTTCAGTCAGTCCGGCCAGCGGTATCTGCATTAAAGCTGCTACGTGATGTCTTGCATGAATATTTCATTTACATTTCGTTAAATTTTACAAGTTCTCTTAAACACACACACACACACACGTATGCATAATGTATGTAAAAAGCTGCCAACTAAATATGAACAACAGAAATATATTTTGTCATTGGCTGAGACGTAGCTAAAAGCAAAAAAAACAACAAGAAACCAATTCAAACTTAGTTGAAAGCCCTAGAGCAGCGCAGCAGGCAGCGCAGTTAGCAGCGCAGCTACGCAGTTACATTGATTGTCATATGAGCTTTGCCTGTCATGAACCCCTACTCCCTACACCCTACTCCCTAGACACGCTCTCTCGTTATCACTCTCTCTATATCTGTATCTCTCCGTCCTCTCTGCCTATGCGTGGGTGTTTGCTCCACGCTTGGCATGTCTTTGATGTAGCGTTGACTTGGCAGCGACGCCAGCAGCGGCATAAGTAAGATTCTTTTTCTTTAGGCTGACAAAATTGGTAAAAAAAAAAAAAGAAACAACAAGAGACCCAAAAGAGAGCAGCAGCAGTTGGTGCTAAAGGTGGTGTATATATATATATTATACTGATGAGCCTAGTGCTTGAAATTATTCTCAATGAATTTTCTCAATTGATTAATTCGCCTTGAACGAATCTAGTATTAGTAATTGAATAACAGGCTAATAAATACTAACTATTAGAAAACTATATTATACATTTATACATAATACTGCAAATAATTATATATACCGCAATACAATATATTCAGTTGCTATGTAGGTTTAGTTTCTATAATAATTGAATATTTATTCTTTATTTTATTATTTCTTTATTTTAATATTATTTTATTATTAATAATATTATTTATTTATTTCAATATTTCTTTATTTTATTATTTCTTTATTTTATTATTTCTTTATTTTATTATTTATTTATTTTTTTATATCTTTATTTTATTATTTCTTTATTTTATCATTTCTATATTTTATTATTTCTTTATTTTAATATTTCTTTATATTAATATTTCTTTATTTTATTATTTCTTCATTTTTTTATTTCTTTACTTTATTATTTCTTTACTTTATTATTTCTTTATTTTAACATTTTTTAATTTTCGCTGCGCTTTATTTATATTCAAGTGGCAATCGTGCTTATGGCCTAAACATGTGTGTGTGTGTGTATCTGCAACAACACCTACGTGGAAATGAGGCAAGTTTACGTGGCAACTGCATACAGCTGTCTAACTCCTTTCACCCACTCAAAAGCGAATGAACGAGTGCACAAACGGGAACAAGCTCGAGGCGCAACAGACCAACCGAGCGGATTGTGGCCTATACAGGGCAGTCAGCAGATCACAAAATTGTGATATTTCTTGGCAATTTGTTGGACCAAGATTTATGGGAGAAAGTACGGGAAGTTGAGAACGTTAAGTGAAGTGCAGAAGGTGTATACAGATACAGCTCAACTGAAATGAATGGCAGCACATTCAGATAGCAGCTGAAAGAAAGTTAAGATAAAAAGATACTCTTCTGACCAACAGCTGATATTTCTTCAAGTGTATTCATTATATTTAGTATTTCCCTGTCAAAAGGGAAATGTATGTGATTAATGTTAGATTGAACACGACGAGGATTGCTGGGAAAATCCATGTAGGGAAAATAATTAACACGCAAAGCAACACGTATATGACTAACTGCCACATCGGGTGTGTGTATTGTGTGTTTTTTAGGGTGGTGGCACCAAAAGAAACTAGCACGAATTGCGGTTGCGCCTTATCGAGTGGTAGAAGCAGAAAAAATCCAACACACACACAACGTTTCCAACTAACAAAAACAGTTTATTTTTATACAGCCCGCACCTTAAGCTCATGCGCACACACACACACACACACATACGAAAAACAGCTCCAAAAGTATTTAAACGTATTATCACGATAAATGCCAGAGAAAAGAGAAAAACAACAGGCAAATACAAAACAACAAAACGCCAGCCAATAAATAAATAAAATCAAATAAAGTAAAAAATATTCCAGCCATGCTGATGACGACAACAACCCAGTCCCCCCGGTCCCAATGAGAAATACAAACAACAATTTTTATAAGTCGCAATAAGCGAAAAGCAAATAAAATTCAAAAAGCAAAAGAAAAGCAAAGCCATCAAAATACACACACATTTATTCAGTTAGTAAATTGCATAAAAAATAGAGTGAAAATACACTTGATGAATGCAAGAGAATGTAGAATAAAATATAGATATATTAGTTGATAATAGTAGTAAAGTACTTTTGAGATACATTTGTTATTATGGTTTGATGTGGGGTAATAGCCACAGTAAGAAAATTAAGAATAAAATATAGATGATAGATTATATTAGTTGAGAATAGCTAAAGTACTTTTAAGATACATTTGTTTGATGTGAGGTTATATCTACAATACAATAGCATCTGTTGTACACCCCTCATTGAACTCAAAGTTCTTTAGAAAGGATGTCCCTTTTCTTCCATAAGTATCTCTAGAGCAACATATGATATTAGTACGTCTTCTGAGGGTTCTATGTACATTCAAGAATATAGTTTAATATCTTTAATTTTGTATATTCTATAACTGCTATTTCAGCCTACAATTCATTATTGTACATACCATATTAAAACGAAAATATTAAGCGTATGTCAATATGTCTCTAGCTAACCGCATAGATACAAAACTATCTCATATTTTCAAGTGTATCAGTTACTTCCATATACGCTCGTCTCTCGTATCAAAACAATACTTGTAATGCGCACAACAAATAAAAGCGAAAACAGCAAAACAAATAATCAACTAAAGCAAATGAAGAAAACAAAAAAAGAACTTTAAATGATAGCCCAAAAAAAAAGAAAAAAGAAAAAAAAAAGAGTATGAAATACAAGCCAAAAAGGGGCAATAAAAACATCAACAAGCTGGCAAAGGCGAGAGAGCAGACATGCTTAAACTTGAAAAAGTAATCAGAGACCCCGAAAAAGGAAAAGGGAAACGAGAGAAGTACTAGTATAAGAGACAGAGCGAAAATAGCATAGAAATAAAGAAATAAACGTTGAGAGATAAGCGTCTGCGATTTCACACGCGCCCAAACAAACCCCAAAAATAAAAGTTACATACATACATACAGACAAACAGAGATAAGGGCGAGAGGAGGGAGGGTGGGGGAGGTGCAGCTTTTTTTTGTTTGGCTTTGGCTCATTTCAACGAATTCAATTGACAACAACAACGGAATATATCAACACAATTTCGCATGGTTTCTCATCGCGTTTTATTGTTTGATTATCAATAGAGCGACATATATACATATAGTATATACACATGTGTGTACATATATACTTGCTATTGATAAGAGCCACAACATGTGGCAAGAAGAAGCAGCTCAGTACACCACTTGGCAACACCAACAACGGCAAGTCTGACTTGTAATAATCATAATAAATTGGCGTGTCGTCGCTTTGCCTCGTCGTCTGTCGTCTGTTCGATAAAAACGATAACGATAATGATTTAGCACACACAACGAGATGGTGGCAGACCCCAAAAGTCGCCTACAATAAGCCTAAATGTATATCACATGTGATGTATGATATACGACAAATTCAACAATCATCTCTGCAGCAATTTCTTATAGCGTATCTTAAAGTGTATCTTTTGCCTTAACACTGTCAAGTCTAGTCTGTTTTTTTGCATTTTGGAATAATTCATATATGCCATGCATTATTTATAAGGTCTGTCTGTTCGCTAGAGCTAATCTCAGCCCAGCAGAGATGACGAAATTGTCAATAGGAAGTGCATCAGACAAGTCAAGTGCTTTGCCTTTTGATTAGGTAAATATTTAATTTCTTGTGACAAATGATTGCGTCTTATCTTATGTCATTTTTAATTAACTTTTTGGAAAAGGAAGCGATGAAATTAATAAAGTGTTTGTTTAATGTGCCAGATTAATATATCAAACGATGTATGGAACTATTACTCAGTCGGGCAATCTATCAATTATTACTATTATTTGGCTTACTAAAGCTCCATCAGTCAAATTGTATTTACTTTATGGAGCTAGCCAAAGATCATTCTATCCATCTTCCCATCTATCTTTCTTTTTATGAATGTTTCTATCCAGCTATGTTTGTATTCGAGTATGTATCTGTTCATTTATCTTTTTATGCATTCAACTATGTATCTCTCTATGTATCTGCTTCTCTTTTAGAGTTATATATCTGGTTTTTATAGAGCATATATATCTGTGTATCTATGAATGTATCTACTAGTTCATCTGGCTATCTATTTATCAATATTTCTAACAAATATATCTTTCTATTAACCTCTTCATCTTGCTATCTATTTATTAATATTTCTATCTATATTTCTGTCTATCTATCAAACTTTTTCTATATATCTATCGATTAATATTTCTATCTATATTTCTGTCTATCTATCAATCTAGTTTTCTAACCCATCCATCTCGCATTCCAGCTGAATATCTGACTAACTATTCATCAATCATTTATACATATATCTTTGTTTCTTATGTATGTATCTATTACTCTTTTTTCAAAACTCACCTGTATTTCTCTTTCGTTTACTGCTGGCAGCTGCTCCAGATTTTCCAAATACTTGCTGCTGCTGCTGTTGTTGTTGCTGCTGCTGCTGCTGGTGATCCTGCTTTATGATGACACTACGCTGGCGAGTTTGCTGTGTCTCTGCGTCGTGGTAGACGATGGGCTTTATATCACAGCCGATGCCGATGCTGACCTGCTCAACTTTTGGCTTTAGCTCCACATCCGCAGCGAGTGCATAGGTGGTGGTATTCTGACTCTGACCTTTGCCCTGTCTCTGGCTAAAGAAGTGTCCTGACTGTGGCTGCTGTGCGCCGGCAACTGAACCGGAACCGGCAACGACGGCGTAGTCGACGACGAAATCGGACGCGTGTGAATGATGCGACGTTTTCATTGGCGCATCCGAATTAATTGAACGATCCTCTGGTGCTCTCTATATATCTGACTATCACACTCTTCTCTCTCCACTCTTTCTCTCTCCCTGTGAATCTATCTTTCTTTCTCTGTTTGGTTTATGGTTACGCTTCGCCTTGTTTCGTTTTCTTGTTGTTTTTTGCAGTATAGTTGCAAGCTCGTATCGGTCGTGCGTTTTTTATCTTTGTATCTGTTTTATTTGCTCTTTTCTTGTATAGTATTTCTGTTGAGTTTTAAACTCGCTTCTAATTGGATTTGATTAGATGTTGTTGCTCTGGTTATGGTTGCATCTCGTTCTCTGGTTGTTTCTGTATCTGCATCTGTATTACGTCTTTTTGCAATAAAATTAACTGTACAAAAATTTGCAGCTGACCAAAATGTCGTCTATATACGAAGTTTTAAATTCAATTATTATAGAAGAATTATTATATTAATATTTACAGGTATTTATTTAAGGACATTTACAAATTTGTTGTTGTTGAAATGAATAAGAGAATCTGCAAGTAGAAGGAGAGAATGGAGAATGTGATTAACATATTGTTAAAAATTATAATTATTGTTTAAATACAGAATAATACCGAAATAATTCTAGATATTTAAGAATATTTTTAGAAGAAATGCATTGAATATTCTCAGCATAATATTATGCATATTTTAGTAAAATTTATGTAGAATAAAGTTAAACAAATAAAGAGGAAATAAATATTGTTAAAATGAAATATATTATAAGTAAAAAAGTTTTTCCACCTCAGTGGAGATAGCATTTTATTCTTCCTATATATTTTATATTATTGTTAATATATTTTATTATAATATTAATATATGAATATTAATATACTTCATTCCATTATTATTTTACATTTTATTCATTATTTTATTGTTAATTTATCATGAGGAATTTTCATTTATTTTTTTGTGCATTCAACTTGTCTGCCTCGCCGGAAACGAAGTCTCAAATTAGTATACATTTTAATGGCATGAAAACTACAATACAAATTGCGCCAATTAAAGTTTTTCTTTTATTATTAACGCCATTAAAATATTCCTATATATTTTCTTGTATTTTTTTTCGTATTTTTCACACACCAAAACTAATTTAATGCTGCCAGACGAGGCGCTGCGAATCAGCCAAGCGGCCAATATGTGGGGTATATTGTTTTTATATCATTTGGGGCGGCTTTTCGGCTGTCTGTGTGTGTGTCTGTGTGTGTGTGAGTGTAATATAAAACTACGTAAAACTATAAAAACCATTGCCAGGGCAGAGTAAATGGCATGGCCAAAGCAAAACAACGAAACATAATAGCAATAACAAATTTTTGTAGATTACGCACAAACACACGCACACACACACTCAGTGTATGAGTGTATGTTAATTTGTATGTACTGAGATACGCAAAAACTTTTTCTACGCATTTCGACGACACACAGAGAAAAAGTTCTATAGGATCGGGGAACTTTTAAAGCGCCTCCACTGAACAAAATTCATTTATTATTGTTGTTTTTTTTCGGCCAATTGGCAACTTTCGTTTGAAGTAATTGTGTGTGCGAGTGTGTGTGTGTGCGTGTGTGTTAAAAACAAAATTAACAACTTGTTGTTGGGTTGGGCACGAACCGCCATATGGGGTGGGGCGGGCAGCACAGCAACAACAAAAAATAATAATGAATATGTGCGCTGAGAAAAACAACAATTTAAAGCAAACAAAAAGCCGGTTCGCACACACACACACACTCGCACACACACAGCTGCTGCTTGTAAAAGGCGAGAAAAAGTTGCCAAGATGTTGTCGACGTCAACGTCGCTGATACGTGGAGAGAGCGAGTCGTGGAGTTGCAGCTGGCAATTGCTGTGAAGAGAGCCAGAGAGTGGAGTGTGGAGTGTTGGGAGAGAGAGTGAGCGCAAGACGATGGCAAACATAACAAACAAATATAGGCACACACACACACACACACACACACGCACACGCATACACACTCATGTGATGAGAAACTAATACAACACATGGGCGGCGGGCAGCAGCAGCAGCAGCCCCAACGACAGCGCAGCGCCACATCGACCGGCGCAGACGTCAACAACGCAAAAAGCACACACAGCCAGAGTCTCGGTTGCCAATTGGCAAATAAATATATTCACATGAATACAAATAAAATAATTGAAAGGAAATATAAATTAAATAAAACATCAAAAATATTTCAACTAAATGCAGCAAAAATGCATTGAAAATTATAAAAAAAATATAACATACTTCAAAGAAAATATAAATTAAAACAAAGAAAATTAAAATTATATATAATTCTTCAGCCTCAGTTGCCAATTTGTAATGCAAATAAATGTATTAACATGAATAAAAATAAAAGAATTAAAAGTATGTAAATATAAATTTAATAATGCATTAAATATTCTGCAATTATTCTTTTTCAGTCACAGTTGCCAATAAAGAAAGCAAAAATGCATAGAAATTTAAGAAAAATAAAACATAAAATACATACTTTAAAGAATATATAAATTAAGTAAAACAATGAAAATTAAATATACAGTTATGCTTCCTCAACCACAGATGCCAATTGGTAATGCAAGTTAATGTAGCAAAAATGCATTAATATGAATAAAAATAAACATTAAATATATTGTAAATAAATGCAGCAAAGATGCATTGAAAATTGTAATAAATAAAACATACTTCAAAGAAAATATAAATTAAATAAAACAAAGAAAATTCAAATTCTTCAGCCTCAGTTTAGTAATGCAAATAAATGCAGCAAAAGTTTATAAATTTGTTTAAAAATTCAACATTAAGAAAAAATAAATAAAACAATTAAAAGAATATACATATTTAGTAAAACATATTCAGACCTGTTCCCATTTTCGAATTCGTTCAATCGATTTACGTTTTGAAAAAAAAGCGCCTCCTTAAGATAATCTACTTCGAAATGTACCAAATATTAAGCTTATCGAAAACGATGAATTGATATTTGGAACCCCATTTTTTCAAACGAATTCGTAAATGGGCACAGGCCTGATTCCACATCTTTTTACTTTTCAATTTTAAATTAATTCTATCAATTTTTCATCTTACATAATTAAATTTTATCGTCTGTCGACTTTTAATTAGTAAACATTAAATAAATAAATATTCAATGCCAGCTACTCTTCGATATTTTCAATAAAATCAATAAATTTGTGAGTATTATTGTAACTTAAAATTGAAAAAGAATTATTTTAATTTTAATTAATAACTTTTTATACTAAAAATTTCAACAATTCACTAAAGCACGCTACTGTAAAAACAAACACCACATTTAGCACCATTGTGCGCATTATGGCCACCATGCACTCAGCGTAAGTTTGAGCGAAATGTGGAGAGAGCACAAGGAAATTTTGTGGCGCAGCAGCGCAGTTGACGTCGCAGTTTGACGATACAAAACGAGTTTTCGCTTTAAGTTTGTTTTTGAATTTGTTTTTATTATTATTGTTATTGTTGTTGTTGTTGTTAAAGTTTTTGCCTGTGGGGCGAGTCGTTCAACAAGCACAACAAATGTAAAACTTATAAATAAATTGCATTTTTTATATGCAAATTGCGACACACACACTCGCACACACACTCACACACCCATACGTGCCAGGCACTGACTAAAATATGTTTTAAATTTAATAACTGTTATTAAATTGTACACCTGCTGCAGCCACTGTCGCTCCGCGCGCCGTGTGTCCTTTGAGCACCTTAATATATATACTAAACTTAATACAGCCGCGTGCAACGTCCACTAGCGCTGCCGTATGCTTACACTCTGCCACGCTGTCAGTGGCTGCAGCTGCTGTTGCTGCCTCTGCTGCTGCTCGCACTGTGGCTTTGGCTTGGTTTGACTCGGCTTTCGCCTTTGGGTTTTGCCCAGGCGCCTGCGCTCTCTCTTTGCGCGCGCTCTCCCAATCAGTCGTCACGTTCTCTCTCGCCGACTCCCACTCCCACTCCCACTCCCGCTCTATGGCTATGCTAAGGCTCTGCCCGGGGGACTCGCGAAATCGTCGCTTTGCTGACGCGAACGCGCCTCCTTGGGCGCTAAAAAAACTTGAGAGAGAGGCGTGTGCATGCATGGTTGCCACACTGAGTATTATGGTGTTGAAAGTGGGGTTTTTTTACTGTTCCGTTTGTTCTTTATTTTAGGGTTTATAATAAATGAAAATATTGAAAAATTTTTGTGGAATTTTCTATTTTTTAGTTGATTGATTTCTGTTTATTATCTCAATATTCAATTGGCAACCGGGTAGGTGTATGTGTATGGAAGTGGGCAGTGGGGTGGCTGGCAGGGTTGGCTGCTTATTTCAACAGACACGTAAGGATTTACGTCGTTCGCCAGTTCAAGGGAGTGGATTACGGGCGCGTCAGAAATAGTTTCTTTTGCACAATCAGCTAGCGGTGCGGTGGAGGGGGAAATGAGCTGAAACATCTAACTAAGCTAGGGGTAGGTCGAGGAGACGGACAAACGCGAAAACTTGCGTCGTGGGCAGACTTAATTTACACACACACACAGCGACGTTTGTGTGTGTGTGTGTGTGTTCGAATGTGTGTTAGTGTATTGCATATTTTTAGCACAGCAAATGGCACAGTTACAGTTTTAAAAGACATATGGGGAGGGGGGAGAGTAGTAGGGGGTAGTAGCTTAAGCCAAGCGCTGCGCTGTGGGTGGCATAGAGCAGGTGGCATTGGGCAGGTTAGCATATGGCTAAGCATACGTGTAGTGCGTGTATATTTGTGCTACTAAGAAAGATTTCATCATGATAGGCGAAGGATTTCGCATAGTTTCCTTTAATATGCGGTTAATTAACGCACAAACTGCTGGGAATTCCAGCACAATTATACTTGATTACTCTTTAATTTCGTGATAAACTAAAAGTATCTACATGAGTGCAACAAGGTGGAATAATAAAACCATAAACAAAGTGATTAATCATTTTAAACTTTTGCCATGGAACTACTTCTACACGGTAAGAAATGTTGCTTTCATTTTAGGTTCTGACAATATTGCTGTAAGTAAGCAACATATGGAACGAAAAAGTAAAAATTATCGTATTCAGATGTGTATCTTTGCTTCGGATACACATAATTCACGGTATGTATTTAGAGCTGATTTTTATATGAAAAGTATTCTGCAAAAGTATCTTTAACGTTAAATATTTGTATCTAGAGCTGAATTTACTATGAATAGTATCTGACAGACATAAAAGTATGTTTTACGTTAAATATGTGTATCTACAGCTAAATATATGAAAAGTATCTGACAGATACAAAAGTATCTTTTACGTTAAATGGAGCTTAATATAATATGTAAAAGTAACTGACAGTTACAAAAGTATTTTTTACGCTAAACATATGTATCTGGAGCTAAATTCAATATGAAAAGTATCGGTCAGATTATCTCTTAGTATTTATTCAGCTGACTTTAGTTTGCATTGTGCCTAACAGATGCACCAGTATCTTTTAAGCTAGTGCTAGTGCTTAAGCACTTCCATTTAAAACTAACTGCTAACCACTTGATACCAGTTGCAAGTGGTGCCAGTGGCTGTCTGTATTATCAATTAATGGTCTAATAGTCATCCACATACGCCCACGCACCCACATAGGAAACAAAGCTTATTGCCCAGTTTCTAACAGCTGTCGACTGTCAGTTGGGTTTTTAGGCCATTCTGCGGTTCCTTGAAATATCTTTGCCCCCTCCCCCGAGCCGCTCGATGAGCATATGTAGCACAGTAAGTAGGTGGTGGGTGGGGGGAGCTGTCAATTTATTTTGCCATTTGACGACTAATTGACAAGTGTCAGTTGGTAAGTATGTGGGTGGAGGTGGGGGGTAAGAGGAAGCACTGCGTATGCAGAAGCCACAGCAAATGGTGTGTGGAGTGAGAAGCTACATAATTAAAGTTGTGCAACATACATATTTCAATTTCCACTTTAAATCTTGTTATTTTACATAAACTTCGTGCACAACAAAGCAGCGCTGCCTCTGCCGCTGTCGACATCAACGTCGAACGCCAAACGCTGGCAACAAAATGTTTTCAGTATCCTTCGCATGAATGGCAAAAAGCTCTCACGTACGACGCTCGCGTTCTCTCAAAGTATTTTCACTCATTCTCATACTTCCACTCCTCCACTCCGCCTCTCTCTCCTTTCTATTTCTTCTCTTCTGCTATTTTTGTCGTGCACCGGCGATGCTAGCGGCGTTTCTTTGATAATATTGTTGATGACGCAGCTTAGGGCAGGACCCTAAAATAACTGTGTGTGTGTGTGTGTGCGTTTAAGTGTGTTTGTGTGTATGCTCGTGTTTCCCTATGCCCTGTCAGCAACAACAATCGCCGTCGAAAATATGAATGAATGAAAAACAACAACAACAACAATAACAATAACAAAAGGAAGAAGAAGCAGAAGCAACTGGAAGCCTGAGAAACATCGAGATGGCAGCCCGCATTTGCCAGCATATGGAAAGCCAGCAGCAACGTTGACACTTTTCATAGAACGCCATACAAAAACCAAATCACAATTAAGCAGTGAAAATGAAAACCGTAATTGCCTATTGGATAGGGGGGAGGGGGGAGAGCGGGCTGCACGAGGGACGCTTGTAATTACAGCTACAACAACGCAGCTGGCGTGGGTGCAAGCGTCAGTCCTTACACACATACTACATACATTAATACATACCACACACAAGTTTTTCACAAAAAACATTAAAAAATAAGTTAAAAATGCAATTGAAATACGCTCACTAATACACACACACAGACACACACACACGTATGCTACGTGCGCTACTTTGAGTTCATCGTTTTCAATTCGTTTTGAGTTTCTCTCCAATTGCTTCTTCGCTGAGCAAAACACACTCAAACGCTCAAACACACACACACACTCACACGCAGTTACTCAATGCATGTGTACACGTTTTTATATGGCATATACAAGTGTATTTGTGCTTACTTTTTGTTATTTTGATGATCGGGAACGAGGAAAAAATAAATGGAAAAAAGCATTCACACAGCGCGTAAACACTGCGGCCGCATTACGTTTGCAACAAAATCGAATTGTAGAAAGTTTAATTGAATTTCGTTAAAACACTCGCCATGTTTCGCTCGCTCGCTCTGTTTCCACTCACGTTCATGCACACGCACGCATGAATCACATACAAATAAATTTTTTGTTTCTCTCACTTTTTCACGAGCCCGACGAACGAGCGCCTAACGTCCGCGTTGTTCAGAGAATTTTAGTAGACTAAGCAATGCCACTTTTGCCACACTTGGCGTTTGTGTGGCAAAATTGGTACTTTTTTAATGTATTGGCGCAATAATACTTTTTTTTAAATTGACAGCTAAGATGCTTAATACTTTTATTGAAATTAAATTCTAGCAACATATATAAATAATAAAATTTCTTCTGTTCAGCTCATAAGCGGCTTTATTTGTCATCTAAAGGCTACTTGAACAAGAAATTTAGGGGCAAATGTAGTGGCTATTCGGGGTTGTGGCATGCACTAAGGTTGTGAACTTGGCTAGCTTGTAAGGTCGGAGTGCGACGCACCTGCTCTGAATACTTTTTTGGCGCGCCAAAAACTGCAATTGTAGCACATTACACTCTGTTAAACAATATTAATGCAATTTTCAAAAGAGATTTATAATGATACAAAGAATATATGCATTTACGACAAATTTCCTTGCTTTGCTCGTTGTGAGTTTCAAACTAATCGCCAAACCAAAAAAAAAAATACCACAAACAATCGTTAACGATATTTCGTTTACAATAATATATCGGGGCTGCCACCTCTTGGTACAGTTTTATGCTGGTGCATTTGAATTTTTTAAAAAAAATGAAACCGGAAATTGTTTTATGATATCATTAAATATGCTATAATAATTAATAAACATGTCATGACTAGAAATATGCGAAATTGGAATGCTTAAAGCAAGCTGCACGGCTTGCCTGTCAAACTAGTGGACGTGTCGATTTGCAGCTGGAGTGCAGCGGCGAGTTCCTCCTCCTCCTACATTGTGCTGTCCAGCATGTCCACCAGGCGTTTTATTTCCCGTCTAAAGATAAGGTAAATTATAAACAGAGAACATACAATAAGTGCATTTACTTACATGCGTTGACTCAGCTGCTCTGTGGGCTTCATTGATTTGGATATCTCCTCGGTTTTGGCCAGCAATTGGTACTGACATTTGATATTGGCATCCAGGGCGTCGGTGAGCTTCTTCACAGCATTCTTATGCACTTCTACGTTATCGGCGGTAATGGAGGAGATTGAGTGCAGCAGATTACCCAGATTCTCCACAAGATTGTCCACTGAGTTGGCCAGGTACTGTGCCTCCAGCTCTATATCGCTGAGCACATTACCATCCACTTCGGGAACATTGCGGGATTGCAGAAATCTTGAAATGGGCGCTGCGGATGTCGATGGCGTTGTGTGCTCTGAGGCAATACTGTAGTCAGTGGCGGCACGCAGCTTAGATTCCAAATTGTGAGCGACAAAGTGATGCATGGCACCTGTGCTGCTGGTGGCGCCTTCGCCCTCCAGTTCATATGGAAAAGCTGCAAAAGGAATGGTTGTTATACAATATTCTCTATTGTCCCAGTCTATACTCACATGACTGCAAAGATTTGGGTCGTCCAGACGGTTTGCCCATGTCCCCAGAACTATCCTTAGAGTTGCTGTTGGTTTGGTCGTCGTCGTCTTCATCCTCGTCGTTGTCGTCCTCACCAGAGTCCAGGTTTACGTAGCTCTCGTTAGCACTACCCAGAGGAGGCATCTTATTGGCTGTGGGCGTGATGTCTTGCAGCACATGCTCGGGCACTGGGCCAGCGTATTGTGCTAGAAAGGGTATTTCAGAGTATGATGCAGGCGTTCCACAATTGTTTCTTTGCTGCGCCTTGTTGTTGTGACTGACGCTGGCTTCTTCCCCGTCTGCTTCATCGACGTAACCGTATCGCGGGCGTATGGGTATGTCCTGACTGCGCCGAGACATGCTGAGGCCTTAAATTATATTATTTTCGTCTTCTCTAGTATCAACTGCAATTCTTTGTTTTGCACTGCAAAATCACGGTTGCCATACTTGGCGTTTTTACGCCAAAATTGATACTTTTTTTATGTGTTGGCGCTATAGCACTTTATTTCTTATATTTGCCCTTTACGTTGCTAATGCAGCCATAACTTGAGTTAAAACAAATTTCAAGCAATACATATTTATTTACTATCTAAATAAAGGCTATTTAGCAAGATATTTAGAAGGCTATTGTAGCGGATATTCGAGGTTGTGACATGCACTAAGGTTGTGAAATTGACTTAGGTTGTTCACTTGGTTAACCCTGTTAAGTGAATTGTATTTCCTCTTCTATGTTATGTTAATAACAGTGTGCGCCAAAGTCGAATTTAAAATGCAACTTTTTAAGGAATTTGTCGTTATAAAACTTACTGATTTATCTATAACGATGTTTATTGTTTAAATATTATTTACAACATTGTATTCGCGTTTTTCTAGTCTAGTGATCCGTTTCTTTTTCTATTTTGGCATACCATTTTAATTATCAAGTGGTAACAGTGTGCAAAACAGTTGATTATCGCAATGAATATCGGTTATCGTTGTGCGGCCGATAAATTGCATTATTAGTAAACTCGTCTATGCGTTGTGGGCACAGCTGCCACACTGTTGATATTTTGGCGCTGTGTTTTGAATTGAATGTTTGGGGGCTGCTATATACTGATGAAATGGTTTTTTTTCTTGGAATTGAAACTATTTGAGTTTAATGTTAATGCGTTTTGAAATTCCAATTGTCAACAATATAGTGCACTTATTGGTTCAAAATAAGTAGCAACTCTTTAACTTCTGGTAGCGAGAGAAATTTACTCATTTTGGTAAATTTTAAAAATAACGTTTTTGTTTCCATGTTTTGACAAATAATATGTATTATTAGAACTATTATAATTTTCCAAAGAATGCATAAAAAATTCTCTATTTAAATGCAATAAGATACAAATATATTAAGAGTGCACTTATCATCATCGGTAGAGCTTCCCAATCTCAATCATATTATAAAATGTGCCTAATTATTTTATGTAAATAAATAAATAAGCTCTTAAATATGAAGCTAAAGAAGAAATTCCCTTCAATTACATTATATATATATATCTCTAGAAATTGATTTTAAGGCAAATTTAAGGCAATCTTATCGGCGTAAATGGGAAATTTAAGAAAATAAGTCCAATTGCGCCAACAAATAATAAAGCGCAAATTATGCCATAGAAACGCCAAGTGTGGCAACCGTGAGATGAAGCACATAAACAAAGAGTCGCCGTGCGGGCTGGTCGTGTGTTCGGTCGCGACGCTGTGTTGTTGTAATTTCAAACAAATGGCCGCCGACGCGTGTTCGTGTGAGTCGCAAAGTGTAAAATGTTTAAATATTAATGTGGAATAACAATTGCTAATTGCGCGCAAGCACGGGTCAGCGTATACTTATTGTACATCTTGAAGAAACAGCCGCCAATACACAGCCGTTTTTCCATGCATGTTGTGTGCATGTGTTGAAGTCGTTTCGTAGTGTGCGTGTGTAAGTGTCGACAAAGTGCATGTGCACGGAAATAAAGTGCCGCAAAAGGCGAATAAAACAAATGCAACATAAATGTTTTCATGTTTATTTTTGTTGAATTGAATCACGTCTAAAGTTATTAAGTGTGTTCAAAATAAAGTAAAACAACAAAAAGCAAATGCACGCACGAAAAAACCGACAGCGAATGCAGTGCGTGCAAGTGTATGTGTGAGGGCGACAAATTCGCCCGTGTGTTTGTGTGTGTGCAAAAAGAAAAGAAGAGAAGAGAAGAGGAAGAAGCAAACCTTCGCGTTTGCGTTTGCTTTTGCATTTGATTTTGCGGGGTTCAAATTCCAATTTGAATTTGCAAGTTGCGCATGCGTTGTCGTACGTGAATAAGATAAAATTCAATTCATTTGTGTTGTGTGTGTGTTCTTATGTGATAAATCATACACAATATCAACGCAACGAATCAACTACACAGAAAAGGTAAAACAAAAAGTGCTAAAAAGAGTTCTAAGTGAGAGCAATGAGAGAGAGAGAGAGATACTCAGTGCTCTCTTTGATTTAACTGCAGAAAAAAAACTTCATTTACTTCTTGCATGTGTTGGTGTGCATGCGAGACAGTGTGTGTGTGTGTGTGTGTGTGTGTGTGTGTGAGTGTAGTTTGCCCGCTACTCTTTTCTCTGGCATTTGGTTTGGTTCTTTGGCTTTTCTTTTCTATTTCGCAGTTCTACGGTCAACTTTTGTTCTGGCTGCTCTGCCAGTTACGCTTATTCGCTTGTTTTATGCTTTGCGCCATTGTCTTGGCATTCGCTTGGGCAGTCGCTGCACTCAGTCGCAAATGAACGCATTCAACTAAGCAGAGAAACTAAACTAAATATAAAATACTTGTATTAATTTCAATTTAATCCTTATACTAAGTTTGGTTTGGTCCATCTTTAATTTTCCGTCCATGTATTAAGGTACATTTTTTGTTAGTACAGGTTCTACACTTAAATAAAATAAAAAAAAAAATAAAATAAACAAATTCATTTAAAGTTTTGACTAAAGTTTCGTTAATGTTTTCAGTTCTTATCTACAATTTAGTTTTATCAGCAATTTATTACTGCAGGCGTTCAATTAATTATTGCCTTTTTCTCTGCTCCATTTGTCTTTCCATTTCGTTTCGCTTTGGCTTTCTTTCAACACACGCACACTAGCGCAAGTAGTGTGTGTGTGTGTATGCTATCTACCGTTATGTTTCGATTGCGATTTCGTAATAGCTTTTGAATTTGCCCGACCGCCGACTGCGATAATATTCGCTCACACACACACACTAAGGCAAGTGTGTGTGCATAACTGTGCAATGGCAGCGGGCGGTGTAGTTGTTGTTATTGTTGTTGTTGTTGCTGGAGTTGTGCGTGGGCTGCACTTTATTTATCTCTGTGTCTATCGTTTGCTATCAGCCGTGTGGGCAAAAGCCACGATTGATGTAAAAGCAGCGCCAATAAAATATTAATGAAAAAGCGAATGACTGACGTAAGGACACGTGACGAAAGGCAATGCAGAAAAGTGGAATAAAGTAACAGCTTTTCACTTGCCAAACGATATCTAAGTTTATCGATAAGATAAGATATTCACTCTATTTTTTATAATTTCTCATCTACTCAACTCGATGCAAACCTCATTAGATTGTTTTGACAGCTGAGCACAACATAATATAAGTGTGTAAACATACACCTTGCTTTCACCCACATCACTTCACACACACACACACTTAAGCACTCCTGCTGTGGCTTATCGATAAACATAAATAATACAAATCATAAAAAACTGTTGCTCTTTTTCGAGTATTGTTTATTTGTTTATGTTTTGCATTGCGCTCAATTGTTGCCGAGTGCCGCCAGAGGGCGACACTTGAGCCTAAGTATGCGTTGTTAGTGCTGCTTTTCTCTACTACTTTATGTACTTACTACCTATGTATAAACAAAATATATAAGCCTTTATATTGGTTTTTTATTTCTGCTGTGGCTTTGGCTTTACGGCACTTTCAATGGGCTATGACCCGCTGACCCAGCAGACAAAAGATTCGTTTAAGTTTTGCGGTGATTTCGACGTTTTTAAGGCAAAATGTGCAACATGTTGCATGTGGAACACAGAGTTGCCTTCGTTGATGCCTGGCAGCAGATTAAAAGCGCGTCCTAATGCGATTTGCATTTGCAGACAGTCGTCGACAGTCAGTCAGTGCCATGGGTCGTGGCTGGAAAATCTAATTGAGGAAATTCATAGTTTTCCCGTTGACCCCAAAAAGAGAAATGCGCCCGCTCACGTGCCAGCGGAGGCCATGTGACTGGCTGGCATCTCCCCAACTCCAACTCCAACTACAACTCCATCATGTTGGGGCCCATGTCATGTGCGTGGCCAATTTCAGTGCTCCGCCCACCAGAGTCTCGCTTTGGATTGGGATTGGGATTTGGCCGATAAGCGTGTTAATAGCTCATTAGCCGTAGTTCAACAAGTCTCCAGGCCATAAGCTATTACCAAATGAAAATTGCTTTAAAACAAAATTAACGAGTTTCGGGCGTGGGAGACACCTGTTGCGCCCCACTACTCTCCCCCTCTCTCTGGCCCCAAAGCAATCGAACTCATCAGTAGCCGGCAGTTGGGAGTTTTTGTTGATCATAAATGCTCAAATCTCTCATAACTGAAGTGAAGTAAACTAAACATCAATGAAAACAGGAAGTCGTAATGTCTTGAGCAACTAATTGCAATTGAAAGGGCCCGGAGATACACGAGATACATACTTGTATTTCTTTAGCACAAAACTGTTTGATCTTTTGTTGCGGAGCAGAGTGTTTTCCCAGGCGGAAACATGACGCGTCAGAATGAAAGTTTTGTATCACAAATAGATCAGCTGGAAAACTCTATATGGGTAAAGATTCATGTGGGTCACAATGTGTAGAATTGAGCAATTTGATTTGGATTTAGAAAGAATTACTTATTGTTTGATGTAAGAACTGATATGAGGCAGACTTATTGACTATAAGACCTGATATGGGGCAGACTCTCTTGACTACAGTCGATACTATCGATGAGTTCTAATCTAATTTAAGGAATGTTGTCAGAGCCATCTTAATTGGTATTTATATAGAGATCCTACAACTGAGACAAAGCAAAGTAAACATTCTCCCACTATTCTAGTACTCGGCTCTTTCCATAAGCAAATTACAAGAACAAAATGCACACATAAACCTAAGGCAGACTTTATTGACTATAAGACTTGATATATCGCATATTCTATCGACTACAGTCGATACTATCGATGGGTCTTAATCCAATCTAAAGAATGATGTAAGAGCCCTCATAAGTAGTAAAGATTCTACAGCTGAGGCAAAGCAAAGTAAATATTCTTGTACTCTCCCCTTTCCACAAGCAAATTACAAGAACAAAATGCACGCAAAAACCTAAAGCAACCCTTATTATTGTGTGTCTGTGAAACAAGCACTTATTGTTTGATGTAGGAGCTGACATAAGGCAGACTATATTGACTATAAGACCTGCTATAGGGCAGACTCTTGACTACAGTCGATACTATCGATGGGTCTCAATCCAATTTAAAGAGTGATGTCAGAGCCATCTTTATCGGTATTTATATAAAGATTCTACAACTGAGACAAAGCAAAGTAAATATTCTTCCACTATTCTAGTACTCTGCTCTTTCCATAAGCCAATTACAAGAACAAAATGCACGCACCTACCTAAACCTAAACCAACCCTTATTTTTGTGTGTCTGTATTGCAGTCAGCTAACGGCATTACTCCCGAGTAAGATAGCATTATTCTTGTTCTATATAGTGCATTAATTAATTGCATAATCATTTCTCTTAAGCATTTTCTCTGTACCTCATCTAGTTCTAGTTCTCATTAGACCTTGTTCTTTCTTCATCAATTTAATGTGTATAGTTTAATGCCGTTTGCTTGGCTGCTCATCGCACCGATGCATGACTCATCCATCCAGCTGCTAGATATTCCCATTAACTGTGCATAAATTCAGTAGTAAATTCCGCCACATTTAACTCACTAAATACACTTAAAATAAACTCGCACTGATTGATGGCAATTGCGTAAAGTACATTTGCTGTTTACAATTGTTTACAAAGGCTTCAAACGAACTTCTCCCACTCCTGGTTTGCCAAATGGAAGCACTTAAGAATTTTGCAATTATCGACAAGTTGGCAGCCCCAAGCACTCAGCACTCACTACTACACACAACAATAACAATAACAAACAGCAAAGCAACAGCTAACAGCCAACAGCTATAAACTGTACTTGTTATTGTTGTAGTTGCAGTTGTTGTAGTTGTAGTTGTAGTCCCGATCCAATGTGCCAATATAGTTGACCTCCTTTTGATTTGTTTACAACGTTTGCCAGAGTGGGGCAAGATGAAGGGGGGGCAATGGCAATTGTTGTTGTTGCTGCTTTTCGTGGAAGGTGTAAAATGAAAAACGAATCGTTTAGCTCGCTCTGTGTTGCAATCATTTTGACCCACCTTTTGTTGCCCCAGAGTTTATGCCATATCCCTACCTGCCCCTTTGCTTTGCCTCTCTCTTAATATTTTTCACACATTTGCCGTTTTGTTTTGATTGCTTTTGATGCCTATTCCTCTTTTTGTGATTGATGTTGGCGATATCATTATTAACATCATCATTAGCATCATTATCATTATGTGCATACTCAATTGAAAATGCATTTGTCGGGCTGCACTTTTACTTTTCTTTGATGGCATTTTCCTTGAGGGACGATGTGTGTGGAGTGTGTGCCTGCTGCTGCTCCTTGGCATTTTGTGTCAAAATATTGTGAACCCTCGCCACTCTTCTTCTTTAGTTAGTTACCTTGACTATCTTCCCGAGTCGCCTAACAATGTCCGCATTGTTTGCAGCTCATTAATTTTCCCAAAGGTTTTTCTTTCTTTATCTTTATCTGCATTTCCTCATCGCTTTTTTGTTTAATTTTCTTGTATTACTCGAGCTGCACGCACAGTAGATTTTCATTGTGGAATGTGGGATGCTCTAAGAGGGAAGTTATTATGAATAGTGTAGAGCAGAGTGAGTAGAGTGTGTGTGTATAGTGTGTGTAGAGTGTGTGTAGAACAAATATATTACATAAATTCATGCATTTAATAAATATATTAAAAAGTGTGGGAAATGCTAGTTGAAGTCTGAATTATAATAAGTTTAAGCAATAAAAATTTGTTGTAATTTTTCTGAACTTTATTTCATATTTATATACAGAATTTTGCTACAGAATTTGGCTGAAATTAAACTCTTTCAGTTAGTGTATTTATATACAGAATTTTGCTGAAATTTATTGATTTTAGTTAGTGTATATATATACAGAATTTTGCTAAAATTTAACTCTTTTTGTTAGTATATTTATATTCATAATTTTGCTGAAATTTAACTCTTTTAGTAAGTGTATTTATATACATAATTCTGCTGAAATTTAACTCCTTCAGTTAGTGTATATATATGCAGAATTTTGCTAACATTTTACTCCTTATGCTAGTGTATACACTTGCCACATATACTTGCTAGTGGCACTTGCAACTCTCTAGCCAAAATTTCACTGATTGCATGTTAGCAAAAGCAGCTTAAGTGGGCGTCTCCAATCGCTGTGGCACGCCCACAAATTGTGTCAAATGTTAAACGATCTTTAGCACTGATAACTTATGTATGTATGCCGGCAAACTGCCAAAGTCAATCAGCAACTGGAATTAATTATCAGTCTATGCTTTGTCTAGGCACATCTGTACCCAGACAGAGACACAGACCAACCCTATAAAGTAGTTTGTATCTATAACTTCTGTCAACGCAATGTGGCTTGCCTTTTGCATACGAAATTAACCTTGAAAATGTATACAAAAAAATCTCAAATTAATTTCAAACCGGTTAACAATATTTTTCCGTTTCCTTTTGCACGCTGTTTCGCATAGTTTGGCATAAAGTATTTCTGAATTGAGGCGCAGATTAAATTGTTATCATTTATGTATTTGTAACTATATAAAATGAAACTATTATAACAGATTTAGCTTGACTAATTTGTCTTTTGATGTTGGGCACTCCTTGAGGGGCTTAAGTCAGTTAAGTGGATTAAATGTTTTATTAAAAGAAGTGAGCTAATAGTGCAGAAATTGTGATGAACATGGAGTAGCCATTAGGCCAAATATATTTCATATATATATTATATTATATTCAAATATATAGTTCATAGTTAATAAGTCAATAAAATATTAAAATACATATAAATAATATAAACATGAAGTAGCCATTAGGTCGAATATATTCTCCATTTTATAAGCTAGTAAAATTTTAAAATAAATGTAGAGGCTTAAGGCAATTAAATGGATTAAATGTCTTATAAAAAGAAGTGAGTTAATAGTGCAGAAATGATTGGGACCATTAAGTATTCATTAGGTCAAATATATTGTACATTTTATAACCTAGTAAAATTGTGAAATAAATATAAATAATATAAACATAAAGTAGCCATTAGTTCAAATATATTGTACATTTTATAAGCTGGTAAAATGTTAAAATATGTATTAAATTAATAACCAATTAATTGAGTACTCAATCTGAAGTCTAACATACCTGTAATCAGTCTCATTAATCCATAGAAATGCCGCCACTTTCTATAGCGCACTTTCCTTTGCAGTACGCAGTCTCTTCTCTACAGTATTACCCATTTTATAAGCCATCGAATGACACCTTTTTGCCTCGTTAGCCTTATGGGAGACACGCACGTGTTTGCCGTAGTATTTTCTCACACACAATTTCAATGTTGAATTCTTGAAGAGATTTGCCCAAAGCGCCGCCATTGAGGTCAAACATTTAAATAATCCCCTCAAACGCAATGCCATTGTCAGTCAGCCTAGTAAGTATTTAGGACGCACAGTTGTTGGCCATAACTATTGTCAACTATTTGCCAGGGTATAAAAAATAGTTTCCAATTAGTGTGGAAATATGTTGGCAGTGCGAAAATTTATGAAGCTCTCAGCAGTTGGAGTATTTGGGCAATTTGAAGCAATAATCGAAGTCATTAATTAACTGCAACCGAGTATCTATAAGATACATAGAGGTACTTGTACAGATACATGGTATAGCCATGCCGCAGTCCACTGTCTGCCACAAATTGTTGAAAAGGAGCCAAGCCACTGCTGCAGTGGCGACACTTGCATTTTTCAATGCTTATCTTTAGAATGTGCAACTATTTTCGTGTGTGTGTGTGTATCTTTTTGTGTTTCTTCTTGTATCTGGGCATGTCTACAGTATGTTTGGGATATATGCGTCTTGATATTCTTGAATTAGGCACGCCGTGCTGTACTATGTGTGTTTTGTGTAGAGATGCTGCTGTATCTTGTAGATACATTTCAAAAGCAAACTGCAGCGCGTGCTATAAATAAAACGCAAAGCCCTTCCATCAGTAGAGAAACTACTAGTACTATGTATAGACGCAGTGTGATCCATTTTTATTATCAACTCTCTTGCTCAATTTTAAAGGGGAGGCGCTCGAATTGATGATCATTTCATCCTGCATAAACGTCATTTTGTCTTGCCTCTTGTTCTCATCTCTTAATTGCTGTCTGCGCTTTGCTCTCTTCATTCGGTTGGGGTGCTTTAAAAATAGCTTGAAAATTGCAGCTAAACAAGAGCATCAAGTTCACTTAGGTTTTCCTCTTTGAAAGAAGTCATCTGTGTGAGTCAAGACTGTGTTCTTTTCGGTTCTTTTACTGCGCATTCCTTTAGATAAAATGCATAACGGACTGGATTGGTATGCCGAGTCGAGTGGGCGCGGCTGACAATGAGTTGCAGTAAATGACTAAGGAGTGGGGGAGAGTTAAAGAATTCCATATGATGAGCTCACAAATTATCGACACTTGGAGGTGTGAAAATTACACACAAGTGTCGGAAAATTGTGCTAGATTTTGAGTGATGATTGTGGGGCTTGGGAAGTGGAAAGAGAGTGGCAAAGGAATAGGCAAAGGCAGGCCAACTTATGCTATAAGGCTTGACTTTACTTGTATCTATACGGGAGTATTATTTTAGTATTGAAATTAATAAGCGATTCCTGTTGACATTACTTTATTTCTCTATATATTGTAGTATTATTTTAGTATTGAAACGAATATAGTGATTTAAGCTAGCATAAATCCTGTTGACATTAAAAGTAAAAGCGCCTAAAGTGACCTTTGTGAGACAATAGAAGAGGCCACTTGAGCTGCACTCCACCAACATTGGCAACATTGGCCCTGCCCCATGAATCACTTGCAAATTCGCAAAATTCCCACATGTATATTTGGTAGGATATCTGAAGCTGGCTATGGCAGACTAGGCAATCGAGTTGGTATAATAAAATTATTGAAAATGATAGTAGAAGTAGGCCTTTGAACTGCATTTGTTATAGCTATATTATACATTCTATATGTTGGTAAAATATGTAGCAGATATTTCTATCTATAAGCTATAAATATTCTCTTGAATTTATTGAAGTATCTATTCTGCAGTTAAAGATTATATATAACTAAATTATTAAGTATGGTAGAAGAAGAAGCTCTTTGAACTGCATTTATTATAATTAGTATATTATACTATATGCGTTTAAAATATCAAGCAGAGTTATCTATTAGATATAAATATTCTCAATAGAAATCTACATTTGTGGGGATGAGTATCTATTCTGCAGTCAAAACTTATATGTAACTAAATTATTAAGTATGGTAGAAGAAGTAGGCCTTTGAACTGCATTTTTACAATTTTATAATACATTCTATATGTAGGTAAAATATAAAGCAGAGTGTGCTATCTATAAGCTATAAATATTCTCTTTAATTTTACATTAGTTAGAGTATCTATTCTGCAGTTAAAACTTATATGTAACTCTGCCTTGCTTAGGTAAATATTTTCTTTTAGTTTTTTTTTGGCAGCGAAAGTCGCCTTTGTTAGCCAACGTCATAGACCACATTGTGGAGTTAGAGTCTCTGGGTCTGGGTCTTGGTCTGGCTACTAGCTCCAGCTCCAGCTTCAGCTCCAGCTCCTGCTACAATTTCTGTGTGTGTGATTTAATGCGAGACTTTTCGCTTTTATTTTCGGCAGCTGCCTGTGGGCTGTCGTGGGTATTCCGCACACAGGCATTTGCATATCGTATGCACCATCGACTCTAGCAAATAAAAATTTATGCAATTAAGCAAATCAGACGACGACGAGGAGCAGCGATAACAAATGTACGCCCGATCCATGCCACATGAGCTGCTGCTGGCTTTTTGTTTAGTATATCAATGATCAGCAGGAGGAGGAGGATGGGGAGGAGATTCAATGTGTGCCCAAGTTTGCCAACGTTTGGCAGGGCGTTACGCTTCGATAGTTATCTTTAACGTAATCATCGATAGAGCTCCTGCAGCTGAATCATAAATTAAACTTTACTTAGCCTGCGCATTTGTTTGCCTGCTTTGTCATGTGAATGTGGCACGCCTCCTCTCCTGCTGCCACATGCAACAAACAGTAACAACAACAACTGTAGCCGTATCACTACGGGCACAGCGTGTCCATCAATTCTTCACTTCACTTTCATTTGGGACCTAGTTGGTTGGCTTTATCTTATAGTATATAGTATGCACATAGTTTGTGGGTGTTTTGGGGCATTTTGTTGCTGCATTTACGACTCTTTAATATTGTTGCTGTTGCTGTTAATTTGCCTGTCCGCCGCCATGTGAAAGTTTGCATGCCACAAATTGCGCGAACGTGTGAATCGAGGGGAGGCAGGAGACGGGCAGATGTCAGGTGGAGTTGCCTCCGAGGAGGGTACAACATTCATTTTTCTTGCGGTGATTATCCTTTTAACGGTTTGACCAAGCAACAAACAACCAACAACTACACCAACAATAGCAATGATTATAATAATAAAAATAAAGCAAAATAAAAAAGAGTAACATTTTCCTCACTCGACATTCACAGCCCATAAATCGTGTAAATGAGGCATTCAATCTTCAAAAAGCGAGTGGGCAATTGAAATGGTTTACAACAGGACAGGTAACAGGTAACAGGCCAAAGGATCAGTGTATTCTGACGGCTTTTCATTTGCATTTTGGGGATGGTTCAATATGCAAAATTAGAAAGTGACTGTCATAACCTCACTAATTGAATTTTAATGTAATGTAACGTTTTTTTACTACTATATTTTAATGACTTTATAAACGTTAAAATTGGTATTAATTAGCAGCCAAACCTAGGCACACCTAAAGACATTATTATTGCTGAAACTTCCGTTGGGCAAAAGAAAACTTTTAGGCATGTATTAATGACAAGAGTAGAGAAATTGATATAAAGACTAACTTAATCAATATAGTAGAGACTCTATCTAGCGACCAACATCTTGTGCTTAGTCTATTTAGCTTTAATCGCATACTAAAGATGTAGCAGCTGCTTTAGACTATGATTCATATGCAGTATAAATCTAGTCTTGTAGTCATGACTACAGAAGAAAACTTTTGAGCATATTACTGCTATAATGACAACAGTAGAGAACTTGATATAAAAAATAATTTAATCAATATTTTAGAGAGTCTATCTAAAGTGCAGCAACTGGTGCTTAGTCTACAGTGCGTTTCATAATCATAAGGCACTTCATTATATCTTATATCTGGTGATTAAATCCGAAACTTTTTAACAAATACAATGCGTATGCATCTGAGCTTTGAATTCATCGTTAGAATTTTGCGTTTTTAACTATTTAACTATTTTTCGCTTGAATTTTTTCACTGAAAGCACGTTTTGATGCGACTTTTTAGTGTTCCATTATCATTAAAATTTTGTAGAATTTTTTTTTATATTTAGTATATCGTCCTCGACGTTTAAGAACCTCTATCAATCGGTTTTGCATGTATCCTATTCATTTTATTTTAACAAATTCTAAAGTGTCTTATGATTATGACACGCACTGTACTTAGCTTCATTTATTCACATACTGTAGACGCAGCAGCTGCTTTAGACCATGATTCATAAACAGTCTTAGACTAACTTACTTATATTTCAGCCTTAGACTAACTTACTTCTTGCAGTCATGACTAACTTACCTACATGACTTACAAACTCTTTGTCTCTGGCCAAATTAAGCTGCAACTATTGTCAATTTACCAATTCAATTACCAGTCAATTAATGTCTTAATTCTCAGGCAGTGCCACACCCTCAATGCACACACAAAGTCGTCCAGTTTTTTTTGAAAGAATTTAATTGCATTTGGAACGTGTTGCTTTTAGCAGCTATAAAAGCTTGAGACTGTAACACATTTGTTCACAACATTTGTGGCCAGAGAGGGGTAAGTCTATATTTGGGGGAACACACTGCATATAATGCAGTCGCTAGCTGCGATCTGTGTGACATTTTCTGACATTTAAATTGAAACATTAGTCGGTCTCGGAGCGCCCACACTCAGGCGAGCCGTTTGGGAACGTGTTAAGTGGGTCAGAAATTTGGAGGGGAAACTTTATAAAATCAAAAGTTCTGCTCATGATTGGAATGAGAAAACGTTTCCTCCTCTGAGAAAGTATAACCCAAATCTGAGGCAGGTTGCACATTGCATTGCAGGAACGCCTTGTTGTCCTACTTATGCAATCGCACTTTCCAAAAGTGTTGGCCCGCAGGCAGAGGGCCAGCCCAGGTTGATAAACGCTGCATCGAATCAATCGATTGCCCCCCTCCTCCTCCCCATCATCTTTTGTGGATTGATCTGCAAGGCAAACACTGGCATTATCGCATATCGAGAGTAGTGGCTCTCCTTGATTTGATATTTGCATTTGGCCAACAAAAAGATACTGCAGCTGTAGAGCTAAAGGCGCATAATTTAGCCAAGTGTAGTAAAGAAAACCACAACGAATAAATGTCTATGGACAGCGAAGCAATTAGCGCTGGCCATAAGTTGCAAGCTCCACTACCATTGGTGCCACCAGGGTGGCTGAAGAACCGTTACGCAATGTTGGCTTTTTCTTGCTCATATTTTCCTTTTTTGCTGCTTCGTGGAGAAGATCATGCTGCACAGATAAAGAGTACAATTTATGATGCCGCTAATCACCGGCGAGCCTCAGGGATGACTCTTCAAGTTGACCACTTTGCAGTTATTATGTGCTAACTGATAATGCTTATCCTTACCAGCCGATCCGATCTATGACATTCCATATAGAGAGAGGAGCTTGACTCTAAGTCGATGCCAGACAAGTTGATTAGAAAAGATAACAGGAGTAAGCCGATCGCTGTGAGAATGTTTGTGCCATGTTTGCACGAGTAAAAGGTGGTGTAGCGAAAGACGCTTAAATGCTTTATGGCTAAGATCAATTGGGAGCAACACAACCAAGCAAACATACACTAGTAAACATAGAAAGCAGGAAAGCTACAGTCGGGCGCAAGCGACAATATGAGACCCAGTTCTTTGCCTTGTCTTGGGTGTCGATAGCAGCAGCATATACATACACACATACACTTGTGCATAGAAATATACGCGAAGTACAAACAGTAACCAATTTTCACACATAGATACTTACATTTGTTATTGTGGATGAGTATCTATATCTCAAGCGGTCCAGTGCCTAGTACAGAAATTGATTATTCAATATCTCCGCTGTTTATTAAGCGATTGGACTGAAAGTTGCACTAAACATTCAATGTGTCCTAAGCTTTATTCATGCATAGAATACAGGTACATACTGAGAATATTCTTGCAAATTTGAGGGGGAGGGGGATGAGTTATCAAAAATCAGAAACAAACTTGATCTGCTTATGTAATTCACGAACCTAAGAAGAAAACAATTGAGTCTCTAGCTCTTATCGCTTGCGAGATCTAGGTGTCTCTTACTCACCATTGTCATTTGCACAAACTTAATAGGCCCTCTTATACTTTTTTTCAGTACAGAGTCTAAAAAGCCAGTATGTTAAGTCAAAGTAAACATTCTTATTAGAATTTATGATAATCTCTGAGTAATTGTGAAGTCAAAGTATACATTCTTATTAGCATTTGTGATAATCTCGAGAGTAATTTCATTATTATAATTTCATTCATCTAGTTTATTACTGCCACTCCTGTTTCTCTTTATCTGTACTCAAATTCTTGGCTTATGATTTGTACACATAACTCACAGTGAAGCTGCAACTTTCATTTATCTCTGTGCATAATGAGATCAGTCTCTTACACTCGACTGCTCAATGGTAAAGAAGGAAAGTTGCATTGAAAAAAAACCCAGTACCCAGTACTAGCGTCGCATCATCAGTCATCAGTTGGGTTTGTGTATTAAGATAAGGCATTGCTTGATTATGCAACGATCTGTGGCAAGCAGCAGCTCTGCCACCTCTACGCTACGCTTGTAACTGCCAACGCCCCATGGCTATTAGGCGGCACTGGTAATGGTATTGGTATTGTTGGTATTGGTTATGGAGACATGCAGCTGCCTTGTCCACTTCATTGCATGTCCAGGAAATGAGGTGAATGCCTTCTTAGTGGCAAAAGCGACAATCGGAACAAGACAACAGAAAAAACACACACACACACACACAACAGCGAAGAAGAAGCAGCAAAAGAAGTGGCAGCAAAAGCAGAAGAGCAATCCCAAAGTCCAACAGCGAAATCGATATTTTTTCAGGGACGAAGCTTGTCAGTAGTATGAGTGTGTGGTTGTGTGTGTGAGTGTGTGTGTTGCAGCAGTTGTTGCCACTTCCATTTGGGCGCTGTTTTTATCACACGTTTCGCTTGTACTGTGTTTTGTTTTTAGTTTCTACACTGCGTGCCACATGCGGTTCAATTTTTGTGCTCATTCGGCCATTGAGCGCGTATTATAAGCGTGTGGGGGAGCAGCAGTAAGGGGCAGTAGGCATTGGTGGTGACTCACTGTGCCACAAAATGCAATGGTGTTGCCTGTGGTCACATATGAAGCCGAAGCCACATCAAATCCATCAGCCGACTTTAAAGCGTGTCGCCAAACCCACAATATACCCTATAGAGTTCTAGCTCTACTGATTCAGTGTCTAAACATAGCGTAGTACTCACATTACGATAAGATAGCGCTGAATTAAAAGCAATTAGATATATCTGCTATACTAGAACTTAATTGATTAGGGCCATACAAAATTACTTGTCTTATCTTCCAAGTTGACAGCCTAAATGCAATGAGTCAATTGATAATGCTTATCACAACTGAAATCTATAGTGGGGGTATTCAGAATCTATAGGGGAATTTTATTATATTTTTATTACATTTTTACAGACTTCCTATATACCCTTTAAGCCACTGCCAACATTAGGGTATGCAATTTGGCCAAGTGTCTTAAAAGTGTCAATAAATTGTTGACTGTGTCACGTTTTCACTGTATTCGTTTGCAACTGAATTATAGCCATGTCTTGTTGTATGTTTGCATGATTGCTTGTTGTTGTTGCTGTTGTTTGTTATTGGCGCTTATCTGCCTGCAACATGTTTTAATGAGTTTTTGTGTTTCATGTTCTTGTCTATTGACAAACTGTAAATGAATGTCGCTGGGAAGCATTTGCAAAGCAGCTGTAAACCAATTTAACATTTAAGCCATCAAATCGCACAATCACACACACACACTCACTCACACCCACACACACAACAAAAGATACAATTAGAGCCAACGAACCGCAATGGTCGTATAGGCCAGGGAAACCGCTGACTGACTGAATGACTGACTGAATGACTGACTGAGTGACTGACTAACTGACTAACTGACAAACCCGTCTTACCTGAGGGGCTCCTCTTGACTTCGTAGTCAATTCGTCAATTGTCACATTTGTCAGGCTTAATAAGTTTTGCGAATGTTTACGTTTCGGGCTCTTATAGTAGCATGTAGTAAGAGTACACTATGCTACATGAGATTAGATGCTATGGAGGTTAAGTGGCTTTTGGGTTGGGTTCTGCAGATGATTGATGTGCAGCCACAGCGAGACAAGTTATGCTGTGCCATGCAACGTGTTGCAGCTATGACACAGAAGAGGCTAAAAACTTGACTAGAATGCTAGCAGTGTGTAGCAGCATAAGTATAGAAGAGATCTATACTTATACTTAACCCACAGTTTCTTTGTAAAATACCAAATATATTTCCATTCACTAAATCATTTCTTTCTCTTTGCAGGTATGTAATGCGCAACTGTAATTTTCATTTTCCATTGACACCGTCTTGTGGTAAGCAAATCAGCTCAATATATCATAGAACTTATGAGTGAAACTCTTTCGAATTAGGTTATCCAAGATCTTATTACTCATGCCACACCCAAACCTCAACAACTCGCAGAGTAAATAGTTCCAGGAAGTGTGGCATTTCACTCGAGGTGTTCAAAGTGCAGGCGTGGCTGCAACAAGTGGCGCCAAGTGTTGTTACTCTCTCCCTCTCACTCCACTTGTCCGTTGACTCTCTTCCCCATTTCACATTTCTCATGCACACCTTGCACTGATTTCCATGGCTTTAATTACTAAAGTGGACGACCAACTTGGCCAACGCCATTGGCCCACATTTTGAGGCATGAGTCTGAGTTGTGGAGCCCCCAGCTATGCGTAGTAGTTGGTTGTAGTTGCGGCAAGTGCGTAAAATGCCAGTTCCGTTGATTACCATAACGGACACCGTCACCTCCTCCTCCTTCTCCTCCTCCTCCCCCCTGTGGCATTTTTTGGACAGGTTGAAATTGAAAGAAATACAAACTGCAGCTCAGTAACCCAAATGTTTGCCGAGGCTTTAATAATTTTGGGCATATAAATTGATTCGTTTGCCAGTTACAGATGTAACTAAAAATAATCCTGAAAAGATATAGTCGGACGCAATCGAAAGTAAAAGACTGTGTACTTTAATTACAAAAAAAAAAAAAAAAACTAAATAAATAAAAATAAATAAATAAAAATAAATAAATGAAAATAAATAAATAAAAGTAAATAAATAAAAATAAATAAATAAATAAAAATTAATAAATAAATAAATCAAAATAAATAAATAAATAAAAATAAATAACTAAATAAAAATAAATAACTAAATAAAAATAAATCCATAAATAAATAAAAATAAATAAATAAATGAATAAAAATAAATAAATAAATAAATAAAAATAAATAAATAAATAAAAATAAATAAATAAATAAAAATAAATAAATAAATAAAAATAAATAAATAAATAAATAAAAATAAATAAAAATAAATAAATAAATAAAAATAAATAAATAAATAAAAATAAATAAATGAATAAAAATAAATAAATAAAAAAAAATAAATAAAAGAATAAAAATAAATAAATAAATAAAAATAAATAAATAAATAAAAATAAATAAATGAATAAAAATAAATAAATAAATAAAAATAAATAAATAAATAAAAATAAATAAATAAATAAAAATAAATAAATAAATAAAAATAAATAAAAATAAATAAAAATAAATAAATAAATAAATAAAAATAAAAAAATAGAAATAAATAGAAATAAATAAATAGAAATAAATAAATAAAAATAAATAAATAAAAATAAATAAATAAAAATAAATATATAAAAATAATTATATAAAAATAAATACATAAATGAAAATAAATAAATAAAAATAAAAAAATAGAAACAAATAAATAAATAAATAAAAATAAATAAAAAATAAATAAATAAATATATTTATGTACACTAAAACACATAATTCAAATTGTTTTTGATTTCGACTGGCAAAAGTCGAATATGTTTTCTGCTTGTCATTTTCTAGCTTCATTAGAAGTCAGTGCCTCTAAAACTGTGGCTGTTGTGCCACAGTAGGGGAGGAGACATTGAACATCAGAAGTAAATCGGAGCTGCTTAGATCAATTGTGTCTCTATTAGGCGGACAGGCAAATAGGCGGACATGACTATATCGACTCAGCTATACTTTATGGTGTCTACAATTCTCCCTTCTGCCAGGTACACACCACTATCTAATGCACAATCCTTTTAGACCCTTTTCAACTTTTTTTTAAGTACAGTCCCAAAAAGAAAAAGCTTTCAAGTGTGATGACACGTTTCGTGTTGTCGCAAAGATCAGAGTAGTAGTAGTAAAAAACCCCACGCAATGATGAAATGCAATCGAAATGCGAGCCGGATATGCAATATGACTTTCGTATGATAATTGCAACTGCTTCTGATCAAGTTTAGACGATAGGAAATATAAATTGTCAGCTTAAACTACTCGAATGAATACCGCATACTAATAAGTTGTGGGAGTCTTTTCTTTTCGAAATCAATCGGAAAAAGCAGCAATACCTTTTGGAAACTAGTCAACATTCAACTAGATGTCAAGTGTTTGGCCTTAACTTGTATTCAGTTCCAAACTAAACACAGCGCGGAGAAACGTACTCTTTTACAATTTTCAATTAATTTATTACGTTTTTTTGTTTCTAAAAATATCTAAATACATAAAACTATAGTACACGTTGTTAGTACATATTGTTAGTGTAATTTTTGTTACTGATTCGCCATGGCCGACGATGAGGATGTTCACTTCGATGCCGTCGATTCGGGTGCATCGAAAACATATCCCATGCAATGCTCGGCGCTGCGGAAGAATGGCTTCGTGATGCTCAAGGGACGTCCATGTAAGATTGTGGATATGTCCACCTCGAAGACGGGCAAACATGGCCACGCTAAGGTCCATATGGTGGGCATCGATATATTCACCCAGAAGAAGTATGAAGACATTTGCCCCTCCACCCACAACATGGATGTGCCGCATGTGAAGCGGGAGGATTATCAACTGACCGACATCAGCGATGATGGATACGTTACACTAATGTCCGACAATGGCGATATACGTGAGGATCTCAAGGTGCCCGATGGGGATTTGGGTGCAGCTTTGCGAGGCGAATTCAATGATGGCAAGGATCTGCTATGCACTGTGCTGGCCGCTTGTGGCGAGGAGTGTGTGATTGCCACGAAGCCCAATTCAGGACTGGATAAGTGAGAGCTGAGAGAGGATCAACAGAAATTGCCTTTAACGATATGTTTATTGAACTCTGACAACAATCATTTGTTTTCATATCTATTCCGTCCAACCATTAAATACGTCAAAATGTATCTCTATGTTCGTATCTCGTATCTTTTGAGCACGCATTCGTAGCATTGAACTTCATTTGCTGCTTGATCTTTTCCATGTTTTGATAGCTGAAATCGCTTTGTTGTAGCGCTACAAATTAGAGTCCCGCATATGGTTAAATCTCATCATTTATCATTCGTGGCATAATTTGATAGTCTCCATCAAATTAATGGGTTCTCATTAAAGGGACGCGCCTAGACTTCAGATACAAACTGTTGCAGTCACGAGGTCAGCAGTACCACTATTTTGATTTTTTGGGGCTTTACACGTTGCCTCACCAAGTGTCGCTAATTATGGGGTGTGGACAAACGATTTCCAACCGATTCTCATACAAAATTTTCATCATTCCCATAGCTCAGGTATGGTGGAGTGGTTCAATGGCCAAGTAACCGAAGCAACAGCTGAACAATTAAGCTCCATTTAGCTGCAACGTCGTTTCCCATTTGCATTTTCATTAATTTTTCGCTTGTTAGAAATAATTTTCAACTCGTTTGCTGGCGTCGTCCTCTCTGATCCACCGCCGTCTCCTTCGCCTTCGATTCAATTGACAGGCAGCCGTTTCGCTTCCTTGTTTACCAATCCAAACTGTACTCGGTATTTGTATTTGCATAGGCCAGAGGAGACTTCGACAGGCACTCACTCATTCACTCATACACTCACTCGGTATCCACTCGCAACTCAACTCGACTCATTCATTCAAATTTTGTAACTGTAGTCGGTTTCAGCCTGCCAATTTGACATTTCTGTCTAGCTGTCGCCATTTATCAGCCCCTCTCTTTGTTGTGGGTGTGTTGACTGCTTCCAGCTGGTTGTGTGTTGTGTGCTGTGTGTTGTGCGTGGCAATTGAGAAAATGTCGTTGTCATGTCTCCTAACAAATGCAATAAATTCGCCAATACAATTTAATATGGCAAAGGATTGTGCCACTCCTAGAGATTAGCCATGGGCATGAATCAAGTTATGATGTCATAAAGTCGCCCAGAACTTTGCAATCGTTTCCCAAAATTCAATTAGCTGTCAGGAATGAGAAAAAGAAGTAAATTATGAATACCAAACCGAACTATAAACAACTCTGGCGTAGGCGACTTGGCAACCCGCATAAATTTTCAGTTTGGGGTCTGTAAATTGTTTCTCAACTGTTGTGGCATATGTGAGAATTGAAAAGAGAATTAAACGTTTTGAATACTGACTGACTGTATGGGAGAATGAGGGAGGTACGGGTATACCAAAAGCTAAGCTTGATTGATCAATGCTGGAAAAGAATTTATGTGTGGGCTGAGAAAAAGAGCTGGGAAGTTGGGGCTTAAGATGCTAATTAAGAAAGGGAAAATAGAGATTTCTTGATGGTTCTTCTTAGCAAAGTCTACAGCGCTTAATTCTAAAGTTAAAAGGGGAATCTAACATAATCAAAACTCACACCCAAGTGGCAGTTAAGCTGCTTGGAGTGACTTGTGCATTAGCGCCCATTCCTGCGACTCACTTGCCACTTACTCCAAGTGGATGGAGAACTGCATAAACTGACAACTAATTGTTATTGATTTTAGCTTTGCATGCAGGAAAAACTGTTCATTGCACTTGGCCTGTGGCCCACCCATTGGGTTACTGTCTTTCCCTTATGTATATTGAATTATTGCTATGACAATGCCGGCAACAACTATGTATGGATGGATGGATAGAACCCTATTCTCTCCTAGGCTGCACTTGACCTCCAGCTATGAAGTCGCAGCAAAAGAAAACTGTCAGTCTGTGCTGTCAGTCAATCAGCAAGAAAAGTACACTCCTCCTCATAGACCCCACTCTTCCCCTCCCCCTCCCACCATTCCCCTTGTTGGCTGTCGGCTGCAGGCATATCGTATCTATCCAAAACTAATTACACGCTTTAATATGTCGGCTGGCGGTTTGAGGCGTGGCCATTATTCAGCACTATTTGGAGTGTGTGTGTGCGTTGTGTGTGTTTGTGTACTGGGCGTGAATGCGTGCATCGTGTGGCATTCATCATGTGGCAGTCATGGATACAGTATTTACAGTTATTTACACATAAAACCAGCGACGACAATGCCGATGTTTATCTAACGGTCATAGGCAAACAGCTCAGCTCAGCCCACCCTCCTCCTCCCCCTCCCCCGACGCTTTCAATTAGAAGTCCATTTGTAAACGAAAAAGGTGACAGTTGCAGGTTTTAATTACTCAATTTGGTGGTGATACTAGACTGATGTCATTGTTGTTGTTGTTGTTGTTGTTGTTAGTGATGTTGAATCGATGTAATTTTTCAGGTGTTGTTGGATCGATGAATGTGCAGTCAGCACATTTGATGTCAGTTATCGATGAAGGGGAATTGACAGAGAACTATAGTTAGTTAGCAGAACTTCACAAGTTATTTGAAGTATATTTTGAATACTTATATTAATTACATTTATTTTGAGTATACATTAATTTTATTTTTGTAATTTATGTTTCATTTATTTTGAGGGACTCTTAACGTCATCAGTTATCATGTCGCAAACCAATTGATCGCTATGTCTTCCTGTTTGGGCTGTGCGTTGATGATCAGTCATTAAGTCAGTCAGTCAGGACAAAGAATATTATTCATATAGATGTTTGATATATGTTTTTTTTACTATTCTTCCCATTAAAGTTGCATTTTTATCTTGACTTCTTCCTCATATCTTTTCCACTTCAACTCTTTCGACCTCGTATCATAATTTCAATTTCATTAGGTCAGTTAGTCAGTCAGGACAAAGAATATTATATATATAGATATATGATATATTTTTCACTATTTTTTCCATTAAAGTTGCATTTTTATCTTGACTTCTCTTCCTCATATCTTTTTCACTTCAACTTCAACTCTTTCGAACTCGTATCATAATTTCAATTTCATTAGATCAGCCATTCAGTCAGTCAGGACAAAGAACTATAGTTTAACTTATTTCCATTTGAGTTGCATTTTTATCATCACTTCCTTCCTCATATCTTTTCCACTTCAACTTCAACTCTTTCGAGCTCGTATCATAATTTCAATTTCATTAGGTCAGTCATTCAGTCAGTCAGGACAAAGAACTTTAAACATATATATAGTTAGATATCTGCTATATTTTAACTTATTTTTTCCATTTAAGTTGCATTTTTATCTTCATTTCTCTTCCTCATATCTTTTCCACTTCAGCTTCAACTCGTATCATAATTTCAAGTCAGATTCTCTGGCACTTGTGTGGGGCAATGTGCTAATGATTCAACGGCGCTTTTCTGATAACTGATGCAAAGATAAGCACTGGCTTAATTTGAGTCGTGCTTGCCATAATTAATTGTTGCCAGAGACACCTCGGCTTGACTCGGGTTGCATGCAGGCAATTAAAGAGATTTATGTGTCAAGTCTCCCACCCTCTGCTAATCAAAGGGCCCTACGTGCGTGTCTCACTGTCTCTCTGCATAAAATGGGTTAAGAGAAAGAAGCGAGTCAAGTGTAAATGTGTGTAGGTTTCGCAGCAGATAAGGTACATAAATGGGGTCATTGGAAAGTTGGGTCGTATTTCGTTGAGAAATGTTGTACTTGCGGGTCGACAGGTAGAGCCAGGTATCAGCTCACCTGAAACTGACTGTGACAAGAGCTGTTTCATGAATGAGTCTACAGTTTGCCTGCCAAGTGGAAAATGCGCTGAGCCATAGAGTGAAACTGTTCGATAGTAAACAAGAGTTTAAGGAAGTAGTAGTCGAATAATAATCTAGCTAAAAAACAGCATATAATATTTTATTGCCTAACCTTTTCGTTTCATATCACATTACATGAATGCAAAGCATAGACAGCTCATTACACAGCTTAATGCTAAGGTCAGCCATGAAGTAAGACTCCATAACAAGGTGCTGGTGGCCTCTATATGAGTCACTATATATATCGCCCTATCTACATCTAAGGTTCTCATTACAACTGTCTTCTAAGCAGAAGTTTGCGTGTGTTCAACAGCCAAGCCCATTACTGGCCAGCGCAATGAAATATCAAACGACATTTGAAGAGCTTAAGAAACCAAAATACACACGAAAAAATATTCATATGCTAATTGCGTGCCAAGAGCATTGGATGCCAGACGGAACGACCCTGAAGAGGGGCAAAGCGAACAGTGTGTACATAATATTGAAATGTATGAAATGATATTGGGTAACAGACGAACAAATAAAACGGTCGAAGCAACAACAACGACTTTAACTGTGGTAGTAGAGGGGGAGGGGGAAGCTGCCAATCGGCTCGTAAATCAAATTGCAGCATTTACTGAGGCAACGAGCAAGTGGCGTCCACTCCACGCTCCACTGGCACTTTACAAGGGAACTGCACGCGTTTTAATTGCAATTTGTGTGGAGTAAGAGTAGAGAGTGGGGGGTGAGGTGGAGACAGAGGGGCTGGAGGTATGTTAAGAGATAGCAAATGCCCGGGAGCGTATGCGGAGGCGTGCGTGCGCTCAATGAGCTCATGTTGTGTGAGTCCGTGCCCCCAGTGGAGGCAGGCCACATAAATAAAAACTCGCACAGTAAACAATGTTGCGACAGTTGAACGGAAAGTGCAGTGGCCAGAGAGAGGAGGAGGAGGGGGAGTAGTAGGGGAACAGACACGCGCATTAAAAGCAATTGAAGCGCCACATTAAAGTCAGCGTCAAATGGAGCATAGGCGGGGGGTTGGACTAGTGGAAATGGGAAATGGGGAATAGCTGTCGGCGCAAACTGTTAAAGTCTCCATTAGGCGCGCATGCGTGGGCTAACAGTGCTAAAGCTAAGGGGGGAAAGGGGGGGGAGAGAGAGGCACACAACTCTAGCCTGGGAAATTCTGTGATTTTTCTTACGTTTAGTTAAAATTTAATGATGCTATCGACATTTGCATCCTTTCTACCACACAGTTGCATTATTATAAGTTGGTTTTTCTTTAGCTCTCGTCAAGCCCAAAAAGGAAATTCATTTTCACTGACCAACTTTTTTATTTCGGTATGGCAAGCAGGAAAAGGTTGTGTGCGCGCATTTCCCCCAGGTTTTTCAAGTTTTTCTTTTTCTACTACCTACAACAAATGAGGTTTTTTTTTTTATTTATTTTTATTAAGTATTTAGTTGGCAGTTGAAACTAGTTTTTGAACCAATTGAGACATAACTGTAGTTTAAAGCACATTAACATTTTCCTTGGGAATTATGTCAGTGAGCCCATTGAGTTTCCTCCTTAACGCATCGCATCGTTGAGTGGGAGTGGCAGTTGTTGCACAAATTTGATTGTTTGTAAATATGAGAAACCTATAGGAGAGGGAGATATGTATGCAGTAGTTGCAAGTATGTCAGCTATGCTAAATTATGGGAAAATTTTGAAGGAAAAACTCGCATGTTGTGATGGGGAGTGGGGGATAAGTGCAGCTTACGACATGCCATGGGGGTCATTTTACTTTCAGTACAATTTTTCATGTTGAACTTTTTATTTTATAAATTTAAAACTTGAATAAATCAGTTAAATAACATAGTTAAATTATCTAATTAGAGCTAGATACATTATATTTGGCAGTTAGATGCCCCTATAGTGCAGGTAGATCAAGTTTGTGTCATATTTTTGATACCTCTCCCCTCCCCCAAAAACCGCGAAAAACCAGGACAGCCACAATTATAAAGATACAAACTTATGCTTCAGCATACATATATCTTATGGTAACCTTTATCAGTGCTGTGAATTTTGGCCCAATCGGATAATAAACACCGGAGATCTTCGAGATTAAAGCTTCCGTACTAGGCAAGGGGGAGCAGCGCGCATGCACTTAATGTATGTAGCTTAATATGAAGCTTTCCGAGTTTTTTAAATTTAATTTTAAATATTTTTAGTCTTAATTTATTTTGGTCAACTGTACCTAGTTGATATCATATATAAATAAATAAATTTGTGGTAAATAACTATCTCTCCATAGAGTTTAAAATACAAGTAAATACAGAGTGTTTATAAATAGTTAATCTAACTGACTTTTACGTAAATCTCTTTCTCTCGACTGTGATCAAATTCCATGCTAATCATTGCAGTTGTTGCTGCACTTGATCCGCTTTAAATGAGCGGCTTGTTAAACTGCCACAGACAAGCTGCCAAATTAATTAAATTGCCTGTAAATGCAGCCGAAACAGCAACAGCCACAATAATTGCATCAACAACAATCAACAGCTACTTCGGCTTCGAGTCATGATGTCGCTTAAAAACGTCATTAACATTAACATTAAGCTAACCCCCAGACGATGGACTTTTCACCTTGGCCCCCAACTGCAATTTTCCAATAATAGCAACAACCAATAGACAGACAGGGGAAAATCAACTCATTAAAGCGTGGAGAGAAGGCAAATAGTGACTAAGAGGGGGAGGAGCAGAAGGAGGAGGAGGAGGCACAGCTGCAGTCAAATCAATGCGGGTGTTGTCTTCATCCTACTCCCAGGCCACATTCACTTGTCTCTCGGAAAAAAACTAAAAAACAGAAGCAGCCACAACATGCAATGGGAAATTTTGTCGGTATGCGGAGGCGGCGATGAAAATTAAACTCTGGCTAGGATAAGAGGAGGCGTCACATGGCTACTGTCACAGTAGTAGTCTCCAGTCTCCAGTCTGCGATCCACAGTCTTTCTCTCTGGTCAACAGCGTCTCTCGCCTGTCGACTGACAACGAATGTGAAATGTGAAAAACTACTGCAATAGTTTTTCTCTTTATTTTGTGTTTTCCATTAGGCTTAAAATGAAATTTATATCGTGTAATTTAGTAGACACTGTGACACCCACGTAATCCACGTCCACTCAATTGACATCTTACACTTGCCAGCATTTTGTGTGTGTTGTGTTTTCATCGAGAAAGCCAGTGAAATTTTTGCCAGTGCAACAAGTTGTTGACTGCATTTTTAGACCCTGTACTTTAAAGTAGTACAAAAGGGTCTATTAAGTTTGTGCAAATGACATTTGTGTGTAGCAGGCAGAAGGAGGCGTGGCAGACCCCATAAAGTATATATATTCTTGGTCAGCTGAGTCGATATCTATCTGTCTGTCTGTCCGTCTGTCTGTCTGTATGAACACCTAGATCTCGGAAACTATAAGAACTAGAGACTTCATTCTTTTCTTATTAGGTTCGCATATTACATAGGCAGCTCAAGTTTATGTCAAATGTGCGATATCTCCTCTCCCTCCCCCTTAAATTCGCAAAAATATTCCCAGCATGTACAGTTTTAGAGTCACTGTCTTTATTGATTGCATGAAAAGATGCAAAGATGAAAAGTACTGAGTCTCCTACTGTTGATTGCGTCCGACTGTAGCTTTCCGGGGTTTTTTTTAGTAGTATTAGTTGCTGTTGTGGCTGTTCCTCTTTCGGCTTGCCACACACTCCATCATCGAGTTCTTTGACTTACTTTTCTGGTGCTGCTGCTCAATGTCTTTTACCCGCTTCTAACGGACGTTTTTACTGATTATTCTCACATTTTCACCTGTTGCTGTGGCTTGGCAAAATTTCTCCCATCAGCCCAAAAAGTCTTGACAAATTAATAAACCAGCCATGTCAAGTGGCCCACTAGCAGCTCTCTTAACTGCTCATATATGCATACGTCTAGTAATATATTTATGTATGCAAGTGCTGCACATTTCTCTCCATCTCTCCATCTCTCTGTGCATTTGTCAGCCTCCCGGCGTTTTAAGCAAATTGCATTCTTAATGGACACGCTGCCTGCCAGGCCCCTGGCTGAAAAAGTTGCCATGCAAATGACTCGGACAGTTCCAAATTTGATGTGCATAGAGTCTGCTGAAATAGTGAACAAGCTGTGCTTGAGCTGTGAACTGTAGCAGCTGAAGAAAAGGCTCTTAATATACGATTTTACTGCAGATATTTTACGGTATTTTATTTTATTTATTTTTAATTTTGTATTTAAGAAATATTTATTATTAAAGTTAAGGTTCATAATATACGATTTTACTGTACGTATATAATTTAGGGTATTTTATTTATTTTATTTTAAATTTTGTTTAAAAGAAATATTCATCATTAAAGTAAAGGCTCATAATATACGATTTTAGTATAGATATTTTAGGGTATTTTATTTATCTTATTTTTAAATATTTATTATTAAAGTAAAGGCTTAAAATATACGATTTTACTGTAGATATTTAGGGTATTTAATTTATTTTATTTTTAAGTTTGAATATAAGAAATATTTATCATCAAGTATATTCAATTTGAAATAAAAGATATTTACGAATCCTTCAGATATATTAGCTTATCATTTACTAATTTCAATTAATGGTTTCTATGCGGAATTTATTTTATTTAACTAGTATTCCTTTCAATTTATAAATTTATAATATCAGCTTAATAATATTTTTAACACATTTAATAGAGCTCTGTTTAGCTTTACAAAGTTCTATTGCTCCAACGCTCTACTGTACTTTCTCTCATCATTTTATTTGACAATTTTACTATAATTTTCTTGCATTTTCCACGCCTCAATTTAACTGTCATTCTGTACTTTCAATTGAAATATCATTTACACCCATCTGCAGCTATGAATATTTCGCTATTTCGTTACTTTAATTACACGACAATTAACAATGCAAATTGCAGTGAAACGCCATCTGGCGGCGGTCGTTGAACGTGTCTGGGACACGCTATTTACACACACTCACACACAGAGAGACTCACACTCAAATAGCATTTGTGAAATATGAAACATATGTCTGTTGGTTGTTGTAATAATCATGTGTTAAAAATTTTCACGTGGAGCATTTGGAATATTTATCGCTGCTTGTTGTAGTAAATACACAGGGAGAAACCGCTCAGTGTGCAACACCCCCACGACCAGCAGAGGCGCCACAGACACACACACAAGTGTTGCTAATTAAAATGCAAAGCAAATGTTTACGACTTTTGTTCGACTAATTTTTAGGGGTAACTAACAACAATGACAAAGGCAATGGCAACAACAACAACAACAGCAGCAGCAAAAGCCAAAGGCTGGAAATTTATAAACTTGGCTACGTCACGCGATGGCCGCGAATTTTGCAGCCGAAAGTCAAAGTTTGCATGTTAGACAACTATAAAAGCCGTAAACCTATACACATATGTATGTGTGTGTGTGTGTGTGTGTGTGCATTTACGAATACGTTGACAGCATTCAGACCATGGGCTAACATTGACATTCAACTGTATGGAGAAAGAGCGAACTCTTGTCTAGTGGAACTCATTTGTCAGACAGCTGTTTCCGCTTCGTTCCTAGTTCCTAGAACTTTGCTTTCGCTTGCCTAGGATATTTGTGTGTTTAACTACAACTAAATGCGGTGGAAAGAGAAATTAGAAATTAATCATAAATAAAAGCTATGCAGAATTACATGTATTTAAAATGAAATATTTAAATTTATAATAAATATAATAAAGAAATAAATAAATAAGTAAATAAATACAAATTAACAAATAATATATAAATAATAAGAAATAATACTTAAATAGTATTTAATAATATTTCAATACAAATAAATAATATTTAATTAAAAACAAATAATAAAACAAAAGAAGTGCTTGACAATAAGTCGAGTCGAAGGCCCAGTCGCTAGTATTCTTAGGCTTAATACTAGTGATTCTATAGGGATTTTCTTTGTATAATAGTTAAAACATAACTCCTACAAACATTTATTATGATACAAGACCATTCGTAAAATATTTTAATTATAATTTTACGGATTTATAACTTGCAATAAAATATAATTAAATATGTTAAAAATGTCATGTAGTTGATATTATAAATATATAAATGGAAATGAATACTAGTAAAATGTAACAAATTCAGCTAAGGAGACTCCTAATTGAAATTAGTAAACCAAAAGCTAATAAAGCTAAAGGATTCGTAAATATCTTTTTTTTCACATTTTACGTACTTAATAATAAATATTCTTAATATTTAAAAAAGCAATAATAAAAAATTAAAAATAAATTAAAAATAAATAAAATACCCTAAAATATCTAGTAAAAGTTTTCATTACTTTAAAATTCATTTCTTGATTTAATTTTTCCTTGCTTAATATATTTCAAATTTAATAACAATTGTTGCAGCCTCACTTGTTAGAACTCTCTTTTTCAACTCCAATCTGCCAAGTTTCACTTGGCCAAGAGTCATAAGCCAATGTACAATAATACCCTGTAATGCAGGCAGTTTGGCCATGTCTTTGGTTTGGCATATCTGATGAAACTTAACCCCTATGATTATTAGAGATTACTCCTATTAATGTTGGAGGCTCATTGCCACGTTTCACTTGGCCCAGTGCCTTTTGCTTGGGGTTCAATGTGAAAGTGCTGAAAGGTGAGTGTGACTCTGACTGTGAGTGTGTCTGTGAGTGTATCTGCCAGATGCATGCTTGTCCATACACATATATTTATGGTTAATGCATATTTTTGGTGCAGTTTTTCGGTGTATTGTGATCATGACAGAGATTCGGCGGAGTATTTGGACAATGAGAGATCTTTCGTTGGCCACCTGAGGCGACGTCGGCAGAGGCAGAGGTAGATGCAGAGGCAGAGGCAGCGTCTGTTGCATGTCATTTTCTGACCGGTATCTCAATAATTCATACGCAATTGTATTGAACAATAAATTAATCACACGAACGAAAGCTGAAAAAAAAAACATCATAAACAATGGTTAAACACACACACACACACACACATGGTATAAATATGCCCGAGTGAATGAATGAATATGTGTGTGTATATATTCGAATGTATTCGTTACATGGCTGCATTTGCAAATGAATAAATATTGAAACAGCGTGGCGGGAAAATTAAAAGGCAATTTTCCGAGCAGATAAAACAAAGATCGAACGTGTTTTCCACAGTGCAAAAGTCAATTAATCATTAAAAGAAAATACTATGTGCATGTCGTGGTTGTTGTTGTTGCTGTTGTTGCCTGTTGCAGTTGTTTGTTGTGGCACAGGAAACATTGCTCGGCGTCGTCGTCGTCGTCGTCCGTCTGGCAATGCGTGTAGTAAAGTAAAAGTAACAAAAAGAAGCCGCAACAATCTGCAAATGTTGCACAATTAGAGACATTTCATAGATACCATTCGCAAATGCCAGCAACAACATCCACTACACCTAATCTAACTGTTACTCTACTTAACAATAGTTGTAGATACTTCAACTGTAGATACTTCTTAATGCAAAACCCGCTCGACATTTGTTTTAATTATTGCATGCTTTATTTAGATTAAGAAAAGTCATAAACACAACCCAAGTCAAGTCTAGGCTAGAGGCGATGGAGTCAGTCTATCCATTGGTCCAGTCATGACTGAGTCAATCAGTCTGTCACTCGGCTCAAAAATGTAGTTTTCGTGTCCAGTTTATGGCTCTACTACACGCCTTGTTTCGAGGACTTTATGTAACCAGTCTCGACCTAAAAAACCAACTGACTACAAACGTGGAAATAGTCGAGAGCTGCGTTTATTTTTTATGTCTTCAGATCAATGTAAGTGAATGGCGCGTAATTACAAAATCTAATTAAGACGGAGAACAAAACTATGTGAATACTCATTAGGTGTACTATAATGTCGTAATACTTGGGATATACTTGAATAAAGGTTTAAGAATAACATCTAAATATCTCACTTGGCATTATTAAGAGTTAAGAAACTCTAAGCTAAAATATGGTATGTGTGTGAGTGTGTATGTGTGTGTATGAATGAGCAATGAGCAAACATCTAGCTTGGCATCATTAATAGTTACAAAACTATAAGCTAGAATATATTATGTATGTATGTATATGTATATATGTATATATATTATGTATGTATATGTATATATAAATGAGCAATGGCATCACAGGCCTTCAGTATATGTAAACTAAAACTTTTAATGCTTAGAGTACTACTAGCATTGATTGATTGATAACTATGATTTTTATGAGTAAATGCATTTATAAGTATACGTTTGTTATGTGGATATATAATATAAAAGTATTGGTGTATTGACACTGATGTATTGAAATGATGTGGAATTTTTCGTCTAGTGAAATAACTTTGTATTGCTATTGATGTATTATAATATGATTATTTTGATATATGTATCTACACTGAAATATTGATATTGAAATATTTATATATTACCATATTGATATGAATATTTCAATGATGATTTGGATATGAATAATATTGTAAAATTGATCATGTAATATTTATGTATTGATATGATATATAAACATATAAAGACATGACAGTGATTTTTAGAAGTAAATTCATTTATAAGTATACATATGTTTGTTATGTTGATTTATAAAAGTATTGCTATATTGAAATTGATGTTGAATCGTTGATATATGGAAGTAGTGATATATTGATATTGATGGTATATTATTACATTGTTATTTTGATTTATGATGTACATTGAAATATTGGTGTTGAAATATTTACATATTGATATGGATGTGGAAATAAAGATTCGAATATAGATTATGTTGTAAAGTTGATAGTGAAATATGTAGTTATGTATTGATATATAGACTTAAGAATCTAACCTTATCCATATTCACATGTTGATATATTGATGCCATAAAATAATGATATGTTTATAATGAAACATATTCAGATATTTATATATTACATATTATACATATATCGCTCTAATGTTACACTTTTTTAAGCACTCATACTTCATATCATATCTGCTACACTTGAAAAAATTAAGGCCCCTCCTCCTTCACATATTAAAATTGACATCTTATTCCCATTGATTGGCTTCGCTCACAGAAAACGAAAGTGAATTGCTGTCAAACAAATCGAGCATCTAATTGTTGCATGTCTATATATTTTGTCACAATTATACACACACACACTTACACTCACACACACACACACTCGGAAAGAAATAACTGAACCGCATGATATGATTTTAATTGAATGAAGCCAAAGGAGCGAAAAGAGAGACCCAGTTGCAGCAACCGTTAATAAAGCTGTAAACATATCAATTACGGACATTTCAATGCGTTTGCCATTGCCGTGGCCCAATTATGCGGCAAAGTTAGAGCGCTCTCTCCCCTCGCCACTTCTCTCCACCACTCACGCTATAGCTCTTTCTCTTGTTATGGCACAGTGAGGTGCTCTTCTCATTTGGCCATTGTTTATATGCATTAAAGAAAAAAAACCTACCAACGCCGCCGCCGCATTGACAACTTGAAGATTTATCTATGGCTGCAATGACAGCCGTAGAGAGGGGTAGCTATAAGAGGGGTATATAGAGAGGGGGAGGGAGAGACATAGAGAGTCAAATTGTAAGATTTTGTTGTTGTTGTTGTTGCTTAGACTCTTGAGCCGGCCTCTTTGACTACCGTCTCTCCCCCCACACTCTGGCACTCTGCCACTCGCTGAGTCACTTTTTCTTTCTCTCAACTTGTCGCCTGCCATTTTATCAAACTGAATCTGTGGCATTTCATTTGCTTCTGCAACAGCAGCCCACACATCTAAAGCGAGTTTTCCACCACGCGATGTGTGTGTGTGTGCAACTGCAACAACGTCCGTCGTCGTCGTCAATGAGAAGTCCAAAGATATTTTATCTGTGTTGCATTGTTTTGTTGCTCTTGGACTTTCGTTGCGTCTTCTTCTTCGGCTTCTGCGACTGAAAGTGAATCTCAAATATTTCTTGATTATGTGCAGCGATGCTGCCACCAAGATTGTGACAGCAATCGCTATAAAAAGAGACTTCTGCTGCACCCAAAGGCAACACAAACAGAATTCGCATATTGGCAGTAGATATGCGATTTTTCAATGCAATGCATGCAACAAGGTCATGTGAGAGAGTTCCCCCTCCCCCTCCCCCTAACAATGTCGTTGCAATGGTTGCTGCAAGTTGTTGTTGCTAGTTGCTGTTGCTGTTGCTAGTTGTGACTGCCAAGTGCTGGTCATATCTCCAGCATCTTTTGGCTCATTTGGTGTTTGGCTCTTGCTTTGGTTTTATATTGTCTTTTTTTCTCGGTTTCTGTTTAAGTTTTATTTATTTTATTTTCCTTTTGCCAACGCATTTCACTTTCTACTGCATTTCGAATGCATTTTTGTTGCTGCTGCCGCTGCTGCTGCTGCTGTGACAACAAGTGGGCCGAAATCGACAACTTTGGACTTTTCTTCTTCTTGACGCGTTTCACTTTCATTAGCGCGCATTTTGGCATTTCCTTTTACAAAATCTAAACATGAATTAATATAGTATATGCCCTTACCCCTCCCCTCCCCTCCCCCCTACTGCCACTTGTCCAGTTACACACTCTGGCTGACTTCTCTGCTTATACGTATATCACTCGACATGCTCTCAGCGCAGATACTCGAGTTACTCGAGATCAGCAGACTGTTCCTACAGTCCCACTGCCTCCGCTGTCAGCTTCTAAGCTTTCAGTTTGTCAGCTTAAGCTGACGCTTTGTTTGTGCTCAGGCAGCCAAAAAAATGTATTGTTGCTTTGATTTCAGACTCGGTTCCGTGTTCTCCTGCTGCTGCACTCAGCGATTGGATTACATTTCATTATGAATATGTGTGCACACAGAACTTGAGATACGAGTGTGTGAGTATGAGTGCTGAGTACTGTGTGTGCTTCAATTGTCGAGAGCTGTGAAAGTTAATGCCATTATACAATTCACCCCAGAGGTGTGAAAAAGCGATGGAGTAAAGGGGAACGATATAAAGATAAGAAATTCGATATATAGCAGTAAAAGTCTTGAGAATTTGCATTTTGTTATGCAAATACTATGTTAGATAATTATAACCGTATTTATAGACTATACTACAAATGTACTATGTAAGCTAGACTACTGTTGCCTTCATTCTAATATGTTACGTTGTGTTAAAGTTATGCCAAGTCTTGACTGCGAATAGTTGGCTAACTACTTTAAAGATTGTTAGAGGCAACATCGTCTCGACAGCTCTCTTTTTGTGTTGATGGAACAGTTCAACAGTTCACCCAGCCTCTCATATCTACTTGGGAACAGTTTAAGCTGCACATCTAGTTACTTGTTGGGAACTGCTTAATAGTTTAGTAGTGCAGTTGGCCACAGTATCGTATGAATCTAGCGGTTGGGAACAGTTGAATTAAATTGAAAGTTGGGAACAATTCAGCAGCAGGGAATAGTTATAAACTGGAAGTAGTTTTGTAATTGGGAACAGTTAATATTCTAGTGGGAGTGGTTTCCAACTGGGAACAGTTTTGTGGTTGAGAACAGTTAATATTCTGGTGGGAGTGGTTACCAATTGGGAACAGTTTATTGGTTGGGAACAGTTAAAATTCTGCGGAGAATAGTTTATCAACTGGAAACAGTTTTATGGTTATGGACAGTTAATATTCTGGTGTGAATAGTTTATCAACTGGGAACAGTTTAGTAGTTGGGAACAGTTTAAATTGAAATTGGGAATAGTTTAGCAGTTGAGAACATTTGAGTTCCAACAGTTAAAATAATAATTGAGAGCAGTTAAAAACAGATAAAATAGTATTTGAGAGCAATTTAGCAATTGGGAACAGTTAAAAGTGAAGTTGGATACAGTTAAAACTTGAATTGGGTACTGCTTAAAAGCTGGGAACAGTTTGAAGCTATGTGAACACTTGCTTATAAGGTAACATTTGATTATAATTTGCGCATTCTTGATTATTTTTGCCTCTATTCATACTAATATTGTAAATCAGTAGTCAACGATTGGCCCTTTATCACTTCTTCACGCCTGCTATCTGTCTGTCTATCTCTCAACAATTAATTGTCTCTCGAAATACGTACATATATTGTCAACAATTCACACTTGTATCTGCCACACACCACGCACCTTTATTTACACTTAACTCTGCCGCCAACAACTATTGTCTTGCCATATCAAATCAATCAGATCTCTTATGGTCTTATGGTAAATCTTTGAGTTGGCCGACTGACTGTTGAAAGAGGTAAAAACAACAACAATAGCGCTGAGAATTATTGCTGAAAGCTGTCCAAAAATTGAATTTGCTTTTCACCTTTTCCCCCACTATACGAGTATTCAGATGGACTGACTGACTGACGGACAGCCTCCCACCAATATGGCTGGGAAAGGGAGCCAATTATCGCCCGAAGATGTTGGATGTCGACGATGTCGTCGTCAATCGGCCACTTGGTAATGCCAACAAGCCGGCTAAGCAGCCAGGCTTTTGGCCAATTGCCTGACGATCGACGGTCGACGGTCGGACTGCAATTGTGCCCATTTCCGACTTCAACTTGACCAAAAGCTAAAGCGAGAGTGCTGTAGTTGTTGGCGGTATAAAGAGGGAGGAGGGAATGGAGAGTGGAGAGACTGTGGTTAGTTGAACTGTAGTTGTTGTTGTTGTGATTGTTGTTGGTGTTGGCCAAAGTAAATCGACGTTCATTTGTTTTTCAGCGCGTTGTTCGTGCAAATTTCGCTGAGATTTCAGTTGCTGGGGCGGAGGTGTTTCAGCTATTAACATGCATTTGATTTGAATTGCAAATGAATTGAATCATATTTTTTATAGGCAAATATTTCGATATTAACTGAGCATAAAGAAACAGATTTTATAGGCAAATATTTCGATATTAACTAAGCATAAAGGAACAGATTTCATAGGCAAATATTTCGATATTAATTAAGCGTAAAGAAACAAATTTTTGTAGGCAAAATTTTAACAGAATTTGTAGCTATTTATAAGCCAAGTTAAGTGGCATATTTGTGCCTTATAAAGTAGGCATAATTCCAGTTGAAATTATGATGATTATATAACATATTTTTAGCAGTGTATACAGTCTTCGGTTTCATCAAGAACTCTCTGCAAGTTGTGTTTCTTTTTTTGAGAGGGGAATTTACAAATTGCCCGTAAATGATATTTTCACAACTCGCACCGATCGCTGGCCCCCAAGGCAGACCTGACTCCTCCTCCCTCCCTCCCACCACCCCCTTCGCTATATTAGTTTGCAGCGCTCGGACAAGTGAGAGAGTTCGTTGAGGTTAATACGGCCAATAAATTGTTATGGCGATTTGTTGCTGATTTCTGCCCGTTGATGCTTTATGGGCTATATAGTATTTTTGGCCATGTTTTCGTTTTGGGTCGTTTGAATTTTGTTTTTGTTTTTTATTATTCCGTTGAGCCTAACGGCTGAAAATGGTCGAAGAGAAATATTGAAATTTTCGTTTAAATTGTTTTCAATTTAATCGACTTTGCGGCATTTTTCATGCTTAGTTTGCCATGGAGTGCAAATATAATTAATGATAATGAATTGTTATGGACATTGTTAAGCTGTTTCGCCCACGACTCACTCGCTCGCTGAGGAAATGTGTGCAGGAAAAGCGCAAGGAAAATATTTAGCGGCAGGCAAATGTCGTGCGACGTTTATTTTTCCTTTTTGGGGAAGCTCTGACGAATTATGTTTAATTTTATTTTGTTTTTCCCCCTCCCCCCCGTCCAACTTTTTGGTTAGATTTTACATTTGTTGTGGGAGTTGGAATTGGAGTTGTACTCTAGCAACTGTTGCAACTGCAGGCTGAGGCAGCGACTGAGACGGCGACTGCGACTGAGGCTGAGTTGATTTATCACTCGAGTGGCGAGCGAAAGGTTGCCATAAAAATGTTGCTAAACAAATGTTGACGCAGCAGCTAGAGGTAAAAGTTTTCTTTATGCTTTACTTTGAATTTCCTTTTCGCTACGGCTTTCGGCTGAACACACCGTTATGCAATCTTGCCATGGCCATGGTGCTAATAAAATCAGTTAACCATTTTCATTTGTTGTCATTTGTCAAAGAAACAACAAAAAATGTGGAAATCTGTTGTTGTTGTTGTTGTTTCCGCTCAATTCGATTTACACATAATTTCTGCATATTTGCTTTTAACACGCATTTCATTTCTTCTCTCTTTGCAGAAAGTGAATTGAAAGGCAATTGCCATACATCGTCCAAGTGTTCCTACTATCACCGCAGCCACAGATTGGATTATTGCCAGCAACAACTGCAGCAACAACAACTACAGCAACAGCAACAACAACATTTTTGGTTACTTTTCACATTTTGAAATCAATGTGAGTATATTGTAAACTCTGTAATTAGCTTTTAATGATCAAACACTCGTAAAGTATCTGTGGCTTTTAGTTAATGGCTTAATCAGTATGCTGCTGCTGCTGCTGCTGTTGATAGAGTCAATAATGATATGTTATGGCACTTGACATTGAAACTGTTTATAGAGTCGATTGTTTAACTAAGGTGAAATGGGTCAGGGGCAAAGAAGAAGAGACTGCAGTAGTAGGAGATGTAGAAAAACTTAATCGACTAATGATAAACCTAATGAAACAAAGAGATCAAAGGAGTATATTACGAAGATGTTAAAAAACGTTGAGCATTATTTGGCCACTTGTGACCATGGTGATTGCAATAGTCAAATTATATTTATAGAAGCACTAAATCAAAGACTATATCAAGGGATTTTAAGCAGCTTTTATTTCTATTTGAATGGAATGGAAAAGAGACTACAGTAGTAGGAGATGTAGAAAAACTTAATTGATTAATGATAAACCTAATGAAACAGAGAGCTCAAGAGTGAATATTGCCAATATAAGAATCACTCTACTTGGAAGATGAATAAGATGGCCACTTGTGACCATCGTGATATTACAATCGAGTATCTTTTATATAGTAGAGTATCTATTAGACAAAGGAGTATCTATCTGACTACAAAGTATCTATACTTTAATAGAATATCTTGCCATAAGGAAATTGAATTTATAGTAACCTTAAATTAATTAGTAAACAGCATTTATTTCTAGTTGATTTGAATTTGCTTTCATTTGATTATTTATACTTCAACATTTCAATACTCACATGTCAAGTTGTACATTTCCCATTAGCTCTCATCTTTCCATTATCGAACTCTGAGTTTATATTGCAATATTTACCATATGATGCAGAAGTATATACAGTAGCACGAGCTGCTCAGTCTTGTCAGATAAATCATCATTTAAATAGGTCAACATCTCTAACTCTTTCAGTCTCTTGGCACTTCACACTCTCTTTTCAGTATGTTTCAAAGTATTTCATTCCTTAAGCCCCAATGGGTCGCTGCATTCCTAGCTGTGTGTGTGTGTGTGTGTGCACTAATCAGATCTGTCGTATCTGTTTCATAATTTATGTCGAGAAACCCGCTAATTTGGTAGCTTGTTATACTTCGGATTCGTTTCGAGTTAGTCAGAGTTAGTGTGTACCACCTGTCGCCTGCTCGTAACAAACGACTTCCCTTTTGACAGAAACAGGCGACCAGGCGTGGCCAAAGGGGGCAGCAGCATGCCTCTATGTTGTGCCCCAAAACGGGGTAGCAGAACAAAATTCGACTTGTTTATACCACTAAAAAACACACGACACATTTATCATACATATATGTAAGAGTCTATGCAACTTGTAGACAAATTTGTGCTTTCGGTCAGAGCTTGCAACAACTGCAACAGCAACAGCAAGTTGCAACAGGCAACAGGCGGCAGGTGCCTGGTTTGGTTTTATGGGGCGGCAACGCTGTTTGCATGTACAACATTGTGTCCACACGGCTCGATAACTTTCGTTTCCCCCAATGCAATTCTCTAATTGCTCTGCACCACCTCAATAAGATAAAAAGTCTCCTTTGTTTGCCAACTGTGTGAGTGTGTGTGTGTGTATCTGTGTGTCCCAAGTGTCTCTTGGTCCTAGTAGTATTTGCCTATTCGCCTTGCTCGACTTTTGTTTTGTGTGCATGTTCATGTCGCCTTACCATAACATTTGCCACCTTCCCACCTTTTGGCTTTTGAATCTCGTTGCCCGTTGTGTGCCCCCCTTTTCGGTATCGTGAGTTGGGTTGCATGTGGCATGTGTGGCTGTGCATCTGGCTGCCAGATACTGCGGCTTATACTGCCGCCACGCTCTGGCTAAGGAATTTGCCTATGTTTTCATTTTCCGTTGACATTTGGCACATGTTTTGCTTATTTCTTAGATACACTTTGGCCAATTTGTTAGACTTTGGAGTTAGAGTTGGGGCAGTTTGTTAAGAAGTTTATTTGACAGTATAGTAGGCAGTAGTAGGTAAAATTTAAATTAGTTCATAGAGCAAAGAGTGGAATACGGGTTAGAAAAGAGGAAAATATTGTCAGTGTATTAAACAAATTGCCATTCTAGAAAGTTATATACAACCCTGACTACATTGAGCTGCTCAGAAAGAGGCAGTTTCCATATCTTTTTGTCAATGTATATTATATTAAATATTTAATATTAAATTCTTGAAAGTTATATACAATACTGACAACATTGGGCAGCTTAGAAAAGGTTAGTTCATATACCTTTTTATCACTGTCCCTCTATCACTATCATGTCTTCATTATGCCTCTATTAATAGTCTACTATTTTCATACCTAGTACTCTGTACAATATCTACCTTTCGATCTAAATCCCCCGATTTCTATACTTCAATTATGATTTATGTATATATATTCCTTAATCTATATGTCTCGACGTCTTTCGATCGATGTCTATTCTTTAACTTGAATCTATTGCTCATTAGAATACGCCAGGCTACAATTTTAGTGTTGTATGTTTGCTTTGCTCTAAATAAATAAATTAATAAATATATCGTAAGATGTCGTCGAGTCTATTATTTCAATTCTTCAATCTCTAATCATCCTTTAATGTTTCTATATTTCTAATCATTCCAAATTCTATCCTTCGATATTTAATCCTTCTTCTTTGTATCTGTATATCTGACGCTATATATTACATCCTTGACTCCTATCGTCCTATCTCTAACCCTTTCCTTTAATGTTTCTGTATCTCTATAGCTCTATCTCGACTCCTATCTATTTCTATCCTTCGATCTGTAACCCTCTTTATGTATCTATATATCTGTCGCTCTATCTTGTCTCTTTCCTACTTCTATCCTTCAACCTCTAACTTTCTTCTTCCATGTTTCTTTACCTCTATCACTCTTATCTTGATTCCTTAATTTCCATCCTTCGATCTCTAACTCTGCTTCTCTATTTCTCTACCCCTTTAACCCTCTTAACTCTGTTCTGCTACATCTCTGCCTTTCTCACAACAAATTAACAATTCATGTTAGTCCAACTGCCCCTCCTCCAACTCTCGCCCCCTACAACCGTCTACTGTTTCACTTATCTAGGTGAACCACAACATGTTGTGGCTGTTGTTGTTGCTGTTGCTGTTGTTGCACTGTGGTTGAGGTTGACATGCCACATGAACTCACTAAATATTCCCCCCTAGGGTGCCTCAAGGCAATAGTAGACTGTAGACTGTCTGAGCAAAGGTTTATGCTTTTGATTGGCCTGGTTATATGGCAGTTGTTGTTGCTGTTGTTGTTGCTGTTGTTGTTACAAGTCAATATGGTTATTGTTATTGTCATTGGCGTATTGCCTGCAATTTAGCCATTTGGCAAACGGCAACAGCTTCACGTGTGCCCAACTCTGGCCAACAACCATGTTGCCAGGCAGTTAACAATTCATTAGGTGTTGCATGAACTGTTGTTGTTGTTGCAGTTGCAGTTGCTGCTGCTGCTGCTGCTGTCTTGGCTGGTAACAATTTATGGCAGGCTAACTTGATTCAATTGGTCAAGCCGGTCAGGTTGGCCAGTGCCAAATGCGTCTCAAACGATTCTTGGAAGAATTTATACAGCTGTTGCTGCCACTGCCACTAGCTGCTGCTGCTGCTGCTGTTGCAAAGATAAATAATAATTTATGCAAGATCTGTGGAATGCAGTCGTCTGTCATAAATTGTCGTCGCTCTGTCCCGATATTGGCTTAGTCATAATGGCATATGCCTACAGTTAGCTTGAACTCTGAACAAGTTTTGCACTTAGCTCAAATGGAATCATGAAATATCGTCGACTGCCTTGTGTAGGTTTAATTGAGTTTTATGAGCAGCCTTTTATTGCTGTCTAATCTAATCTAAACACAAAGAATTGCACTTAGTATAAGGCATAGTTCATAGTTCGGCATTTGCTGTATACAGTGTGTTTCATAATTATAAGACACTTGTATATATATATCTTGTATCTGGTGATTAAAGCTTTCTAAAGCCGAAATACAATGCGTATAGATCTTAACTTTGAATTCACCATTACAATTTTGGGGTTTTCCATTGAACTATTTTTTACTTTTTCATTATCATACGACACCCATACTTTAAATAAGAATCGTTTGATGGAAATTAGTTTTTAATTTTTTTTTTTTATTTAGGATATTGTCCTCGACTTTTGAGAACCTCTATCAATCGGTTTTGCGTGAATCCTATTAATTTTATTTCAACAAATTCTAAAGTGTCTTATGTTTATGCAACGCACTGTATAGTTTGGCCTGAGAACACTTCCGGTGGCTCTAGAACAGATGTTTTTCTTCTTTATATAAATGAAAACGAAAGCTTAGGTATATTTTTAGACAATTCAGTTGGGGATCTTATAGAAGTTCCATTGTGAATGAGTTCATAATAAAAAAAAAAAAGATAAACATAAAAGAAGACTGGAATGTCGCTGTGACAGATTTACGAGTTGTGTGTGTGTGATGTGGTGTAGCATACCCAATAAGACCTCGTAGCAGCAGCACCACCAACACCACCGTCAGTCAACTCTATTTCAATGTTGTCTTTGCTGTTGTGGAACTTCATGGCGGTTTTCTGTTGTTGTGGTTTTTAGCTCTAGCCAAATATTTGTTGTCATCTTTCTGTGTTGTGTGTGTGTATCTGTGTGTGTGGCTGCCTTTTGTTTATTAATTGCGGCGACTGCGTGTGCTGCTTGTGCTTTTCGACTGGAACATGTTTGGCATAAACTCGGGGCTTGGAGACTTTTCCTGGAATTAAGTCGTTTATTACCGCATGTTTGCGGCTCCAAAAGCGTTTTAGTTCCAGTGTCTTATGCAATATGCTCTCGCCTCAACAGGTGACTGACGACCCCTACACACAGAGAGAAAAGACTGCAAAGCATTCGGCAATGTGAATGGCTTTTTGACTTATGGGCGAAAGGTTAAAACGCTTTTTGTTAAACTCCTCTCATTAAATATATTACCTTAAGCCGCTTAGCTCGAGGGAAATTTGCATAAATCTCTGTTAACAGTAATCTATATTAATTAAGTTGTTGGTAGTTTGATTAATTTAAACAATTTCAATACAATTATAGGCATGAAATGATGAATGTAATTGAAACTTAAACTCTTTGTTAACTCAACTAGTTTTAAATGGATTTAACAGTTCATTGGCATCTAAATTATGCTATTCAATAATGGCCTTATCAAATAACGCTATAAATTATTTATACATATAGTAATGAGTCATGGTCTGGACTCCTCGACTGCCACCACAGTGGGACATTCATGCAAATAACGCAATTTGCATGCACGACAAAACAACTGGAAGGGGGGAGAGTGTGTGGAGTGTGTGGAGTGTGTAGCGGGTGTGTTGGCCTCTCTCTATAACTATTTGGTTAGTGACTAAACCAAAGTGTTTTTAGAGCTGTTGAATTGCCGGCCAAGAAGTGTCAGACCTGTGCTGCTTCCTTCCCCTACTCCCCCTTCTCCACCCCCTCCTCTATGCAATCAGTGACGTGGCAATGTCGTAAAATAATACACACTCATATACTACATCTGTGTGTGTGTGTTTGTGTGGGTGTAGCTGCACTTTTATTGTAGTAGCTTAGAGTTTCGCTTTCGCTTGACCAAAATCACGTTGTCGTTGTTGTTGTTGTTGTTGTTGCTGCAGCCAACCAGAATGCACATAAAAAAGCGAAAAGTGCAAGTCGTTGAGAGTCAAGAGTTCCCCCTTTAATATGCCCTCGGGGTTCAGTTGTTGTTGCTACTCCTACTACTAACAATTATAATAGCTGAAAAGCAGAAACTTTATTTACTGCTTTTAGCGTCGATTTGTGTGTCGTGGCACGCCTCCCCATCCCCACCCACCCAAAACGAGAGTCCACTCCCCCAACGCAAGCCCCAGCACCTTGCCTCGTCTGACAACTGCCGACAACCGCACGTTGGGCGCCTCACAGCACCAGCACCTCCCAACCACCCGCTCCGCCCACTTTTTATGCGCTTGTTTGCAGTTTGCATTTGCCTCGCTCGGTATATGAAATAAGTAGTAGATGAAACAATTAATGTATGGTAAATAAAAAATTTAAATAAATGGTGAATGATAAAATAAATAAATGGTAAAAAAATATGAAATAAAGTGTAAATAAATAGTTAATAAAATAATAAATAAAATGCAAATAAAATTATACAATAAAGCAGTAATAGTATAAGAAGTAAACTAAAATAAAATTATGGAAAACAAAGTAATAGAAATAAATAATAATAAATTATAAGTAAATAGTAACAAAATAAGAATGAATAAATTGTAATTAACAAAAAAATACGACCAATAAAATTATATAATAAAGTTACACAATTAACTAATTAAATATAATAGGAATTTGAATTATTTATTGAATAGGAAATAAATTTTGGAAAAAATGTCATTAAAAGTTTAGAAATAAAGTTAAGTAAAACATTTCATTTTATTTTAATAAAAAGTAAAATAAATTAGAAATAAATATAAAAAAATATGAAATAATATACATATAATAAATATAAAATAAATATGAAACAAATATGAAATAAATATAAAATAAATATGAAATAAATGTATAATAAAAATGAAATAAATATAAAATAGTTATGAAAGAAATATGTAATTAAACATAAAATAAATACATCAAAAAGAAATGTAAAATATTATGAAGAAAAAATGAAATAATTATAAAAGATATATATAATTAAACATAATATAAATACATAAAAAAGAAGTATAAATTAATATAAAATAAATGTGATATAATTATAAAAGAAATATATATGTAATTGAACATATAATAAATACATAAAAATGAAATATAAAATACCTTAAATCCACTCCCTCAAGTTTTCGGATATATATACAAAATATATATGTTATTAAAATAATTATCAGAATTCACTGCAATTAATTTTATTGCTGCTCAACGTATAGTTAATTGCAGGGTATATCATAGTCACTCTAGCTGCACTATAGCCTTAGTTATTGTGGCCGTTGTTGTTGCTGTAATTGCTATTGTAGTTACTGCTGCTGCTGCTGCTGCTGCTACTGCAACTTCATATCTTTTAAGTGGCTAAATAAGCGCTAGCAGCCAATTTTGGCTAGTAGCCAAGCTGAATTTGCATACAAATATGGCCCACAAGTGTTTTTCGCGACTAATTTCGTATGAAAATTTGATTGCTCGCGATTAGAATCGTGTTCATTGTTTTTTTCATTTGTTATTTGTTTTTTGAGGTACACTCCCCCGCCCAGCCTACACGCCCTCCTCCTCCCCCCATTTTGACCAACGATTTTGGCTGTAAATTGTGTAAAGTGTATGTTTGTTTTCGGTTCTGTTGCGGAATTAAGTAATACTCGTGATTATTATACATTTTTTGCCGCTGCTTTTTCTTTGTTTATTTGGCTTTTCGTTTCACCTTTTATGCGTTCGTGCCGAGTCGAGTCGTTGGCCTTCCCCCCAGTAATTATGTAGTTGTCAGTTGAAGTTGGCTTTAATTGCTATTTACAGTTGGCTGTTACTGCACTTTTAACCATTGTTGTGGGTGTCTGTGATATAAGATACAAGATATAATGATATGCAGTCTGTATGATATACGATTGGAGTTGGCCTAAACAGCGCTTTAACTGCGCTCACTCGCAGACTATAAAAAGACCGCAGTAAAGTTCTGGTTTTTGGAGCTGATGTAAAGATATTATAGCTTTGGTAATACTCAGTAAGCGTGCAGTTGAAATTGACTGAATGGCGTAATAGTTGGCAACGGGACTAGCCAATTAGCAGTAGGTGTAAATTAGTTGGGAGTTCATAAAAATTTAAAATAATTGAATTGATAATTATGACGTGAAATTATAAATTATAAACGTGAGAGATGGAAAAGAGATGTGCTGAATCGAGATGAGAAGAGTTAAGTTCAGATTAGATGAAATAGAATGAGGAGAGGTGAAATTGAATTCCTATTCTACAAGTGACAGGAGATGAAATCTGATGGAAGAGTTGGCATGAGAAGAGTGAAGGAATGGGAACAGATCAAAGGAGAAGTGGTGAGATTAGATAAAAACAGATGAGAAGTGAAGAGTTGGGATTAAAAGAGAATAGTTAAGACTAAATAAGAAGAGTAGAGTTGAGATGAAATGAGAAGAAAAGAACTTGATGTAAAGAGCTGAGATGTCATAACAGATTAGAAGTGTTAAGATAAGATGAAGCATGGGATAAAAAACATAACATGAGATGGTTTCATTCAAATAGATCATTCAAATAGTCAATATAGATCACCTCACTTTTCTTAAATTTGTTTGATTTTATATCAATAATTTCTGCATAAGCTACATAAGATACAGAGTTAGAAAAGAGTATGCCAAAGTTCCCCCTGAAGCTGACTTAATGGAGAAGATAACATGATTCCTTTAGTTCTACTTCCTGATAGAATTGACTGAGAAATATAACTTAGAGAAGACCTCAGAATAATACAGTATTTCTCTTTCAAAAGAGTATCTAAGTTCCAGCTGGTAATGGCATAGATTCCTCTACTAATTAATAGTTGAGTAGAGTAACAATTGAAAAAAGTTAAGAGATTTCAGGTAACTAAACTCTTAATTGTAACCTAGCACAGAATTCTATTAAAAATCTAGAAAATTATTTAAACTGACAAGCATATCACATTAGACACATTCATTATAATAATAATCTAATTCATTAGCAATATTTAATGGTATTTAATTATACCTTAGCCGCCTCAATTAACTCTCAACGAATTCACAATAAACGATTTATTTGGATTTTTTAATTACAGTGAAATCAACAATCAAAGGTTTTTCATTTTATCAAATCAACAAATAGGATACTTTGCATAAAACCAAACGAACGGAAAACGAACAACGAAAATACCGAAAAAAAAACGGCTAAAAAACGAAGAAGGAGAAGCAGAAGAAATTGCAGCCAGGAACTAGAGACTGTGTTTGCCATTGGAGCCAGAGATTTACATAGCGGAACGATGGCAATGAAACGAACCACAATGGCAGACATGCAAATTTGTGCATATTAAACAACGAATAACGATACAAAGGAGAGGCGAAGAGAAGCGGATCGGAGAGATAAACGAAGATTTTTAAAGCAAATTAATTAAATTAACACACACATGGAAATCGGAACCAAAAACAATTAGCGTCACACTATGGAAGCTGCCACAACAAAGCGACACGAAAATGATAGACCAGAGGAAGATGAGGAAGGGGAAAGAGGAGCAGAGGAGTGTAAAACATTTGTAATGGAAACTAACACAGAGGCAGAAATAGCTAGAGCAAAATGCAACCAAGAGACTGATAAAGCGGCCATGATCAAGTGCTTGGATGGTGTTGGTGGCAGCAACAGCACCACCTCCACCACCACCAATAGCACCACCAACGATACAGCAACAACCATAACTAAAACAACAAATGATACTATACAGCAATTGGAGGATATGGTGGCGTTTCTTATGCCCACACCACCAGGCACCACCAACAACAAATCCGGCACCACCAAATCGGCCAGCAGCAGCCGCAGCAGTTCATTGCGTAAACAGCGTAAGCACCGCCTGCAGGTGGACATGATGGAGGGGGGCAGTGGCTCGTCACAATCCAAGGGCTGCAACGATATGAAGTCATCGCAATCGATGACCTCGTTGCCGCCTGATGAGCTGCAGCAGGAGCGTCGTGACGTCATACAGGCCAAACTGCATATGGACCGGCCCTACAACAGTCTCAAGGTGAGTGGTGCAGTGCAGTTGGTGGTGCAGGTTTCTTTCGCATAAATTTTGTGCCATTTATTCGAGTTGCCAGTGCCAGTTGGCAGTGGAGTGGGGAGGGGGGAATATTCTGCTGCTGCACTTGGAGCTAACCATGGTCATGTCTCTCTGACAAGCTGCCGTTAGAATATGTATCTTACTCGCTCGACTTGTGCTAGTCTCTGTCTCGCTTTGTGTCAGCGGATATTGCTTTAATAAATTGTTCATAAATTTAATTATTATGCCAATTAACGGTAACAAATTTGCAACATTTTGTACGGCTTGGTCAGAGCAAGTCAGAAGAAAGAACGTGAGCCGCTTGGTATTAATTTAAATGACAGTTACGTGCTTTAAATAAAACATCCATATAAAAGAAGAATATACAAATATTGAAATAATAATAAACATATAAGAAAGCAGCAGAACCATATAATAAAATAAAAGAAAATATTAAAGTACAAATAAGGAAATGAAATAAAGCACATATAATGAAATGAAATGAAATAAAATGAGATCAAATATTAAAATAAAATAAAATAATATCAAATATTAAAATAAAATAAAATTATATCAAATAAAAAATAATGATTTAATTAATTGATAAAAAAAAAAAATTAAATACAAATACAAATATAAGATACAGATAAAGAATTGAGATAATAAAATAGAATACCAATAATAATAAAATGAAATAAAATCAAAAATTTAAGTAAAAGAAAACATATAAAAATGAAATGAAATAAACAAAAGAAAATAATGAAAAAAAATGTTGCTATATTTTTTACCTATGTTAATTTGCTTTATACTAATTATGAGTAAATAATTTGCTCCAATTTCAGTAATATAAGGGACATTTAAAAAATCATTAGCTTGCTATTTTCCTAACAGTACCAGAACTCATAGAAACCATCTGGTTTTAGTAGTATCTCTTTGTAGCTAATCTAAGTAGACTAGAGTTAATATAAGTATGGGTATAGTACATCCATTGCAAATATTACAAAATATCCCTTCCGCCCACGCAAATTCTTTGATCATTATCGCAATGAGTACAAAAATAATAATCACACGTTCCATTTCGTAGCTTTTCGCATTTCGCAACACTTAACGGTTTGGGGTTTGATTTATGAATCGATTGAAATTCTTTATCGTGCCACAGCTGGTCTGGCTGGCCGTAGCGTAACGCTAATTGCAACTGAAATGCAAATTTGTGTACAGTTTTCGGATTTATTCATTCATTGATTCAAGTATTCAATGATTGAGTCAGTCGAGTCATTCGTTTGGGGCGGAACGCAGCTGCTGCTACTGCTGCTGCTACTACTGCTGCTTGTTTAATTCGGTTTTAATTAATTGATTGTGGCGCCAATTCATCGATGACTGCAGATTCCATTCACAGTTTTCGCTTCTCATTGTGAACTGTTGTTGTTGCGTTTTATTTTGAGCATTACGTTAACAATTTGTCGCGTTATTGTCATTGTTTGATTTTTGCCTGTCGCGGGGTAAATTCATTTAATTAATTGTGTGCGCTTTGCAATTTGGACCATTGCGAACCGGTTTCGCTTAGTGTGTAGTAGGGGCAGTCCATAGTTGGTTAAGCATATTACCGCCAAACCATATTTGGCAGCTCAAATTACTTATTTATTAAAACAACATTTAATGGTTTCCACACTCTCTCTCGTATCTCTCCATCTCCATCGCAGAAAAACTCTCAGAGCAGCAAGTGCTCTTCGGGCAGCGGCAGCAACAACAACAGCAGCAACAAGATGCATCGCTACTCTTGGGGCAGCGGCCACAGTCATAGCAGCTCCACCAGTCTGCACAGCAGCGCCACACTCGGCTTGGGCTCGTCGGGCAAAGACGACCTCTGGGCGGCCATACAAACGAACTATAACTATATCATGGACACAAACCTGCTGGACACATGCGAAAAGGCGCGGTTCGAGATTGAGGAGCCGCACCCAACTTCGCGCGAAGCTAAATTTATTAGCAGCCAACTTCATGTGAGTACAGTTTGTAGCGACATCTAGCGTTGTGTAGATAAAAGTAAACCAATTTAGAACTGTATGAGTTGAAAAGTATACTCTTAGTTGCTGTGGAGAAAGTGTGTCGTATTTTAATTTATGTTTGTCCAGACGCAATGACTCTTAAAATATATGCTAATCTTTTATTTTATTTTTTTTAAATTGTAGATATTGAAGTTGGGAGGACAATATAAAGTGAGTACAGTTTGTGGCGACATCTAGTGTAGGGTAGATAAAAGTAGACCAAAGTAGAAATGTATGAATTGCATAGCTAACGATTAGTTGCTGTAGAGAAAGTGTGTCGTATTTTAATTTATGTTTGTCGAGACGCAGTCATTCTTAAAATATATGCTAATATTTTATTTTATTTTATTATTTTTTTTTTCGGCTAAATTGTAGATATTGAAGTTGGGCAACCAATATAAAGTGAGTACAGTTTGCAGCGCCACCTAGCGTGCGCGAGAAGCTATTTCAACACATACAAGTTCAAATTGTATTGCATACTTTTAGTTGCAGTATAAAAATACAGCTACATTTAGCCAGTGCATACTTTCGTGCGTTCAGAATTGGAACTGAATTTAGTCGAGATGCAATTGAAATATTTGCGAATATATTTCCTATTTGTCAAATTGTAGATATTGGATATAACCCAACGTCAGGAGTTACTTTGCGAAGATCCCAAGGAATTGCGACGTTGGCTGCGCGACATGGAGAGCAAATTGGAACACGCGCCCACCATAACGGAACTGACGTTGTTCAGCAATGCAGATTTGCAGCACCATCTAGCGACACACTCGGTAAGTGTTGGAACCAAATAAACGTAGCATATGTTGAGGGGCACAAATGTTGCAGCAACATGCGTGAATACGGCTTTGGGCAACAAATTGGAGTTAAATGTAAAAAGAAATTATTATTATTTCCGTAAAAATATTTAAAATTGCATTTTAATAGAGTTCAAGGCTTGTCATTACAATTGATGTTGCTAAACATATGTGGCATGTTGCTGAAGTGGCAAGAGATTTATGACAGTAGCTATTTCCGTTATTAGTTCACATTTTTTGTGTGATTTCTTTCAAACTTTCAAAGTAATCAAAAAACAACGAAAACGAAAAACCTTTAGCGATACATAACGATGATAACAAGGGGCATAATGCAGCGACCAGTCTTGAGATACTAATCACACACCGACTCACCGACTGCAGTGGTAAAAGTGTAACGAAGTGAACAGTGAAAAATTACACGCATTTCATTTTGCTTTTCATTTGCAATGACTTTGACTTTATTTATACATTTTGTTGTTGTTGCCTCTGCGTCTTCCGTCAGTGCGTGCCACATGAGGTACCAAATAGACAAAAAGAAAACTGTAGCCACTTGCCGGAGTCGGAGTTGGAGTTGGAGTCGGAGTCGGTTGGGTTGCCGCCCATTGAAAAGCCTCCGACAACTAACTGAGAGATTGTGTAACAAATACAAAAACTAAAAAACTTAAACTATATTGGAGGGGAACAATGTTCCCATTTGAATTACGTACAAATTTATTGTGCTGAAAGTGAAAATTGCTTGTAAGAAAATCAAAAGCGTTGCTGCAACAATTGATAAAGCGACTGCGGTCTGTAGAAGTGGACGATACTATGGCTTAAGTGGCGCACAACAAGCGCCGTTACTTGCAACACCTTCGAGGAGTCTGCAAATGTTGCCCCAAGATTTGTTTAATGTGTCGAGGGGGGATTATTATCATCTACCTGAACAATATGTGTGTGTGCTTGTTGTGCTTGTTGTGCTTGTTGTTGCGTGGCTCTGGGCTTTGCCATTATGCAATGTGAAAAACTCTGTACAACTAACTGTACAATGTGTGTGAGTTATAGGGGTGGAGTAAGGAGGGGAGGGGGAAAATACTCAGTGAGAGTCAAATCTAAAACGGAAGAGCTGCTTGGCCTTTGGGCTTGTCTGGGGCTGCAGTCAGTTTTGGCATTTGCATTGCCTGATTGAACATGACCATGACAGCTTTAAGACTCTAAGACTGAGACTGCACTGCAGATGCCAATTATATAACTAGAGGAGTTTCCACTGCTGCAGCAAATAGATGAAGAAGACATTTCTTAAGCTGAAATTATGAAGTTTATTATTATATACCTGAGGAAGCCGTTTCTTAAACTGAAATTATGATGTTTATTATAGTATATCTAATTTATTATTATTATATTAGTATAGAATGAAGAAGACGTTTCTTAAACTGAAATTATGTTTATTAATAGTATATCTAATTTATTATTATTTTATTAGAATTGAATGTTATTAAAACCAAATGAATTGACTCTTAAGTAAGCTGAAAATAATATTCAAAATTTATATAAAAACTCGGAAGGATCGGGGGACCCTGTACTTTGCTTTGAGTCAGCTATCGGTAGCAGTAGCTAAGACCCAGTAGTTCAATAACTAGATCTTTCTTAACAAAAAACCTCATTTTCATATTAAAGTCTTTTGATAAAAGTCAGAAGATTATCTACAAGAGTAATGGGCAGCTACAGCTCTCACGAGTACTGCATCTCTTAGGCTGTTATAACATCTCAAGGTTGACAAATGTTTCAAAAATGTACAAAATTTCTATGCAACTTTTGTTTAAGATATCATTAACGTTTTAATTGAAATTTGTAGATACATTTATTTGTATTTAACTGTATTTTCTTCAGAGGGTAGACCCTTTCTTGAAGACCTGGACAGAGTAGACAGTCTAGCACTTGAGGATCTCTAACTCTTTTTATTGTGTCAATGGGCTGGTTTCAAAAACGCTTGATAAAAGTAGGAACTAGTAGCTAAACAAGCACTTCTAAAAAACCCTTTTTTCCTGCTCTCTACCCTGCCTTCTCTTCTACACCATACTAGGCATCATAATACACAGTCCATTAGGTCTCTGGGTGCTTTCGACTATATGGAGCGGCCTGACTAACCTAAGCTATGGCTCTATTTCAGGAGCATTTTTCAGCAAAAGTTTAATTGTTGCATTTCTTTAGGCCTCGAAATATAATACTTTGATATTCATTTCTATATTAAAATGATTGAATTCTTTTCCAAAAGTGAAATTTTTTTAGTAGTTGCAGCAATTGTCTAAGGTAGCCCCAAGTCCTTTAGCGAGTATATTAAATTACTTACAAAATATCCATATCAAGTCACATAAATAGCATAACTAACTAAATTATGAACCATGTTAATAAAATTTCTATTAATTACTACCAGTTCAAGCTAAACTGCAGCTGTGGGCTATTTGCCAATGCAATGGAAAGTAAATAGCAGACGAAGAGCTTAAGCCAAACAAACTAAACTAAACTAGCAGAAACAATAAACAGCAACAAAAACAATAAGAAAAACAAAAGCAAAGGAAGAAAAAAGTGCAATCACCTTCCTGTCTGGCGTTGTGCCTCCGTTTTGGCCCACTGATTTACGACAATTGTTTTGTCACGTAGAGTCGAACTGCAGTGGCTAAAGAGTGGGCGGTGGGTGGTGTAGGGGGAGGGTGGGAGAGTTGGACGGACTCACATAAACAGCAGTCGAAATGTCAATTGCCCAAAAATGGTTAAACATATTTTTCAATAAGTTTGTTAGGCGTTTGTTAGCTGTCGATTGTTGTTGTTGTTGTTGCTGTTGTTGCGGATGATGCCACGCCAGCAACAGTTGCTGCTGCAGCTGCAATAGCAACTCCCGCGGCAATGTGCGCAATGTAGGTTGTATACCATTATTATTTTGTGAAATTTGTCAGCTGCTGCCCCTCGGGCTGCCACACACACACTCTCCACACACACTCTCGACTCATCTCTCTGTGAGTGTGTGTCTAGTGTGATCCCCTTGAGTGTATGCTGCACAAACTTAGAGCTGGCCAAATAATAATTGAAATGGCTGTCAAAAGGAAGCAGAGAGGTTCTGGACAAAAGAAGAGAACGTCTCTATTGGAGAGAAGTGTAGACAGTGTAGAGTATAGCAGACTGCGGTATACTCTATGCAATGTTAATGTATAAAGAGTAAGCGTATCTGTTATTATTATTAATATTCTCTATTATGTAGAGTATTGGAGACTCCACTATACTCTAAGCAATGTTAACGTATATAGAGTACTCTTAGCTATTATTAGTATTAATATTTTCTATAATTTATTATCAGCTATTATGACCAAAAGAAGAGAACGTCTCTATTGTAGAGAGGTGTAAATATTAGAGTATAGCAGACTGACTGTATACTCTATGCTAAGCTAATGTATATAGAGTAATCGTATCTGCTATTATTATTAATATTTTCTATTATTTATTATCAGCGCCAACTGAAAAAAGTGAAGGTGCTGCGGGTGGACCGAGTTCGAGTTCGAGTCCGAGTCCAGACTCTCAATGACAATTGATTATGCTGGTGCCAGGAAGTGCTTTAGCTTTGGCTGTGGCTTTGGCTTTTTGTCGCTAGTTACATTATATCTTTTTGGCGGCCATAATTTAACGTTTGCCGACAATTCGATTCGGATCTGGTCACTTTACCCAGAGACAGTTAGCCAATTCTACCCACTAGCCATGGCCATTGTTGGCAATCTCTGCTCCGCATTTGCATAACAATTGCTTGAACCTTTCGCCCAATAAGTCACCAGCTCGATCAGAGTGGTTCAGTGGTTGCCCAGTGGTTTCTCGGCCTGCGGTTTGGGCCATATGGCCCACAGCTGACCAATAAAACATTACTGAATTAGCCATAAAAATCGTTTTCGAGCCAGATTTGTTGCACTTTCGTCGCAGTCAAATGAGGCTGAAAATATACTTTCCACTTGAAATGCGCATATTATTTAAGGGCATTTAATGTGGAATATTTTTAACAGTATTTCTTCTTCTTCTCCAAACTCTTTTATCCCACAAATCGATCGTAATTGCTCTGTTGAGAGAAAACAATTAAAACAAATCTCTTGGCAATCAAAAGCAAAACTAACAACAAAACCTTTCTCTTGACATTGTTTCGGCGGCAACACGCCCAAAACACATAGGAGGAGAGAGAATCTCTCAACAGGAGAAATGCTAGAGAGAAGGAGGAGGAGGAGGCAACTTGTTGATATCCAATTTCAAGCAGAGTTTCACTTTTCGGCATTGTTAATCATCTTTGTTGTTGCTATTATTATTGCTATTATAAATTAACAATTAAAGTTGTTAATTAACAAAATGATGAGAGTGGAATGAGGGGGGAAAACGTACATAGCCAACACTCCCCCTAATATATTGTAATAATAACAATTTATCAAAGTTACCGTCCATTTCCATGAGCCATTTTTCATCACACACCAAGAGATAAACTTGAGCGTTTCAAACAACAACAACAACTGCCATGGATGACGACAACATGAGCCTCAAAATGAAGTCATTACCACAGACAACAAAAGAAACAGAAACCCGACCAAACCCCAAAAATAACAACTGAAAACTCAGCTCAAGCTCGAAACTCCAAACTGTTTGAGGTTTGTCTGTCTGTCTGTGTCTCGGAGCACACACATCATACCCTGTGCAGAGCTGATCACATGATTTCGTCAGCAGCCGAATAAAATTTACAATTTGAGCTAGAGAAAAGCAAAGAGTTATCGCGAAGATTGCAGTCGAGTGCGCGCGACAGTAGCATAAAGAAAAACGATCATTTGGAATTGAGCATAAGCTACTTGCACTAGAAATTAATTACATTACTAATACCATATCCATCATTAGTCTTTATCCAATATTCCATGTATATATTGACTGATCGTAATGAAATTTTCCGCATATATTAACAAAGTACTAATGAGTTTTTATGCCAAATATGTTAGTTGCTTCTTTAGTTTTACACCTGTTATACGGTTTTTAGCGTTTTACGGAAGTGGTTAGAACAAAGCTTCAATGCTTAAGTTGAAGTAAACCTTATATGCGTTAGGTATACGCCTGACTACTTAACAAATTTAGTAGCTTTAGTGCTTATAGTTGCAGAGATTAATGATATTCATAAAGCGAACTGATTGACCGATAGACAGACGGACAGACAGGGGGAGGGGGTAAAATGAAGTCAGTTTATCTTTCCACTGTATCATAGTATTTATTATTATTGTACATAGTTAGAGTCTACCCACTTCAATTCTGCCTGTCAAATGCATAAACCTATCATACCCCTTTTCTACTAACTTAGTACAGGCTCTAAAACAAAACTGATCAATGCGAAAAAGGAAGTCATAAGCCGCAAAAACTTTAGCTAAATTGTAGTCAATATAAAATGTGAGAAAATTAAAGAAAAAGTATGCAATAAATAACGGTCTATAAAGCTTAATGCTTGCCTACTTTAGCAGCTACACTGCAAACAATTGTTGCTACAGTCCTTTCACTTTTTAACTGCATTAAATATATTTCGTATATATTAGCTAAATGATACAGTATTTCTTTTATATAGGGTATTAATAGTGGTTGATTTTCGAGCACAATTTATTTTGATATCCCCCCCACTTCCCCCCTCAGCTGTCCCGCATGGCATGTACCTGTGATTCGACTGGGATTCATTGCAACTGCCATCATTAGCACCTCTGTTGCAATGAGGAAAAAGGGAAAGGCAACTGCGGCGAGTTGTCGCCATTTAATTGGACGAGGATGAGTGCCAATTGGAGGGGGTGGGAGGGAGTTTCATTTCATTAGCTGATTAATGAACACAATATACTATATACCTGTGTATACCTGCATATATTTTCATTTTCGCCACCTTGTTAACCACTTTATGTGCACAATTATGCGCTGCTTTGTTGCCAAGTGACTATGTGACTATGTAGAAAATTAAATTTATGAAATGGCCCATAAAATGATAAACACTCGAGGAACGATGACTGCAAATTGCAGTTGGTGGGAGCTAATGTTGCAGCAACTGTTGCTGCTGCTGATGAGTCTGTGCTGCGGTAGGGTTATAAATGTGGATAAACTTGATAAATGCCACAGCACTTTAAAGCCAGACACACAGACTCCCAGACAGACATAGAAAGTGTCTGACCCACTAAGATGTATACGTATTTTACAGAGAGAACAACAACAACAGCTTGTGGCATATATCAAATACAATTTACGATTTTTCAACTAGTAAAATTGTGTATTAAGGACGGCAGTTAAATTAATTACTTATGCACTTTCCATGAGGTGCATCTTTGACTTCAGTTGATATAAAGCAATTGCTACATGCAAGTGTAATAGAAGGAAAATATTGGAAATGAAATTTCTTGCCGGTTGTCAGTAGTGTCTCTCTACTCTATAAGTATAAAACATTTCTGCATCATTTCCTATTATTAAATTACGGATTTAAATATCACGAACTAGAGATATCTATTGTAACCTCTATTACACCTTGAGTTACTCCTTTAGTCCGTTGTCTGCATTTGCATTTCTGCATCGTTTCTATGCCTTATTCTTATTATCATTTTGAGTATTTATGTATTGCAACATAAAGATATCTATGCCAGGACATACTAAACCTAAACTTCCTTCATCAGGCTGACCTTGAGTACCAAACGAACTAGAGTTACCCACCCAAAGCAGACTTCTAATATAGTATCTTTTACCTCGAGATCTTCCCTAGTCCTTGTTATCTTCATGATGTTAGAATATACATATGTAGATATCTTGACCTTCTTAATACAGAACCTGCAATACCTAACTTCTTCTCTTCTTTAGGCCTTTATCTTAGGTCTTGTCTTACTAGTTCAACTCATTCATTTAGTTATCTATTTTATTTCAAACTTTAATTAATCTATCCCTTAAAGTATGTCGCCTTTAATGCTTTATCTCTAACCATTTCTGCAGTTTATTTATATATCATCAAATATCTGCTCTAAGCTGGCTTTATGCCATTTGCTCTGTCATTATTCCACGCTTTTTTTTGCCTACTTCTATTGCGTTTTATGGCGACACACGCTCAGCACGCGCCTGCCATCATTTGTCAATTTAATAACTAAATATCTATAAATATACCAAGAATATAGTATGCTGCTATAATTATCGACTAAACCATTACATTCTAATGGCCAAAACTTTGCCATTTACCCCTGCGGCCTAATTCCAGTAGCTTAGCTTGTTTTCCGTTTCGATTTGACAGTATTTTTGCTATATAACAAGGCTTAACTGCTGCTATAGCAACAACAGTCACTTCAAGCCGTTAGAAGCAGCAGCGAATCTGCAAGAAAAGTCACTTATAATGCCTAACAATATGTATCGTTTCGTAAGTAACTTAGCGGGACAATTGTAGGGTAACTAACTAACTAAAACTCCCTCTATAATTGATGCCATTCTTCGCTCTGTTTGCTGTGGTTGCAACAGCTCCTGGTTATTTGGAACCTCGTCATGTGCTGGTCTCTACACCTGTGGTGGCCGTGAGGCATGTGCCAGTCGTGAAGACTGTCCACGTGCCAGTCGTGAAGACTGTCCACGTGCCAGTCGTGAAGACTGTCCACGTGCCAGTGGCTCCAGTTTATCATAGCGCCTATGTGCCCTATGCCGTTGCTGCCTATCCTCATGCCTATACCCATGCCCACTACTATGGTTAGACTTCGATTGAAACTGCAATAAAAACGTCAATTGATTGAGTGAATAAAATGAAAATATAAAAATATATTGTATATTTATTAGCCTTGAATTACTAAAAACAAATGCGGGATATTTGCATAACCGAAACGTATCAATAATTTATTGCCATCAATCAGTATTTATTGACACCAATGCTGCAGAGTTGGACAGAGTTACGAGCCACAATAAACAAACATAAGGAAATTCAGGAATTTTCTCAGCACTTATGTTTCTAATTAAAAGTGCAAGAGTTCAGGAAAATTTCCCCTTTCTATTATACAATCTATGCTAAATTTATATTAGCCTTGTAATATTGTAATGGAAATCAATTCATTAATGCCAAATTTATACAAGAAGTAAAGAGTCAAGTCGAAGGCAGGAAGTAAATATATTTATAGTTATTGGCTTTTATTAAGTCTGATAAAATGGCTAATAAACAGGCGTATTTAGTTAGTTTAAGGAATATAAAAAGTATTATATAATATAAATATAAATATGCAAAAATATTTTATTTGAGGATTGATTTGATATGCTTCCAACTACTATAAAAGAAATATTATTTAAAAAATACTCTATGATGAGGCCTAGCATCGTTTATACTTTGGTTAAGTTAAAGCTTATATTATGTCAATATTAATTTTTTATTTGATTTATTTTTGTAGTATTTTATGCATATTTAAGCTATTTCAATTTTATTGCTTTACATTTATTTACTTCATATTTCTTAGAATATGTAGCATATTTTTTATAGAATATGTACTTTATTTATTTTACTTATTTTTATTTCCTAGAACTTTCTAGCCCTTTCTGAGTATTTATTTTCTTTATTTCTGTTTTATTTATATTTATTTTCTTTATATTTTATTTTATTTTCTTCATATTTGTTTTAGTTAAAATTTCTTCTTTTTATTTATTTTCTTTGGATTGATTTATTTTTATATGGACTTTCTAAGTATTTATTTCCTTTATATTTATATACTTTATATTTATTTTCTTTATATATATTTTCTTTATATATATTTTCTTTATTGTATGTAATTTATTATATTATAATAATTTTTTTAATTGATATAGCGTATTTATTAGTCAGCTTGCCCTCAAAATCACTCACTCTTTGTTGCCTTTTACCATTTTTTAGTGGGTCTTTCGTCATTCTGCCATATTTGTCATTAAATGCCATAACTGCTGCCATTGGCCTTCGTGCAGGCATAAATCATAATTGTGCTCAGCTCTAACTGCCTGTCATCTATCTTGTATTATTATGCTATGCTAAACAGTAGTTCTCATAACTATTTATGTAGATTTTTGGCACGTTTCGGTGTTTAAAGTATATTTGTGAGCATTTATCAACCTAACACCTATTCATCTATCTGCAGCTATTTATAACTGATATCTGTGGCCACATTATCATTCGAGTTGATGAAGCAATCACACTTTTTGCACCTAATTGTCCAACATCCAACATTGGCCTTAGGGCCTAAAAAGAGATCGGCTCAAGTTCAGCAGTAATATGGTTCGATTTCCGTTATTTTGCTATATAATAGAACTAGACCTGTGCTAGAGCATCAACAGTTACTCGCTGACTTTAGCACAAGTAGCAAAGACTCCAAAGAAACAAATTCCAAATCAAATATGTCTCGCATTGTAAGTAGCTCAGTTGAGTTGTCAAATTGTAGGGTAACTAACGAACTAAAACTTCCTCTTCAGCTGATTGCATTCCTCGCTCTGTTTGCCGTTGCTGCAGCTGCTCCTGGTTACTTGGAACCCCACCATGTCCTGGTCTCTGCACCTGTGGTGGCTGTCAAGCATGTGCCAGTCGTGAAGACTGTGCATGTGCCAGTCGTGAAGACCGTGCATGTGCCAGTAGTGAAGACTGTACATGTCCCAGTAGCAGTGCCCGTAGCAGTCCCAGTGGTCAAGTCCTATGAGCCAGTTCATCATGTGCCCGTGCTTAAGTCTTACGCTTCTCCCTATGCGCATTACTATCACGGTTAAAGATACTTGCAACTGGGGAATGTGGATTATGTGATTGAACTAAATAAAGCGACAATTTAAAACTGAAGAGTCTTTGAGAGATCTCCAAGTGAGCTTTGGAGTAGTGGAAGACAGCAATGTCTCTCAGCTCGAGTTGAGCTGATTGAGTGCTAAACTGAGATTAAGACTTCAAATGTTGCTCTGACAACTACTATGTTGCAACAGTGCTGCACTTGTTGCAATGAAATCATCTGCTACAACTGCACACTGCACAAAAAGCTGAGCAAATACCGACTCTTATAGTTGCAAATGCATTTAGTACGCCATAAAATTCTTCACACAGTCGAAAATAACACGCAATGCAAATAAAATGAGTGTGTGTATAGTGGATAGACTAGCGAATATCCTGTAGAAGATAGTTTGGTGAGATGATATGAAAGCTACTAGATTGTTCAGACTAGAAGACTTATTGGTAGATTCATATGTAGACAGATAGATGGGTAATAGATAGGCAACTAGATAGATAAATTGATAAATAAATTTATAGATTTACAGATGAATATATTAATAAATATATAGACAGACTTTAAAGTTTGCATAATATTTTTATAGATATACATATAGATATATAGGCAAGTACTTTCATAATAGGTATCCAAATGGTATTCAGCTTGAAGTATAGATTAATATATGTATGGAAATATAGTTAAATAGTTAGTTATATACAAAGTTAGCTGTTTAGACACCTATAGTATACTGTTATTAAGAGATATATATATATAGACATTTCTTTAGTTAGATAGAGATACCCTTTTCTAGATATATAAGATTGTAACTAAAGGTAAAACTGTACTGTGATCTGGAAGATCTATCGCACGATCTCCCTAAGTTGTTATAGCATCTCAATCTAGATAATTCTAGATACATATAGATACATCTTCCTATACATTTCCACCGTTCATCATACCCTGCCTATGCCCCAACTGCTCCACTTTTATGACTGCTGCTACTGCATACTAAAGGTAACAAAAACAACAAAAAATCTGACACACATTTTTTTGTGTTAGTTTGATTTTTGTACAGCAAATGTTTTGTTTGTGCGGTTGGCTTTTTGTGTTTATCTGCGTTTTTGTTGCTTCTGCTGCTTCTCATTGCATTCGAGCGTAAAATGATAAAAACCAAATGCAATTGCGTTCCAGGCACAACAACAACAGCAACAACAACAACGCTGACTGCCAATAGTCTATAGATGAATGCAGTTTGCACATGCATGAGATAGATTAACCAAAAAGATGCCACAGTTTCGCGTTAGTCCATAAAACTTGTGGCAGCAGGCAAGAGGCAAGAGGCAGGCAGCAAGTGGCAGGTGGCAAGTGGCAGTGGCAGGTATAGAAAGAAAAAAAGCATTTGGCAAGCTGTTAAGAATTGCACGCGCAGTGCACAGAACCGAAGACAACTTTGATTGAAATTGATTAATGCAACACTTCAAAGCGTTGAGTGCACTGAGAGAAAAGGCTGCAGCAAAAGGGAGCTAGAGAAGAGATGGGAATTTTTGATTAAAATATGTAAATAAGGCAAAAAAACTAGAGGGGAAGTTAAAGTGGGAAATAGTGAAGAGATGTGGCTGGGTATGGTAAGAACAAGAGATGCATAAAGATAAAGAAAGAAGAGGAAAAGTTAAGAGGCAAAGAATAAGAGGAGAAAGCGAAATGTGTACTTTATATTTGAATATGAAGTTTAATTTATTGTAATAGAAGTTTAAAACAATTTTTATAATATTTTATAGATGATAATAATTCACTTTAATTTTAATAAGCATTTAATATAATTATATGTATTTTTAAAATACTGTTTAAATATATGTATACATTTTTCAAATATTTGTATACATTTTCTTGTATTTGTATATTTTTTTCAGTTTTTATTTTTTCAATATGTATTGAAATTTTTTTAATATTTATTTTTTTAATTTTTATATATATATTTCTTTAGTTTTTATATAAAAATTTTTTTTTTATATCTACATATTTTTAAATTTTATTATACATAATATCACTTAATTTAAAAATATTTAATGTTGCTTATAGAATACTATTACTAACTACTGTCAGCATTTGCTCAGTGCATTTAATGCGAAACCAATGTAAATTGGCATTAGATGAGTCAAAAGCTTGACCCAAATTAGCCGACTTCTCTGCACCTGAATTGCATCTCTCTACCATCTCTTGTATCTCCTTCTCTGTATCTAGTTGCTATTGCCATCGCTCTCATCTCGTGTTGTATCTTGCTAACGTTATCTGCAAAATGTTGGCACAAAAGAAATTTATGTGCTTTGTCGGATCCCAGAATTGTTAACAACAATTTAAGCGCTCTGCCTAAATAGCAGTCTCTCTCTCAGTTCCCTCTCCCCCTCCACCACTCCACAACACAGAGTGCAGTTGTATCTGTATCTTTTTTGCTATGCTAAGTGTATTTTATTGTCTGACGTTGCCAATTGTTGTGGTTGTGTTAGTTGGCTTGCTAGTTGCTTGTTAACGCTTTTTATTGCCTCTGCGCCTTTTTGGCTAGCTGCTTTATAAGTCTATTTGTCGTCGGTCCGTGCTTCATGCAGATGTATCTATCAGATACATTCATTAGCCCGCTTTGCAGTTACACTGTTGCCCACTGATTTATGCTCAGACGTTGTCCCCCCCTCCCTACTTTTGTTTTATGTTTTGGGTTAATTAAAATAATCAGGCAAATAAGCAGTTAGTTAGTTGGAATACGAGTAGTATGAATGTATCTATAGTCTAGTGGGTCAGCTGCTGCAGCATGACGTGTGAACATGGCATAGCAAATTAAATGTACAAGTAATAGCAGCCACAGCCTCGTTATGACTATGAATATGCAATGTGTCCATGATGAGATACACTTCCCCCTCTCCACTCCCACCTCTTACAGATTGAGTTGAGTTCAATTCTCATTGACTTGTTGAAGGCGCGGCTCTGCAATTAGTTAGCCCTGCAGCTGGCGTTTGGCAATTTTGGCACGTTATCAAAGCCAAGAGAGGGTAGAAACTAGTTTTCCACACACACCCAATGATGATGATGATGATGATGCTTCTAACTATAGCCCAGGCAGAACACTTTAAAGTCATCATCTCTCTAGCTATGTCTTCTCTATTAAAGTTTAGTCGCTTTGTCTTGTTTCGTGATTGTTTTAACAAAACGCTTGCAGAGATGTTCTAAGCTCGTTGCTCTTGGCCTGGCCTGAACTGAGCTGAACTGGTTGTCAACCAACCGACATCAACTGGCCACATCAAATAAGGGAAAACTTGTCTACGCGTTTCCTTGGCAACATTTTTGCTTCTTGGAAAAACAGCGGCAAAAAGAATCTCTTGCATTTCCTTGGGAAATATTTGTGGTATTTGTCTCTCGATTTGATTTCAATTTGATTTGTAACTCGCTTGCAATGATTCTTCCTGCTCCCCATTAAGTCCAAGTGCTACTTTTACCCATTGTGATCTACTTTACTCTCTGTGCTCCCAGTTTGGTCAAAGCAGGAGCCAGCTGTAGCCGAGACCACAAATCGTTGCAGGAAATCCGATTTGTGGTAAAAGTTGTTGCACTAAGCAAACATGACAGTAAAACAAAAGCAATACCATAATTTTTTCTTTCTATCTTCATATCTTGTGCGGCTTCTTGGTGTGAAATCTAAGCAACAGCAACAGTAACAGCGGGAGCGTATGTTGGGCACGTGTTAGGTGAGTGGGTGGGTGGTGCAGTGGTGCCAAGTTGCAGCTAATGGTAATCGACAGCTTACATAACTGGGGTCAGTGGCTGGGACTAGGAGAAGGTAGCTGAAGGGGAAGTGGGAGAGAGATTTGCTGTAAGAGAGTAGATGAGTTAGAGTAGAGTATGAGTGGGAGTATTGAAAATGGAAAAAAGAAGATGTAGGAAAACGAGGCAGACAGGGGGAAATATTAAAGGATAAGCAATAAGATAAATAATTGAAATTGAAAAATACTCTAAGCCCCTTCGAGTTAAAAAAATAAATAAACTAACAATAATAGTAATATTATTCATTTAGATTGAGTTCAGAATCTATTGATAAGTTATAAATATATTAATTATTTTTTAGTCATAAAAGAAAGTTAATATTTTAATGCAAGTTACATACCCGTAAAATTACAGTTAAAATATTTCATGAATGGTCTTGAATCAGAATATATGAATGTAGGAATCATGTATTAACTATTATATAAAAAAATCCCAATAAAATAACTAATACTACGACTACTCGAACTAGCTACTGCGCCACTCCACTTTTATCACTATTGATACATTAATATTCCTTTATCTCAACTTACTAACTTACTTCCATTAGATCCCACGCCAGCAGCTATAAATAGAACTGTGAACTGTACACTATTATCTGTTATCTGCAGTTTAATTTACTTGCTTATCAATAGCATTTTGTAGCACAAAACGTAAAGCCTTTAGCATCTTGGGCTTATAGCGGGAATATGTGTCTTAACAGAGATTATGACACTGGCCAAAGTAAAGGGAAAAACTGTTTCAAGTTTAGTCAACAGAAATAGTGAGAAATTATTCTACAAAAAGATTAAGATAGTGGCCAAAGTAAAGGGGAAAACTGTTTCAAGTGCAGTCAACAGAAATAGTGAGAAATTATCTATTAAAGACCTCGATCTAATTTACTGTAAGACTTACAATTTAAACGGAGAACATTTTTTAGAGTTTTTATATTAGAATTATTGAATTTGTAATTGTCAGTAATTCAGCTGGTTTCTATGTATATAACTCTTTATTATTATGTATTGATTGTAGTTTGGAATTAAATGCTATTGCCAGAGTAATAAGGGAGCTTCAGATTGTATTTACATAACTTTTACTATTTGATTCACATAATTGATACTTTTTAATTTACTTAATTTATAGTATTTAATTTACATAATTTATACTATTTAGTTTACATAATTTATATTATTTTATTTATACTATTTAATTTACATAATTTATATTATTTAATTTATATTTATTTTATTATAAAGCAAACTTCTCAATTTGCCACTAATTCTTTTTAATTCATATAATTAACCGCACAATACTCTAACGTTCCTCTACCTGTACCCTAACTGTAGTTTTCGCTGCACTCGGCTGATCATGACATTTGGCTTTTGTAATAATGGCATCATGATATGCCCATTGAAGTCAGCCGTTTGTTATCTGAGCACTCGAATCGAGTTGGGATTCATTAATCATGCACTTGTCTCTGAGCCAAATGCAATCGATAGAGGCAACACTCTGCACTCTGCTAACCTCCCAACAGGCGCAAGTTCAAGTTGCGCAGATACCCTGTACCCTGTTGCATTGTGTGGTGTCTGTCTGTCTGAGTGTCTGTGTCTTCTTGGCATTGCCGAGTGGGTGGCAGCAGCAGCAGCATAAACTGCCGTTACACAAAAGAGTTGCAACAGCTGCATAAAGTTGGAGTTGAGTCAAGCGTGGGTGGCCACAGCAGAGAGGAGTGGAGTGGAGTCTAAGAGTAAGCGTTGGTCTCATCATTGTCAGAGCTTTGCTTCATTAACACTCGACAACAAAAGTCGGCGCTTTGTTCGTCGCTTTGCCATTTTACCATTTTGACACTCTCAACACGCTGAACTTCAAAAGCGCAGCGATTAATCTTTGCCGAGAGATACGATTTGCCTGTTGCCCGGATACGCTGTTTCCTCGCAATTTGCAGCTCCATTTTGGCTCGGGTTCTGGGCACAATTCACACCTTGGCTTGACACCAGAGAGTTACTAAAGTACAGTGGAGGAAACTCTTGTCATATGAGATAAATTTAAATAAATATAGTAAATATATAAAAATAAAATCGTTCTACTATAGTAGTTAATTTTTATAATAAATAAATATTTACATAAAATTTATTTAATATAAAATTTATTTAAATAATTAAAAAAAAACCTCGGAAAGCTACAGTCGGATTCAACCGACAGTAGGAGACCCTGTACTTTCCACACACACACACGCTAACAGACACTCACACATGCACACATAGCGCATAGTCACACGCAACTACACATACGCTCGCGCTGCTCCCCCCTTATCTAATACAGGGAATTGAATCTTGAATATCTCCGGTGTTTATTATCCGATTGAGCCACAATTCACAGCACAGATAAAGATTATCATAAGATTATCGTATGCCAAAACACAAGTTTGTATCTTTAAAATTGTGGGTGTGGCAGTTTTTGGGGGAGGGGGGGCAGGTATCAAAAATCTAAAACAAACTTGATCTGCTTGCACTATAGGGGCATCTAACTGCCAAATATGATGTCCTTAGCTCTTACAGTTTCCGAGATCTAGGTGTTCATACAGACGGACAGACGGACAGACAGACGGACAGACGGACATGTCTAGATCGACTCAGCTCGTCGTCCTGATCAAGAATATATATACTTTATGGGGTCTGCCACGCCTCCTTCTGCCTGTTACATACATTTCGGGCTTGCACAATCTTAATAGACCCTTTTGTACTTTTTTAAAGTACAGGGTCTAAAAAATATTATTATATAAAATGCAGTAAAATTAAGCAAAATATCCATTAATTAAATGTCTCCTTTTTTTTTGCAATTTTAAAAATTTAGTTAAAAAGAAAATATGCCCTAAAAAATGTTAGCATAAATTGCACACTTTTCCCCACTGTGCCTTGTCTGTTGCAATTGCTGAGGAGCTGCTCATAAATCATCGCCCAGGTGACTGTGGGCGTTGCCAGAGTCCATTAGAAGCTTACGCAGGCGCAGCTGTCGCGCAGCCTCAGCAACCTCAGCGACTCCCCCTCTCTCTACTCCACACTCCACTCCACTCTCTCTCGTTGCCGCTCTCTCGTCTGTCTGAGTTTCTCTCCACTCATTGTCAGCTGCACAGTCAGCCAGCCAGCCATTCGCCAGGCGTCGAGTGATTTGCTATTTTCATATTGTTCCAGATTGGCGTTTTGTTTGCCACTTTAATGTTGTTATTGTTGTTGCTGTTGTCTGTCTGGAGATTGGCCAGTCCCATGGATTAACTGCTTTATGGAGCACTGGGTCAGTTGCGAGGCAATTGAAAAGGCATTGAAGTGCGGAAAATTCTATGAAAATTGTTTATTATGCCATGATTGAAATCAATGTTGGCGTGCGAAATGCTCATGATCAAACATTAACGCCAATCTCTAGAGTCTAGATCTCAGATCTTGAGATCATTTCAAGAGTTCAAGAGTTCACGGAGCATGTGCAGACTTAGGAGAGTGAGACTTACGGGAATGTGAATTACGGGTGTGGTTAGCTAAAAGGTGTGAAGTGATTGATAAAGTAGAGGCAATAGAAATGAGTCGAACGGAGTTGAAGTGAGTGATAAGTTTGTCATATGTTATGATTAGTGGAGTTAGAGTTTTTATACTATAAGAATTGAGTAGGAGTTTAAGTAAATGATAAGTAGGTGTGCAAAAAGATATTATTAGCTATTATCTTATGCTATACGATTGGAATAGGAACTAAAAAGAATGACAATTAATATTATTAGCTTAGTTTTAACCGAGGAACACAGGGGTACCCTCAGAAGTCTTCTATCCGCTTTGTGCTGAGTGTCTAGCTTATGGTTTTCTAGAGAGTTTTCTCTCGAGAGTCTTAGCGATTGAATATTAATGCTGGAGTTCAGGAGTTGTCGTAACACACTAGGATGAAGAGACTCTGGAGCACATCCAGTGCGCTTCTCCAGCACTGATAAGATTCCGCTTGACGGACTTAGGGAATCAATTGTTTACCAGACTCAAGCGCCTTAATAATCTTTTTCAATTCGGTTACTCTTCCGAAATAGACCAAACGATAGGGTTATATAACTCCGGTGTCAATAGGAACTAAAAGGACTGTATGTGAGATTACCTGATCTATTGATGGCATTTTTTGGGATAATAACACTTTAGGTAGCTTTTCATTTTAATAAATTTATTTTAGTGCACTCAAGGAGGTGCATTTATTATTATCAGTACTTAAAACTTACTCAAAAAACAAATAAAAATTTAAATGAATTAATTCAAGTAAATCAAATTAAACTTTCTCACTGTCTAACTCACAGTTCAACTTTATCCATTCTACAGTTCAATCTTTAGAAATAATTTCCAATTACTACCAATTCCAATCTTACAAATTACCCAGTTAGCATTAAGCCTGTCTCTAATCAAAATCTTATAAGAACCTTACTGGAAATGAAATGCTTTTACTGCTACTCCATAACTTTGCAATTGATCTTTGCTCAAATTGAGAATCAAACTGAGAGTTTTCGTGAATGTTGTTAAACGTTTAAAACTAATGGCATGCACTCTTGAACTGCAATTGATTAAAGCAATTATGTGTAACGGTACTACTATTAAAATGGTAAGAGAGCCATTGCTACTGTCTGTCTGTCTGTCTGTCTGTGTGTATGGAATGCTTGCTCTAGATTATATTATGCAATAGAGAGTTTTGCCCCGTTGCGTTTGCTCAGTCTCATTATCAAATTACAATCGAGTTGGTTAGAGTAGACTGCGTGTTTCGTTCTTGGCCAGAAGACCACGAGTTGCCTTTCATCTATTGGCAGTGGCCATAACTTTCCAGCCACGCAATAATGCTGCGGTTTTGATTATTATTTTTATTGCCAGAGCCAAAGCGACAGCAATTGCCAGTTACTCCTGCTGCTGTTCCCACCTCCTACTGTTCCCACTCTTGCTCCATCCGCTGCTTCTTCTGCTTTGCTGCTGGCATTTTGTGTTCATGTTTTATCGCTGTTGACTGTTCTGCTCCTGTGGCTGTGGCAGCAGCATAGATGTTGGCCAAGTTTGCCGGAAAATGCGGAAAATTGTTGCACATACTACTACTAGCTGCTGCTGGCTTGAAATGGAAAACTTTACGACGCATTTCGCATTCGCTCTTATCATCTTTGTCGCATCTGCCGTGCGAGAGAAAATGCCAGAGAATGAGCAAAACTTGCAGAGATCTATTTATTTATTTATTTTTCTAGTTTTTCCTACTGCTATTATAGCTGTTGGCAATTCACTTTTCTGCCTATTTCTCATGCGAGCGTGGGGGGGAAAATTAAACTTATATATTGTCAGCAAATAGAAAGCCACAAAGAGGGTACAGAATCGAAACAAACTTGAGAAAGTGAAGCAGAAAGAAGAAGAAGTCTCCTCCTCTGGCATAGCTCATAAAAATTGGCAACAGATTAGGCAGGAAATCAACTACTACTGATGGCCAAAACGTTTCGTTTATTACGGGCTGTGTGGGCAGAGAAAGCAACAACAACAACAACAATTGTTAAACTTACTGCCATCAATTAGAGCAGACAGCAGCACAGCACAGCGGGAGCTGGGATTGAATACTCTCTGCTGGGCAACTTCAATTAAAAGAGAACTCTTTGGCTGAGAGTCGTGCATAGACAATATTTATCAATCACCATTATGCTAACTGTATTTTGCTTGACTTTTCGTATAAAACTCGCTAACTAAACTCAACCGAACTCGAGTTGAACTGGAACTGTGGAACCTCATAACCGAAACGCAGAGTTCATGTGGCAGTTCAGTAGAACAGTTGCTGCTGCCTCCTCTTTTTAGACCCTGTACTTTAAAAAAGTACAAAGGGTCTATTAGGTTTGTGCAAATGACATTTGTGTGTAACAGGCAGAAGGAGGCGTGGCAGACCCCATAAAGTATATATATTCTTGATCAGGACGACGAGCTGAGTCGATATAGCCCTGTCTGTCTGTCCGTCTGTCCGTCTGTCCGTCTGTCCGTCTGTCCGTCTGTCCGTCTGTCCGTCTGTCCGTCTGTCTGTCTGTCTGTATGAACACCTAGATCTCGCAAACTATAAGAGCTAGAGACTTAATTCTTTTTTTGTTAGGTTCGTGTATTACATAGGCAGGTCAAGTTTATTTCAAATGTTTGAAAAGTCATCCCCCTCCCCCTCAAATTCGCAAAAATATTCCCAGCATGTACAGTTTTAGAGTCACTGTTTTCCATTTTTGCATGAATAAAGCTTTAGGTGCTTTGCATGTTTGGTGCGAGTTGCAGCCCAATCGGATAATAAACACCAGAGATATTTGACAAACAATTTTCTGTACTGAGCATTTGGGTGGGGAAGGGGGAAGCCACAGTGTACGCGGCCACTAGGGCGTATGCGTGATTTTGGATTGTGAGTATGAATGTATGTATGAGTATTGGTTATTGTTTGTATTTAAGCGAATAATTGTATGTATATGTGTTTGTGTGTATGTATAAGTCCATGTATATGTGTATGTGAGTATGTTCATATATGCTGCTGCTGTTACCGATGCCCAGGGCAAACCAAAGTACAGGGTCTCCTACTGTCGGTTGCGTCCGACTGTAGCTTTGCGTCCGACTGTAGCTTTCCCTACTTTTTTTTTTATTTTGGTCGGTGCATGCCACAATGAACTCGTTGCTGTTCGCTTTTTTTCTTTTAACTGTTTTTCCACATGGCAACCGTCGCGTCGTCTGTTTGCGATTTGTGAAAGCTTCTTGGCTTGGCCGAGGAAAATGAGTTTGCGCTTCGGCTTCTAGAGTTTGCTTAACTCCTCGTGCTCTCGTCACGGCTCACTTGGCCAAAAAAGCTAAAAAGAGATATGGCTAAAATGGCAAACAATGCATAAATTGTGCGCGACAAACAAACACCGAAAGTAGTTCAAATTCTCCCGTTGTGATATGCAAATTGTCAGAGAGTCAAAACCACAATGAGACACTGCTTTAATACTGCGACTCTTACCCCTTCACTAGGAGGGAATTTGGACTAATTAAATAGCGACTTTAAATGGTATTTTAGATAAGCAAATTATGGTTATAAGTAAAGCGAATCATATCTCAATATTGTTCAATATAATTAAATATTATTAGCATGATATTTCTCGAACTTAAACGAATTAAATATAAACAAAAATATATAAGCAATATTTATGGCAAATTATCGAAAGCATTAAATTATTTCACCCAACAATTTCTATGCTTAAACTAATTAAAATTCTACATTCATTTCTAAGCAATTTATTGCCATAATAAACTCTCTAATCAATTAGATCATTTTATCATAATATTTCATCTGCATTTATTCTTAGCAAATGAGGCTAATTGAAATAGATGGCATGATCACAGGCAAATACTTGAATTTATTATATATTTCTACCATTAAAATGGAACATTAATTTCTGAGCCATTTATTGCCATAAATAACTCTAATCATTAGATCAATTCATCATAATATTTCTACGCATTTTCTTTGTAAATAATTTGTGTTAATTTCGTGTTTCTCTTATCTGTTTATTTTCAGGTAAGCAAAAGCGACTTTTACCCATTTTTTTGTTGGTTAACTCGTATTTTATTGCCACGTAAGTAGCACAAATCGTAAATCAGGCTACAACTCTGCACATCAGCTGCAGATTATGGCGGAAATTGTGTGGATCAGGGACCGACTTGGGGGAAAGGGTTTACGGCCTGGCCGAGAGCTCGACTTTGATGATGTCAATATGATGACGCAAAACCCCTTTTAGGGTACAAGGGAAGAGGGGGCAGAGGTGAGAGGCTAACAGAATGTGAAGTTCGCTCGCCATGGGAAGTTTTTAATTGATACACAAAAATGTAGATAAAATGGATAAAATAAGACGCAACTGCAACTTTAATGGCTGCACAGATTTATAGCTAGTTTTATTGATTTAGTGCTAGTTCCGTTTATGGTAGGTAGAAGTAAACAAGCGGAACAGTCGTAGGCAACTGACAGTGGAACACAGCCTAATTAGGAGGTCGAATTGAAAGGAAAAGTAAAGACAGAATTACAAATTGTAAGAGTAGAGCTAACTGACTTATCTATCTATTAACTAAATATAGACTAGATATACCTCTTTAAAAGTCCAGGCTTTATATAGACTCCTGTCTCCCTGACTCTATCGAAATCGATTAATTTAGAAGTAAACAAGTGGAACAGTCGTAGGCAACTGACAGTGGAAGACAGTCTAATTGGAAGGTCGAATTGAAAGGACAAGTAAAGACGGAGTAGAGCTAAGGAGAGACTGCAGATTACTACGCTGGGATCAGTCATAACTTATTAACTGACTTATCTATCTATTAACTAAATATAGACTATATAAAGGTACAGGCTTTGCCTATACTCAACTCATGTTGTGGGAGTCTAATTGAAAGGCGAAGTAACAATAAACATAACTTGCTAACAATAAACTAACTGACTTATGTATCTATTAATTGAATATATACTAGTTAGATATACCCCTTTATACTCCAAAAGTACACGCTCTAAATAGACACAACTGCCATATGATATAGACAGCTGTTTGTATATGCTGTAATACTCCTCTCTATTACAGAAATTCATTCAGTGTTTCAGTTTTCTCCTGTCTCTCTACCAGGCTTTTATGAAATCGATTAATTTAGAAGTAAGCAAGCGGAACAGTCGTAAGCAACTGACAGTGGAAGGCAGTCTAATTAGTAGTACGAATTGAAAGGAGAAGTAAAAATAATCATAACTATTAACTGACTTATCTATCTATTAATTGAATATATACTAGATAGATATACCCCTTTATGCTCCAAAAGAACAGGCTCTAAATAGACTCAACTGTCATATGATATAGTCAGCTGTTTGTATATGCTGTAATACTCATCTCTCTTACAGCAATTCATTCAGTGTTTCAGTTTTCTCCTGTCCCTCTTACGAAATCGATTAATTTGCCTTAAACGCTCGGCAACAAATTGTCTCACACGATTTGACAAATGCACACGAAATTCATCAAAGCTTTACGAGTTTTCCCTTTTTCATGAAACGCTCATGAATAACTGAACTTTTTGATGGCCGTAAATTTGCCATAAACAATTTTACGCATTATTTTGTTTTCGTTGGCATAAATTAATGTGGGATCGATCGATCGTCTCTGCAATATAAATAATTGGGCTGGTTATGAAATTTACATAAAGTTTTTGATGCACACACAGAGAGAGAGGAGCTTCTAAAATGAGTTGGAGGGCCCCTTGAAATGTATCTCTTGCTGCTGTGACCCGTTCTCGATTTTCTTTGCCTCGATCATTTGTCAAAACTCCAATTTTTTAGGGTTTTTTTTTCAAGTTTTTATTATTGAATTTTGTCTCTGTCACCGCCCGCAGTCTGTTGTTGTTTTATGTATAGAGGTAAATGGGTCTAGAGTTTGTGAAAATTAATCAAAATTTTTGTGTTTTTGGCCAGGCCCTTGCATAATTTGAATTTCTATTGTTGATATGATTAATTTGCTCAGATAATAACAGAGTTTGGCATTAAAAGATCATTAGTAAAAATGCGTTGAAGTTGTGTATGCGTATGGCTTATGCAAAAGAGATAGTTCAATAGATGAAACTGAGGCAGTGATTGATGTGACCGCAGGCCAAGAAGAGGAGGAAGAAATTCGACTTGATTTGTTGAGCGAATAAATAGACCTAGGGGCACAATTACTACTACAATGTTGCTTGTTATGCAGTTGTTTAAATATTTATTTTATTGTAGCGTTAATTTTGCATTTATAGTTATGTTAAGAAGCGCAGTCTTTATGCTCCTACTCACTGTTTGACACCTTAGCATAGGGTTAAAGACCTCAGCAGGGGCTGCCATGTGAATGCAATGTGTGCTGCGTTCTGGCCTGGCATTTCCTACACAAATGTTAATGCGCGAAATTCCATGAGTCTACAGCACAAAAATGGACAATTTAGCACCCACACACACACGGATACAGAGATACAGATGCATAGCTACATTGTAGCCGGCAATTATCAGGCAGCTTACACACAGCGTCATAAACATATAGGAAACGTCTGCCAACTGCTTAGTCAGCAACATGTATGCGCATGTATCCAAGCAACATGTTGCTGAACAGCACATGTACAACGTCTGCCAACTGGTAAGCCAGCAACATGTACTGGCCTATGGCAGAGCAACATTTTGCTTAGCAACATGTACTGGCCTATGACAGAGCAACATATTGCTTAGCAGCATATGCCAAGCGACTGGCAGTCGTTAAACTAGCAACATGTACTTGCATACAACCTAGCAACATGTTGCTAAGCAACACATGAAAAACGTATGCCAACTGGTAAGTCAGCAACATGTACTGGCCTGTGGCAGAGCAACATATTGCTTAGCAACATATGCCAAACGACTGGCAATCGTTGAACTAGCAACATGTACTGGCTTATAGGAGAGCAAAATGCTGCTTAGCAACATGTACTGGCATATGCAGAGCAACATACTGCTCAGCAACATATGCCAAGCGACTGGCAATCGTCAAGCTAGCAACATGTACTGGCTTATAGCAGAGCAACATGTTGCTAAGTAACATGCCAACTGCTGTACCAGCAACATGTACTGCTTAGCAACATATGGCAAGCGGCTGGCAATCGCTTGAGCAGCAACATGTATGCGCATATAGTCGAGCAACATGTTGCTAAGCAACATAATGCCATGCTCGTATGTTGCCTTGCCCGCTTCGAACTTGTTTGAAGCGACTGCAACTCCAACTGCGTTTGACGTTGGCCCCGCTGCGTGTATCTGTGTGCTTGTTTGTTTGCCTGAGAGTACAGATACGCGAGCGCGCAGAGCACAGATAAACGCCTGGCCCGGCCATAAGCAAAATGTATCTGCGCAGTGAGCACTGGCGTCAGTAACACGCGAGCGCTACTCCAATGCAAACGTGTGTCGCAACAATTTACCAATGCTCGATGGCAACGCAGAGACGCGCGCGCGCTTGAAACAAAGCAATATCTTATACTAAATAGATAGAAATAAAACACATGTGCCTCTAACGAAATTTTGATTGAAAAAGAAAAGATATTGTGTTCAATGTGATGAATGTATGCATTTAGCCGGCATTTTGCAAATTATAATCTCAATAAGCCGAAAGAAATATATAAGTAAATCAACGGTTTAATGAAAAGTGAAGTTCAAGCTGAATAAGAACGAAACGCCAGCATAAAAATTCCCTAGAAACACACAGATACATCACACTCACACACACACATACACAGACTGTGTAAAAGTGCATAAAACATATATAGAAGTTCAGGCGGCATTTTCAAGCGAGTGTGTGTGTGTGTGTATCTGCAGCTGTAGCTCTGGCGGTTCTCTCGCTGCCGCTGAGTGTGCGAGTGTGTGTGTGTGTGCGTGTATAGCACAACAAAAACGAAATAAGAAACAACAAAAAAAATAAAATAAAATAAAAGGTAAACTACCTACTTTGCCTGCCTTTGCGCGAAGCAGCCGCAAAAGTGTACGAAAAACATACCGAATATATTGAAGTTGTTTTTGTTTTTGGAGTTGAGTTAAATATACTTCAAAAACCGCATCATAAAAGAGAGGGAAGGAATTCTTGAATCAAAAGCGTCTGTGGCTCTGATTTACAGCCTCTTGGGCACTTCCTCCACTTCATCTGCAGTAGTTTCCTTTTGCCAGCAAACGAAAACAAACACAAAGATAAAGAAAAAGACATTTGAGTTGCGCACGCGGTCGCATCTTGTGGATAAATCTCTGTCTCTGCTCTGTCCTCTGCTCTTCCTCACTTCGCTTCACTTCACTTCATCTCATCTCACTCTCTGTGTTTTGTTTTTGTGCATCGTTTTTCTCGCTGTGTCGATTGGATTAAGCGACAACAGAAGACACACTTGGTAGGTCTGCATATAAATTATTATAACTATAATTCATTAAAGTTCATTTAGCAGTTTTTTCCCCGTTTCACATGGTGTCAAGTGAGAGGCAAAAAAGCGAGCAGCTAAAATTAAATTTTGCCAGTGTTTCTGCTTTTTCATACTTGCTAATAACTCGAGGTCTCTGTGTAGATACAAATGTATCTACGCGTATATAGCTTTGCATACGACGCGTTTTTTAATTAGAACTGTGACAAAAGGCAGCCAAAGATACACACGCCATGTAGAGTATATATACACGCTGCTACTATGTATATACTTTAGTTGTATATATATATGTATCTTTAAGTATTTCTAGCGAACCGGCAATTGCCTAAATTCTTGTGCAAAGGAAGAACAACAATAAGAGCATTTAATTTATGGCTGGAATTTGCTTAGGCAATTGATTGTCATGTAGATACACACTGACTACACTTGACTACATAATTAACAACAAAGTATATATAAATTAATCTCCCAATTTAAATTCAACTTTGTCTGATTGTAATTATTATTTCAACAGCTGTCCACAGTGATTGCAGCTTATTATAAAAATCACTTGCAAATGACTTCCTCACATCAATCACTGCCAGATATTTTAGATAATATTCACACATATGTTTCAATAATTGATTGTATTGGTCTGTCGATAAACGCTCTACGCAATTTACACCACAGAGAGCTTAACCCTTAATCCTGACACGCAGAACATCTGCTCGGTTCCTGTGGTAAATTTGCAACATCCTGTTGCACACACTGATTGCAGCCCTGTGTACAGTGACACAAATCACGCAAAATTCAACAGCTGAGTCACCCCAGAAGCTACCCCCTCAACAGGGGGCAAAATAAAGAAAAAACTTTTGCCATCATTTCAAAACAAACCCAAACTCCGTGTCCGAATTGCAGCTGCCTTTGGCCACAGCTACAAAATGTTGTACAAAGACAGATGCAGATAAATATACAGAGACAGATACAGATACACAGCTTTTGAGCCGAGTCGTCGAAGACGACGCTAGTTTCGATATGTTTTATGTTTTATGTCTGTTTTTGTTGTTTTCCTTCCTTTAGGTTTTTGGGTTTGCGTGTTTCAGTGTCTCTCGCCAATTGCTCTGCGAGGGTTGCTTCAATTCATTGTGGTTGAATGTTGTTATTGGCACAACAAAGCGCAGCAATTAAATTTGATGGTCACAGTACTACATACCAACCAACCTGCATGGCCAGCTGCGTGTAAAGTTGTGTGTTATGCCTGGCATACCCTTAACAGTGGAGGGTATAATGTGATTTTAGACATGTGTGGGTGAGTGCACAATAAGCTTGAAGTAGTGGCTAAAAGTGAGACTGATTGAGAGTAATTAAGTATTGAATATTGTCTCAGATATATTCACTGAAAATTGGGGGAACTAAAACTACATAAAAACAATAGTTAACATAAGTTTTGTCTGAGATACATTCTCTAAAAATTAGTGGATATTAAACTAGGTCTATCTATATCAACTTAAGCGAGTATTGTCTCAGATATATTCAATGAAGATTGGGGAGTTAAAGCTACAAAAAAAAAAAACAATACTTAAACTTAAGTTTAGTCTCAGATACATTCTCTAAAACTGAGAAGATATTAAGCTGTTTAAAATCTATAGTTAAACTAGGTGTATCTATATTAACTTAAGCGTATATTGTCCCAGATATATTCACTGAAAATTGGGGGAATTAAAGCACTAAAAAATCTATAGTTAAACCTAATGTATCTATGTATATATGCTATATGGAATGGTGTCTTTTATACATAGATATACTTTAACTTGTAAATTCTTGAATAAAATCTATAATTCACCTAATAGAAATAATCATAGTAATAGTAAACGATAGATAGAGTACTATCTAGATCTTCGTATTTGATATATAAAAAGTTATTTATTAATGAAGTAAATAAAAACACAACATAAATCTATAGTTCAACGCTGTCTAGCAACCTAGTTTATCGAACTAAAGTGTCCTACATAGCGATTTATTTTAAAAGATTTTCAATTGATTTATGATGAAGTCAGAAATTGAACCTAATATCATTAAATTTTATGTAAGAAATTTTGGCAATTAAATTGAATTTAATTCCATTAAAATTTCTCATCTAACACTGTGCTATGTCTTGACTCGAGAGTGTTTCATATTCGTATTTCACTGCCTCACAAATGTCTTTCTTATGTTTAGTTAGCGGTGGTTGCTTTAGCTCTCTACAAACTTTAATCAAACGGTCGTTTTTTTTTCAATAAGCGAGACGAGTGCTGAACCCCTAAATGCGATTCATCGATTATTTTATTGCCTATATACACTCACCCACATAACCATAAAAATACTTTCCCAGCTTGTGTTTTGAAATTGTTTGGAGTGTCGCGTCCCCTGTCAACTTCAGCTACAACGAAATCTTCAGTGCCTGAACTTGTCACTCGTGCCACAAGTTGTTGCACTCTAAACTCAAACTAAAACCCATCGAATCCAGTTGCACATGTGCTTCGCTCTGTGTTCTGGGGTAAAGCAGAGGAGACACATTTTCATTTGGCGCTTCCTTGGGCTATGTTTGTGTTTGCTTGTCTGTTGTCTGTTTCCCCCTTTTGGCTTGTGCTTCGCTTCCACTAATTTTCGGCCTTTACCTTTTCGTCTTTATCAGCTGCTGTTTATCGTTTGCCTTCTTATTGAATTTCGGGCGCAGTTCAGTTCGTTGAGCCAAGATTCTGCTTTATGTGTTGCACGACAAACTCGTGCTGCTTCTGCCTTTGCTTTTTGCCTTTGCAGAATCTCGCACAACTTGAATTGATTTCGTTAAGTTTACAAAACTTGTTTCATGTTTTGGGCTAAAACCCGTTTTAAGGACAACATTTCGTTCTGTTTCGGCCACATCGCTGCTACTGCTACTGCTGCCTGCATCTTTAATTTGCGTACAATTTTATGACTCATTTCGACGTTTCGTCTCTAGATTTATGAACTGTGCAACAAATGCCGGATATGTGAAACAGATGTTGGCGTTTAATTTAGAAACACAGATTTCGAAACCAAGAGTTGAAAGCAAAAAGTATGGAATTTATGCAGAAATACATATGTGGTTGAGCTAAACATAAGTCTGATGAGGAGTGTAGAAAACTGTGTGTACAAGTAGAAGTACGAATATCATTTATAGAATGCTTCAAGCTAAAGACATATAGCTGCTTGGCTAGTCGATGAATATATGTTGAATTCAGATTGAATTATTCTATTGTAGTATATTTGAGGTCTTCTATACATATGTAGTTCTTTGTCCTGGCTGACTGACTGATTGATAAACAGTGAGCCGCCCATACTGTAAGACATAGCTTTCTAATTTGTTCCCAAGATTATAACTTATGGGCCATAAGTTTCCTCTAAGGTCGCAAAAATTCCCCCCCTCTCCACACCTTAACCGTGAAAAGCCATAACAAGGGCTTTAAGGATACCAACTTGCGATTCAACCTACAAGTAGTTTATAACTAGTTATAGTATAACAGTATTTGCAAAATTCATTTACAGATATCTCTGTATAAATCACAGTAAATTTTTCTGTAGATATAGAAATTTTTATATAGAATTTCTGTTCATAATTAACGGAGATATTCGCTAAGTTGAAGGCTATTATTTTTTTTAAATTTATTTTAATTTGATTTAATTAATTCTTTTATTATTTACTCATTTTAATTTGAATAATTATATAGAATTACTACTACTTACTTATTATATATCTCAACGAATCTCAAAGACTCCAACTGCCATCTCTAACAGGCAGAGAACCTCAGCTTCCTAGTTTGCTCTTTGTAGCCCTCTAAATGTCTTTTTTTATACATATCTATCTTTTGTCATGGCAAGCGGAAAATAACCTATTAGACATTTCGCATATGCCTCAAACATGCAGATTCAATTAACGCATAAAACCCGCTAACGTCTCCCCCTCCCCCTCCCCCTCCCAGTTAGCCCCCTCTCGATCGTCGCTTGATTGCTGTCAGGCAGAATGACAAACGCGCAGAGTTGCATTTGAGACCGACAGATGGATAGTTCTGCATGCAGTTGCCGCGTGCCGCCTGCTGCATGCAACACGTGCCGCGACCCCTTTGTTGGCATAAAGTACCTTTGGCGTTTTTATAATAAAACTCATTTGGCAGAATACTATTTTCCAGAGTTTTTCCAGCTGCAAAAGTGCGGGCTAAATAAATGCAAACGTAATCATAAAAGTAAGTGGAAATAGATGCAGCGCGGGCACTAAAAGCAAATGATAAAGTAAAGAAATACGACATGCAGAGAAAGGAAGCGCTCGCAGAGAGAGGGAGAGTGAAAAGAGGAAGAGAGCAGGGGGTGTGGGGGGAGAGGAAGAGAGACTGTCATTAAGTTGCCGCTGCAGTTTTTATGAGCACAACAGAACGCCACAAGGCAAACCAGTAAGAAGAAGAATACTGACCAGCAGCAATGTGTGTGTGTGTGTGTGTGTGTGTGTGTGTGTGTGTGTGTGTGTGTGTGTGTACCTGACTGCAGTCTCTTCTTCAGCTGTTCATATTATTTAAATAACTTGGCATTAGTGTGGGGCGTCTCTCTTCCCTAGAGATTTATGAGCAATGGCATGCCGCTGACAAGTCGTTTAGCCAGTTGCTAATGAGATTTAATTTATAGGGTATACAACTAGTGCAGCATATCTTATTCGACTGTGTTAACAATTGAAACAGAAATCTCAGTTTAAAACGAAACAATTGAGAGTGCTTTGGGCCAGCCCCACGCTTTAAATCATTGACATTGAAATCTAAGAAAATTGCACACAAATTTCATAGTAAATTGAGCCTCGCTCGCTCGCTGGCCAGCTGAAACAATGTAAAGTGAAATCTCTAGAGAAAAAGCGAAAGAAATTGTTGAGCTACAAATCAAATTAATAATCATGTGTCCATAATGGCTGAAATACTGGCCAACTCGTGCCACAGACCAACCAAATTGTTGTTGCAACTATTTGGCTCATACGAAAATCGCTTTGAAATTTGCACATAATTTCAGGTAGTTTTCGAGTATTTTGCATTTGGGAAAATTTGCTGTAAACTCAATACAATTTTGGCATAATTTCAGCAGAGAGTAAACTGAGTGAAATGCCTTGAGAAAATTGCATAAAAGTGCTCTACTTATACCGAAATTGTAGAGTATTTGAGAGGAGTATAATCAAGAGCTTAGTAGTAATATCTGGTAGAGTATTTAAGCGTACCATAATCAAGACTTTAGTAGTAGTGAGGCCCACAGGTTTTAGGTCAAAGCTCAGTCCTAATCGTTTTTGCTTTGACAAATGTTAATTTCGAAAGTTTACAAATCTTTTGTCTATAGTCCGATTGCTCAAGGGTTTTTTGATTGTTTAACGGCTGGCGTGGCAAGATCATTAATCATTGTATCTAGTTTGTTTTTTTGGTGTTTACATACACCTTTTCGATCTAGCCAGAAGATCTTGGATTTCCAAATAGCCTTGAGGGGTTTTCAAATCGATTTATGGCTTGTGCTTGTCTTTGATTCGTACTCGCTGTGTGTACTTGTAATTAGTCGTAGATTTAAACTAAAAACTAAACTAGTTTTACAGTCAAACACTTTGGACATGGGCAACATGCCACTCGTCGGCGACGTCGGCAACATGTTGCAATGCGGACGACGGGCGACAAGTGTGTCGAGAGGCAGGAGGCAGGCTTTGTTGGGTCTCAAAGTCGTCATGCGCCGCTGTGTGTTTGAGAGTGTTGTCTAACTGTCGTACTGTTACGAATCGAATCGAGTGTGGAGAGTTGTTCTCGCAATTCCCGGTAACAGCTGAACGTGCAACACACTCACACACACACACACTGGCATATTTGCAACATGCTCCTGACTCTCGAGTGTCCAGTCTGTTGTGCTCTGGATTTATAGCCGACGCGTCGACGTCGTTTGTCGTTGTCCAGAGCGACGACTCGGACTTACCCCCAGTCCCAGTCAATGTGGCACTAAGAACGATTGGCGACGCGAGGCGACTCCACGACTCGACTGCCTTGCCTTGCCTTGCCTCAACTTGAGGTCAATGGCATCTTCTTTACTTCTTTACAGCAATTCTGGTTGTTGTTGCTGTTCTTCTCCTCATCGCATTGGCAGTTGTAAAACAACGAAGCGCGAATTATTATTTCAGCGAAGCGAAATGGAAAATGTTGTAATAATAAAGTGGCTACACTGACTCCAACAATAGCAACAACAACAACCGCACATCGGAACTAACTAGAAGCGAAGCCAAGCCCCAAGTCTATATAGCCGAGCCCATCTACTATACTCACACTCACACACCACATCATATAGTAGTGTATCTGTGTGTGTATTTATATTAAGACAAACATTTCCGTTAGCTTAACACGCAAGCCCAAAACGGAGCGTAAGAGAGAGTGAGTGCCGAACTACTCAATTTGATGTGGAAAACTTCTTGGAAACTCGAAAATTAAATGATGTTTGTCTTGGGCAGCTTTAATTGCGAATTGTTTAAGCGAATTGCTGAGCTAGCCATTGGGCTTAATTACATTATAGCAGAAGAGCAACTAGAGAGAGTCATAAATACAGCTTCATTTGGAGTCATAGAAGTTGTTGGAGAGGGTTATAAAGAGCTGTAGATACAACGGGAGTTGGGAACTGCAATTAGCGATAGCTGAAGATAAATGTAGTTCTATTAAAATGTTTAGTATATATTTATTACAAAATATGCAAATAAGTATATGCTTGAAGCTGGCAGAGTATCTATAGCATACAAATAAAATAGCATCAAATTATATAGATACACGAATTGTCTATCGTATAGCAAAGTATCTCTAATCGCAGCTAGTATTATAGATGCAATTGTATTTGTTGAGATAGACAGTAATATACACAGCAGTTTAGAGATACCTACAGCTACATCTAACATCTGTTTTTAGTAAACATTTAAAAAGATATTATTAGACTTAAATATAATAAGTATGTAAATAGTAAAGGGGTGGATGAATCAACTCACAAGCTAAGCCCAATAGAATCCATTCGAATTGAATAACACTGAACGAATTCTATGTATAAAATAAACAATTGAATTTGTATGAATTTGGGTTTTACTTCAATTAGTTAGAATGAATATTGTGCATTATATAGATGCAAATTTATCGCTAGTTAAACAGCAGCTTCTACATCTATAGATGCTGCTACAGATACATACTGAAGTAGCAGATACATCTCTGCAAGCAGTATGCAATTACAGTTAACCATGGTGAATCATAGAACAGTATAGACTCGGAGTTGCTTCTCATTCGAGTTGTTCATACGCTGTCTAAGTGATAAATTACTTAAAATTTTTATCTAATCAGTTGCTGTTGTTGTTGTCGATGCAGTTGCTGTTGCTGCTGTTGTTCTACTTGTTGTAGTTTGGGGAAAGTGACGCCTCAACTGTGCACTTAATGAGTCAATTAAGTTTATCTTTCAAGTCTGTCAGACTTCCCTGATTGTCAGTGTGATTGCTGCTTATCTTAAAGAACGCAACGCAATTGAATATAAGTAGCTTGAGCTTAAAACTTAATTGCCAGCTGAATGAGGTAGGTGTGGAGTGGTGTGGTGAGGTGTGTGAGTTGTCGCGCCTGATAAAGCTGATAAGAGTAGGGGAAAAAATCTACAGAAAATGCAGTTTATATTTATAAATAAGAAGAGGCAGTAGAGAGAGAAACAGAGCAAATGAAGTGTAAATAAAATGTTTTTATATAGTAAGTATATACTATATGTTATATAGATACTAGTTAGATCTATAGAATTGCTGCTTAAGCTCTATAAAAATTCCAATAAAACTATAAACACATTCTGAATAGAGATTTGTCTCAAGAGAACTACAAACTCTCTGTAATTGCTCTTTACGCAGTTCTTGTTTGTGATTTACTATTTCCTTTGGACATTTGCCTTTCAAAATGTTCATTGTCTTTCCATCAGGTGCCATTTCATTTGTTTAATTATGACACATCTGACTGACATCTGCCCAAAACAAATAAAGCAACCTCACTCTACTCTCTCTTGAACGAAACTATCCATTAGCTACTATGTCAAACATTTATGGTACCTATATAAACAGTTTTTATAGACCCAAAAGTGAGCTGTGCTTTTGTTTCTTTAGAGCATAAATTTCACTTTCTTGTATTCACTTGAGAGTGTAGTGCAGTTAATTGGTTTATCACGCACACGACTTGCACTTGGTATAAAGAAAGAAAAATATATAAAAAATAAAACGGGAAACCTGGTAGGGAAGTAGCATACTCAGAGGCCCAGGCACTCTAGATGAAAAACACTTTCGTTTTCTCAGTTCAAAAAAAATAAAACCGAAACGAAAGTATAGTATAGTGGCCCTTTTGGATATGCTTGGCTGATGTCAGATAACAAACTGAAAAAACAAACGAAAAAGAAGTTAAAAAGCTGCCAATTATCAGTCGAGTGTGCCAGGTGCGACTGCGAGTCAAGAGACAGTAGTTTAGTATACATATACTATAATTGTAGTTTATTTATATAGTACATATGTGAGAAGTACATTCCTCTGACCACAAATTCAAATTTGATTGAAGTAATTGATAGCATACTCCTGCTGCAACATATCAATTTGCCTGTAACCACGATGAGAAGACAACTCTGTTGGCATAAAATATCTGTTGCTGCCAATCTGTGTGTGTGTGTGCGAGTGTGTTAGTGTGTGTATCTGCTCCCCTGCTGTGCTTGCATTTTGCATAATTTTTGTGCTGTAAATGAAACAAAGACATCATCGATATCAAATGCCACAACAGACAACAACAACAAACTCTCTGGCAACTGTTTGGCTTCTCCAGACTACAAGTCTTGTCAGAGTCTTGCCTTGCGGCGGTTAAGGAAAGTCAACAACAGCAACAGCAACAGCAACAAGCAACAACTGCAGCAGCAACAAGCAACAGGCATTGCAACTGCAACATTTAGCTCTCTCATAAACAGACATTCAGTTTTTTCTGGGTCAGCTTATAGCTGGATTATTTCTTTTGAATTTTTAATTGATTATTACAGCTTCGATTGGAACTGACAAAGTGAGCATTATGTTGCCAAACTATTGTGCTATCTCAATTATAGACACACCTAGCACACAAAATATTTTATAGCCCACATAAGGCTGACCACAATTTGAAAAATGAATCAAAATCAATGTGTTGTCATATTCATTTTTTCTACATTTTTTTCTCATTTAACAAAACACTCGAGAGGCGGGCCAAAAATAAAACTACAGAAAATAACAACAGCTAAAAGGGGGCGTAGAGGTTTTTCTTTTGTCCATTTCAGTTTTCAGTTTGCAATTAACGCCAAAGCTGTGAAAATATTTGGTTTCAATTGTTTTTGGCCAGTGAAAAGCAAGAGGCTATAAAAAAAACCATAGACTACAGTCCGCCACTTGTCTTTGAGTGGATGAATAACTGCGTACGAGTATGAGTATGAGTATGAATGTGGCTTGAATCTAACCAGTTTCCATTAGCAAACATACTATATTGTGCGAGCTGTCATAAAAGTATTGGCGGCGTTTTTGATACGAAATAGTTTTTGGGGGAAAATGCAATAAATGAAAGTAATCAATGTGGAAAAGCCTGGCTTAATGGCAAGTTCAAGTCGACATACTAAACGCTTAATGAGTAGATGTTAGAGAGACTGAAAAATATAGGTAAAGCTGTGCCATGAAGCAGAAAAGTATATATATTTAGAGTATATACTATTTATATTTATGTAGAGTATATATATTTGTATTTGTATTTAAATGGACTCTGCCAAGCTAACAAAATTGAGGAAGACTGACTTTTGATGCTTATATTATGATAGTATTAATATGCCTAAAACATTCCCTGACTTTTAATGAAATTATAATATCTACAATTCCTGGAAAAAATCTTAATTGCATTATCAACTATCAGAGCAGAGTTCTTTAACCTTTTTTAAATATGTACTCTATTTAAAATGCAAAACACAGTCATGCGGGCGGCTTGTCCTAGATAGCAAAAGATATTGTTTAATGATTTTATTTAAACTAGAATAAAATTACAACATTAAGTATTACATTCTGAAAAGTAAATAGTGCACAGAGTGATAAAAAGCTACAACAAAACGTGGCATAATTAAACGCATGACTCACAATATGAGAGTCATAACTTTTTTATCTAAAGTCAACTCCGTGAATAACTCTTGAAACAATACAGAAAAAAATAGAAATAAAAGAATCATAAAAATACTCGTAAAAAGAACGCCCACTTTTATGACAATCACTCAACAGAGCTGAACAAATTTGATTTCTATTAACAAATTTTACTTTAATTAAATTAGTAGTATATAAATTTATGCCATGCCTCAAGTCAACTTTTGTCGCCACAATAAGTGGCATAGACCTTTCGCCTCTAGCTTTATTAATGGACTTCTTTTTCACTTAACGACCTTTTCGGACTCTCGTCTCTGATTTCTTTGGACAAAGTTCACGACTTTTGTGCTCGAAAAAAAAAGAGTTTTATGTGGCAACAAAACTAGATGAAAATACTAATAAAATTCTACAATTTTCTCTTCTCTTTGCAGGTAAGCAAAAACCATAAGAAAAAGCCCCACTTGAAGTGTGAGTAGCTCGTAGTTTGTGTAATTGTACAACACTGAACACCGAACATGGCTCATTTGTTGCTATTTGTTTGGGTTGACCAAGCCTAGGCTGCAAAAACCGCAAGAAATTCCATGGAAATCATTTATTATTATTTTTTTTACGTTTTTTTTATACCCAGCATGAGGTTTTATTAGAGGGTATGATGTGTGCTGTTGCTAACACTATGACAGTCCAAGGTTCATAATTTTGATTTTCATTTTCTATATACTCAACTGTCACAGCACACTCGACTGGCGTGGTGTACTTGCTGCCTTTGTTGCCCATTGTTATGTGCATTTTCGGTTTAATTTTTGCGGCTTAAATGGTTATCGATAGCTGCAGTCGCTGGCAGTTATATATAGTTTGGCTTTAACAAAATTTTGTGAACATAATGCGAGCGATTATATGGCAATACCCTGTAGAGGGAAGGGGTAGACAAAGGGGTGCTATCTATGCAATTGTCTGTCTGCGTGTTCCGAATGAGCTAGACCGATCGCGTTGCCTTTGCCTTTTAGCCAAAATGCCGACAGTGTGGCGTTGCACAAGAGCCAAGAGCTGCCACAGTTAGTTGCATATAACTATGGTATGCTCGATATACACACTCACACACACACACACACACACCTTACTTTAGCAATTTGCGTGCCGAATTCAGTCAGCTTTAGCTAACTTTCTGCATAATGAAATGGCCTTAAAAATCTAATTAGACCCAAGCATTGTTGCCTCGTTTAGTTATGGCCATAAAATACAGAAAAAAACCCACTGACAGAACATAACTACGATTGTGTGTATGGTGTTTGGCATGGAAAGTTGGCAGTTCCGGGCTAGCAAACTGTATTTCGCAAATGAAACAATAAAATCTGCCAAAGAAAAGGGGGTAGGCGAAGAAGCAGAGAGGAGGATCTCTATGCAAAAGGCAACACGCGCACTTGGCTATGGCCGTAAATGGCTGATGAGGCCAACTTAATTATACCGTTACACAGATCTCATTGTTTTGACTCTATTTGCGGCTGTTGTTGTTGTGGCCACACGTTTACCTCATTTGCAAATTGCGGCACTATCAAAAGGGCCCTGTAGAGAGCTGTAGGAAGTAGGTGAGAGGCGTGGTTAGAAATGGGAGAGATGTGGAGGTAAGGTTGCCATAGGAAAATAGGAGAAAAATAACCAATTTCTTTAATATATAACCAAAATAATATTTAAATTAATAAATCTTTAAAATAGTAAAAAATGTAAAAGTATTTTATTTAGTATAATAGTAAGAAAAAGTCACGAATTCCAAAGATGAAAAAACACCACTTTATGCTTAGTATGGCAACTGTGTATGAAGCACAACATAAAGAGAGATTGTGCCATTTTTTAAATGCTGGAGTTTGAGTGCTTTAATTGCCACTTTGTGCCACTGTAGTTAAGGGTCCGCACAGTGGACGAAAGAGTTTCACAAAGAGACAGAAATAGTGTGTGAAGACAGAGAGAAATATAAAGTAAAATAGATGAAAAAAGAGCAGAGAATAGAATGGAAAGAAAGGTATATAGTTGAAGGGAGAATGTGAGCATGAAATGTAGAGTGAGAGTGGGAAACAAGTAAAATGAAAGATAGATAGGGAGAAGAGAAAAAAAAGGCAGAAACGCAGATAAGAACTCCCAACTGTAAGCGAAGTTTATAGAGCAAAGGAGTAACGGCAGTTGAAAAACATATAGAAAGCAAATGTGAAGAATATTTTAAATGTAAAATCTGTAGTAAATGTAAGGAAATATAAATATATAAAAAATGAAGTGTGTATATTAACTGATAAATATTATTACTCAACTAATGCAGTTCAGAGTTGAAGTCATTCTTGCAACACCTGCCTCTTCTCACATCGCTTCAGCTATTGAGGTGTGTACGCAACGCCCACAGTGCTACAGTTCCAACATTTATCAAACCAAAATACACCGCACTCTAATGCGCTGATATATATGAGATATATGCATATGCAAAGGCCCTTATTATACACATGATAAATGAGGTGCAAGGGGGGTGGGAGACGAGTGTCACGCATGCGGCTGATAAAGTGAGGGTTAGCTATCATTAGAGCTGACCATATGGCCAGGTTTGTCAGTTTGTCAGTCATTTCACTGACCAGTCTGACAAGTGTAGTAATACACCACACTCACATAGTACTATATAGTTCATAATTTAAATGTAAGCAAAGCACTTAAATTATGACAAAAAATAGAGAGAAATAAAAACTGAAACCGGAAACCACAAACATCAGCTAAACTCTGTCGGAGAGACTCCGCAATGCGTAACGAATGAGAGCCAATGGCTTTAATTTGGAGAATTATCTCCATAGACTGAGCAGGAACTTTATAAAAAACAATGACATTAACTGCAAACAGCAATTAACCCAAATTGTGTGTGTTTGTTTTTTTTTGTTAGTGTAATAAAAATTAAGCTGAAATTTATATGACAATTTCAAAATTTGATTTGAAGAAATTGCTTTGGCATATCTAAGTATCTGACTGTTACACTGTGCTACCTGGTGAGGGTCAAGTTGAAGTTGAAGTTGAATTCTGAAACTAAGCCACGGCACATGCTGTGTGCCAGTTCTCGCTGAGTTTCTCGTATTCTCACTCAGTTTATTTCAATTTGCCAGTTCCTCCCTGCAGTTTCGTTCCAATGACTGATCTCTCTCGCTCCACAATAAAAACTCATAATTTAGAAAAAGAAAAAAAGTAAAACAATTTCCTTTCGAGTTGTGTGTGTGCGCTACTTTATTTTCACTACATGCGGTTCTAATGAAGTTTTCCCCCAACACGGGGAAACACTTGCGGCAACTGCAAGAGTTCATTGTCGCTGGCCAGATGCGTGTTTGGTTACCGAATATTATGAGCAGACTTTGGGCTGACCTTTCATGGTCTATTGTTAATGGTTTGAGTAGCTGTAGAGGATGCCACAAGCTGCAGCAGCAGCAGTCATTGCCACAAAATGTAAATGCTTTCAACACCAGTGTATGAGGCACATTGCGTATGACTGTAGTGGTAGTGGTAGTAGTAGGTATGTCCGCCCCCTTGCGTTTTGCATTTTGCAGAGATGTCTTGATGCTGATAACCCGCCAACCCACAGCTGAAGAAACCACAGAGTAAAAGTAGTGACAGAAGCAGCAGCAGCAGCAGTTGCAGCAATTGCCAGAAATGCAATAAAATGTCTTGTGTTTGTTGTCTGCATTTATCGCTGTGGGGCCATCTGTGCGGGGCAACAGAGCCGTAAAGAAATTAATTCGCCTAACCCTGTCGACACCTAACACAAGGTTGAGCTTAGCACCAATACCAAGGAGAAGACGAAGAAGAGACAGACGACTTGTAGAGGCTTTCACTCTTTTTCTCCTTCTTCTCTCTGTGTGTATTCGCCCTGGAGGCCACCCGCATCAATTTCGTGCCTTGCACTTTTGACAAACTTATGCAAATGTGAATGTCAAGCTATGGCAAAAGGTCAACTGTGTAAGGGGGGGAGAGTGGGGTTAACTGCCAATGCGATGAGCCAAAGTCAAGACACACACAACCTGTCTAATTATGCAAAGCAGCTTAAAACGCAACGTCTTACCACCACTCATGGCCAAAAAGGAAGCCAAACACTGAGCCAATTGTCCGTCCATTCGTCTGTCTTTGCATAATTGACGAAATGCCATTTGATTCGCACAAGTTCAGGCCCCGGAAAGACGCCGTAATACTACTGTAGTTTACTTTACCAAATTGTTGTTGTTGCCTCCATTAAAATAATATTTGTGCGGAAATGCAAAAAATAGTAGAAGGAGGAGGAGGAGGAAAATGAAAATACTTTTTCGCAGCGAAACACTTTGAAGTAAGAAGGTTGAAGTAGAAGAATGCACATGAAATATTGTGAGGCACATTGTTCCGGTTGAACGCACAGCCAGTGCACTGAAAGAAACTGTGGCTAAAAATATAAGCAGCAAAAGATAGAAGAAAATAATAGAAGAAGCAGAAAATTGAAAATTAAATGGAGCTATAGCTAAGAGTTAAAAAGAAGTAAGGTAAATCTGAGGAGGTTGTTGAGGCTAGTTAGTAGATAAACCTGATAAGAAGAGGACTTGATATAGAGGGGAAGACTTATAAAAATACATATATTAGCTAAGGAAAAAGAAGAAGATTGAAAGGAAGTTCAAATTAAAAAGTAAAAAGTAAAATAAGTTGTTAATAAAGGGCAAACTTGAAAGAATAGTGAAATAATGGTAACGTTTCAGAGTGCAATAAGACCCATATGAAGGCCCATGGGCCTTGCAGCTGCTTGGAGGATATGTTTGTCTGCATATGCGAAATTTCAACATATGCAATAACGCCACCATAGTGTAACAGGGCCCATTACAAGTATGACGAAAGACCATAGCCCTATAGCTTACTAGAAGAAAGCTAGACACACATATATGTCTTTATTTGCGAAATTTAATCACACGCAATAAGGTCACTACAGTGAAATAACCCCCATATAAAAGATGAATAACGTCCGCGCTAACTTTGAGGTCTTTTATATCCTACTTTTATTGAATTTCTTCTAAATATTAAAATATTTTTGTAAGCTAAAGATAGAATCTTTGCTGTAAATATATATCGAAAATTGTAGTCTAAAATACTAATAAGAATACGGCTTGAAATAGACGTAAAGACCAGCTAAAATACGCCGAAAAAAAAAGAGTTAAATGGGAAGTATTGAATATTAGGAGAAGAATAAGATTATAAAATTGAGACTATAATAAATAAAGTGGTTAGTCTTTACCTAGATATGAGCAGCTGAAAGAGGAGCTTAGCAAGATGTTGGACTCACTAAAAGCCAGACTTGGCACAGTTAGGCAAATGATTAATTTGAGACTAACTAAAGTCATAGTTAACAGTGAAATATTTACGGCTTTCAAGTTAGCTAAAAAATACTATAGTCATAATTTAGAAAATTGTGCGCAGTGTACGATTTGGAAGTGGCATAACTCATAAAGCAATCGCCTAGAGAGCGCGGAAGACTTTAAAGCATTTGTTGTGAGTTCGCAGTGTCGAAAGTTTTTCTCACTGCGTAAATTTTGCAAGTAAGCGAACGCATGTGCAGCAGGTGTGTGCAGGTGTGCAGAGCTTGATAGCGAGTGAGCGGAGTTTCCCAGGAAAATAGGGCGTTAGCTGGTCATGCTTAAATGCCTGGGCCAAAAGGTAAAAGAGGAACAAGTCTTGATTGTGTGGCACTTGTAAGGAGGAGTCGAGTAGAAGTAGATGTATTCTCTTACATCGACTCCTCTCGTTAGTTGCCATAGAACATTGAATTAGTGGCAAGTGAAGCTACTGGCCTGTTGTTGTTATTGTTGCTGCAACAAATTGCGTACTAACAAGCGCGTATTGAGCTGGCGTCATTTTCATAAGCTATATTTTCACACTCGGCTCAAAAGATTGGCAATCAAAATAAGCTACAGACCCCCAATCGTTTCCGGTACGAGAGCCCGACTGGGGTGTCACTGCTGAGAATCTCATGAACGTGACCAGTGATTGTGGCAGCGAATCAAAACAACAACAACAACAACATCAACGTCTGCAATTACCGCCAACAATTGCAACGAACGAAAATTTCACGCGCCAACAACAACAACTGAAATCACAACAGCAATTGCAATTAGAGTTTGTGTAACTGTAAATGTGGGCGTGGCTAGTCGAGTTGCAAGTGTTGCCAGAAAATTGCAGTGCTGTCAACATAAGCGAGGAGTTGTTGCAGTTGTTGTTGTTGCCCACCTGCTGCTGCCTCTATACTATTTTTTTGGTAATTGAAATTGTTTGCCATAATTAGTTTTATAAAATTAATAAAAGAAAAAACTCGTATTATAAATTAAAGCAGCGAAATTACATTTGCAATTTCAATTAAAAAGTGGGGCGTGTTTTTGGCCAAATATAAAAAAAGTTATGTTGAGGCATAGCTAGATTTGATTGGGGGTGAGTCAGTATCGCAATGTGGGCGTTCGGTTCTGCTATTTACAGACTTACAGATTTTCTCTTTAGAAAGCTCATCATCATTACAGATTACAGATTGAGCTGAGCTGAGCCTATTTCATATCTATAGTTAGACATCTATTACCAATCTGTTTATCGCGATGCTCTTGAATTACCAAAAGCCACATAAAACTAAACTGATGAAGAGTTTCTTTCTTTTCTGGGTGCGGCTTTGTCTCTTTGTCTTTGCCCCATAACATTAAAATTTAACTAACTTCAACTTCAACTAAGTTGCATTGCCTAATGGATTTATGCTGTTCACTCTTTTGGGAGTTGAAAGAAAGTCTTATGTGTGGCAGTAATTCCAATTCGAATTCGATTTCAATTTCTCATTTTCTCCCTAATCCTGGCAGACCTTTTTTCCCCATTATAAACCCATCAAACTGCTCATCAATTCAAGTGGGGGAACCCTCTCAATTGAATCCGTCGTCACGCCAACAAAATGCCACAGTCATGGCATCTTCCGATGCAGTGCCACAGCTGCAACTTCAATTCAATTGCTGCAAGTTGCATGTGCCACAGCAATATTATCACATTCAACTAAAGTAAAGTTTTAATTTGTGGCTTCGACAACTACTGCGTGGGAGCGTGTGGCACAAACCAAATATCAATCTACTACTCTTTTTCTTCTCTTGATGCAATCCATACTATATCTTTAGGGAATCCCGTAACAATGTGCCACAGCATGTTGTACCCATTCCCTGTGGGTTGAAGACAACAAAAACAACAACAACAAAAATCATTTTAAAATAATTAAGCTCATGTTGTAGCAGCTGATGGAGTAGAGGGGGCAGACAACCCACGACTCACTCCCTCTGCCTGCTAAAATGATTTTGTTAAAATTTCCAAATTATTTACTTTTGTTTAGTGGGGCCTCTCTGACATATATCTTGATGTTGCATGTACTATATCGGAGGTTTAGGATTACATTGGATGCGTGGGGCGACTGATCATAAATCAAAAATGCAACGGAAGTGTGGAAAAACGACAAACGATCTTGTGTTACACATTATGTTATTGAATTTCCACAGAAGTGGAGAGAATTGGGTAGTGGAGTTGAAGGAAAGAGGCTGCGTGAGCTATAGAGCAGTTGAAAGGTTTTAATTGAAAGTATGTTTGGGTATAGTAGGAATAGTTGGAGTACTTTAAGATGTATTTGATAATGAAATATTAATTATATTCAATTGAATAATATTAGCTATGCTAGAATGAAGTTCATAACGGTTTCAATCATTTACTCAAGTAAAGAAAAGTGAAAAAGTATCTTTGAAATAGTTTTATAATGAAAAGTGTTTGAAGAAGATGTCTGAGTATAGTTCATATAGACTTAATTTTGATTTGAATTTAATGTGAATACAAAATTTCCTTAAGCTATATTATACTGAAAGGAATTACTGTTTAAATTCATAACAGTTTTACTCATTTACTCAAGTAAAGAAGAGTAGAAAAGTAGCTATAGAAAAGTTTCATAACGAAAAGTTTTGAGCAATATGTCTGAGTATAGTTAGAGTTTTCAGTGTTCTAATTAGACCCTGTACTTTAAAAAAGTACAAAAGGGTCTATTAAGATTGTGCAAGTCCGACAATTGTATGTAACAGGCAGAAGGAGGCGTGGCAGACCCCATAAAGTATATATATTCTTGATCAGGACGACGAGCTGAGTCGATCTAGCCATGTCCGTCTGTCCGTCTGTCTGTCCGTCTGTCTGTCCGTCTGTCCGTCTGTCTGTCCGTCTGTCCGTCCGTATGAACACCTAGATCTCGGAAACTGTAAGAGCTAGGGTCATCATATTTGGCAGTTAGATGCCCCTATAGCGCAAGCAGATCAAGTTTGTTTTAGATTTTTGATACCTCCCCCCCCACCCCCAAAAACCGCGAAAAACTGCCACGCCCACAATTTTAAAGATACAAACTTGTGTTTTGGCATACGAAATTCTTATGATAATCTTTATCCGTGCTGTGAATTGTGGCTCAATCGGATAATAAACACCGGAGATATTCAAGATTCAATTCCCTGTACTAGGTAAGGGGGGAGCAGCGCGAGCGTATGTGTGGTTGCGTGGGACTTTGCGCTATGTGTGCTTGTGTGAGTGTTAGCGTGTGTGTGTGCAAAGGAAAGTACAGGGTCTCCTACTGTCGGTTGCATCCGACTGTAGCTTTCCGAGTTTTTTTTGATTTGAATTTAAAGTGAATATTAAATTTCCTTTAAAAAGCTTAAGCTATATTATACTGAGACAAATTTATATATAAATTCATATCAATATTGAACCATTTACTCGAGTAAAGAGAAAGTAGAACATTGTGTAATGAAAACTGCGGTTAAATATGTCTGGTTATACATAGAGTTCCTTAAGTTATACTTTTGATGATAAATTATTAATAAATAAATTATATTAATTTGTTATTGAATATTTTCTTTGAATACAATAAGTTTTATCAGATGTTTATGTTTAATTTAATATAATTTTTTTTATTCTATTTAATATTATTTCTTTTATTCTATTTAAATATTTAATTTAATTTTAATTTAATTTAATTTAATATTATTTCTTTTATTCTATTAAAATATTTCATGTCTCAATCGACTGTATTTAGTTACCAAGAGTAATAATATCAATTTCCATCATTGATTCAAATAAAGAAAATGCATTCAAATGTAGAAAACTGTCTAAAATAGTTAGCTAACAAAAACTGTTGTTAAATTGGCTGTTAAAACATAAAAAGGAAAACAACAACAGCATTATGTTAATTAACCACGAGAGTGTGCTTTAGTCAGGCACTCCCTTTTGCCACCCGCTGTTGGCTCATTTGTTGCTGATGTTTGTTGCTGTTTGTTGCCGTTTGTTGCCGTTGTAACTTTTGACATGTGTTCATTTAGATGACAACACAAATTTCAAATTACGATTCCGCCACCTTTTGACTCTCGCAATGGCCGCAAATGACTGTGATTGTCATGATGGCGATGGCGATGGCGAGCAGCGACGACCGCAGCGCAAATTAGCCAAAAATAACAAAATGCTGGCAACATGTTGCTGCGCAGCATGTTGCTGACTGGCCAAGCAATTGGAATTGGAATCGGTGGTATAGGTAGGCATTGCATTTGCTAATGGGAATGGCAATGGGAATGGGAATGGCCATTTGCTATTGCAGCAACTATTGCCGAGTTTCTTTTTCTTTATATATATTTTATTACCATTTCTTGCTTCTTTCGCATGGCAAATGGTATCGCATAGCTAATAATTTATGACTTTTAATTTGCCACTTGTGCAAGATTTATGGCAATATGAAAATTGAAATGCAATCAAAAATATTATGTTAACCTCTGACACAGTCGGGACAACAAATTGAAAATTATTATAGTTTTTGTTGATTGAAAAAAAAATACAAATAAATAAGAAAAAACTCGGAAAGCTACGGTCGGACGCAACTGACAGTAGGTGACCCTGTACTTTGATTTGCCCTGGGAGTCGATAATAGCAGCAACATGTATGTATGAAATTACTCACATATACATGCACTTATACATACACACATACATTTATACATACAAATATACTCGCAAATACAAACAATATCCAAAACTCATACATACATTCATACTCACAATAAAAAATCACGCATACGCCCTAGTGCCCGCGTACACTGTGGCTTCCCCCCTCCCCCAGCCAACTGCCTACTACTGAAAATGGGTTGTCTCCGGTGTTTATTATCCGATTGGGCTGCAAATCGCACCAAACATTCAAAGCATCTAAAGCTTTATTCGTGCAAAAAAGAAATCCAGTGACTCTAAAACTGTAAACTAAGAACATTTTTGTAAATTTGAGGGGGATGGGGATGAGATATCAAATTAAAAACATAAACTTGGCCTGCCTATGTAATACACGAACCAAACAAAAAAAATTACGTCTCTAGCTCTTATAGTTGCCGAGATCTCGGTGTTCATACAGACAGACGGACAGACAGACAGACGGACATGGCTAGATCGATTCAGCTCGTCGTCCTGATCAAGAATATATATACTTTGTGGGGTCTGCCACGCCTCCTTCTGCCTGTTACACACAAATGTCATTTGCAGAAACTTAATAGACCCTTTTGTACTTTTTTAAAGTACAGGGTCTAAAAACTATTGGTAAAGAGTCCAAGCTGAAATGGCACATAAATCAGGCAGGAGACGACAGTTTTGGTCGCCTTATGGCGCCCTTTCGTTGTGAAAACTCAAATGAAAATCAAATGAAAATTGATTGACAAGCCATGAAATTGGCTTTTGGTTGTGTTTTGTGCCTGCCGCTGACAATTTGTAATGGATTTACTTTTATCGATCTTAGAAAGTTTGCAGCTTGAACTATGAACCCAAACATGCTGCTTGGCTGGGAGCGCAGTGTCCTTTCGGGCATCCTTACTGAAGACACAATAGAAATGTGTAGTTTTTTCTATCAGTTGCAGCGCATCTTTGGTCTCCAGCTGTGGCGGCACCCGATCGGCAGTTGCAACGAAATATGAACATGACAACATCAGCAACAATTCCCCCTCCCCTCCAACTCCTCCAACTGTCTGACAATGCCACCCAAGCATTTCCTATTTGTGGCCTTGGCTTCCTTCCTCTGGGCAATAGTAGTTATGTCTATTGTTATTGTTGTTGCTGTTGTAGTTTGCATAAACATGGCAGTTGTTGTTTTTCAGTTTTTTTCAGTGTTTGTTTATTAGAGGATTTATTTGCACGCTTGCAACTCTGTTGTGATGTCTCTCTTAACTCGTGCAATAATAAATTTGCAACGTTTTGCCTTCTGCCATTTTGTTAGCCATTCGAGCGTTGCAAACCCTGAACAAAACAAACATAAACATAAACATTTGAAAACGTGCTGTGAATGGCAAAATTGACCAAGTTCTGCTGTAGTATACACTAATGTATATAGTATGTGTGTATATGTAGTAGTAGAATGAGCTGAGGCGCTGTGTGTGGTTTATTGAACTCTCCATTAAAGTGTGGGAGTTGAGAGGCAACGAAAAGTGCATGCAAAACTGTTGAAGATGTAGATAAAAAATACCCTTTTCAATTGAATATAGCGTGTAACAATTGAGGAGAAAAGAGTTGAGTTATGTGCTCCATTTTATGCTGTATATGAATGAATATATGTACATATGTATATGGATATATGTCTACTATGTTGTTCCACTCTTCACTTCTATACAATAAAACATTGAATTTACAGATTACTCTTCGTTTTCCCCTTTACATTAAATGAATAATGAATTTTATGCTTGAGCATATTCACACACATACATATTCATATTCCCGCATGCATATTCGTATACACACACACACATGCACTAATTGCACGCCTCTCACCTAACATCTGCATACAGCAGCAGCTGAGAATGAATTGATATTGAAAGAGCGCAGAATTACGCGGGCAAGCCACCCACACGCACACATACAGGCCTCTCTCCAACGCTGGCTCACGCTCTCCCTGCAAGTACTCACTGCTTCACTATCAATCAAACAGCAACGCCAGAGCGCGGCTACACACACGCACGCATACATCGAAAGCCCATACCAAATAAACTCTCTCTCTCTTCAACACTGGCTCCCTGACTCTCAGAGTGACCGCTGCTTAAGCGACGCTGGCAGAATAGTGAACGCAGACTGCGACGTGCCAAATGTCGCGTAGAGTTCTGCATGTATCGTTGTATGTGTGCATTATTTCGTTTGCCAGTGACTTCACACACATGCATAACAGTTTGGCATGCATTGGTTTTGCTGGAATCAAACTGTCTTATGTGTGTAGTTATTGTTGCAATAACTAACTATAAATAAAACTGACCTTTAAAATAGTAATGCACTTGGCTTATCACTAAATCTGTCTCTGATTATATGTCTGCCATATAGTTAACAGCGCTTTGTCTAATCTTATCTAGGCCCTGCGGCATTAACTATATCTATAACATATAAATAGCACATTATATACGACTGTATATATAGCTGCCCTTTTGTTATCTGACTATTATTATTTATGGCACTAATTAATGCACTCTAACAAACTGCGCTTCCTTCCCAACAGGAAAAGTGGGCCAACTGTGATCGATAGCATGTTATCGCCATATCAACAATGTCAACAATGCTATCGAAAGCCACAACACATTCACCTTTTCTTTTCTCGTATGTGTCGCGTGTTTGGCTTGCCCCACTGTAGAGCAAACGACGCCCACTGTACACACACATATTGAAAATGTCATGCACCATCGCCAGATGCATAGAGCCAGAAAATTGAGTGAAAATCTTATGCTATGCTTGTTGTTGTTATTTTTCTAGTCATACATAAATTTGTTGATGACTAGAAAAAGCTTTTCTCGTTGCGCCTATTCAATTAGCATAACAAACTATGTCTCCCCCACTGCACCACTCCACCCACCCTCAAGTCAACACCCACTCTGGCAGTTCTTCCATTTCTGTATGGAGAGAGAGAACTACTTGAGAAAATAGTTTTCCATATGAGGGTACATATTTTACGCTGTGTTTTCGTGGCTGTCAATTGGAGATTTTCTGGATATGTTGTGTGTGTGTTGTGGTTCTCGTTGTGGTGCGTGACGCTTGTTGTTGGCATCTGGCGATTATTTGGCCGCCAAGTGTGTGTCCAAACATTTCACTTTTCGAATTGAACGCAAACAAATCGACCCTATTTAGTCATAAATTATATATTTATAGTCCCCTTTCGGGGGAAGTGCTCTATGGGCACATAAATTTTATCGCTCCCTGACTTTGAAGTGTATTTCATTATGTCGCCCTGAAACTATGTCACTAACCATCTCATTCTTTCTCTCTGCTCTTTCTCTTTTTAGGTAAGAATCAGTTTTGAGGTCAATAACTCTGACTCTACACTCACGTCTTGGTTGCGTAAGTCTTTAACAGATTTGTTTTGCGTTTCCGCAATTTATATTTCCACATGTTGTGGTGGGGGGGGGGAGCTATCAACAACGAGCTGCCATTTGGCCAACACCTCACTCACCTCACTCGACTCGACTCGACTCCATCATAACTTTTCATTGCGTGCAAATTTCAATTTTTCATCGGCGCAAAATGTATTTTTCATTGCAATGTTCAATAACTGCAAATGGTACCGAGATTATCTCACAATTTTAATGTAAATAACATGCATTCATCATGTGTGATGTATGTGAGTGTGTGTGTGTGTGTGTGACCTCGACGCTATCCTGCAGCGCCTGTCATTCGTATTCGTCTGAAGTATTAACGATTTTGTAATTAACATTTATACGCTTTCACTTGTTTTATGGCATTTCTTTTAATTGTTATTGTTATTATTGTTGAAAAGTATTTATTGGTTTGCTTAACGCTACTTTCGCATAGTATTTAGTGCAATGTGTTTAATTTTGTTACGGATTTAAAGTATATTTAATAGAGTTATGCTGAGTTGATTGGGCTTGATTGACTGAGCTGGCATTTTTACTACGAAACAATCACAGCTATGCTCTAGATACACCTGACTTATGAAGTAAAAAAAGGGTCTGCCCAGTTTGTGTACATGTGTCTTGTAATTTAGCTTTCGTATGAGTGCTATGTAGATCCATATGTAGATATGTATCTGTATATATGGGCGTTATGTTTAAGGGGCGTTATGACAACATAGGGGCCTTATTGCATAGTGTATGTGTATCTTTCTTGCATAGTGGTAAATTTCTCATTTATAGACATTTATGTAAACTTTATGCTGCACTTTTAATAGGCGTTATTGCACTCTAGTGTCGTTATTCGATGTGAATGTGATTAAATAGAATGCAATATAATATGAACCCATCAATCCTTTTCCTACTTCACTACAATCTATTTATGACCTAACAAATTCTGGTGTTACTCCCTTTTCGTATGCGTCTTTCTCCAAAGATCTATTGCCTTGCCTTATACTAAGTTTTCCAGCTTCATACTACTACTCACTTTGCTCCCCTAAAAGCAAGCATTCGTATTGCCTTATAGACTGCATTTTCGCATTTGATTTGAATTGTACTTTCATTAGGTCTTTTATACTTTACTCTTTTGTGCCTAAGAAAACTCTTACTAATTTAAACTGAAGTATATATGCAGTTATACAACATCAGCTAGTAGTATCTCTTATCTATTCTAGCTATTGTTTTCAGCTCCTTGAACTTGAGCTTGTGCACTCTAGAATAAAGTTTCCTTTCGGTATCTTTAATCTATTGTAGTAGTACTCTGTCTACTGTTGCTAGTCTTCATTTTGCTTATCTGCAATTGCAGTTCATTCAATTAGCTAATTGCACATGACAAGCAATAGCTAACTTATCTGTTGCATCTTTTTTCCTGGTTGCAGATAACTCTTATTATTATTAGCCGATCATCAGCAGCATCATCGTCATCAGTATTAGCATTAGCATTAGCATTTAGTTGAGCAATTATTTTGATAAAAGTGAACATTTAGACCTTCAACTTGGGTGGACAGAGGGACTGAAGGATTTGGAGTCGGCAGAAAGATGCGCTGGAACATAGGGCTAGCTCTCTGCTCTCTACCCTCGATCTTGCCCCCCTCTCGCTGTCTGTCGATGCGTGCCCCTTCTGCTCTGTCCATGTACTATGTATCTATATGTATGTATGTCCATCTGGTCTCTGCTGTCAGTTTGTGTAGCTGACTTTTGCTTTGCAACTCTACCGACAGTTTGGTCTGCTCGCTGCCAGTCGAAGCGACTCCAATCGACTCAACTCGACTCTGTTGTCCGGCTGTCTGTCAAAGGCAAAAAGTGCATTTCGAATATTGAAAACAATTCGTTGTTGAACTATGGCAACAACCACAGCAACAGCAACAGCAACAACTGAGACAGAGCAGCATCAGCGTCTGTCTTCCGGCAATGTTACAATGTTTTTGTTGCATCAGTTTTAGCTTGATTTTTTTTCTTTTCTTGCATTTTGCCAATCGCTGTCAATGCGCAGATCTTTTCTTTTTTTCTGCAGCGATTTGCAGCTGATATGTCAAGAGCTAAAAGAAAAGCAAAGGTTTTTCCTTTCTTCTCTTTAACTTGTATATTTCCGCTGTGTGTGTGCGAGTGTGTGTGTGTGTGTGTGTGCTTGGGCTCCAATTGAGTCACCACGATTTTTGGGCAACGTGTAACTATCACCTCGTAGCTGCCACGCTGCCACTGCCACTGCCACTGCCACAATCTCTCCCCCTACTCATATTTGTGGCAATAGCAAAAACAATTTACGTGACAATACACAGCGAGAGCATTAACATAAAAATCAACACGTGATCAATTCACTCCTGCATCTCTCAGGTGAAAATTGAAAATTGAAAATTGTTGCAGCATGCACGAGATGCAAATTTGACTTTCTAATGCCCCACAGGCTTAGGCTGACTGTCACCACACGTAGCAAAGGGTTTCATATTTTTTGTGTATGCCACACAATTGATTTGCTTGCTGTGATTAATCCTTGTTAAGTCTGTGCCACACAGTCGCTGTGCTGTGTGTGCAACATCATAATCCAATGAGCTCTTGTCAACGCTGCCATAGACGCCGACGCGTTTCACTTGCAACAAAACGAACCCAGAGCGCATGCAACTGTGTGGCAAGTGTGGCACAGTGCTCTGCCCACTGGCTGCTGCTGCAACTGCTGCTGATGATGGCTTGTGTTGGGGCTGGGGCACTACCACTGCTCCTCGTTTATTCAAATTGTCGTTTGGCAAATTGCTAATAAAGTTGCCAACTGTCGCACGTCGCCTGCTGTTGCCAATAAATATTGGTTTTATTCGCTGAGCTATGCAAATTTTTATGAACTTGTGAGTGTGTGTGCAACAAAAAGGTGTCGCAATTGCACAGGATGACTTCTCGTTATCGACCTATTGTCGTAGGTGCAGTCAACAACGGGATTAACGTAGTAAAACATTCAGACTTTCACTGTGACTTTTTGTGCAGTTACACTTAACCGTTTTATAGATCATCTAATTGTGTAGTCAGCGAAAGTTTCAACAGTTTTTTGGCCAACAAGTGGCGTCTTGATTATCTATTGAACGCTTATCGAACTCAGTTTAGATTAGTCGAGTGTGGGCTGGCTTAGAAAGGGATTTGATTAGAGAGATATAGTACTCGAATATGCTCATAAGTTAAAGTCATTACCAAACAACCTAATATGTCATTAAGCTAAGATATTCAGTAGAACACAACTTGTATGGGCTTTATTACACCTTAGGGCGTTATTGCATTTGGTTAAGTTTCGCATTTCTAAATATGCAGTAAGTTACAGTGCTTGCGAACCTTATTCTTACTTGAAATAGGGCTTATTACATAGAGGGGCGTTATTGCACTCTGAAGGAGTTATAGTAAGGTGTTATTGCACTCTAAGGGTGTTATTGTATTCAGTTAAACTACTCATTTGCTAGCTAAGATTTGACTAGAGAGGTATTTGAATATGATCATAACTCAAAATATGATGCTATAATATGTATGTGTGTATACCTTTCTTGCAGTAAGTTATAGTGCTTGAGGACCTTGCACACTTGAAATGAGCCTTATTACACCTTAGCGCGTTATTGCACTCAATAGCAGATAATGTAAGCTGTTATTGCACTCTAAGGATGTTTTTGTATTCCGTTAAATTTCGCATACATACATGTATACACTCACGTAGGTCTAACCTTCATTCAGTCAGCTGTAGGTCCATGGGCGTTATTTATATGGGCTTTATTACACCCTGGGACTGGGACGTTATTACATACATTTTAATTTGTATGTAAGTCATTAGTAAAGAATTACCACAGCATTATAACAGCAGATCGTCAAACCTTTTGCTCCTTGCTTAAACACTAATCCTTTTGGGTCGCTTCAAATTCTCTCTCCTCTCCGTTTTCCTATGCCTCTTCCCAAGCAGATCTCTTGCCTTCATTCCACACCACGTTTCCCAGCTTATTGCTTACTTTTCTCCCCTACTTGAGTTACAGTTCAATGTACTGGAAACAGTTGCACATTAACCATAGTTTACGATATGTGCTTTGCTTTGTTGTTTCTCTGCGCCGATCTTAAGGCTTCAGTTTGGCTGATGCTATTGAACCCTGCCCACATTATTAACGCCTCAAAATGTACAGCAACAACAACAAGTTGTATAGTTGTCTATAATATTTGCTATTAAATAGGGTTCAAATAGTGTCGCTTGGGGTTTAGCGGCACAAATTGCTAGCTGGTAGCACATCACGTAGTCGGGAACGGGCGGGAAAGTGGCGGCCACAATGGACCACGTCCGTAGATTGTGATGGAGATTGAGGCACATGACTAAGTTGAATTTAAACTTTTACTTTAGTTTGCTGACCCTTTTGGTGTTTTTCGGATGGGAAGAGGATGCGCCCACTTTCTTCGGGATGCATTTAAAAATCAATTTCTCAATTGCCATAGAGTCTGAGTGCTCGGACTCCGCTCCGCTCCACTCCACTCCGCATCTTGAGATCGAATCGTGGCTGCAAGTGCACTCACATGACGGTGTTGATTGTCGTTTATCTTTCGGAAGTGCCTGACAAGGCAGCAACGGTTGTACCTGTACCTGTACCTGTACCTGTACCTGTACTCACTGACCCCCATGTGACCCCATGTGTGCGCTGAGAGTTATGAACCCGTTTGCCGCTTAATGAGTTACCAAAGCCTTGTCGCTCCAGGCCAGCAAAAGGAGGAGGAGGAGGAGGTGGAGAAGGCGGAGCACACGGAACATGCAGCCTGTGCATTGCTGTGTTTTGATTTTGTAGCTTCTGGGCATGCGGCGCCTCCTCGTAAATTAAGGTGTCGTAATTGTTGAAGAAAAAAACATAAAAATACTTTTATAAAATATCCCAAAAATATATATAAAGTAAGCTCCTCATGTGTTGGTTGTGGACTCTGGGTCCATCTCCACCTGCTGCTAGTGAAAGTGAGTCTAAAACTTTTTCCCATTGTCTCCTCATATTACAATTGTTGTTGTTTTTCGGCTTTTATTGTTGCTTTTGTCTTTCGGCTGCCCCCAGGACAGTTTTCGCCTGCCAAAAAGGAAAAACATACAAACATACAGCTGAACCCAAAAACTCACAACGGATGCAATTATCAAACATTAATATTTTTATGGCACATCATAAAAATATACTTTCTTTTGCAACTCAATTAATCTTGGAAAGGGTATCTGCTGTGCGGTTCTCTGTTCACTCTTTCTGCTTGTTTAATTTATTTTTCTCTTGCCACAAATTGCAGTTTTTATTCCGATGCATCTTTTGGGTTTTTCTCTCCTTTAGTTATTACCAATGAGTCTATGAGTTTTGTCAGTTTGTTTTCTTGGGTAATTACATTGTTCACTGTAGTATGGGCACTTAATTTGCCAAATGTCGGTTTTCAATTATAGTAGTTGTTTACGTCTTGTTGCCTGCCACGCCTCTCTTATACGTCGTAGTAGTGGGCAGAAGAGTTGAGCAAAGTTCATTGATTGTTAACTGTCTTGATGCCAACATTAAAGAGGCGTGTTTAAATGGTATTTAGAGTCAAAACTAGCATGATTATTGACTTGTTTACTTAGTACGTGAACTAGAGTTGATTAACTTTTAGTTCATCTAATTCAACTGTACTACAATTGCATTTCCCACACTCCCTAATCCCATTCCCTTTTGGCCATCAATGACCCGCAGCTGTAGTCAAAAGATTAATGCGCCTCTAGCTTAGGCCTGACCTTGACTGGCCTACAGTAGACCCCCGCTGCAATGCACCCAGTGCTGTCATTAGTCTTACTCTCATTAACTCTGGCTTAGCCTTGAATCAGAGCGCAATTGCAATAGTATAATAGTGAAACAGCCAACGGCAATGATTGTGGCTTAAATTCGAAATTATAATTGATCAATTTTCAAATGTTGCATCATAATTATGATGATGCTAATTAAGCAAAGCTTTTCATCTGCATTTGCATATGGCATTTGATCATGCCTCTCAGTATGGTCAACTCCATTTGTCATACGTGGTTTAAAGTCTTTTGGCCATTTGTGAACTGTCGAACTGTGGAAAAGCGATTGCAGAAAAGCACACAAGAAAAAGAAAAACCTCTAGCCATGTTTTCCGGCCAGAGAAGTTGTTATTTACCATTTTGGTTGGTGGATGGAAAAAAATCAATCATGAAATATGCTCGCCATTAACAATGGATTGGCTGTAATCCGATTTGGTTTGTAATAATTCAAGATAACTTTTCTCGGATTAGCTTTCTATAATTTTTGCTTGAATTGAGTTCAGTTAGAAGAGACGAGTATCTCAAATTGTGTTTACAATTTCACTGACCTTCCGGCAGTTCAGTGAACTTGTTAACCCAAAAAATCTGTGGCACATTTGACACCACTCGAGTAGCATCTGAGGCACTCGAAACTATCAGATTACTAAGAGTGGAGAGAAGAGGGAGAGTGTGTGGTGTGTGATGAACACTTTCAACACTCGTCTCGACTCGTCGTGTGGTCTTCAGGCCAGTCAGTCGAGTGCACTTAATGTGGGCTATAAAAGGCAGCGCCAAATGACCCAAACTCGCTTTTATTGGCAAGGTCATTTCTGACCAAGATCGCAGCGCTTTCAATGAGAGCCGCAAGTCTTTTTCTTTATATTACTATGATTACTAAATAAGTTGGCCAAAAATGTTTGGAGTTAGTTATACAGTTTGAGTTTGGTGCCTGCGGCAATTAAAATGATATTATTACCAATGGCCGCTCGGTGGTCAACGGTACCAGGGATGCCCAAAAGCTTTTGGGCTAACGACTTGTTAATTGTGCAATAAATAGAAAGCCGAAAGCAGTCAACCGAACCGTAGACAAAAGCCAACGGAAAAAAAGGAGGCAATGTTGTAATAATTGAAATTTAATGAAAGCAGAGAAAGCATCAAAAGGATTTACTACTTTTGGTATTAAACAATGAAACTAAGCTCAATGCACAGCTGTAACAATTAGATTCTAAAGCCCAAAGTTGAAGTCATTAGCCAGTACTTTACTTACAGTTTGTTTGTCACTCTCGAGCCGCTGTCGAAATTAATTACACATACAGTTAAAGTCGGCAAAAGATTTCATAATCCGGCTGAAAAACTTAAAGCATGTAACATGTTTTTAATGAGACTACAGCCAAGCGTAAAACGTTGACAACAGTTGAACGAACAGTTTGCAACTTGTTCTCTGTCTGGCCATATCGGAGAGTGGTCTCTGGTCTCTGTGCATGGTGGACCACATGGTGGGGGCACCACAACAACATCTCTTCGAGAACGTGACGGCAACAAAGGCATGGAGCCATATCACCACCGACAGAGAGGAGAGAGACTTATCGTGCCCGGTCGGTCGGTCGACTGGTACGGTACTAGTACGAACGTGACACTCGAACGTGATTATGTCAACCGTGTCGTCGTCGTCGTCGCTTTTCATATCTGAACTCACTCCGCTGTCTGCTGATATGTTACTCAATAGGCCGTGTCGGGCTTTAACTGTGCTACGGTCCGGACTCTCCGACTGTTACTCTCCCACTGCATTCTTGTGTATCTCTACTTTACTCCTCTCTTATTTGTGTTTTTAATACCCAATGCATTTGCCCATAGCACGCTTGCAGATGCATTGACATCATTTCAAATGTTTATTGTTGTTGTTAATGTTGGTTGTTATTCTTGTTGTTGTTGTTGTTAGTCTACGGTACAATTTCTGGGTCAAACAGTTTGGTCATCTGTTTGTTGACAGACAACTCCCAGGCAGATTAGGTGTTTTAGGCGCTGCACTTCACACCCGTGCACAACAATAGTCTTAACTGCACTCATTTCCTCACTATACCCTGGAATAAATAATAACTGGGTATGCTGGCATGTAATTAGCAGTTTATTAAACTGTTATAAGTAGAGCGATGAGCGTGTTTAAAAGTAATTTTATAGTTAAGTATGCTGATAGTTGAAGATGATTGATGCTGGCATTGCATGATTGAGCATATGATTGACTATTTAAGTCATTTACAGAGTATGAGTTTAGCTTATTTAATGGCGTAAATTTAGACTATTTACAGGGTATACTTCCATATAGAAGTAAGTCATTTAATCAAGTGAATTTACACCATTTACAGGGTATACTTCGATAGAGAATTAAGTCATTTATAAAGATAAATTTATACTATTTACAGGTTATACTTTGGCACAGTATTAAGTCATTTATATAGTATACGTTTAGTTTATTAAATATACTTAAAATTACTGCGCTTATAGGGTATACTTTGATAAAAAATTATGCTGTCAAAGCACGGTTTTATTGAGTCTTATATTTGGCTTGTCAAAGCTCTTAGTCTTACAAATTTACAAATTATAATTTACAGAGAATATGACTGACTTATTTAATATATAAACTCACTTTATTAGCAGGGTATTCAAAGATTTATTCACATAATTAAATATTATGTCAATGCAATATGACCAATAGAAAGTAGACTTCTCACATCTGAAGCCAACGACTCAGTTCAAAATAAATTTATGTAATTTATGCTAATTTGGGTAAAGATAGAATGTGTCTTAGAGCTGGCTCGTTAAAGCTCTCAACTTTAAACATTTCCAGGGTATAATGTATTACAATTTTCTGAATATTTGCTTGGCTTATTGAATATGTTCCAGTTTATGGGGTATATTCGGCCAATTTGATGTAATCGATAGCTCTTCTTTCTACACCTTTTACAGGGTATCTTTCAAGCTGAATACTATCAACTCTTGTAATGTTTGTAATGTCGTATTTTCTCACACCTCTGACGCAAGTGTCAATTTCGTTGTGTCGCTCTTTCCGCTTGTCATTTGTCATTGCTGTCTTGTCAATAGAGAGATCTACAACAGAGCTCCAACTGAACTCCCCCAACTAGCTGTAGCACTGCATTAAGGTTGTTGTCGTGTTGCAGTTGTTGTAGTTGTAGTTGTCGTTGTTGTTGTTGTAGCACTGTCCAGGTAATTAGAGTCACATCTTGTTGTGTTGCACGTTCAAATTAGTCGGCGAATAGATATGGTTGGTCTATTTAAAGGCGCTTTCATTTTGGCGATTTGGATGTGTTCCAAATGCCGTGACTATTTCACTGAGAAATGTGCGGCGTTCCAATTTATGTGACATGTTGGAACGATTCGTTGTTGTTGTAGTAGTTGCCTACAGTACGTTGACTTCCTGCTGAGGAAATTCTTTTGGCAGGAAAAACTACTTATAGGCAGAAGTGTAATACCACCCATAACTATTCACATAACTTATAGTTGAATAATAATTGAATGCATTCACATTGAAGTTGCGAATGAACTGTGAATAACTATAAATGATTCATACATCAAGTGTGAATAGGCGAAGGCGTTGATGCTGTGATGCTGTGGTGGCCACCCCACAATGTCTAGGGGCGATAAAAATTTAAAAAACGCGGTCGAGGTCACGTACTGACATTTTCTTATTATAAATGTTTGTTGTAGTTGTTTGTATCAGCTAGTTAATTCATTCTGTTGTTGTTGTTGTCGATTGCTCAACTGAGGAAAAATATTCTGAGTCAACGAACTGAAGCTTGTTGTGGCTGCCAAAAGATCTACAGATAGCAATACGTGCACAGTATTTCTGGTGTATTTCTTTTGGCTTTTATAAATAGACGAAACGCATTAGAAGATCTTTTGCCTAGACGCACGATTTCTTCAACATTTTGCATGAATATTTTGGGTACGAATGACAGAACAACAACAGCAACGACACGATAACTGTGCGTCATGGTGGCAAACTCAACAATTGGAGGACAGTGTGTGTGTTGCAACAGTGAGTCTTGGTTGTAGTGCGTGGAATTTATGTGCCCAGCAGACCCAATTAGCATTTGCCAGGGCAAAACTGTGCTCCAACAACTCATTATTCATCTGGAAAGAGAATTGCCTCAGCTTCAGCTTAATAGACACACACAAATCATAATCAACACGAAGCAGAAAAAAACAATGCTCATGCTAAATTACGATGGACAATAAGAAAATGCTTAAAAACTAATTAAAGCCAAAGGCAAATTGGGCAGAAAGTGAAACGAAAACTTAAAATATTGAAATGGGTTTAGCGAAATATGTCTGGGCATTATAAGGAGATAGTAGAAAATAGTAATCAGGCTTTAAATTGAGATTTGAGCGGGATCTTAGACTTATAATGAAAATAAAGAATGAATATAGTAGTACAGTCGAATAGAAGTACCTCGGACATTGATAGCAGCAGCATATACATACACATTTCCAGATATACCTATGTACATACCTGCAATCGCAAAGCCACACGCATGCACGCCACGGCTTTCCCAGTTTTGACAGCTTATGCCCCACTGTGCATTCACTTTTCTTAAGCCATAACTTCTGAGGGCGAACATCGCCCCCGCACACCTTCAATACCTGGTGGTATCTAGTGCCGATGGGCGCCGCGCTGCTTGAGTGTCTGAAAGTCTCAATTGCAATCACAACAGAGCAGAACATCTCAAGTTCAGTCGCAGATTAGTCACGAACTTTTTGCATAAAAGAAAAAAACAGAAACCAAAATACTTGTGGCTCATATTTCTTGTAGCTCAGATCTCTTTCTGTGTGTTGTGTGTGTGTGTGTGTGTGTGTTTTTGGTGGCTCAGCTTCAGGTGGGTGGGTGAACTAGCGAGTGAGTGAGTGAGTGAGCGTGTACAAAATGCATTAAGAGGCTCGTCAAATTGCCAAGACCAAGAGTCGTGCAAAGATTGGGAGTGGTGGCAAGCCACAAGCCGCAATGCCGCTGGCACAAGGGGCTCAATGCAGCCTCCACCACATTTTTGGCAACAGCAACAACAAGCACAACAACAACAATAACAACAATTGCAACTTAACCAAGACTCCACTCTAGCATAGACTTCAAAACAAAGAGAAAGGCGTTGCTCTGTTGTGGCAGCCACATTATGTCTGTCTCTGCCTCCAAGAGTGTTGTTGTGGTTGTTGCTGTTGCTGCTGCTCTTTCTCCTCACTTGAGCTGTAATGAGCCGCAACTATCGCAAATAAGCAGCCGCTGCGACACACCCACCCGCCTCCACACACCTGCCCAGACTCGTGTCTGTTTGGTTGAGTCTTCTGCCACAAGAACCCGAACCCTCTCCAACTCTATGACCCTCCAAACTAATGGCCACAGTATCTGCCCCCAACGCTAGAGTTAAGTTAATTTTTATTTGCCCAAACGGCCAAGCCTCTAAAACCGATAGAACGAACTTCTTGTGGTAGTAGTTGCTTGGAGTTCCTCATAATTAGATATAATGATAAAAATCATAATGCAAACAATTTTTCCTTTTTGCTATAATGATGCAGAAAATTGTTGCACAGCATTTCGATAATGCAGCTCGTTTAAATATTTACCTAAAACGATGACTATCGAAAGCCAATGAACTGGAAGTGGGTGTGTAGTATAAAGAATTTCATTTAAGATACAGATACTTTAGAGTAGAAATCTGCCTAGCTCAGGCCAACTTATTGAACTGAAGTAAAAGTATTTGATATGCAAACTTTCTCAGCTGAATCTTTCTCTACAATATCATTCTCTAGCAGCTGTCAAAATGTTTGCCAAATGTCAATGGCAATCATAAACTCACGATTGAGAGGAGTAGGAGGAGGTACTGACTGTAAATAAAACTATACAAATCGCTAAACGATCGCCTTTTGTGACATTTCAATTTGTTTGGAAAATGCTGGAAAATTGAAACCGCATAAAGGAGCTGCTGTCAAACAGTTGTGGCTATAAGTAAACGTACAGGTGTTGCTGAACTATGCATACTTAGCGTTTTCTAATGCTGCTGCACATGACAGTTATTGTGTGGCTGCCACATGATGCAAGAGTTCGTGTAGGTTAAACTGTTGTATGAAGATCAATGTACGATTAACTCTCAGCAGAGGGACCACAGACCATCCATGTGTGTGTGGGTGGGTGTCATTGTGCGGCATTTGGCACTGCCACGCCTCTTCAGCATGGGAGGTCAGCATTGTGTCTAATACATTGTAATTATTTTATTTTATTTTTATGATAAATTGAATATGGCACGCGGAAAGCCTTTTGCCTTTTGCCAATTGCCAATTGCTAATCTATCGATTAATCTTGAAACAATGCATGGAGCAGACACTTATGCAATGTGTGGGAATTGACCTCAGTGTGAGCTCGAGGAGATGACAAATGAGTGATGAAAATCTAAGATGCGCCTAAACGGAAATGCAGTCAATATTGGTAGAGGGAGTTGCACTGAGAAAATGTGCATAGAAATGTTGTGTAATAGTTGGGTAACTCCTAGTTAATATTCCCATAAACTGCAGTTCTTTTGCTCAGTGTATGAGGTGCAGTCAAGTCATTAGGGAGTTCTGCCAGACAGACTCTATACCGCACCCAGAACAAACATGGAGTAAGAGCTCCACTACCCACACACACCACCACTGGGACAAACAACTTCATTTGCAACTTGACTGCAGTCACATTACGTATACGTCACGTGTGCGCTTTCCAATTGATTGTCAAATTGAATTAAAGACTCTATAGACTCATATTTCTTTCATTTGCTTTCATTCCAGGTGTTGTACCATGAAATTGTATCACACGCTCGAGTTGTGAGCGCTTGCATACGAGTCGCCTCCGAAAGGGAACGGGAACAGTCACAGTTAAAGTCGCAGTCACAGTTACAATTGCAAACACAGCAGCAGCCCGCTTCCCTTACCAGCAATTGCTCCAGTGAATCGACGAGTGAATCAGTGACCAAGTCGAATAGTCTCAGCAGTGGCTTCGCCTCCGATGGCGCTCCATTGACCACACCCAGCACTGTGACCACAACTGCAGCAGCAGCGGCAGCAGCAACAGCAGTCGGCACCTCGGCTCATCCAAGGAAAGGTGAAGGCAATTTGGAACGTTTACGCGATCGTTATCATCTGCTGTATCTGAGAGCCTTCGAGCTACAGCTCTGCCTGGACAATCTCCTACGCAAACGTAACTCCATAGCGGTAAGTTGTAATTATAGTATATGTATCTATAGTTTATATATAGAGTAAATACTGTACTCTCACCTTGAATCCATTGACTTGAACTTGAGGGTATATTTTTGGCTTAACTCGATTAGTTTGCCGTTTTCCGATTTCGTTTTTTCCACTTTTCTATATGCCATTGCATGCATTGAATTCTTGGAAAGATAAAGAAATTGAAGAGGAGACCAATTGCTGGCCAATTGGCGCCGCTTTTCCTCTGCCATTTGTGTCCGCCTTGTGGCCAATTGTGGGCATTTCTAATTACGAAAGTGTCTCTGCTCACTGATTTAATTAATTCATTTGGTGAAAATGCCGGCAATGCGTTTGCCAACGAGCCGCAAATGCCAACAAAACTAAATAAAAGCCATCAACTCGTACTCGCAGTAAAGTGGCCAATGGAAGAAATGTTTTCAAAACTATTCGAAAATAAAAAGTAATTTCTCTAAATCAGCGACACAGACACATTAAATTCTACTGATAGGTAATTGGATTTAATTAAATGATATATCTATAGCGTTAGGATTGATTATAAAATCTAATGAGGGCTATTGAATATCAAGGCAAGAGTAGGCATAGTCTTCCAATTATAAAACTATAAACAAATAAGGGATATAAAAAACATAAATTGAAGTGAAATTGATTTAGAGCGATATTTGAGTTACTTATGCCAGAGTGTAGGCAGTGAGATAAAGGTTTACTGTTGAGCTCTGTACTGATGTATCAATAAGTGAGTAGAGGCTAGGTGCTGGGGTTAATTGATTGCAAACTGAAGAGTAACACATGGGTAGAGGTTCAGCTCTTCCTCATTTGAAAGTGGATTTGGCAGGCATAGAGACAAATCAATCCATACTATTTAGATGTTGACTTTCAGCTATAAAACAATATAAAGTTAAGAGGTATACAATTTCTAAATTGAAGTGGAATTGAAATAAATTGATTTAGGACGATATTTGAGATATTTATGCCAGATATAGAGGTTTACTGTTGAGCTCTATACTGATGTATAAACAATAAGTGAGTAGAGACTAGGAGCTGGGATTAATAGATTCCAAACTGATGAGGAACACTTCGGTAGAGGTTCAGCTCTTCCTCATTTGAGAGTTGTTATGAAACCCACAGAGGCAAAGTAATGCATACTATTTAGTACTTGACTTTCAGCTATAAATCAATACAAAATTAAGAGGTATAAAATTTCTAAATTGAAGTGGAATTGATAAAGGTATAAAAGAGTACTCTAAGAGCTTATATTTTGTCTGGAATGTGCCTAACTTATTCCAAAGCGTGGGCAATGAGATATAGTTTTACTGATGAGATAAAGTTTTACTGAAAGGCTTCTCTAAGCTAACTAAGCAGAGAGTATATGCTCTAAAATTGATAGATTTTATTTCACAAAATTTATTGAGCAAATGTATCAGTGTCTATCAAACTGAAGAGTAAGAGCTTGCTAAAGAATGATCTCTTCCTTAGGGAACAGCTTTTATATCCATAGAGACAAATCTGTTCAATCTGAAGAACTAAATGGTCATCTATACTAAAAAGGTCTCCGAGGTCTATTCATAAAATATCAATAAAATACTTAAGTTCAATTTATATGAATTTTGTCTATTCAAAATCTCATAAAAATTAATTGTGTCAACTTTATATGAGCTTATCTAGTATATACAGAGAGAATTCAATAATTTAATCCACATTTCATAAACTAATGTACCATAACATAATCCTTACACTTATTTTCTGTCAAATCCAATATCTCTATTTAGCTTAGAATTTAGCAAAAGTTGCCTTCACTTTCTACTACTTCCATTGTGATTGCTTTGCTGCGGCTAACGAGTTCCTTTCTAGCCTTTCTCAATTCTCATCTCTGTCGTCGTTGTTGTTGTTTGTATGCATCCCACTCACTTGACAAGCGTCTAGTGAAAGTTTTATTTAGTTTACTTTTTTTGTAGTTTACTTCTTGCCTATAATCACATTGACCCAGTTTATTGTCTCTCCTCCGGCACAATGCTCTAATTTTATAGCACTTTAAATGCTTCCTGGTAGACTGGAAATGTTCTGGAAGCAATTGCTTTGCTTTGCTTTGATAAACGACGGCAGAGTAACAACTATTTAATTGTGTATAATTTGTGCCACAAAGAGTCGTAGCAGCTTCCGACTCGTGCCACGTTTTTCATACTACTTTTTTTGCTCTGTATGTCGTAATTCATGGCAGGCACGCACTCTGCACCGCCCAGTGGTTGAGGCACAGATAGATACAGAGAGAGAAGCCGCCACCGCTGACCCACACAGGCTGCCCTCTATGACAGCAGTTGCTGCAGTTGTTTTTTGGTTGCCTGCGGCTGTGGAACAGTTCATGATGCAAAGACTTAAACCGCTTCATTTGTCTTGAGTTTCTCCTACAAGCCATGCCCCTGTTGTTAGCCAAGTGAAGAAACAATTTCATTTCATTCGGTTCGGCTACGCTGATGCAACAATTTGCATTTGATCGCCGCCAGCAGCAGGCTGAACTATAGCTGCCCCCACTCCCTGCCACAGCATGTGGACACACGATTTGTTGGCTTATAATTTGCAACACTTTCAAGATACACAGCTTAACAAAATCAAAGCGTTTAGTCGCTCGGCATTTGGTCAGTTAAGCCAAAGTGCTGCATGCTAATTTAGAGCTATAAATATCTTGCCACATGTTGCAAGTCGGTCATTAATATGAATGTGAAGCTATGCACATTAATTAGTCAAAAAAATAGTAGCTGCCAAAGCAAAATTATGCTCAATATAAAATCGAAATGGCTCACATGAGAGCGAGAGTAGGGGTGGGGGGAGGCAAGTAAAAGTGAAATTTATGTGACCCATTGCAACAAACTTGGTCCAGAGGTCACACTAAAGCACAGCACAGAGTCTTCACCTACAACTTTACAGCTTGCAACTTGCAACAGCTGCTGCTGCCACTGCTGCTGTCCATGGAAAGTGGGTAGAGAGATGGAAAAAAAAAAAAACAAGCACAACAAATGAAAATAAACCAAATCAAATTTACGACGTGCCCAGCGCAACGATTGCGACTCCTCATAAAAAAACACAAAAGTAAAAAATAAAAGAGAAGAGAAAAAAAAAACTTCAGCAGTTTTGCTGTTATGCATTTTATTTCTGTTGGCCTTTTGTCTTGACTTCTCTCCATCACTCCGACTGACGCAGGAGGCATTCATCCTATGGCATTCCCCTCTGCACATCAATTTCATCTGTGGCCACATTCGATAAACAAATGCAGTTTGCAGTTGGGAATTACATTGATTATGCTATGATTATTATATTTGATTATAATGTTGCCGTTGGTATTGTAGCTGCAGTTGTTGGCTTCTTTGGTTTACCATCTTGTTTATTCTTGGGAAAGCAAAACATAATATTTGTTTTAATGGCCCTTTGGGGGCCAATGCACCTTTTGATTGATTCATTCAGTTAAGCAGTTGAAGGCCACATCGCAGACGCAGACAAGCGAAAGTGTTGAAAGAGTTTTTTTCTCGTTTTGTTTTAACATCTGGCCACAGCTGTGGGTTGAATACTTACAGATTTACAGTTGAGCAGTGAGAAAGCTAAGAGAGAGGTAGAAGGGATTGAAGTATAAAGTAGAATGTAAAGTTTTCGAGCAACCAGAAAAATCTGCTAAAAAGGCTATAGTCGGGAGGAACAAACAGAAGAAGACCCGATACTCTGAGAAGAATTACAGTACCTATTAGAATTAATAGAGAATACTACAGTAGAACGTAATCGACAAGAAAAGTGCTTAACGTTTGGGGGAAAGTAATGAAAACCCAGAATGATTTTAGGGCAGGCTCTTCAGATATAAGTTTCAGTACATATGTACCTTAAATTCCGAATCATACGTTCAATCAACCAATAAACCACACTTTAACCACATACCCATTCCCAACTTCAGTATCTCCCCTCTCTGAAAAGTGAAAGGAATACCTCAAAAGTTTCTCATATACTTTGTGTTAAATTCTCTTGAAGTTTTCTGCCACCGCAAGCCAAACAAACACCAATCATAGACATCACTCTCCGCACGACGTTTACCAACACTTGACGAACAATGTGTAGCTAATTGGATTTGCGGGCTGAAGACAAGAAATAAAAACAAAACAAAAAAAAATTCAAACAGCCAATTAACGTCGATCAAAATAGAGTTTACAATTTATGAATTTAATTGCCAATCGTGAAAAATAAAATAAGACAAAAATGAAATATTTGAATGCTTAGATGTCGGCACATCAATCAGAGGCCAAGAGCATAAATCAGACATAAAAGCGAGCAAAAGCACAGTAGCATAGTAAAGAAACGAGTTCGCCATATCGAAAAGCTCCAAAAACTAAATGGAAAAATGCAAATTTCAGTTTTTTATATTCACTGTAAAAAAGGAAGGGTGGGTCAAGACATAAAAGGCGTGGCAAAGATACATATATGCGTAAACTTGATGAGAATCTATGCTAAACGAGTGAGCGAATAATAATAGGATATTATAGGGTATCAGTTATACTGTGTATAAGTTCAGTAAGTCTCCCTGTCTTACTATTAAGTTTTACAGGGTATCTGTAGGTTGCCCAAGACAGACAAATACTCCATGAGAATCTGAACTAAACGAAGAAGATTTGCTAGCTGTGTTACAGGGTATTAGAAGTTTGCTTTGTATGGCTTTTGCTACTAGTTTACTCTCTCTTTATGGTGTACAGGGTATCTATTAGTCGCCCTCGCCTCACTGCAGCAATTATACATGTCTCGCATTAGAGTCTTTCATAAATCGTAGCAAAACGAGGCATGAAAATGAACGAATGCGCGTTGCATATAAATTGACATGCAACAAATGTTGCAGTTGCCGCAGTTGTTGCCAGTTGTTGTTGCTGTTGTTGTTGCTGGCATATCGGAACTGCACGTTGAGACACTGACAGTTACAAATGATGACTATTTAATTTGCATGTGTGTGTGAGTGTGTGTGAGTGTGTGTTGCACGTACTCCCGGAAGATGCGAATGCCGTAAATTAAATCACAATAATTATGTAAATTTTTGTTGTGCATTAAGCCAAAGAGGGGCGTGCCACCCACAACAACAGCAGCGGCAACATTAACTGCAACACGGAAGGCACAGTAGCAATGTTGTGCATGCCGCTGCACTTGCCTGCCACATGCCACATGCTGCATGCCGTATGCCTCATGTGCCTCATAGCTAAACCCCAAAACAATGGACATAGCTTAAGTTTCACTTTCCGGACGCAAGGCCGTTTGCTTAAAAATAAAAAAAAACTAACCAAAAAAAAAAGACGCAGGTACAGGCCAAAGTAATTACCAACGCCTCTTGATCTCACTTTTAAGCTGCAATGCAGTCGCTGCAGTAATTAGCCGCTGGCCAACAACAGCAGCAGCAACAGCAACAATAGAAATGGCAACAACAATACCTGCCGAAATGGCTCTTGTAATTGGAAATTGTTGCTCGAAATGATCGTGTGCGGTTAGCAGGCAAATTGGGTGGGTTTTTGTGAGAAATTGTTTTATAATGTGGCCACATCCCCAAAGCACCACAACAGCAGCAGCAGCACACCAGCAACTATTGCTGCTGCTGCTGCGGGCTGCTGCAACCGTTAGTTGATCTACTTTTTGCGGCAGCTAATGATGCAGCTCAAGTTTTACAATCAATACGAGTACGAGTACACTACTCTACACTATGCTGCATGGTGTGCTTTGTCTTTTGGGTCATTTTCAATTACAGCAGCTAATGTGTGGTTCAATGTGCCATTTATAGTGCATTATACCCCACATTATTGACCAACTTGGCGTTGGAGTATACATAAATGAGCAGAGCTATTACACAGATGCTGAAAGACTGAGTAATAAATAAATATAAATAAATATATTATTAATACTATAAAAGACTGAGCAAATAGTAGGCAACATTTTGAACAAAGAAATAATAAATAAATAAGAATAAATATATTAGTAATATATAAAATCAAGTGAATAGAAGGCAGAATCTTGAGCAAAGATATAATAAATAAATATATTAGTAATATAGAAGATTGAACTAATAGTAGGCCAAATCTTGAGCAGAGAAGTAATAAATAAATACAAATAAATATGTTAGTAATATAAGACTGAGCGAATAGTAGACTAAGCCTAGAGCACAGAAATAACACATAAATATATTAGTAATACCAGTATATTGAACTGAACGAATAGTAGTCAAATCTGAGTTAAAGAATGTAAATAAATATGTTAGTAATACTATAAAAGACTGAGCAAATACTAGTAGTCAAAATCTTGAACAAAGAAATAATAAATAAATAAGAATAAATACATTAGTAATATACATATAAAACCAAGTGAATAGAAGTCAGAATCTTGAGCAAAGATATAATAAATAAATATAATAATAATATATATGACTAAGCAAATAGTAATCTTAACCTAGAGCAAAGTAATAATAATTGAATATAAATAAATATATTAGTAATATAGAAGATTGAACTAATAGTAGGCAAAATCTTGAGCAGAGAAGTAATAAATAAATACAAATAAATATGTTAGTAATATAAGACTGAGCGAATAGTAGACAAAATATTAGTAATATATTAGACTGAACGAATAGTAGGAAAATCTGGGTCAAAGAAATAGTAAATAAATATAAATATATAGTCATATATATTACTAAATATATTAGTCAAATAAAAGCAGTCATAAACCTTGATTAGACGCTGCTAATTTAGTGCTTAGCATCCATAAAAAGTGAAAGACAAGTGAAAGAAGTTTCCTGCAGCAAAAGGAAGCTAAAACAATCAAAGCAGCTGGAAAGCAAAAATCAATAAAAATGCTGCTTAATATTTGATTGAAGCACAGTCTAACTAGCGCATGAGTGTATTAAAATAGAAGCACAAAAAATCTTAGAATAATTACAGCAGCAATAAGGAAAAGCAGCAACACAGAGAGACTGATAGACTGACAGACAGATTGTTTTAACCATTTCTATAAAAGACGAGCACAAGTCCAACGAGCGCTGCTGCCACACCATATAATCAATGGGGGAAATTTACAAAGAAAAGCCAGCTACACTCTACAGTCTACAGTCAAATGTAAACAAAACCAGGCAACATGTTGCTAGTAGTCAACTCTTTCCTCTTTGTCAACTCAACACAATGGGAAATGCGGCAGACGGCAGAGTTTTCTTTATGATATTTGTTGATATTTTAGCATATTTACATTTATGGCACACTGACATTTAGACAAAATGTCAATAAGCGGCCTTTGTTTATGCCTATTGTTGCCATTAAACAGACAGCAATACCTTTAAAATGAAATGTTGCCGAAGCGTGGGTGCCGCAGCAACATGTTGCCAAGCGCTGTCAACATGTGTGACTGAGAACATTACTGGCCTGCTGCTGCTACTGTGTGAGGGGACCAATGCAACTTTTGCTAAATTTAGCATCTAATGCGATTTGTTATATTTGCGCTAAATTGCAGACAATGCTGCAGCTACTGCTACTGTTGCTGCTGCTGTTGCTGCTGCTACCAGGAAATGTTTTGTGTGCAAGTAATAATATTGTTGCTGCTGCTGCAGCGGGTGCTGTTGCTGTTGCACATTGGCGCTGCCAGGGGGAAAGTCAGCTTTGCATGCTGTCTATTTATTTGCCTTTTTTTCTGCTGTTTTCATATGACTTGAGTTTTTCCTTTTTTTCTCTCTGCATGTTGCTCATGTTATATGTTGTCCAATGCAGTGGGTTGTCAACGCGTTCACCAGGCAATGTTGTCGTTGCTGTTGTTGTTGTTGCTGTCTGTGTGTCTGCAATATTTTCGCGCCATGGCAGACTGTGAGTGTGTGTGTGTGTGTGTGTTGTGCTGTAAGTGGATTTAAATTTCTTGGGAATGTCTCTGGCAACGATTAAATAATAATTGTTGTGGAATTTGAGTCGATCGCTGGGTAATATCAGTGTTACGCCAGCTTGATTAAGGACAGTCAATGCGATGTATATTGTAGAATGACACAGAGCATTCATAACAGTAAACTGTTTTAGTATCTAGTTTATGGTTCAATAACATCTGATTTATGCTAATATGTTTATTAATACGGATGTTAGTAGAGGCTATTGTTTTATGCACAGCGAAAAAAAGGAGTTCTGATTTTATTATGCTTATAAAAATTATACTAAATGGTATTACTAAAGGTTTAGTAAATGCTTTAAATAGATACTTAGTACATGACTTGAAAGGGGATTGAAGATTGCTCAAAACTTCAGTGAATAGTTTAGATGGTTTCTAAGATATTTTATAAAGAAAGTGTAGCTAATTTTCGGAGTACAACTTCACTAGAAAGTTTAGGCATTTCCTGACATATTTTATAAAGAAAATTTAGTTAATTTACTGAATATAACTTTCTTATATCCATATTGAATTTCCACCATAGCTATTATACTATTCATGCTTTTCATATGCCTACCATTTCTTTATGCAAATTGAAGCCAAAGCATTACTGATTATTCCCAGTGCATATTGCACCTGTTTCAATGTCATTTATAGGCACTCGATAGTTCGAGTCTGAGCTGTGTCAGTGAATGTATTCATTTGTTATTGTGCCCCAATGCAGCTCACGTTTTTATTGCACGATAATTATATAGCCAAAGCGTTGCAGGTTCAAGCTTAATAGAGACCTCTCCCCCCTCTCAACATCGATGACATGAAAGTGTTTAGTGATAATTAAATGTTGGCGTGTGAGAAATTCATAATTTCAGAAAACAAACGGGCCATAAAACGGTAGCGAAAAGAGAAAAACTTGAGAATATAATAACGAAAGATTTCCCACACACACGTATAGGACTTATCGAGTAATCGGATTTTGGAGTACACAGCGAGCTGTTTGTATATAGAGTTCTTTGGAACGAAATGAGCAATGACATGAGAATTGTGACAGAGCGACAGATTGCGTGTAGTTGTTGCTGTTGTTGTTGCTTTTGTTGTTGTCGTGTACGTGGCAGATGCTTATCAGCAGCTGGACTCTAATGATAGCAAAAGCCAAGCTGCAAAGTTACCTGCAAATGAGGTGCTAAGCTGCCAACACGACAGCGTCACGTGGCCAGTGCCACGCCCCCACCCCGCTAGCCAGTTTCCTTCTCAGATAGAGGCAGGCAGTCAGACCCCTTTGTGAGTTCGCGTGAAGTGCGTCTGCGATAAACTTGAACTTAATTTCTAACTAAAGGCAGCAAGCAGCAAGAAACAAGCAAAGGTAACACCCGCCAAGTTGCATGTTGCAAGTGGCAGGCGTTGGTTGATTGTGGCAGGCGTTGCCGTCTTTTGATCGAGTCTGACTTGGCCGTCGTCGTCGTCGGCAAATGCATTTTGCATAATAAGTTCATAATTTGTGTAGAACGCCAACAGCAACAACAACACACAGCCATAAGTAAAGGGCAGAGTCAAGAGCAGATGGTGGGCAGCAGATCTCAAGTTTTCTGAAGGAAAGTCTGAGCCGTTTTAACTGTGAGCTAAAGCGGTGAACGTGACACGAAATAGTGATGAAATTTTAAGAAATTTTCTCTTTATTATATAATTAAAAATTTCAAGAAATCTAGAATAAATCTTATATGAAATTGTAGTTACTTTCTTTTATACAAAACTCTTTGTTCTAACTAAATGACTGAGTTGCTATAAGCGGTATTAGGAGACTCAAGAACTTGGATGTTATAGCAATATTATTATTATAATTTATTGAAATATTTTATCTAATACTACAAGTATTTCTGACTAGAGGAATGAATAAATGATGTATTATTTATAATGAAAGAAACTTACTAGACTATCTAATAGGCGAAGAGTGTCGACTCATAATCTTGTTTTCTACTTATAAATTAAAGCATTAGTTTATGTAATGAAATAGTATTTTCACTTGAAAAATTTGACAAAATTCGAGTCTAATAAATTATACAAAATTTAACAGTATTAAAATACTTTTAAATCTAACTGAAAACCAAGCTAAAACTATCGCTAACACCTACTAGCTTTACTCATCATCGACTTGTTTTCTACTTAAAATTTAATGTACTAGGCTGTTTGAGAAGTCCGCGGCCTACATAGGAAGGGCGCTCCAAATATCGAATCCGAATTTTTTTTTGACAAGTACCAACTTTTAAAAGACCGCGTTAAAAATTTCATGAGCATCTGTCAAGTGGTTTGGTTTTTACAGCTGTTGAAAGTGTATCATATTGGTCTTTGTGAAGAAAATTATAAGAAACAAATTTCGTGCTCCCATTAAACATTATTTTTTGAGAGGAAAAACGGATAAAGAAACGAAGGAGAAGCTTGATAAATATTATGGGAACTCTGCACCATGAAATACAATGGTTAAGAAGTGGATACAACAATTTCGAATGGGTCATATGAGCACAAATGATGCACCGCGTTCAGGAAGGTCTTCAGACGTGGTTACGCCCAAAATGATCGAAAAAATCGATCTTCTTGTGGGTGCTGATCGAAAATTGAAACTCCGTGAGATAGCTGACATCGTAAACATCTCAATAGACCTGTGTTTAATATTTTGCATTATCATTTGAACATGCAAAAGCTCTGTGCGCAATGGCTGCCGCGTTTGTCATGCTGACAAGTCAACGCACCAGCGCACAAAGCCATAAAGACCATCACTAAATTAATCGAATTAGGCTACGAAATCCTCGATCATCCACCGTACTGTCCAAATTTGGTCCCGTGCGATTATTATCTGTTCCCAAACCTCAAAAGATGGCTCTCAGGAAAGCGTTTATACTCAAATGAAGAAGTGATGGCCTAGACAGACCCCTATTTTAAGGACTTTTTTGCCGAATACTACAAAAAGGGTATCGAATTGATTGAAAAGCGTTATAATCGTTATGTTGTGCTAAAAGGAGTCTATGTTGAAGAATATATGTTTTTTTTTGAAAAAAAAAATGTTTTTTAATTGGTTAGGCCGCGGACTTTTCAAACAGCCTAGTATTAATCCATGTAAAGAAAAAGTATTTTTATTTTAAATATTTGACTAAATTATTGTTTAATATATTATACAAAATTCGACAGTATTCGAATACTTCTAAATCTATCTAAAAACCAAGCGAAAACTATCGCTAGCACGAACTATCTATCGTTAGTCTATTCCCAAACCCATCACGCTGTCATCGCTAAGTGAGAACTCAAGCCGCATCTCAAGTCTGTGCTATGGCGTCTTTAGCGGCTTGTCGTTGGATTTTATTAGATTATTGCTTAACTGTCATGTTGTCATGGTTTTGACTGCCCTACCCCCACTCAGTCTTCCCCCTCCCTACCTCTGGAGAGCGTTGCCAATGCGGGTGCCAGGCTAATGTGTAGAAAGCGAGGGCCAAGTGAGCAGATGTTATGTCCAGATTAAGTTTGAAAATCTCTATTTACAAGCTGTAGCTATTGCCACATTTAGTATAAAACGTGTGTTTATCATTGAGATGATGTAGAGTTTAACTGAAAACAATTTACAGTTCTTGTTTGTGTGGCCCAATTTCACCTGCAGAGGCAAGACAGCAGCAGGGAGATCTGACTGGAAAAACTGATGTCTTGTTTAGGCATAAACAAAATTCCAATCGAAGAGGCGCCACTCGAAGTACCATAACACTAAAAACAGAACGAGCGACCTTCAATAGGCTTGTTTAGAGCATTACGCAAATCCCCTCAACATGTTAATTTTATAAAGAAGAAACTTTTAAATACGCTCAATTGATGAGGTAATAATGAAAATTTATCAAAATGGTTTTTTTATGAACTGTTAAACAGAAAGCATTAGCAGAAGCACATGTAAGGGGGAGGTAGGGGGAACTATGCCGTCAAGGTCAGCCGAGGTTAAGTTGCCCACAAGTTGCTTTCGCCAAAAAAAAAATATATATATTGTACCAAACACTTTGAGCAACTTAACACTTGTGTTTATGTTTCAAAAGGGGGCGTCAAGGCCCGCCAGCACGTACATACGATGAGTACCTACACCCCCTCGCCCCGTACTCAACGATCAGCCACCCACATGACGTGTGTGTGTGTGTGTGTGTGTGCGCCTCAGTCTCATTTTTTTGTGGTTTATCTGTCATCTGTCTGAGCAACAACTGTTTGGTCTGTCTCGCAGTCTGTTTTCCTTTTATTTTATGTCTGTTTGCCTGGCTCTTTGGCCCCAGTGCAATTGAAAGCAATTATAACATATGTGAAGAAGGAAGCTCTAGCTCAGAGAAAATAAAGCAAGCATAATGCATAGCGTGGTTACGTGATGGCCAATGGAAAAGCTGTGGAAAACCGCGACTGACCGCACGTTGAATTGAGCAACATTTGTGCTTTCTTCAAACAGAGAGAGATCCAAATCAAGTTGGCCAATTAAAAAATGAAATTCATATGAGCAATTATGGCATAAAATATAAATAAATTGTTAATAAGTGTTATGTAAAATTAAATGAGATATAATATTAGTATGGAACAAAAGTCAAAGTCTACATAAAATTTGCTTTAATTACTTTCCACTCTTAGAATAAAATAAATAAATAATACTATAAATAAATATATGAAATTATTTCAAAATAATAAAATATATTGAAGAATTAAATAAAATATAATATAAACATAAAACAAAAGTTAAAGTCCCTAAAAAATTTACTTTAAGTACTTTCAACTCTAAGAATAAATTACTACCAACTCATTCCACTCAAACGAATATAAATAAATATAATATAATAAATAATATAATAAAATATATTGTAGAATTAAATAAAATATATATATAAATGTAAAACAGAACTCAAAGTCTCTATAAAATTTGCTTTAATTACTTTCAACTTTAAGAATAAATTACTTTTAACTCATTCAACTCAAACGAAATATAAATAAATTATAAAATAAATAAAATATATTGTAAAATTAAAAAAATATATATATATATATAAATATAAAATAAAGAGCAGTCTCTATAAAATTTGCTTTAATTACTTTCCACTCTAAGAATAAATTACTTTCAACTCATTCCACTCTATTACACCCACTGCAGACTGCAAGTCATGCGATGATTAACGTTAATCAAACTCTCAATCAAGCTGCACACTACTATAACCTTCCCTTCTCTCTCCTCTCCCCTTTCTAGGCTGGTTTGAATGACGAAGAAGTCGACAGCGAAGACGATTCATATGCTTACGAGGGCGAAGGCGATGCTGCCACCGAGGACGATCTGAATGAGGTTGCCTCCGATTTGGATCTAGAGTGCGAGAGTGTGCCCATACACAGTTCCACAGCGGAACATTTGGTATTGCAACGTTGCCAGTTAACTGCCACTGAGATTGTGTCAGCCAACGTTACCACAGCAGGAGAAGAAGCAGCTGAGGATCAGTCAAGCGATTGTATCGCAACCCAAAAGGTAAAACCATATCACATTTGCATATATGCCAAATTTGTGCGTCTGTGTATGTCAAGTACTGTATGTAGTTGTTGTTTTGTTATTGTTGTTGTTATTGCTAGTTAGACTTGTGCATGCCTTCTACAGTATTGTCAACCAGAAACTAAAAAAAAGAAACCCAAAAAATAACCGAAAAAGAAACTCTGAGTTCTACCGTTAAGCGCGACATTTTGGCCCAAGTTGGCAGCACTGGCAGCAGCATGTAAACTGTTTATGTATGTGTGTGTCTGTCTGTATGTGAACCCTTGACCTGCTCACTACCTGCCCTGCACTTGCCCTAACCTAGAAGTGGCTTACAATCGATAACGATATCGATTGTTTTCCAACTCTGCCTTAACCTCTAACTCTAACTCTTCAACGCTTTGCCATCAGCCTGGCGACGAGGCCGACGAGGAGCTTGAAGACGAGGAGGACGAAGACGGCGACGTTGTTGACTTTGTCATAGCCAAACGCTCCTGGCGTGGGGTCAAAGGTCACCTCAACTGCAGCAATCACAGCAACTCCAGTTGTGCCGTACCAGCCACACTCACCGACTTTGAGGCTGACTCGGAGAGCAGCGATTTGGAGCAGGTGCAGCAACTGAGGCGTGGCGGAGGAGGAATCGCTGGCATTGCCAGTCAACGGCGTCATTGCAATCAACTGTCAGTGGGTCATGTGGACATGATGTCGCAGGGCAATAGCACATCGACGCCGAATCTAGCCAATTTGTCGCTGCTGCAGTCGAGGCACGGCAACAAAATGTTGCCGCCACAAAAGCCGAAAAACATTGCTGTGGCTGTCATAACGCCCAATACACATAACAACCATAGCTATGGTCATGGTCATGCGCATGAGCTGAACAAGTCACCGACGGTGCTGAGGAAGAGCACCACGCATCGCCATCATCACCACAATGACACCTCAAAGTTCAATCGTTCCAATCGCAAGTCCAAGAACTGCGCCATCTTCTACTTTAAGCATCTGGATACGGACAATGAGACGAGCGGTGCTGGCACGGATGCAGCTGCCGATGGCGATAATGAGAATGTGGTACAGCCGCCGCAGCAGCAGCAAGTAAGTACCGTTAGCAACAGGTGGTTTGGTTTGCTCCGGGTACTACTACACACTCTTCTTCGACATCACCTCTCAACCTCATCTGCAATTCAATGAAAGCGCAAATTCGTTGCGGTTATCGACAGCCTCGACCTATCGACGCACAGCACATCAATCTATCGATTGTGGTGTCGATGTCTATGACGAATGTGTCCCGCTTTGCTTTTTCAGCCACAAATCTTTGCCATAATTTGCATGTCTTGCATTGATTAAATTTGATGTGTTTCAATATAATAATGGCTCATCTTATAACTTAATATGTCTATTTACTCAAACAGCATCGATTTTTTCATTGTTTTTTTCGCATGTTGTTTAACAATTTCTTAATTAACTCTGCTATGCCATTGTGTGTGTTATCGTTTTTTCCTTTCTTGTAATTATGCCTCATCATCAATCATTCATCGACTCAAAGCTACTACAGTCTCTGCCCCTGAGGTTAGAGAGTTGCTTGAACTATGTCAGAGGCCACGGAGTATAGTTCTTTAGGCACATGTGAAACCATATAGTGTCTATGGTTTAGACCTTCAAATAAGTTAGAATTTTGGCTATGGAAAGTTGAGGAAGTAGGAAAAATTTCATATGAATTGAAGTTAATACTGAAGTACATAATAGATGATATAATTGAGGACAAACTATTGAGTTTAGTTCGGTCATAGTATAAACTCTTTAAGATTACTTTAATCAGTTCTTTCAGAGAGTGTTTAGAACAGAATTTGGCTAAATTAAAATAAAATAAAGTTAGGCGAAAAGTTATGGTTTTACAGAAAACATTATTCCACACACAAAAACTACAATTAAGTTTGTGTAATAACTAAAATACAAATACAAAATGAAACGTTAATTTCTATAAATAAAAACATATATTCAAGATACTATAAAATATTCTAGGTCCGTCCTTAATTTATCAAAATCTTTTTTTTTACTACTTATTTTCAACAATTTACACAAACTTAATAAACCCTTAGTACTTATCCAACACAACACTTAACCAAGCCCAACAAAAAGCAATCAAAATCGATTGACTATAAACAAAAACTTAATGATTGTATTATTAACACCTTATCGGGATCAAAGTTTATTGAATGATTATTTACAGTTTATCAAGAACCAAAACTTCAATCAAGAACCTCTAATTCTAGACTTAAATGAAAAGTTAACGAAAACAAATTAATTTTACAAACTAATTCAAGAAAAAATGCAAATTCATTGCAAAGAGCGTAAGTTTTACTTAAATTTAAAATAGCAAATAATAAAGCATTTAGTAACAGTATTTATAGTAGTTTAATATTACGTAGTCGTACTTAAAAATAATCAACTAATTGTAGCTACTAAATACATAAGTCAATTCAGGCTGTAGCAATAGTTGTGTAGCTTTAATGAGTTTTTCAAAAAGAAGTATTACAGTTAATGCTTTGTTTTTAATGACAGTGAAGTTAGCAAAGTTCATTACATATTCAAATGGCAAATGTGTTGCTGTCACAGCTGCAGCTGTTGCTGTTGTTGTTGGAGTTGCTGCAGTTGTTGGTGCTGCTCCTGCCAAGTGCATTGGCAGCACCTAAGGTCGGCGCCTTGCCAACACAAACCAAACGAAACGTCACAGCATTAATATAAATTGCAAACATAGAGAAAACGACAGCAGCAACAGTCGTCAGCGGCAGCAGCAACAGCAGCATTGGTTGAGGGCGGCAACACAGCAGAAGAGCTACAGCAGCAGCAGCAACAATGCCTGGCAGAGTGAACCGGCATTTGCCTCAAAAGATTTTAGCTACTCATGCGCCTCGGCAGCAATTTGTAGCTACAATTGTTGTTGTTGCTGTTGGGATTGCTGTTGTTGTTGTTGCTGTTGTGACTACAAGTTACAATTTGCCATTTTGCGCAAGTAACGCTAATTAAACTTCATTTTCTACCACTTCATCTTCATCTGTTGGCATTGCCATTGCAGCAGCAACTGTTGCTGTTGCTGTTGCAGTGCATCCTCAGCCCACACAGCATTTTTGCATTTACTGCCTTTTAATTTATCATACTAACTCTTCTTTTTGTGTGATTTTGCAACCTCGTAGATACTCAAATCGACTGATGCCTCAACGGATGACGACGACGAGGGTTGGCTCTACACAGCGGCAACAGGCAACACAACAGCAGCAACAGACACCACAACAACAGCAACAACCGTCATCGATGGTCTACAGTCGTCTGCCATCTCATCGACAACCTCTGGAGGAACAGACGACTCTGATAAGGAGAACAAGGAGACGCTGCTGACCAGCACATTAGCAACAACAACTACCATAGTAACTGCAACAGCAACAGCAGCAGCAACTACTACTGTTGGCAGTGGGAGTGGCAGCAACAACAGCAACTACGACAGCAGCAGCGCCTGCTCCTCATCCAACTCGAACGGCGTGCACACTGAGACATCAGCAGCATCGCGAGTTACCCAAATGCAGCGCAGCAGTGTTGTCGTCAGTGTTGTCGACGACATGGACATGCAATTGCAAATCAATGGCAACGGCAACAACAGCAGCAGCAACAGCGCCAGCGATGCCAACAACAGACACATCATTAGCAACAATTGCTATAAACAACTGCCAAGCGACAACAGCAACAGTCAGCAGCAGCAGCAACAACTGTACGCCAGCAATAATAATAACAACAATCACATGCATCAGCAGCAACAGTCGCGCTTTGACTCTAAACAGCAACTGCAACTGGCGAATGCTGATGAGCTAACTGTTGCCGATAATGCAAATGGAAATGCAGCACAGGTGAGCCACAGGTCAACTGCACCCTTTAATGTAGTGTACTCTCTGTTTGTGTTAGGAGATCTCAGCAATTAGCAGAACTAGAGAAAGGAAATTTGGAAATTTTATAGGAATCAATAAGAATCATATACCATAAAACATTAGAACAGTTTTATATTAAGAATATAACATTGGTAAACTCTTTGCTAAACTACGCCTAAAATTTGGGAAAAAACTGTTGATTAATATCAAAATAGAAAACAAATTTCATGAATTCCAGTCTTCCCTCTATAGGTCAACTGCACCCTTTAATGTAGTGTACTCCCTGTAAGGCTGTTTATATTACGAGATCTTAACAGTTAGAAGAATTAGAGAATCGAAATTTGGTATAGAAGTAGCTGTGCTGTAGATTACTTTAAATTAAGATTAATACTCATGACATTCAATGGAATTAAGTATAACACTTTACTTTAAAGTTAATAAATAACTTTTTAACTTTTGGTTAAACTATGCCTATAATTTAGGAAAAATCTGTTGATTAATATGGAAATGGTGTAGTAAACAAATGTGATTAATTTCAGTTTTCCTTGGGTTTAGTTTGGGGTTTTTCTTTAGACAATATTAGTCGTAAAGTACTTTATTAAAAACGAGAACTATACATTGTTGCAATGAATCTATAATTAAGATATTTTTCGGCATATATTTATGCCTAATTAGTACCTTTTCCACTTGATTCACTAATTGCCAACTTAATTAAAGACTTTTTATAAATAAGCCAAGTAAATCTCTATCTAAGATTTAATATTTATGATTTAAGAATTATATCTAGAAAATGCGAGCTTAAGGTCACCAAGGCAGAACTAAAATCAATACTGAGTTCTGAAAATAAGATTTGTAAGCTAAAAGAGAAAGTTCAATTCAGAAGAACTAAAGACTTATCTTAAATAGAACATAGCGAATTCTTATAGTTAGACTTTTTCAACTCATTTCAAGATTGACATTCATTGAAAATATTATTGATATTTCTGTCAGTGTGGCTGACATTTAAGACTTGCCACATTAGTTAAACTGCCAAAGTTCTTTTAGTAACGACGAATCTCAAATGGCCATAATAAACTGCTGGAATAAAGTACATATATAATCGCTTAGAACTCTCAGACTATTCGCTTTAATGGCCAAGAGATGTATCTTGGCTCAGACGAGTGAAGGAGCTGAGCTTTTCACGTTGCATGCAAACATGAGAACTCAAGTGATGCAGCCCTGCCATATATTGATAGAGCACAAATGCGCAAATACAAATCACATCGACATGCCACAGGTATTGTTGCAAGTTGGCAAGTTGCAAGTTGCAAGGGATATTGCACAGTTTCCCACAGTTGCCACAGTTGCACGAGTCTTTCGAGTCGACGATTCGATCACTGACTGTCTGTCTGTCTGTGTGTCTGACTTGTGTCAATAAAGTTGCATTGCTTTGCCATTAGGCCAATAAGAAGTGGCCAAAATGGTGGTAGAGAAGGGGAGTTTGCCTTTTCAATAAATGGCTACCGCCTCTTATTGGTGCTGCTGTAGCTGCCACTTGATGATTAAGCAGTTGGGTTAATGAAAGCGAATCATGCACCGACTGCCACTCAATATTGTTACCAACTACCGTCTCCTCAGACAGACAGACAGACAGACAGACTGGCAGACAGTCAAACATTCAGTCCAGGAAAAACTCTGTCTGTGGAAATTGAGCAGCGCACGTCAAAAATGGGAAAGTACGAAATTAACTAAAAAACGTGTGATTTATTTCTTCATTGCGAGGCAAACGAAAATCCATAGAAAAAAGTTATAATAGTAAAAAAATGCATCAAAAAAATAAGCACAATAACTAAAATGTATTGAAAGGGACAACAATGAGGACACAGAGGCAGAGAGAGTCTAGACCCGTAATAGAGCTAGGAAATGCTTGAAGCTACCAGATTGATTATGCCTATTTTTAATTAAACTAAATAATGGTTTTCTTTCTGCTTTACTTTCCAGCTGCATCCCAGCAACAGCAACAGTAACAACAACAGTTTCTACAGTCGCGCTGATATTTGTAACATCAGCGTTTGGCCCAGCGAAATGAATGGCAATGGCAATATGCAGCTGAATGGCAACCGTTTGCCTCCACGTTCGCCAGCCAAATCCGCCAAGTCGGTCAAATCGCAGGCGAGCAGCAGTAATGCCACCACCACCATGTCCCCAGTCAAGGTATGTTTGCTCTATATAACAGTCGTATGGAAGGAAGCGGAAGTATATATTTCCTGCAGAGGATTGACTATTGCTATTGAGTAGTTGTGCTTTCTCTCTGCTGCGGGTTTTCGGTTCCACGCTGACAAAACTGATTATGATTAATAAAAAGACGAGTGCACTGAAAGAAACTAATATGATATAGGAGCTAGAAGTGGAGTAAAGGGAAAGGGTATATTAGACCTATATAAATGTGTGGTATAAGCTGTAGAAGATGATGCAGATTCATGCGTATTCAGTCAGAAGAAAGTTTATTTTAAATTTTAAATAGCATAAAATTGATAAGAGTCTAACTTGCTGTCGACTGCCTACGACTGAGCCGTTAAATTTAAGAATATAAATTTTGTAAAAATAATATTAATATTTTTATACATAAATAATATTTAAAAGTATTTATAAAAGGATCCTTAGTTATTGAATATCCAAAAGCCTCTTCATATAAATGTTTCCACTACTTAAAATTTACTTATTATATTACTTCAAGCCTTTCGCTCAGTGTATTTCTGCCTGCACTACTGCTGCAGTTTTCCCTTTCAACAAAATTCACGGCTTTTTGCAATTTGTCATCGCATGATGGCAGACTCCGCCGTTTGCTGTGGACAGTGGACATTGCGTGTCGCACGTTCACACAACCATGACCATGGTCAGCTCCATGATCCACTCTGCCTGAGTTGTGGTGGCCAAGAGCTTGTTGTGCTCGAGTGTGTGTTAAGTATAACGGATCATGGGATTCATTGAATTCATTCGATCGCCAGCCTAGGCCAGGTCGGTACGCGCTTTGTTGTTGACTTGAGCTCTCCTCTCATGGTTTCAGTTTCAGCTTGAAATGCATACGAACTGTAGTATCTGTATGCGATCGATGGATCCAACGCAACTTATTCAATGTCCACCAATGCCGGTGGTCCACTGAAAACTGTAAAGTGTGCGTGTGTATGCGTGTGTGTACGTGTGTGAATTCGCCACTCGAGTTTCTCTAACGTAAAAAAAATACCTCTTTGACTTTTTCGTATCAATTTTGAGCTGGTAAACATGTCCCCAAACATGGCCAGTGACAAGTTGACGAGTGTAATGGGCTGTAAACGATCAGCTTTTGCTCATATTAGTTGGGTATTTTGTGAAAAGCAGCGGGTGGCAGTTGAGTAGAGGGAAATACAGAATAAATAGTAATATTTTAATAGGCTTAAAGATTGGATTATTATTTTGTTTAGGGCACATATTATTATTGATTAAAGATTGGAATATATTGTTTTGATTAGGGTACATATCATTTACACGAAATTTGATGTTGAAGAAGTAATGAATGACGTATAAAAAATGCTTAATACTTAGCCATAGGCACTGAATTCGTCAACTGATTAAGTAGTTCAAGTTTGTTGTAGTTATATTTTGCTTCCACTTACCTTATGCCTAATATTGAAAAGTCATGTCCTATACCAAAACTTGACGGATATCGATAAGGTATAACATGAAGAATCGTAACTTTATATGAAAATATACTAGGGAGATACTAGGAGATACTAGGAGATACTAGGAAGATACTAGGAAATACTAGGGAGATACTAGGAGATACAGAAGAAGAACAGTCTTTAGAGCAATATAGTAAACAACAGTAATTTTTAGCTTATTATCTATTATCAATGACTAAACATAATTTGTTCTCTTTGATGTAATCCAAATATATTTTTATTTTCTATACCAAGGTGTTAGAATTTAGTTTTGCTTAGCTAGTGTCACATGATTTAACATAGAGTATACATATGAATTATATATGTATATTATATTATATTATATTATTAATATATAATTATAATTATTTTACATAGTATATATGATTAGCTAGTGTTACATGATTTAACATAGAGAATTTAACAACCCGCACGCTCAGTACTGTATTATAGATTTTAGGTTATACAATATAGTTATGTTCGCTCTCATAACTCCGCTAGAACTAGTTCAATATTTGAAATGCTTGAACCCTATGAATATTCTGTGACATACACACATATATGTATATCCCAGGTTCCTACAGAGAGCATAACCCTTTACTTCACATATGAATGGGCTTACGCAACCATAGAGTATAGGGTAGTTGTAGCCAGCTCTCTCCCCTCTTTTCCTTTTTCCTTATAACTTTATCAACTCTCTCTGCTTCTCTTTGTCAGTCTGTCTGTCTACACTATCATTTCTTGTCAAGTTGTGCTATAAGTTCCAATGTTGCTTATTTAAGGCAATTATTTTGGCTGGGCTAAACATAATCAATGTCTGTTGTTGTTGTTGTTGTTATCCAACATGTTTGGCACTCTCACTTTTGCCAGACTGTCGTCAGTGCAGGCAAGTAACATCAGCAACATGTAACTGCAGCAGCAGCAGCAACAGTTGCTCATGTGTGTGTGTGTGTGTGCGAGCGTATCTGAGTCATTTGCATTTGTCGCTGACAGCCAGCCTGAATTCGATTCCAGACTGTGAAGCATATATTATGCATGTGTGTATATATAGTAGTGTGCACAGTATACACACCGTTTTCACTGTCATCCAGCCGAGGGCAGTGCCAGTGCTATGAGATTGCAGAGTCAGGCTTCTGCTGCCGTCTGTCCGTTGCATGTGCGTTGATTTATTGAGAGTGAAATTTGCGCAGCTTTGATTAATATTGACAAATTTTTTGCAAAACGAGATTTATTTTTCAATTTTGCTTAATTTATGCTTGATAATAGCAATCGCAACGATGACGCGCTTAAAGCACTTCGACAACCCACATAATGATATCTAATCTAATCTGACAAAAACTGAGCACTAAATTAACTTGTGCACAGATACTAATAGATTATGAATTAATAAAAAATAATAATAAAAATTATAAAACAAATTTAAAAATAAACCATAAAACCTGTACGCACTCGCACCCATTGATTGATGACGAACCGCAGGCAGAGTTTGTTTAAAACTTTTTGCAAATTTCTTTTGTATATATTAATATTCGCCAGGTCTTTATCTTATCAGTCTCTGGTTTGTAACACACCTGTACAGAGTCAGAGTCGTACAGGTACGTACGGTCCTCCTCGTCGACTGGCCAGGTATTATCAAATTAAACGCGAGCTTTTGACTGTCAGTTTGATTTGAATTTGCCTCAGTAGTCAGTATGTGCGGCGATGTCGTGGCTAACGGTTCAAGCGCACTCTTGCGGATACAGATACAGCTACAGATACAAAGATACACAGTTCGAGTTGCAACAATAGAAAGCCAGCATTTCGTATTACGCTATTGTTAACGTGTTTTATTTATTATTATTATTGTCGTTGTTTCGCGTAATTTGCATTCGTAAAAAACGTGTGTAATTTAGCACTGCGCTCAGTGCTTGTCAAACTGTACGCGCTGCCGGCAGTTAGCGTATGTGTGTGTAATTAAATTTGGCCAAAAGCCAGCATTATTGTCAAGGCCTGCCACAAAGAAGTTAATGCCAAATCTCTAGAGATGGCAGCTTGAAATTGTACAAATAATATCAGATTAAAATCATTTGTAAGTTTTAAAGTAATAACTATTATGAGTGAACCGAGTTGATTAGCTAAACCTGTTGATTAATGTGCCTTAAACACTTCCTTTATGGACCTTTGTAACCAGTAGTTGAAATATGTTTTTATTGCATATAATTGAGCACTTTGTCACTTGATTATCACATAAAGATTTGCAAACAACTCGAGCTCTGCACAACTCATGTCTCATCACTTACAAACAACATGGTTTCTTTTCATTTTGTTTTCTGTTTTTGTTGAACATAAAATACACACTACGAGCACATAAAACTATCGCATAATTGCACAAGCGTGTGCTGTCACAGTCGCAGTCACAGTCACAGTCGGAGTCACAGTCACAGTTTCAGTCTTCAGTTTCCAGTTTGCTTAATTGGCCATTGGCTAAACACAAAAAGCCAAAGTCATATAATTGCTTTTAATTATCGCAAACGCCCAATCGCAAAGGCCTTAGCTTTGCTTTTGCTTTTGCTCGAGTTGCCACAAGTCGTAAAACGGCGACGTTTCTGTAAAAGAAATTGTTTCCGTTGTCTGTTTGTTACTCTGCAGTTTGACAGCCACTGTACGAGCAGAGGAAACTGTTAATTGAATCAAGTCAAAGATTAGCTATAAAATTACAAGTGTTTAGACTTTGACTAAAAGTGTGATAAAAACTAAACAAAAAGTGCCAACATGTTTATAAACCTGTCAAATATTTTGGACTGTGATGTGTGTGTGATGTGAGTGTGTTGCCTTGAAATTTGTTCAATTGTGCAATTAACAGAATGACTTTTCGTCAAAGGTTTTGTAATAACTAAAAGTAGGAGAAACAAAAGCCCAAAAACAAACAAACGGCAACATTAGCAACGCTTCAGTGGGTTCTAATTCACTGAACAATCGAATGGATTATGTCACAATCAAAGCTAGAATAAAAGCATTGAGAATACTCTTTAATATTTGCAGGGTATCAGCAGTGTTTATATAGAAGTTTTTGCCAGTATATTTCCCCAAATAAACTGAGTGACGCCTTAAGCCAACACTTTATCATTTAATGGATTTACTTATGCCACAATAATTGCTAGTCTTATATAGAAGAAAAGCATTGAGAACACCCTTTAGTATATGCAGGGTATCAGCAGAGTTTATATGGAATATATTTGCCTGAATATTTCCCCAAATAAACTGAGTGACGCCTTAAGGCAACACTTTATCATTCAATGGATTTACTAATGCCACAATTATTGCTAGTCTTATATAGTATAAAAGCATTGAGAATACTCTTTAGTATATGCAGGGTATCAGCAGAGTTTATATGGAATATTTTTGCCTGAATATTTCTCCAAATAAACTGAGTGACGCCTTAAGCCAACACTTCATCATTCAATGGAATTGCTTATGCCACAATTATTGCTAGTCTTATATAGAAGAAAAGCATTGGGAATACTCTTTAGTATATGCAGGGTATCAGCAGAGTTTATATAGAGTATTTTTGCTAGTATGTTTCCCCAAAGAAACTGACGCCTTAAGCCAACACTTGAATGAGACTTTCGCTTATCAAAGAGAGCGCAAATAGTACACATGGTTGATAAGCATTATAATAAATAAGAATAATAAAATCTTGTTCAAATAATACACCCACCCCATTATACGGTTCAAGTACAGTACACTAATTTAAGAGTTGAGTAGTGGGAAATGAGTGCATCGAATGCAGAGTAAAACTGATTAGCGATAAGGCCGAGTCGCCTTTCACCCCGCTGCACAGTGAACAGTTTTGACTGATAAGCACGACTAGTGTGAGAGAGAGTGACTCTCACTCTCAGAGAGTAACTGCACTATCACTTAACCCTATGGCAAAGCAGTTAATTAACTCACTCTCCCCACTCCCCACACACTTACTCTCTATGCGTCATGTTGGCGCACTGCAATTCGCCATGCTCATTAATTTTTCAACTCATTCAACTCTCTGTTTTCTTTTTTTGGTACGCTCAGGGCAAGGTCTCGCATGATTCAATCAAGCAGCTGGTGTTGGAAGCAGAGCATTTGGTGCGCGACGCTCAGGAGGCAGCATTGAAGACGCCAACGAAGCAGAAACATTCCATTGTCAAGATTTCCTCAACGGTCAAGAAGCGCGAGCTCAACATGTCCGGTCCCATCAAGCAGCGTGTCGAGGTAAGTTTCCACCATACTCCAACTATATCACTTGACTAATCGAACCACCCTTTCTCTGCAGGAATGGTTGGAGCATCAGCCCTCCACACCACAGCTGCTGACTCGCGGTCATCATGCCCACGAGACGCCTCTTAAGCCGGATGACTGTGAGGCTTCGGGTGAGGCTTCAGAGACGGATTCCATGCCACAACCTGGTGTGGTTTGCGGCGGTGGTTCGGATTCGTCGGAGGGTTTCACCGACTCCATTGCCACCTGCATGCAGACGAGTACCAATTCGTATGGCAATTCAACGGAACGCATTGGTGGCTCAGCTGAGCCCATTGGCCAGCCTGTCACACCACTTGGCTTTGGAAGCAGCAATCAGAGTCTCAATGTGAAGATTGTGAAGCGCCCACAGACACGTCGCAAGTCGGAGCGTCCCTGGTCAGTGTCTTGCCTCTCCCAACTGACCACAGATGCCGCTCAAATGACCACCACAATTGCCGCCGTCGGCCAGAGCTCACCGCCTGGTCTGGCCAGCCATTCGATCAGTGAGAGCGCCCTGGACTCACTCTCCCCGGGACCACGAGCACGTGCCGCCTCCTCCTCGGGCACTGGCAGCAATGCGGCACGTAAAGCCGATAGCAAAGGTTCACTGCGTCGTCGTCGGGCACGCAAGAAGCGCATGTCGGCTGCCTCCGGTGGCAAGAAGTCCGACTCTGGCTCCGAGACACATGGCGATCTCACACAGACGCTTATGAAGTCCTGTGAGTCCATGTCCTCGCAGCAGCTGCAGGAGTTCACCAACGCTCTGCTGAGCATACAAAAAGCCAATGCACCCGTCAGTCCCAAGTCGGAGGGAGCAACCCCAGAGGGTGAGGCTGAATCCCAGCTAATGGTGCCCAAGTTCCGTGTGGGCTCCTTTACCACGGCTGCGCTAATGGCCAGTGACATACGCCTGGGTGCACTGGCAGCCTTGTCCAACTACATGCATGAGGATGAGCAGCAAGCAGGTGAGCAGGGGATTACCTATAGAGTGGTTATGCGTTTTTGTTATGATGTGAGGGCTTACTTCCGCAGGGCGTTAGTAATCTTCGATTTTTGTTTATAATGCAATTAGTCATAGATTTGTTGTGCCATTGTTTGTTAGATTAGAAGCAATTCTACTGAAATTTCTTTGGCTATAACTTATGGAAAAAGCGGAAAAGTTATGACTGTAGTATACGAGTCTCGTATATAGTATCTAAAGATGTATCATTGCCATTTGATATCTACTTTCGGTTGGACAGCTCATTAACATTAACAGTTCACTATCTATTAGAGATGTTGATAATGCTATATCGAAATATTCAGTTTTATAGTTATATATCTTTGTTTATAAATATATTTTATAAATATGTATCTACATATTTCCTATAGTTTTTTCGGCAAGAATAAAACTTAATAGAGCATGGAGAAGTGTATCTAATTTCTTTGGATAGTATTATCTAACAAAATTATACTATTACTACACTCTATATAGCTTATAAATAGAAAGTGTGGCACATAATGAAGTATATTTATTAATTATAAACAATTTCATTAATATTTTATATACATATTTAATATAATATTGAGTTCTTTTAAATTCCTTTTTTTATAATATTTGATAACAATTTCCATTAAATTCCAATCATTTCACAAACGTTTGTCAGCTTCAGTTATGTGTAACTATCTCTCTGTTTCTCTATTGTATAAATCTTTCTCTCGCAAGCACGCACGCCCGTACCACGGCCAAAAGGTACCACACCAATGCACCCCAAATCCAACTAAAACCCGCTTCCCAATTATGAAAATTATCTAATTAAAATTTTATTTGAAATTGCAGAATTGAGCACTGAGGATCATCATAGCAGCATATCGGAGACTGCATGGGATAATTATCAAGAGAAATACAACTCGGAGAACTATTCGGAGGGCTTTGATTCGGATGCGGCACGACGTCTGTTGGAATTTGGCGATGACTATCGGTTAGTGCACTAGTCTCTCGGCCTTGTGGCATATTTATATAACAGAGCAGAGAAAATATATAAAATTTATATTTATTTTTGTCTGGGTCTTGCAGCAATTTCATTGATTCACAATCGGATTGCTGCAGTTCGCTGTCGGCGGCCAACAATTTGGATTCGTTTTCGCCACCGCGCATGGATTCACTGCAGCAGCACGAGCTGAAGGCGCTGCACATCAATCAGGAGACCATCAGCAGTAGCGTGGATCACGCACGCCGTCAACGCGCGCTCGAGTTGCAGTACGAACGACGTCGCAAGAACTTGGAGGTGCGACGCAAGTCGTGTCAGGGTGAGTGGAAATCTTCTAAAGAATATGCTTTAGTTTCTTTTGCTAATCTTTAACATTCCAATAGATATGGCTGAGGCCGTCGGTTCGCAGAAGGAGCAACTGGCACAGCAACAGCAGCAGGCAATCACAGTGAATCTTTCATCCTCGGCCACGGCGCTGATGACACCCAAGAATACGTCCGTACAGTTGCCTCCTGCACGCACCGAGTCCGTGGGACGTAAGCTGGAATTTAACGGCAGCATGAGCCATTCGGCACAGTCGCTGCTGCGTCGCACCTCGGAGAGCGATACATCCACACGACGTCGTCGCACTGTCACTGCCGATGAGCGCAGACGTTCGTCACGTAATCTGGAGAAATGCATTAAACTGATTCCAGCCACGTCCTCGTCGAGTGGCGATGACTCCGAGGATGGCGAGGAGGAGATGCGTTCACTGTTGCAGCAGAGTCGCGACAGACTGGAGGATACACGTGCGCTCAAGATACGCTGTCATCTACTGAGACCTGAAGATTATGTAAGTAAATGAACACTAGGAGGTGGTGTTGAAGGGGGGCATCTTCCTTGTGCTTAATCTCGTATTAATATCCCTCGTTTTCTTCTCCAATTACAGCATGAGATTATCAACACTTGCCGGGATAACATACGCTGTCTGGAGGCCGTGCTCAGGGGTCCGCCCGGCACCGTGCTCTCGACCCACTGTGCTGGCCAGACAAAAGGTGAGTGCTTGCCAAGAAGCTGCCAGCTGATTGTGAACATGGGCGGCTTTACTGCCGCAACAGGCACAACAAACGCAAGAGCTTCTGCTTCCACCAATACAACCACCGCTCTACAGACCATGCCAGAGTGCAAGTGTGCGCCCATAACGCGTTTTTTGGCCCGCGTCATCGAGTTTGTTTTGGATGTGGGCAATATGCTGGAGCATTTTAGGCTCTATAGATTTCTGGCCGGAACGCTAAGATCGCTCTATGCGCTAGTCAATCGGCCAATGGGGCGACTTGAGCGATTGTTTGGCGGTTTTCGGGGATTGCTCTAAAAGCGCAGTCGCTCTCAAACTGCCAAGAAAAACAAATCAAAACAATAATGTTGCCTTAACAATTGCCTAGCAAAACGCTCTTTAAACATATTTACTTGTATTATTCTGTACAATTCTGTATTATTTTGTATTATTATTAATTTTTTTTTTTTGTATTGAAAAATATTTAGTTTTTGCATTTGACAAAAAACGCATTTTGCATCGAATTTACAATTATTATGATTTTTTTTCTTTTGCATTTGTTTAGTAATTAATTTTTAAAGTATACATTATTTATTTTGCGCATTTATTTCTTAATTTTTGGCAAATAAAATATACCGTTTTTATATAAAGCAAAACCAAACACCAAAGCATTTGAAAATTGTTCTAGTCTTGATTTATTTATAAACATTTTACACTATTTTAACATTAATCTTTTTGGTGTTTTTGTCTCGTTTAACTATACGTAATCGTAATCGTAATCTTGTTGAATATTATGCTTGTGTTTTTGTCAAATGTTTAACCAAAATTAATTTATACTCTATTTGTAGTAGTTTAGTAGTTTGTCCTAATTTATCTATACTTATTTGCTTAAACTCTACGCTTAACTGAAAGGGGTCAAAGGTCGGCACACTTGTACTCTGCTTACATTTTTATACTATTTACTTTAACCGTTTAACTCGCAGGTCAAGTAGTTCATACAGTTGCAGAGCCATTGTGTCGCTCATAACCTAAACAACTCGTACAGTTGACGAGCTACTGTGTCTCGGCTAAAGCTTCGTTGGCAGTGTGCCAAACTGCTTGGTCGACTCTCAAACTGTATGAGACTAAAATAATATTTACGTTGCGCAGAAGAATGTAGCAGTAAATCTGCTTAAAATTATGGTTAATACTACTTACTTATTTGCGCATTAGTAGTGGCGGCAACTTTGACCACTGAAAGAACAAATTATTTTGGCAACTGACGTCATTTTCGGCCCAAAAGGCGGAAACACTATAAACAAAACGATGACGGGTGAAAATTTATTATACTTTTTATATAAAAGAAATGCCTAGCATCTCGTTAAAATAGTTTAGTCGAGAAATTTATTAGCATTGACACTGGCAATGAGAGTGCACAGAAGTAACGCTAGATGGCGCTGTCAATCAGCTTATCAAACTGTGTTGTGCTTGTCGAACTGCGGCTTGGCGTCTGTGTGTTTGGCTTAGAATTTATGTTTGTGTGTGCGTGTGTGTGTGTGCGTGTGTGTTTGTGTATCGTCGTCATCGGTTATCATCAGCTTTGGAAATGACGTCGTTTGTTCTATATATTGACGCCTGCGCTGCTGTGGTTGTTGTTGCTGCTATTCTGGCTGCTGTTCTCATGGCCTTTGTTGTTGCTGCTGCCGAAACTAATGAGCAGAGCGAGACACACACACATGTACATACATACATATACGAAAGCCCTGCGTGTGAAGCCAAGTTCAAAAGTTGACGAAATTTGTGCGCCGCTGCCTCTGCCGCTGCCGTTCTCTCGCCGAAGCGCTCTCTCGTGCGCTCTCACCACCTGAAAGCTGCTGAGCCAAAAACAATTGAAGCAACGTCTCAGTTCATTTTTAGCGTGCGTTCCAAGCGGTTCTGCTTCCGTCGTCGTCGTCGCGGTCGTCGTCGCTGTCGCCGTCGCCGTCGTTGCTTTTAACTGTTGTTTACATGTGCTTCCGCCAGCTTTAAGAACTCAATAGAATTTCCATAGAATCCAATTCACATATTCAGCATAAAATAACTGTGATAGCAAATACCAACAAAATCTCAAATAAGCTCAAATATCCAGACATTTCTATTACTTTAGTTCCATCATTCATAAAGTCGCGTGTTTCGCTACGAGTCGTATAACTGTATAAGAGTGTGACTGCATTAGAAGAGTGTGCTTGCAGTGAAAACTTTTGTTTAGCTTTTCCCATTGTTTACCCCAAAAGTTTCCCAACTTTTCGAGGTCATCAGACTACGTGCAAATAAATCTCTAAAAAGCATCTGTGCGTATGTGTGTTGAAAGTAAACAACAAATTGATTTGTTTAAAAACGCAAATTGATTACGAAAATTGAATTGAAGTGGCGCCGCCTGGCGGGGTGCAGTGGGGCAGAGTGAAGCTAAGTGGGTCACAGTCAACTCCTAAGGGTTGCTGGCAATATGGGAAAAGTAAGCGTGGCCGTTCAGACGGATATCTCTGGCATGCTCTCGGCCAGCTCATCGGCCTCGACGTCGCGTTCCTCATCGGAGCAAGGTAAATACACAGTGAGAAACAAACAAGAGCAGCGATACCGTTATGGGCTTATGCTAGAGCAAACAGACGTGTAGGGCACTTATCGCTTACTATATTGCCAACAGGTGTAAATGACGAAGATGAGAGCAAAGAGTAATGACAAAAGATCGTACACAAGAGATAGAAAACAAGCTAATTGGGCACCTATAAAAAAAAAAGAGGCTGAAAGTGAAATATAATCGGAGATAGAGAGCGTAGAAGAAGACGCTAGTTAGTGAAGACACAAACTAATGCATTATGCATGAGTGTATTAGAGTTGAATGTGAATGTATAATTAGAATGTGCATTCTAGCGACAGAGTAATTCACAGTTTATGGTTTTGGAAATGCCTGTGAACAGGGTTGCCACTGTGTGTTACAATGGTGTTAAATTTGGTGTTTGATTGTGAGTATGAATGTCTGTATGAGTATTGGATATTGTTTGTATTTGCGCGTATATTTGTATGTATTAGTACATATATGTGTGTATGTATAAGTGCATGTGTATGTGAGTATGTTCATATATGCTGCTACTGTTTTCCACGCCCAGGGCAATCCAAAGTACAGGGTCTCCTACTGTCGGTTGCGTCCGACTGTAGCTTTGCGTCCTTTCCCTTTTCTGATTTTATTTACACTTGGTGTATTGGTTTTATTTTATTGGAATTGGTTCTTTTTTATGTGATGTAACTCAAATATAATTTAGTCTTTTTCAATTAACTGTGAAGATGAAGATTTAAAGGAAAATATTGTTGGTTCTTTTTGTATGCCTTTTTGGTTTTTTTTTTTTCCAAGTGGCAACTTTACTTTTAATTGAGTCGTGCAACATCTCTATACGACGTACTTCAAGTTAAGTGCCACAAAACACTTGAAAGCAAACATTTAATGTTTTTATTTTTTTGGGGTTAATATCCAGAGATTACAGCAATTTTAAAGACTGAAAATGTTATGCAAGATATGAAAAAGAAAGCAGACAAAGATGCAATTAAAATGAGATAAAAACTGAGATAAAACCATACCTTCAATTATAAATAGTAATCACTCTATTTTTAATTGACTATAATTGATTTATAAGAGGAAATGTCGAATGACCTATACGCTGTAGTTGTTCACTCTTTCGAGCAGGCACTGTAAGTGCAGCATTTCATTCTCGAGCTGATGGATCTTCAATTAACTGTGTTGAGTGCACATTTGTGCCACATTTTGCGGACTTGTGGCCGACTTTAGCTGCCACTTGTTGCATGTGGCACTAGTATGTAATAGTAGCTTGCCAATTGGGGTCTGCCTCTTCCCGTTGCATTTGCTAATTAAGTATTGCCAAGAGCCACATACTTAGTTTGTGTGGAAGAGGAGGGAAGGAGGGGAGAGCTCGCTCATACATAGTTGCATTTTCAGGGCATTGCATTATGGGCATTGCTTTACGGCCAACATCAAGTGCCACTTAACGTATTCACGCTCAGCTTGGCACTCTCTTCATTAACGGTACTCCACCAGCAGCTTTATGCTCGATTGTTGTATGTTCCGCTTTTGAAGTTTTTATGCTGCGCAGCGTACAGAGAGATAAAAATATTATAAAGCATCACAAGAGTAGGAAAAACCGGAAACTCACGCAGTTCAACGTGCTAAAGCTTAAAAGATTTAAAAATAATAATAATAAAATGTGAAAAAGTTGCCAATTCAAGTTCTAGGCGAAAATTAATGTATGCGTTTATATGGAGAAACAGTGGCGTCATACGAGATTACGTTTCTATATACTATCCATTAATTATGAGAAATGAAGCCGACCTTTTTTTCTGTTTTTCTATTTTGTTGTTTTTTCTGTTCTGTTTTCTGTTGTTGTTTCTTGCCCCCATTTGTGGTTGACCTTCAATTTGCGGGAATTGTTGAATTATTGAAATCAAAATGAAATCGCTTTCAAATTTAAATTTTATTTTCTGGCTGGATTATAGTACTTTAAACACTATAGAAATCGAAAGTCATAAAAGTTTAATAGCAAAAAAGTAATTGCATTTGGTTACACCATAAAAACAGAGGCTGCTGCTTTTTAAGTGTGACCAGTTTAATGACATTTGGTGCAGTATTTGCATTAGGTTGATCAAATGGCAGTGTTGGGAAACGCAGGGAGCTAGCAATGTGTATAGTTTATAGTAAAAACTCAATAGAAAAAGTCAATTTAATAAATCGAATTGAATAATAATAATGGAATCCGACTGTTGATTTTTAAGTGTGACCAGTCTAATGAAATTTTTAGTAGTATTTGCATTAGGTTAATCGAATGGCAGTGTTGGTAAACGCAGGGAGCTAAGAATGCTTATAATTTATAGGAAAAACACAACACAAATAGTAAGTCATAAATATTTCATAGAAATAGAAAAGTAGTTAGACTTTGTTGTTTTTAAGTGTGACCAGTTTAATGACATTTGGTGCAGTATTTGCATTAGGTTCATCGAAAGGTAGTGTTGGTAAACGCAGGGAGCTAACAATGTGTTTAGTTTGTAGTAAAAACTCAATAGAAAAAGTGAGTTTAAAAAATCTAAAAGAAATATTGTAATGTAAATCCGACTATTGTCTTTTAAGTGTGACCAGTTTATTGACATTTGTGGCAGTATTTGCATCAGGTTAATCGGGTCGTAGTGTAGGTAAGCGCAGAGAACTAACAATGTATTTAGTTTATAGTAAAAACATAATTGATATAGTGTAATGGAATTTGCTTACATATTCTAATTGTCAGAGTATTCCAGTCCGACTATTGCCTTTTAAGTGTGACCAGTTTATTGACATTTATGGCATTTTCTGCCTCAGGCTAATCGCCATTCATATTTCTTATACTATATTCAACTCTCTTCATTCTGTTCTTTTTGCTGATAATTATACAAAGCTTATTCAGCTTTATATTATACGTTTATTTTTGGCAAATTGTCAGCGCAGACCTTGACTGCTGACCCCACTGTGCCCCTTGTTGACTTTACACATTGTTTGAGGTCCGGGCTTACCTCATCTCCGTCCACAGTAGTGTACGATGTTTGCTTGTTTGTAAATAAATACATTTAGCATGTTTATTTGGTGTCGTTTACATCCATCTGTATTAGTTGGACTACTTGTGGTGCCTGGTAGCCAATTGGCACCGCCTACTCGGGCACTCCCATTTTTGTCGCAGTGTATTTCCTATTTATGACTCCTTGTCACGCACAGCAGGCAGTCAGGCAGTGCCTTGAGTCCTAATAATAATTGTGTTGACTTGGCAGAGCTAAAAAATAAGTAAGGAACACCCTATTGTTATCTAAAATTAAATTGCTAAAATTGCTATAGCCTTTAGTTCGGGTTGATACCATTAATAAGTTTTTTTTTGCAATTTAAAAAGCAAATATTGAACTTTAAATATGAAGTGAATGACTAAGATTCTCTGAGTAGATATAGAGACTTATACAAATTCAATCAAATTTGAATCATTTTCGAGTCTTAAATGAATCTTTGTTTAATCAAATGAGTCGCATCAAGCTGTTTTTTGTTTAAGCAAACTGCCAACTGCTAGTCTATAGACATTGAAAAGTTGTCAGTGATAGTCAGCCTTTAATTAAAATAAAAGTTTTAATTACAGAGCAGAAAACGCTCCTTTCTAAAGTCTAGTCTAAAGTTTGGTGACTAAACTGTATGAAGAGGTGGAATAAGTGCATAAAACAACAGCTGGAGAAGGGCAGATACAGATAGAAAGTGTGTGAAGATAGTTAAATATATTAAGGTAGATAATCATAACAAGAGTGACTAGTAAAGATGGGAGAGGGTAATGCAAGTACATACTATAAATTTACATACGTCACTTCATACATTTGGCAACTAGAAAAGATAGAAAAGTATGTATAGCCATTTTCGAATGGGAACAGGCCTGAATATATACCAACAGCTGTGTTCAATAAAATAGACCCACTGCTGCCACTAATAATATTATAAACATATTGTCTTAGGTTTACTTCTCAACAGCTAGAAAGCGTATAATATATGTACGAAAGTCCTGCACTTTTTTGAAGCAAAGAAGTGTGGAGACACGGACTCTTCTTTGAAGACCTTGGCAGCGCGTAGCTAGTCTACTACTTGAGGATACGTAACTTTTTATTGAGTCAACAGGCTGGCTCACAAAACTCGTGATGGAAGTAGGAATCTGTTGAATAGCTAATCCCTTTTAAAAGCGAACTTCCACTCCTCTTCAATCTTTGCTTACCATAGTCTCCATTACCAGGCATCGATTATGTCGAGTGGCCTGACTAACCTAACCTACCCTAACCTAGGATTGATTAACACAATTGAATTGCATAATTTCAATGCATGTTCATTACAAAGCTGCTGTAGGCATAAGTTCCAAGTTCATATTGCTAAACAGAGCTTAAACATTACTAGAATTATCACAAATTTGATATTTTTATAAATTAATGTGGATATATTCATCTGAATTAATCTTAAATCTTAATCTTAATCTTTTATTAATCTTAATCATAAAGTGCTCATTGTCTCAATTACACTTTCATTCACTACTATTGCATTGAACACAGTCGTACACTTCTCTTTAGTTGCATCTAAATCTGTGCATTATAGCTATATATATCACTAGGAGTGGGGTGGGGACAGGGGGGCAACACCTCCCACAACAAATGATATGCTTAATTGCAAAAGTCTGCTGAGGTTTTTCTTTGCCAACATTTGAGCACGCGTGCTGTGGCTTGGAGGAGGAGGATGAGGAGGAGGAGACTGCACAGTGGTGGCTGCACGTCAATGCCCTTGGACAGTTGCAGTGTGTTTTTTACTTATGTATTTCTTCAGTTTTTTTATGCAGTTTTGCATTTTATTGTTTTGTGGTTGCATTTGCATTTTTATGTTTTCTTTTTTAAGTGAATTTAACTGCGTGACGAAATGCAAATGATTGTAAAATTTCACTTGTCAGCTGGTGAGGTGGAGTGAGAAGTCTCTCACCCTCTCTCGCTGATTAGAAGGCAATTAATGGCCGACTAACTAAACAATTAAACAAGTCGATTAACAGCGTCTGTGATTAGCAATTAGTCGCTGCTTAAAGTGAAAGCGCTCCAGGCTCATTTCTCATTTCTCTAAATGTCTAATCAATTTTATATGCAGTTTTTCAAGTCGCGAAACTATGGGGTTGTACCATATCATTATTAAGTGTGCAAATCATGAGCAGCAGGTGGAGAGAGGGGTGGGGAGAAGGGGGAGGGGAGGTTCATTGGCACTGGCTGATAATGTCTTCCTGGCCAGCACAGAGTACGGAGCACAGATTGTGCAATGCATCGATTGAGTTTGAGATTATGGGTATTTTGCAAAGTGCGTAGATACACACACACACACACACACCCATACACACGCACTGCAGTCTAGTTAATACCACAAGCTGCCAGAGAGAAACTGTTTATTATGTGGCAGTCAATTGGCGCTCGATCATTTTGTTGCGCTCGAGTTGCCGCCATTTGTGGCAAAGAGTTGGCTCGGTTGGCTCTGTCGTGGGTTTGGCTCTGTCTGCACAAGTTCACTCAACCAGTTTCGCTTTGGCTGCCAACAAGCGCGGTTTGCTAATCCAAGTGCTCAGAGCAGAGTACGCACAGTGTACTCGGTGCATCCTTGACTCATCATCTGGGTGAAAGTGAAGACAAAGTGACAAGACAATAAAGTGCTCCAGTTCAGATTGTGGCAAGTGCTGATAAAAAAAGTGTGAATCACCCTACAACTGAATCATTTGCAGCTCAGATTACACCACATGTAAATCGGTATTTCTGCTCAGCATTTCTGTTGTCTAGTGTAAGCTATATAGATATATTTGACCAGTCCGCCCAATGCCTGCCAAACTATAGCAGCTGTGCGAGTGTCAAGTTTACAGCGCTGCCCACAAGTTGCCACATGAAGTGCGGCACGCAAGTGTCAAGTGTTGTGACTAAAAGATACCCTAACAGAATGTAGCAAATGTTGCTAAAGTTCGACTATAATTAGTCTAAGACTTAAAGTGTAACTAAGTGTAGTAAGCAATCAATATATTTAATAATAATTTCTGTATTCTTACCACCTATTATCAAAGATCTTCAAGGTATCATTCAATCAGTTTATATAAATTTCTATGGGATACCTATTAATCAAGCATATAAACGTTTTATATAAATTCCAAACTAATATTATTAACACTATATAAATTGCCAGTTAATATCTGTTAGTAAAATCTGTGGTTTAGTCTTGGCTAAACTATTAGCAACATGTTTTAATAGGCATCATTAGATATCTGTTGATAAGTGTGATTAATTGACATAAAATTGTGAAAATAGTTGTGCTTTATACTGAATACTAAATATAAAGAAAAGACAGTGAAAAGTAGACGAATATAGCTAACAATATTTAAAAGATTAATAAAAAAAAAGAATACGACTTAAAACTGTTATTTATAGTCAGTTAACAGTATAACAATTTTAAACATTTTTTAGTTACATTAAAACTAATATAACAACTAAAAGTAAAACAAAGAGTGTTAGTAGTGAAGGAAATCGACTTGACAGTTTTTTTATATATTTGGAAAAACGTTTATTCTGTAGAGTAAATTTATTAAAATCATGTTAAATAATATCTAAAAGAAAGGGTGAAAAAATTGTTACTAAGTGAGCGGATTTATATATTTTAACAAATTTTTTTAAATTTTTTTATTTATGACTTAATGAACAGAAAGTTAGAAATATAATGGTATGATCCTCGCCTGGTTCACATTTTCAAGCAAACTAATTGCAGGTTTTAGAGACTGCTGTCGTTGAATAAGTCGAAGAACTGTCTTCTCTTCAGTCTGTAGCATGCCATGACCATAATTTTGTAGCTTCTCATTATAGCGACTGGCAAAGAAGTTGGCGCCCAGTTATGCCACAAATTTTGTTAGTTTCTTTAAAAGAATTCTCAGATTCTGTTACATCAGCACATCAGCTCAGTTGAGCTCAATTCAATATCAACAATTAATGTCTCAGTATTACATTTGCTTATTCCATTTCATTGTTTATCTATAGCCAGCTTTCATTGACTGTGCTGCTGGTTCTTTAAGCCCTAAGCTACCCCTGTTAAAGCCTGCCTAGTTCTACAGGGTATCACTGCCTAGATTCTCATATGAGTTTAGGGCGTTGTCTGTCTATCGCTGCATTTGGAGTACTTTTTGCCAACAATTGAAAAACTGCTGCAGCTCCCACACGTTTGCAGTCTCGTTTTACATTTCCACACACATTTGCCACATATATGTAGATACATCAACTGCAGCGCAACTCAAGCGTTTAGTGAAAAAGTTTTTCCAGTTTGTTTATTTTTCCGTTTTGTCTAGCCGTTTTTTTCGACTGTCTAAACAAATCAAAGCGTTTCACTTTTAGGGCTCAATTGCAGTCGTATATATTCCCTTGATTAACAATCTCAATCTCTTTGTCTGGTTTTGCTTTGCAGATCTCTTGGCCACCTGGGAGGATTTGCTTAACTGGAGCGAAAATGCTGCTGCAGCACGCAAACTGCAGCAGGAGATGAGCGCACTGAAGTACACGCTACGCCGACTGGGCGATAAATGCACACCCGAGCTGCTCGACACGGAGCCGGCCATACAAGTAGCCGTTGAGGCACTGAAGGTAAGTGTGGACTCTTGGCTAATCTTGTCTAGAATCTGACTCAAGTATGTGCTCCACTTTGCAGCAAGAGCAGACACAGCTGAGTGGCTATCGCACCAATATGTTGCGCCTGAATGCCTCGGTGCACAGCTGGCTGACACGCCAGGAGCGTCGACTGCAACAGGAGCAGCTGCAGCAGGAACTGATGCAACAACAACAACAACAGGAGTCCGAACAACTACAACAGAAGCAGAAGGAGCAGCTGCAGCAGCAGGAGACGAGTGGAGCAGCAGCTACAGTGGCCATCACTGTGACCGATAGCAATGGCAATCAGGTGATGGAGACGGTGAGTGGTGGAGTGACCTCCACTGGCACCAGCTGCGATGTGCACAGCTTGATGAGCGCCGAGCAGGAGTTCCACAAGCATCTCAAGGATGAGGTTAGCGACATGTACAGCGCCTGGGATGAGGCAGATGCCAGGTGAGTTCAACACTTGTTACCCTTAAAGTAACATAAACTAATCTCACTCAATCTCCTACAGAATCAACACACAACTGGAGACGCTCACAAATTCGCTGATTGCCTGGCGTCAGCTGGAGTGCGGTCTGAGCGAGTTTCAGCTGGCGCTTGGCCAGGATCGTGGCACACTGAAGGGCCTGGAGGGTGCTTTGGACAAGGGACAGGCCACGCCCGTGGAGTTGGCACAGAATGTTAAGCTGGTGGCCAAGCTGCTGTCCGAGAAGGTCAACGTTAGCCAGGAGCAATTGCTGGCCGTGCAACAGCATCTGGACCCCAATCATATCTATCACATTGCCAAGTTCACCGCCTCCAACGGCTCGCTGTCCGATTCGGGCATCTCTGACGGTGGCGCCACCTCTGACGGCGGCCTGTCCGAGCGTGAACGTCGTCTGGGCGTGCTGCGCCGTCTGGCCAAGCAGCTGGAGCTGGCACTGGCACCAGGCAGCGCCGCTATGCGCTCCATTGCGGCACGCATGGAGAGCGCTGAGGCGGAACTGAAGCAGCTGCAGAACACATGCCGGGATTTGATAGTGCGCACAGCTGCCTCGCATCAGCAGATGCAAAACGAGAAGCAAAAACAGGAGCAGCAGCTGGCCAATGGGCATGCCAAGCAGCTGGTGGGCAGCAAGTCGCAGGCACAGCCGCCACAGCAATCGCCCAGCAAACGTCGCAATGGACGCAAGGCACGCCAGACAGCCGAGCAGCAGCAGCAGCAGTCCAATGACCTCCACTCGCAGCGACCCAATAAGAAACTGCAGAAGGAACAGGAGCAGCAGGTGGTGGAGCAACTGCAGCGTATAGTGGCCGTCGGTGGCGGTGATGATCCACCCGAAGATCCCGATAATGATGCCGTTCTGTTAGATGGCGATGAGGATGATCTTCAGGCTGGCAAATCGCCACGTCGTGGCTGGGCATGGCGCATTGCTCGAGCAGCGGTGCCCATGCAGCTGGCGCTATTCACCTTCTTCTGTGCGGCCTGCATGATGCAGCCCAATTGCTGTGACAATCTCAACAATCTGTCCATGAGTTTTACGCCTCAGCTGCGCTATATACGCGGCCCACCCCCAATTTGAGCGGCACGAGTTGCGTGACGTTTTCCACGCGATTTCCACACTGCAAAAGTGGTACCACAGGAATCGCGACAGAAACGCACGCGTTTTTAAGTAGGCAACAAATATAATACAAGAAAAAAAGTACATTAAACCAGAGACAGTTCGCAGGCTGGAATTGCCGCTAGAAGTAATGAGTAAAGCACTCACCACCAGGCGATTTCCGCGCGACTTGCACGCGTCATAGCGAACGCGCGCGTTTTCTGTATGGCACGCGCGACTTGACAGCGATAGCGATAGCGAGATTCATACAAGTTTAGTTTGTTCGTCCCTTGTTTTATGAAACGGAGGCACTTGGTTTTTAATGCAACGCAAGTTATGCTTAAGTATATAGATTTTGATGGCAATTCATTTGTGTTTTGGTATATAACTTAAGTTAGTTGTTCAGTGAATTTGAATTTAGTTTGCGGCTCGTTTTAATGAACTGAGAAGCGTTTAAAATTAAGTGCAACAAGCAGCAGAGTTTAAGCTCAATTTAAGCAGAAAGCAAAGGATCAGCAGATCACAGCGAATGAGGATAATGATGTACTTACAGAGGGGAGTATAGAGAGATGGAAGGAGGCGACCCATGACAAGCTGCAGTGAGTGGAAATATTTGATTTGATTTTGGTCAACTTTTCGGTTTGAAAAACACGTCAAGTGCCTAAAGAGGAAAGCCCCCCCAGTGGGGCAGAGAGTGAGACCGCGAGGCAACATAGCAACAGAGAAGCTAAGCCTAACACACGCCCAGTTGAGAACTAGAGTTTCTATTTTTATACGGAATGCAATTTATACACTACACTATATCATATACTATCGGCAAATTACATTTAGCATGTGTGTCTGCTCCATTTAACATCAGTTTTATGTCTATTATATTAATAGGATAAATGCAAAAGAATAAACCCACAAAAAAAGAATCGAGTTAAGAACAGAGATTACATTTATATGTTTAGATTATACTAAATACCTATTTGGCAAATACACAGAGCAATTAAATTATGATATATATGATTCCTATGTTTAAGTTTCGTACTTGAAAACAAAAACAAAAACAGTTTATATAAAAAACAATAAAAAAAAGTATTAAGAGGCGAAGAAGTGAGCTCGTGTTATCATTCACACCCTTTTGAATTCAGTGCACGTGACCTTTGAATCCGCCGAGAGATCGTTGACCAGCTGCTCATAGACATTCTCTGGCACCACAGTGCCCACAATCTTCTTGTTATCCTTGGTCTTGACCCGTATCATCTGTATCTTTCGGCCATCCTTCTCCACCACGAACGCAATGCGATCCCAAATGGGCAGCATCAGACCGGAGAGGATGTGATATATGCGGACACGCAGACCCACGGAACAGTTGCTGCCGTAGGGACACTTGCGATGCCAGTAGAGATGGGAGCAATTGCGCAGGCAGAGATTATACTGCATATCCCAGATGCGTTTCACTGCCTCCGGCGAGGCTTTCACATAGCGACTGCAGATGGAGCTGAGCGACTCGGTGCGCACCTGGGGTCCCGTATTGGAGCGGTAGATCCTCATGGTGTCATCGCCAGCGATGCGGTCGGCGTGAGCAATGAGGCACATGATGGCAGAGTTGTTGTTATTCCGCTCCTGCTTATAGATGTAGAAGCCCTCCTGCACCTGCCGTGGCTCCCTGCTGTACCTGGAGTGGAGTATGGATGAGTGTGAGTATATATAATCTTTAATCTCTTTGTGTAGTGCTCACTTGGCCACCGCTTCTTCAAAGGACATGCCCCGCAGCACCTGGATGGTGTGGAGCTCTGTGGCAGCCTCGCCTGTGGCATGTGCCCGCATGAATCGTATCAGCTTGGTGGCCGTCACAGTGGCACCATGCGCTCCCAGATCGAGTATGCCCAGGTCAAAGTGTCCGGCCCGCTTCATCTGCAGGATCAGCGAGTACATCTTGTTCAGAAAGAACTTGAAGAGGGCATTCTGCACCTCGACACGACAGCCCAGGATGCGATTGAGAAACTTGGGTATATTATAGCTATCCTTCTCAACGACAAATATGGGATGACCAGTCTGATCTTCGGACACACTCAGTATGCCCACGCCGGAGAGCGCCACACAGCAGTCGAAGCAGAAGTCACCCTTGTAGTTCTCGGGCACATGGTTCGCCTCTAGCGGCTTCTCGTTCGTCAGCTGATGGAGCACATGCTCCAGGGCACAGCGTCCAATGTTGTTGTCTATGTTGAACTTGGACAGATCCCGAGCATCGGTGGCACGTCGATCGCCCTGGGTGAGGGCGCCCAAACTCTCCAGACGTTTGGCCACAGTCGCCGCAAAGCGATTCTCCCCCGCCAGATCCGAGATGAGGAAGACATACTCCGGTGCATTGGCCTGATTGGAACGATGAGTGCGACCAAATTGCTGTATTGCACGATCTGCACTCCATGGCAACTCGAGGGTGATGTGCAGACGTCGTCGTTGGGTGGCCAGACGACGATCACTCTGCAGCGAAATGCCACTGGATGCTGCCTCCGAGATGATGGCCACATGCTTGCGATCATCCATGAAACGTTGCTTCTCCATGTAGTTAACCATATCCATGGAGGTCTCCGCCTCACCCCGCTGCTCATACTTGTACTTATTGCCCGTCCTGATGACCCGGCCACGACGTCCCGTCATCTCAGCCACCACTCGGGTGCCCAGTTTGGAGATGATTTTGTCCAGGGTATTCGGTGGCATGCGTCGACCCAGGTGCTCAATCTTCTGCAGCAATCTCTCGCGCACCGTTATGCAGCGTTCCACATCGCGTTCGGTTATGGTGGCCATCTTGTTGGAGGCCTTCTTCGCAGACTCGTTGGACTCGCCGTTCTTCTTGGCATTCATGTTCTGTTGCAAGTGCCGCAGGATGCGCTCCTGCATGGAGACCTTAATGACTGAGAGGAGAATCGTATTGGAATCAATGGAGATCACATCAGATCTGCTAGATGTATCGCCTTACCCTTGTCCAGCTTTGGTGGTCTGCCACGTCGTTTGCGTCCAGTCTTGGTGCGATCCTCCTCCTCGTCATCACCATTCCAGTTGTTCTCCAGCAGCTCTATGTCACTGTCATCCTCGTCATCCTCTGACCAATCGGGAATCGCACGGGGACGCTTTGCAGCATTGTTGCGGTAACGGGCTCCCGGCTCAATGGTGCCCGTGGTCAGCAGCTTGAAGAGTGCCTCACGTGTGGGAGCTGGAAAGTATTTCTCCACGAACGATTGCAGTATCATCTTGGCCGTGGACACGAAACGTTTCAGTTCACCCTGATACATCTCCAGGTGCTCCAGAGTGCGTGATTCCCCCGTGGACTGGAGGCCAATGACCACTGCCTTGCCCTCCTTGGCTGCATTGCGTACCATCTCCACCACATGCTTCACCTTGGAGGCGATGCAGAGATTCTTGAAGAAGCGCTGATGCGCCGACCAGAACTGGCAGGTGATGATCTTCTGGACACGATTCTCCACGCACATGAGGCGACACGCCTTGACGAACTTCTCATTGATCTCGGCCCAGAGTTCGGCCGAATGATTGTAGAGCTTGTGAAAGTCTCGCGACATGGGGACCTCCTCAATGCGAAAGGTGACATCCTTGAAGCTGAGCTGCCTTGCTATATAGGTGCCACGTAGCTTCATGTCCATGGCCACAATCTCCATGGCGCCAATGCCGCGCTTCTCCACCGTATTGACGAACTTAAAGAACTCCGAATAGGATGTGCCTGGTCCCCAGAGGCCCAGACGCACCATATACGCCATGTTCCTGGGCTCCGAGGCACCAGTGGCCGAGGCATAGACCACACGAGCATTGGGCAGGAGCTGCTGCAGCTCCAGCACAGTGGTGCCCGTCTTGGTGGACTTGCCGGCATTCATCAGGCTGAGATTCTTGGCCTTGTGACACTCATCCAGCACAATGACACCGGCAAAGTCCGAGCCCAGCCACTGGATGATCTGGCTCAGACGCGTATTGAACTTGGGATCAGCATGCGCAGATTCCCCAATGAGCGCGGTGTAGGTGCAGAAGATGACACCGCGTCGGAAGTAGTCGTTCTCCTCGCCGTTGATGCGACTGTACTTGAACTTGCTCATGGAGGCCACCGGCAGGTGGGCGCCAATATCTTTGAGATCGCGTTCCGCATCGAACTTCAGATCATTCGATACGGATATCCACAGAGCACGTTTGCGTCCACACAGATAGTTCTCATAGATGATGGCGGCAATGGTGCGTCCCTTGCCCACACCAGCGCCATCGCCGAGTAGGAAGCCGGCACGCTGTCCACTGGGCAGGATCTGCTCGTGGGCCTGGCAAGCGTAGGTGACGGCCTCCAGCTGGAGAGCACTGACACGCTGAGAGTTCTTCACCTGATTCGGCAGCTTCAATTCGTAGGTGATGTCCGGCAATTCCACCGAGGAGAGCGTGGCCGTCTCCACAACAGGATCGGGATGACGGGAGCCACCCTTTAGCTTGCTGGGCCAATAGGATGAGTACGTGTCGGCCACACCGATCTCCTCAAAGTCCACCTCATCATCCTCCATCATGGGCAGATGATACGACTGCACTGTACGTCTCACTGGCTGCGTCAATTGATTCACGCCCGGCTTAGCCATTTGGACCGGGCGTGCCTGTGCCTGTGCCTGGAAAGACACCGTCTTGGACTTGGCATTGATGAAATCCGTGAGGGATTTGGGAAAACCATTCGTATTCGGCGGCATCATCAAATTGTTGCCCATGGGTGGCCTTATGAGATTGTAAGGTGATGGGGTCCTGGGCACCAGCTTGAACCGAGGCCCCATCCTCGGTTGCATTTGCATGCGGACCGGCATCGTCGCATTGGGTGCCCTAAATACGATTGGTTGTAGCGGTTTAATAGCTGGCCTGGCTATGGACGCAGCTTGTATAGCCATAGCCCTAAATGGAATGGCAGCTTGTGCCTGTGGCTTGGCATTCGGATCGGGATCCTTCTCTGGCTCCGGCTCCACCATGGGTAATGAGTCCAACTCTGCCTGCAGTCTGGCCTCAATTTCATCATCCTCTTCAATCTTGGTGGATGGCTTTGCGACTCTTGGTTTAAAGGGCATAAACGAGTGAATCCCATTGGCATTCGTCTGTTCCGTGACTCGGGCTGGAGTAAACGGTTTTATTTCCGCATTGAGGCGTTCCAACTCTCTGTTAAAATCCAACAGCTTAGCGGGACTCTCATACTGCATAATAGTTTTAATTTAAATATAAGTTAATTACATTTAATATAAGAGTTAATTATTGTAACGACTTGCCTCTTGGCTCAACACCGAATCGAGTTCTTTGATAAAATCCTCAGGGCTTTGTTCAAACATTTTTCACAATATATTTTCAGTTTTTTTCCGATTTATCCGCAATATTCACTTGTTGGCTTTAATTTACTGAACTGTGAGCTGGAACAACTCAAATACTGAACAATTTAAATGACATTTGACTGACATTTGACAGGCACAAACTTCAAATATTATCAGAGTTACCTTTGTTTTCTTAATTCATAATTAATTGTAAAATTTTCTTCTATTTTACGACAATTCAGCTGCATTTTATTTCAAATGTTTTCAGCTAGAGACAGCAGAATGGTAAGTATTAAGGTTGTGCTGCTGTTGTTCTAGGTTGACGAGACGCAATTCAAATTGAACCGCGCAGAGTCAAAAATTGTGTAGCATACTTTTGGTTGCGCTCAGAAATTAATTTAGCAATTTAAATTGAACCGCGCAGAGTATAAAAATTTTGCAGCATACTTTTAGTTGCACTTTAAAATTGTATTGCATACTTTTTATTGCGCTCAGAAATCTCTGAGTCACCTGCTACACATTTCTGTTCGCCTGTTACTTCAGCTGGTTGCGGCATAAGTTTTCGGGTTTTACCAGGACTTTTTAATACAAAGAAAACTCGGAAACTATAACTCAGCCATAGCCTGGTTGATCCTTTGCGTCAACGTACGCGCCTTGCTAAGTACTACAAACTGTCCCTAGGACATGTAAATCGTCCTTGAAAAAAGGGTCTATTAAGTTTGTTCAACTTTTATTTTTTACATTATTTTTTACCGAACTGCAGCTAATCACTCCTCTAAAAATACAAAGCAACATTTGCATAGTTAGTTTGTCACTTTCATTAGATACCGGAAAAATAAATTCCAGTTTACTTTTAGCATTTAAATATGGACATTCTTTAGGCATAAAACTCAACAAAATTCACGTCAATCAGGGCTCGTGATTCATCATGGTAAATTCCGGAAGTGAGACTACCGTAAATGCAGCTCAACAGTGGCAAAAGAAGGCGGCTTCAAAGCGTGAAAAGGATGCCAAAGACGCTGGATTGTCCATCGCCAGTGATAGCTTTATACAATATCAAGAAAATATGAATGAAAAGATTAGGTCGTCTAAGTCGGTGAAACGTATATCGAGACTATCGAAACCGGAGTCCGTTGATTATAATGCCAATAGAAACTCGGTAGCATCCAATGAATCACAGTCCGATGACAAGAGACGGAAAAGCATGTTGGCCACGCGTATTAGTGACCCCGATCATGGATATGACATTTATTTCCATCCACCCATTAATGTTCGTTTCGAGGTCCGTCCATCAAAAACCAAAAAAAATAGTATACTATAATACTAAATGTGTATAATACAATTAATATCTTAAAATGTATTTGAAAGTTAAGGTTAATCTACCTAATGGTATAAGTTGTATAACCTTTAAAACATACATTTAATATTGACGAATGATAACATTATATCAAATAAAGACATATTTTAATTAAATTATGTTTTTATTAAATTATTATTATTTTATTTCAATAGTAGTGAGTTCCTAAGATTGTTTTCTAATTTTACTGTCGATGACGTACGACTGTAGTGTATTCACATTAGAGGTGGAGAACTATCGATAGTCGGCGCCATCGATAGTGCTTGAAAGTTTCCATAAACTATCGACTATCGACGATAGTAAGTAAAATCTATCGTCAATAGTTGTCGATAGTCCAGTAAGTAAATTAAAAAAATCTATTTAATTCGTTTTTGAAATATTCCTTATTATTTTAAATTAATTTAATTTGTTTTTGAAATATTACTTTGAAATATTCCGTATTAATTTAAATTTAATTTTTCTTCAGCATATTTATTATTCGAATAATGATTTGAATTTTTATTTTTTAGATTTCCTTAACTGCTATTTATAAATTTGGTAATTATCTATTAGTGGAGCCCCTTCAAAAAAAAAAAAAAAAAAACCATAGATAGGGGGTACTCCAACTAGCATTTTGGTATAAAAATTATGTTGGGGACGCTTTTAGTTTAGCCACAACAAATCTTTAAAGTTTGGCCTAATTCCCATACAAAATGTGCTTGGAAACCGTTGCTACGCAAACACGCGCACAATGACAAGCGCCTGTCTGTGTGATCGGTACAGTGGTCTGTGAAGCTTAACATTTTTTTTTTTGGAAGGGGCTCCACTAATAGATAATTACCATAAATTTACTTAACCAATAATTTTTGTTAAGAAATCGTAGAACATTAATATTTTCGTCCTCAAAAATCTATCCCTTTTATTGTTAATAAAAATTTGTAAAGCCTAGATCACAAATGCCTGCAAGTTTTTCTCATTTCATTCACAATTTTAGTGCAGAGTTGTAAAAACAAATTATCGGCGACTATCGACGATAGCGATCTACCGCTATCGAGAATGAGCGCCGCTATCGATGGCGAGTCGATAGTGCTATCGATAGTTCTCCACCTCTAATTCACATGTGCTTTGTTTTTTACATCCACTAGACAATTATACCACAAATATGTTGTAACAATACTGTTACTTCAACTATTGAACCAAAATTTATTTTCGGGTGTACAAAATTTGTTTTTTCTTCAGTCCTTAAAATGAAACCATATCTAAAACAGTACGAAGAGCCCCCAAACAGACAGCGCAAGCTGTATAAGGACAGCAGTCGTGAGAGTATTAGGGACACGATGAGAGTGTGGAAGCAAAGGGCAGCAGAGCAGCGTCAGTTACGGCACGTAACACGTGAACAACAAGAACGTCGTCGTCTTCGACGAACGTCGCGTCCAAAACACAGCGACACTCCGCAGAACAGGGAAGAGGTTAGGGAAAGCATAACAAGCAGTCAGTGTAGTGCTGCCACATCCAAAACCACTCTGGATCCGCAAGAACGATTGGGAAATATAGAAGTTACCAACTTCCTAACGCATCGTAGGGCTAGCATGAATGCCACACAACTGCGGATAAAAGATGGACCATACATATGCTTTCATCGACCTATCATCGACTCACGGCGGTCTGGAGCACGAAAGATGTAACTCTGATGCAAATACAGAACGCTTCCAATTGAAAGCCAATCGAAGATCTACTTCAGCAGATATGGTATAATCTCTTGAGAGAAAATGCAAATACCATTGTGTATACCCAATATAATGCATTTTTAACTGAAAATAAAACAAATTTCAATACACCCCTGAAATTAGATGTTGTTTTTTTTAACCATTTTATATATATTAAGTTCTTTGTCCTGACTGACTGACTGAGTGACTGATGAGCATCGCACAGCCTAAACGGTAAGACTTAGCGTCCTATTTTTACACAAAATGATACTTTATGGGCCATAAGCTTCCCCTAAGGTCGCAAATGTGCGAAATGGCCTCTCCCTCGATAGTTTTCAAAAATTCTTGATAGAGTACATATGAAGCTAACCATGGATTGTATCCCAACTTAACCCAAATTAAACAAAAAGAATGTCGGGAAAGGCTACAGTCGCACTTAGCCGACAATAGGAGACCCTGCTTAATTGATCAAATATCTCCGGTGTTTAGCACCCGATTGTGCTGCAATTCACAGCATAGATAGAGGAGATCAAGATGTTCATACATAGTTAAATCGACTTGGCTGGGTTTTGCCACGCCTCCATCTGCCTGTTACACAAATTTCGCAATGCAATTCCATAGTAAAATTTCCCATTGCCATGCGACTCTAATCAGATGTCAAATTTCATATAGGTAGGTTTCATCGGTAGTTAAATAATTTCATATGTATTGAGTGTCTGTTCTGAAATTTCATTTTAACTCTTGTAAAAATTTGTTTTTATTTTTAGGACTTGGTAAATTTTTAGTGCCAACAAGATGAATAATCCAGTTGATGGCGAGAGGAAGACTGCCAGCAGTTCGCGTAAGATCAGGGATACACTCAGATCATGGAAGACGAGGGTGACTGAATTTCGGGACACTGTGCTCAAACGAACGAAGATCCGTTCGACGCCAGCGTCGACATTGGTACCAACACTCGTCGTTCCAGAGGTCAGGAGGAGTTCTGCAGTGGAGAACAATGTGGTGGTCACCTACTTTCGTCCAGCTCCTAAGAAGAATGGCTTGCTTGCGACCAATATAGGGGCCGTCAAGGGTACGGCACTGCGTATACATAAGCCCGTTAACAAAACTGTCGGCAAAGCAGTTCAACCAAAAAAGACTACGAAATAAACTGAAAGACAGCACTCGAAAATATATATGAAAAGAAGTTTTTTATGTGTTTTCCTTTCGTATCAAAGGTAATCCAATAATTGGTAATACGCATTATTCACACCCAGCAATTTGTGGCGAATGCATTACGCTCCATACTCAATACTCTCCATAGTTCATAAATAATCTATGAACAACTTACAACCCTCCACGGAAGATAAAAAAGGCCTAGAATTTGTGCAGATTTTCTTGAGTTGAGGCAAGGGTTGTTTTTCTTCTTCTTTTTTTTGCCGTATTAAAGCCAATTTTTAGTTTAATTTTTAATTTATTTATTTTGTTTATTATTAATGTAGTTGCGCCTTATCGCTTCGTCAACTTTGAACGTCCGCTGACGATGATGGATTTGTGCGAAATGCGACGCTTTTGCAGCGCCACAGGCACCCACATACTCCCCAGTCACTGTGTGTGTGCGAGTGTGTGTGTCTGGGCTCCACTTTTGCTGTAGTATATAGTAAACGTACTTCAACCAATCACTGTTAAGCTGCGTATATAACCAACATTTCCCCTCGGTTTGCAACACTATCTAGTGTACTTACTCGCACACATGCTGCTTTGCCTTTGACTCTTAGCTACTTGCTCTGCTCTAAAGCAGCGACAATGTCGCTGTCTCTGCTGCCGTTAGCGAAGACACAAACCACTTATGGATCAAACTTGTTCGCTGCGCTGGACCACTTCGAACCTTAACATTGCCTGTTTTATTGTTTAATTTCAGTATTTATTTGTTTATTATTGTTAATATTAAAAAATTATAATTATATATTTAAAATTACATATACTATAAGTTCATCATGTATTGAAATCATTTTGTTTTATCTGTGGATAAGAAGCTCATTAATCATATACATAGTTGAAGAGTTGACAGCTAAAGCACATAAATACCATTGTATCTATCACAATGAAGTAAATCAAACTATGCACAAATTTTCTTTTAAGTGTAAAGGGAGCTGCAGGGAAAAAATAACAAAATATCAAACAAAATAATAGTAATTTACACATAAACAGATCAAGCAGTTGGAAAATAGAAGTATCTTCTTTATCTGCTCAATCGCAACTAAATTTACCCGAGAGATATTAACAAATACATGAATTCAAAATTAAATTTAAGTGTAATTAAAAAAATACATCTTAGTTAGCAAATATTGAAAATCAAGAATTCAAATATTTTATAATACTAAATATATTATAATATTTTATAATAATAAATGTGAGATATTTCAGATCCCAGCACACAAGTCTCTGATTTATTATAATAACGGAATAAGTAATGAATGAAATAAAATTATAATGATTATTTCTATGCACATATTTTAGCCGCCAACACACAAATTTTTAATTTATAATAAGTAAATTTGAATAAAATTAAAATTAATTAAAAGATTTTAATATTACCTGAGTAAAATTATATGATTCAAATCGCAGTACACAAATCTCTGATTTATAATGATAATAAAACAAATAATAAGTGAAATTTATAATCTGATTTATATTAACAATTAAATAAATAATCAGTAAAATTAAATAAATCAATAAAATATATAACTTTTATATAACATACGTATTGAGTTGTAGTAAAACTATATCTTTTGGGTGTCAGTACACAACTCTCTGATTTATAATAAAATAAATTTTATCGAAATATATGGCTTCTATATATGTACATATTGAATTATTATATTTATTTCCAAATTTTATATGTTTCTACTTAAATCGAAGCGAAGTAAAACTAGACTCTACTATGCTCACAATGCACCCTCTAACCTGCGGGTACATCAGCTCTAAGGCAGAGTTAATCCATTCATTAAACTTTGTGATTACGCTGACCACACAGAGCAAAGGGGGCTGAAAAGGGGCTGGGCAAGGACACGCACGCCCATGTTTAACCCTGCGAAGGCTCAACCTCAATGCCTGGTCGAAATTTGCTATGCAAGTTGAACTGAGGCTGAGGCTGATTCAGCCAAGTGAATAAACTGACTGCTGACAGGCTCATTAAATGCCGCATTCAGTGGCGACTCCCAATGTGGCAAGGGTGAGGGATGGGGTGGGAGTGTGTCCAGTTTGTTTGCTCAGCAACTACAGCTGGTCACACTGGCCAGGGGCCAAAGTCAACAACAGGGAGACCTTCTGCTCCCTTTGGCTGTTATGAGTTTGCCACGCCCACCACCAGTCTCCCAGTTGCCTGGCTAATTCCAACAAACAGCAGCTTTAAATTTTCGTGAAAAACGCACATAAATAATGCGAAAATTGTTGGAAATTGCCAAAACAATTTATGTTGACATTATCTCGAGAGACATTCAACATTCCGCCCTCTTCGCTGGGATGATTAATTACCGTATATATTTGAATATGAAAAGCGATAACGTTGTGATAAGTGAGCGCTGGAAAAGTGGCTAAAAATAGAGCAGGAAAATGGAAACAGAATATGGAAAATGCGAGCAGAACTTTTGGCTTATGGCTCCCCAGTTGACAATAAAACGACACGATGTTTTAATGAACTCGGGCATTTCATCATTTCCGGCCAAGATTTACCAAATGCAAAAAGGCGAAGGACACGAGAGGGAGAAAAAAGAGAGACTCATATAGAGAAAGACTGAGAGGCACTCTTAAAATGCTGTCCACATTCAGTTGACATTTGGGATTCCAATTGATTTGCACTCGATTCGTTTTGATTATTTTTCTCTTCTGTTTACTTTGCTGATTTTCGCATTTTGGGTTTGCTTTTTTCTATTTGCCAAAATTCTCTCTTTTGCGAATTTTCCAAATGAAAATCCTTGTATGCGCAATGTATTCAAATGAGTGAAGAGACAGATAGGACAGACAGACAGACAACTGTATTGACACTTGATTTGCATTTATAATAGCTACGTGATTTCGCCTTTTAGATAACCAGAGATTCAGTTTTCGATTTCGGTTTTAAGAAAATTATACTACATATTCCTTTTTTGTTTATCCTTATCCTTATCAGCAGAAATGTGTGAATATCTCCGTGTCCTTTCTTTTTTTCAAGCATATTGCGCATAAAAAATTGAACAACTTGTGCCTTGGGCTGTTTTCACCATAAAATAATCTTTTTAAGCCCAAAACAAATTACAAATAAGAGCCCCTGCTATAATTTGTTCCCATTTTTATTTGCCTCTTGTATTTTTCGCCTGCTTTGCATATTTTCTTCGCTTCTTCTCTCGCCTTGTATGGGGGTTGCTTCGGCTTTCTTTTAACAAATTATAATGTATTGAAAATTGACAGAATTATGTAATGAATAGAAAATTATGTAAATTACAGTGCAGTTACATTTAATGCCTAGGCCTAGACCTAGACCTTTTCAGGGCGTATCGAACGACCCGTAAGAATAAAATCGAATACCAATTTTATTGGCAGGTCGTAAGCAAGTGAACTTTGTCCTCACAACCCGAAAAGGTGTAAGCAGCGCCCCGAAAGGTACTGTGGGGGATAGGCAAATAAAATGCAATGATAACCATAGGAGAAGTCATAAAAAAATAGCTTAAGGTAAGACAGAATATAGAGAATAAATGAATAAGAAAAGTGGCTTAAAGTATCGACATAATGTGTAGAATATGCCATGGAATAGGCACAGTTTCAAGCTCTCAGTTTATAGATTATATACAAGACTATACAGAGGAATGAAAAATTTGAAAAATATATAAAAAAGTGCCTTAAGATATGGGCAAACATAGAAATATGTATACAGAATATAGCCATAGGAAAAGTACCTTCAAGCATCCAGAGCAAATGTATAGTATTTCCCATACAAGCCACAGTTTCAAGCTCTCAGTTTATACATTATATACCAGACAATACATAAGATTGAAAAATATATAAAAAATATTTACCATTATAAAAAAAGTGCCTGAAGATATGGACATAGATAGAAATATGTATATAGCATATAGGTATAAAAACAAGTGGCTTAAAGTATCCAGAGGAAATGTGTTAGCCTGAGTTTCAGTAATATGTTATATACATGACAATTCATGAGAACGAATAATATTTAAAAAATATACAACTCTATGAAAAAAAGGTCCTTAAAATATGAGAAAAGATAGAAATGTGTATATAGAATATAGGTATAAGAAAAGTAGCTGAAAGTATCGAGAGAAAATGAATAGAATATGCTATACAAGCCACAGTTTCAAACTCTCAGTTTATACATTATACATGACGATACATAAGAACGAAAAATATACAAAAATATACACCTCTCTATACCCCTTTTCAACTTCTGTTTAAGACTGTAATTAGCCAAACGAACTAATTTAGCTAGTTGCAGCAAGTTCTCGCACCTGAGCTCCCCATCAGGTGTCAGCTTGTGAGCCCTACGTGCCGGGAAACTAGTTCTTTTTTTTCACAGTTTCAGCTGCAAACTAATTAGCATTTGCAAACTCGAAACTTTTGGGGAAAACGAGTTCTCAAAGCAGCTCAACACACACACTCCCACACCCCCACACTTCGACTGAGTTGCAGGTCATGATACGAGCCTTAAAACTGGAAACTTTTTGCCCAAATAAGTTGTCATGATAATTTGCTATAGCAAAAAGAAAAAGAACATACTTATAAAAGAAACTGGGCGCCGATTTATTTGAAAGACCAAAAGGCAGCGTTTGATGCCTGTAACATGAGATCTTTAATATTTTGTGTGCTGTCCCCAGTCTCAATCCCATTGCCCCATGTTCATTTGCATTCGTGACTGAAATCATGACAGCAGACAATACGAGAGAGACGCGAGTCACGCGAATGGATTGAACATATTTTAAATGACAAAAAAAAGACCACAAAGCGAAGAGAACCCAAAGCCAGAGCCCAGCTCATAACTCTGTCATGTGTGCCTGGGTTTTTTTTAATATTTTTACTTTTAAGCAAAATTATGATGTACACACTGAAGTATTTCAAGCAGAAGCTGCAACTGGCCAACGTCTTTATCATTATCATCGTTATCATCGGAGAGCTATCTCTCTACATCTTTCTCTGCGTCATCATGTGTTCTCCTAATGGAAGACAAACATTTTATGACTTGGCTTGAAGAAGTCACGGCCTGACGTTGACCTTACAACAAGAGAGCTGTCCCCCCTCCCTTTTAACTACACTTTGCTCGTATTCATTCATTCAATTACATTTTTGCGCACACTCAGCACTAAAGGGACCTCATAAAGCGTCAAAAATTTCACCAAATGAGCAACACTCCCCCCTCTCTTTGACCTCAACTCGCCTGCCTGTTGTCCTTCATTAGAAACAGCTCCCTCGGGTATTGAGTCCAAATCGATGACCAACCACACACACATACTGTGCCACTCGTTGGACTCTCCACACTCCACTCCACTCTGTGACTCCATACAACACTCACATTCAACATTTCACATACCACATCAATGTCTTGGCCTCTATTAAAACTGTCAGTTCCTGCGACGACCCCACAACCATTGGCATTGCTTATGCAATTCTCCTCAAGTGTTCCTGCTGCTCCTGTTTCTTCTTCCTGTTTCTGTTTGTGTTGCTGTTTGTTTAGCTATTGCTGCTGCAATTCCAAACTGCTGACCATCGCCATTTCCCACAGGAAAACTAAACATTTTGCCACGCAAAACTGTTGACAGAAGTCAAGCAACGAAAGCACAGACCTACGATATAGACAAGCCTTAGGATGAGATTACTTAAAAAATGCACAATAATTTAGCTTTATTTTTATGATTTTCTGGAGAAAAAATATTCCACTAAATAATAATAAATATTTTTTATTAATAAGTATTTTTAAAATATTTTTCTTCATAATAGAAATTTAAATATTTAAACGGGTAGAAATGTGGTTAGATTATGATGTATTTTATATGCAAAATGTTCTTAAAATATATTAAAATATTTTTCTTTCTTCAACTAAATAAAATAACTACTATTTCACTTCAAATAAATTGTAAAATAATATTAAAATCTATTCTAATATTAATAGCATTATATAACCACATTTTTAATTGCATAAATAATATTCTAATTTATAAATAAAATTATGAATATATTTGTTTAATATTGGAGAAATGTATATCCAACAAAATACATAATTTTTTTAATTCAAATAAATTGTAAAATAAATTTAGAAAAATAAATTTATTAATACATATTAATTTCAATATGAATTCAGAATATTTCTCATATAAAATCCAATATAACCCTATTTCTCGCTTTCTCGCTTTTTATCATTCCAATGCCACATCTAAACTTTAGAGTTTTATTTTAAATGATTTAAAATTTTACATTTCAAAGATTTCGCTTGACTTCTTAGCCTTCTACGACTACTTAGCGGCATTTCAGCACGTTTTCACCATTGCGGGATTAACTAATTTTGTCGTGTAATTTGAAATTCGAGCAGAAGTTGTGTACAAGTTGCTCTCACATCTCTCACTTAACTCGTTCATTTCGTGGAGTTTTCGCTTCGTCACGCCTAAAATTGCACATAAAAAAGCGAGCAGGGAAATTTTTACGATTTTCCTATGCAAATTTCATTGCGTTTCCTTTCGAGGGAGGCTGGACAAAAGTTTTTTTCTGCCCACTTTTTTTTGGGTTATATTTTAGGGCACTTTTTGTAATTTTTTTCGTATTGTAGTGTAACACACAGGTGGATGATTTTACGATGCATTTTATGGGCTGAGAAATGCTCTTTGTTTTTTCATCTTTTCAAATGCATTGAAATGAATTTTTCGTATTGCTATAAATAAGCGAAAAAGTCAATTAGAATTCGTTACAACGTGAGGAAATTAAAGGAAATGAATTGAAGAGTAAGGGAAATCTTTCAGCTTTAATCAGACTTCAGACAAAAGGAAACACGCCACACATTATCTGTGATAATAACAAAACGAACTTAACCCTAACAAAGCACAAATGGGAGTAATTCTATTTCATTAGGTTATGCAAATTCTGAGGAGAGAAAGAGTGCTCTTATGAGTGCCGAGAGATAAGCCCAGTGTGAGCCATAAAATATGTCATATTTTAGCCAAATGTTGCAGCACAATTACAATAAACGCATTCGCCATGGCTGGGATTTGGACTTGGATTCAGGACTTGTGCCTGGCTTCTCATATGGGACAGATAACGTGGGCTGTAATTAACCCATTCCCCCCTGCGCAGTCAGTCAGGGCTTTTCCTTTTTCCCTTAACCCAGGGCGTGAAAACATTTACACACATAGAGATACACACACACACACACACACACACACACATGTGCTTCTCAGTTTCCCTCTTGTACTCTCTTTAATGCTCTGCAAATTGACACTTGGCCCGAGTGGAAGTTGCCTTTGTATTTCTTTTGCTGAGAGTCCATCACAAAGTGATGAATGTGCAACTTCCGGCTGATGTGTCCAGGGCCGTAGTTGATGTCCGAGCAGTAGTAAATTGGATTGCATATCATTATTTTGCACTTGTCTGGGCAAATTTTCACACTTTGCCAACCGAAAAGAAAGGATAATTTATGCGCTTTGTCAGCCAAGACGCCAAAGTTTCCTTTTGCTTTTGATGGACATTCCAGAGCAACTGTCCTGGGACTCTGTCAAATTCCTGCTTACTTCCTTTTCTTTTTCTTTTAGCTGCAATTGAACGAAATCCAATAAATAAAACTCTCTTCGGTTACATGTGTGTGTGTGTAGGTGTGTGTGTGAGAGTGTGTGTAAGATAATATTTGTCTGACGTTAATCAAAGCAGAGCTGTAGAGTGAAATACATTCGTCACTGCAGCTGTTCACTGAGCAAAAAAAAAATACATAGAAAAATATATAAAAATAGCACTTAAATAATACTATATTATAGCAATATTTTGGTTGTTTTATAATAAATAAAATTATATAAAATAACTCTAACAATTCTAAAATAAATTCAGCTATAGAGTGATACAAACTCGTTACTGACTCTGTTCACTGAGCAAAAATAAAAATATAAAAAAATATATAAAAATAGTATTTAAATAATACTACATTATACTTATATTTTGGTTGTTTTATAATAAATAAAATTATATAAAATAACTCAAACAATTCCAAAATAAATTCACTCAAATATAAACCAAAATTTCTACTTCACTTTTGACAGCTTCAAACTGATTTTCAAATCAGCCCAAGCTATACAAATTTTGCCGCAGTGTACTCCCATTTAAGCCAGTCGAAAAACAATAAAAACAAACAGAGTTTTACAGTTCAATTAACATAAAAAAGCGATTTATTTGCCGAGGCCTCGAACAAAGATTAATGGACTCGCCTCGCTCTTTGGCAGCCCGGTCAGGTGTCAAAGTTTAAATGTTTGCTGTGGCATTTAATTGGGCGTGCCAGGACCTCGTAATTAATATGCTAATAAAATGTCTCATGACAGCTGAACAAGAACTTTTGACAGTACTACACACCCACACCCCTCAAGAAGAACTCCTTCCCCTTCCCCTGCTCTCTGTGGAATGTTGTGCAATAAAGTTCTCGGCATGTTTGACTGACATTCCATGCCACATATTGGAGTCTGGCTGTAAATCATGATTATCTTTTTATTGCTGACATTTGCGGTCGCTTTATGAACTTTTTTCTCTCGCAGCACTGCCACGCCCCCCTCGAAATAAGAGATTTGCAACGATACTCCCTCTAATGGATATGATATGGCTTGAGCTCAAGCTCGAGCTCACTTTTGGGGTCATAGCACAATTGCCATTGCATACCTTGAGGCGCACTTGGCAGTTGTGGAAGAGCCAAAAAGGGCATTCCAATCGAATGCCATTCGATGATAAAAATCGTGTGGCACAACACACGTTAAGCCAGTTCAACATTTAAACAGACATTAGCAGCAACAGCAGGACATCCTCTGCTTAGTGTGTCCAACTGCCAAAGATTAGTGCCAAGTGAGAGAGAGTTGATGCCAAAATGGACCTCTTGCCGTTGGCCGGGCTCAAAGTGCCATCCGGGCGACAATGCAACATTACAATAATGTGCATTTTTATGGACAGTTAACGGCTGCAGAAGCCATAAACGCATTATCCAACGCACATCAATGGAATGCCAATGTCGCATATAAGACTTCAGTTAAGTTCTCGCAAATATTTACGAAACTTGGGAGTCATGTGAGCAAGTTGTGCTTAAGGTACTATAGTAAGGTATAAGAAATACTTGAATAAATAACTTAGACTTAGAAGAGTTGAAGCGCATTTCAAGTTCCATTTTTTACAAGTGCTTAGAATAATTTAAAAAGTATTCCGCTCTAGAAATGTATAAGCTATAAATTATATATATATTTATTTAAAGTTATTATATTGAGCTCTGATATCTATACTTTAACTTCCACTTTATATTTAAAGCAAAATTTTCTGATATTATTTTCCTTATATATTATGGTTTGTAATTTCCATTCAAAGTATAATTTTCAGATATAATATTCCACATATTATTACAGTCCAATTTATAAGGTCTTAAATTTAAACTCTACTTGAAGTCCATACTCATACTTTCATTTTATATGAAGCTAACATTTTCTGATATTATTTCCATTTTTATAAACCAAATTTAAAGCTTTCCGATTGAAACATTGTTCAGCCTTTAATTTCCTATTTCGAGTACAATTTTCTGAAATTGATTTCTATATATATTCTTATTTTTGTATCCAAAGCTTTAAAGCTCTTCAACTCTTCTCTGTTGGAAATCTACACTCGAATTTTCGAATATTATTTTCCGTATAAATTAGCTTTACATATTGAATTCTATATCAATTTCTATTCATAATTTAAAGTAGAACCTTCTGTTATTATTTCTCCTTAAAAATTATAGATAACTATAATGAAATTTTTAAGCTCTATGAATTGACTTCTATTTAATTTCTATTCCATATTTAAAGTAGAATTTTCTGCTAATACTTCCTATTCTTATTGCGAACCTTTAATGCAGCAACAGCCTTATAGAGTGCCCCTTAGTGCCCAGAGCCATAAAATCTAATCTAATATCTAAATGGCATTAGCTGAGTGAATCATGAGTTTCCAACCTGACCACAAATCTACACAGAAGCAACAGTTAAGCTGCAGCAAAACCATAAATAAACTCTCAGTAAAAAAAAAACGAAACAAGACAAAAGAAGCATCTAAATTAATTATTTATAGGTTAGGAACCACTGTGGTGCAATTGGGCTGAATAATAAAACGATTTGCAAGTCCGAGAACTGAACATGAATTATGCCAGAGTTACAACCACAAATATTACAGATAAGATAAGAGTTTAAAATTATGACGGTTAAATGTTAAATGGAGCTAGTTCGAGTAGATATTTCAAACTTGAACTTAAAGTAAAGTTGGAAACTGAAGTATGGATACGAGTGGGGGAGTAAATCTAATTTTAAGAGCCCGCCTTCACCTCCTCAGGGCCGCAGGCAGCAATTATATTAATACAGTTACTCGAATTTATGACGGGGTGGTTGGGCGGTTGGCTGGTTGTGCTGGGTGGGGGGTTTGGTTGATGCTGGCAAAGGGGGAGGGCGGAAAAGTGTCGCCAAATTGAATTTGCATAATTTTAAAAGCCGACTGCGGCTTCCAAGTGGCTAAGTGTGTTAGGGCATATTGACAGGAGTATATAGTACTGCACACAGGGAGTGTACATGGCGCAATCGGAATGGAAATGATGTTTTTGATTTTGATTATGCAAATGTAAGTGTCGCAACAATGTTGCTCATTGGCCTCGAAACTTGACGCTCCATGGAGCCTGACTCGGAATTTCTTTTAACAATCAGTTCCAGCAGAATGTTAATTACAAAGTGCCTGCTCAAGATGTTTGAAGAGCGAAAGTACAGATACATACTTATTAGGTATATCTTTTGTTGGGTATAATAAAGATACGGTCCTATTAGGTATATCTTTAGTTCGATATAGTAATGATACATACGTATTAAGCATATCTTTTCTTGGGTATAGTAAAGATACGGTCTTATTAAGTATATCTTTAGCTCGAAATAGTATAGATACATACTCATTGAGTATATCTTTTGTTCGATATAGATACATACTTGTATATACATAGTATAGATACATACTTGTTAAGTATATCTTATGTTTAGTATGGTAAAAATACATTCTTTTCAAGTATATCTATGGTTAAGAATAGTAAAGATACATACTCATTAAGTGTGTATATCTTTTGTTGAGTATATGCGCTAATTTAGTCAGAGAGTTTATCCATATACTAGACTGTATTTAATTGAAACTGACCCCAATCATGTGAACCGCATTTGCTGTCAACTGAAGTGAGTTCTCTTTCGGCGACAGCTTAATGTTCACCCCAAAAGAAATGCTGTGCTGATATTAATCCATGATTTTCATATAAATTACTTCATTAGAACTGTACTTCACTTGCTCTATGCCAAATATTTGTAATGAAACGAGTAACTGGCATGAGTGAGTGTAGTATACTCGTATTTGTATAGTTCTTGGAGAAAGTGTTGACATCATCGCGTTAATATATGCAGAGTCCACAGTTGTTGGCGATATAAAAGAAATATTTATTCTAAAAGAAATTTATATGAAATGAGGAATTTAAGCAGTGTTATTAAGGGCAAAATTATGCAAACTTTTAGCACATATTTTTGTATAATTTATATAGAATTTTCTATATAAGATTTTCCCATTTCAAGCTTGGCTTTTTGATGCTATAGTTGTTGATGGCATAAAAGAAATATTTGTTCTAAGTGAAATGAATGTAAAGCGAAGAGTTTAAGCAGTAATATTATGGCCAGAGTTATGCAAATATTTAACAGCATTTTTCATATTATTTATATAGAATTTTCTATACAAGAAGCTTGGCTTCTTAATGCATATTTAGTTGTAGTCTATTGGTGGCGTAAGAAAAGTATTTATTCTACAGCAAATATAGATAAATTAAAGAAATTAAGTAATATACCGAAGAATTATACAAATATTTAACAGAATTTTTTATATATATTTTATAAAGAATATATCTCCTTTGCAGCTTGCCTTATGCACATTTAGTTAGCTTAAACCCCTGCAACCTCTTTAAGCACTTTTCAAAGGGCAGTAAGCACTACATCTAGTTACTTCTGTGACTTTACAAGCCTTTACATGAAAAGAGCACTCAACTTATTGTTACTTATTGACACATATTTATAGAAGCATCTCTTTTGTTAAAATCTTAATGCATTTTTTTAGCTGCTGCAGCTGAGGCTGGTTGCCATGGAGTAGAGTAGCAATAACTGCTCAAGTTTGTGCCAAAGAAATTGTTTGCATTCGCATTGACAGATTTGCAAAAATATTTCATAGCCTGCTTCTCTCCTGGGTCACATCCTGGGGCACGAGCACGTTTTATACGAATTTGAACGGTAATAATCGATCCCTATGGCACTTTAAAAAAGTAAAAAAAGTAAATCCGATTTGCTATGCCCACAGAGGGGGTTGCAGATGTCACTCTAGTATAGAGTTGAAGTTGAGTTTAAATTTATGTAAACTTGGCATTAAGACGCAGACAATGTTTGCCTTGTGTACTGGTTTTTCTGTCAGTGTACTGTGTTGACTTGTAGTGGCATGCAAAGCCGGATGGATTAAAAACAAATCCACTCAAAATTGAATACGATTAAATTTCGAAATTGACCTCTGGCTGACCATATGCAAATCCTTTTAGACTCTCTGCCTTTCCCTTTGCCCTTTTTTAATCGAGCTGTGAAAGTCAGAGAAACCACAATGATCTGAGGGTGAGGGATGAGTCCTTCTGTTTGCCCATTGTTGTAGCAACATTTTAAAATCGAATCTCGACAAAGGGGTGTCTGCTGCTGCATATGGCTTTTTTTATGGTCATGTGGCATGTGGCAGGCTGTGCGGAATGGCGAAGGGTTGCTCTGAATGGGGTGGTGCTCTCAAAACATAATTACGTGCATGTAAACAATAATTTAATTTCCACGCTAATGCAGCAAATTTGTGGGCTGATTGCGGGTTTTGTTTAACAAGAGCATGTGTGTGTGATGGTGTGTGTTGGTACCTGTAGAACTGTATCTATATACACACTACTAGGGGGCTTCGCCCCCTGCGTTCTCGCTTCGCGAGAACGCCAACCCCCAATGAAAAGGCCCGTGGTTGTGTCCTCGCTTCGCTCGGCCACCTTCACGACGCCATTAAACAGGGGGCAGAGTTCCCTAACGCCTTCTTCCCCACGCCTCCTTCAGCCTGTTACATATATATTTCTGAATTGCACAAACTTAATAGACCCTTTTGTACTTTTTTAAAGTACAGAGCCTAAAAAGAATTGAGTCTCTAGTTCTTATAGTATCCGAGATCTCGGTGTTCAAGTCTCAGACAGACAGTCGGACATGGCTATATCGACTCAGTTCGTCGTCCTGAGCAAGAATATATATACTTTGTGGGTTCTGCCACGCCTTCTTCTGCCTGTTACATATATATTTCTGAATTGCACAAACTTAATAGACCCTTTTGTACTTTTTTAAAGTACAGAGCCTAAAAAGAATTGAGTCTCTAGTTCTTATAGTATCCGAGATCTCGGTGTTCAAGTCTCAGACAGACAGTCGGACATGGCTATATCGACTCAGCTCAAGAATATATATACTTTGTGGGTTTTTCCACGCCTTCTTCTGCCTGTTACATATATATTTCTGAATTGCACAAACTTAATAGACCCTTTTGTACTTTTTTAAAGTACAGAGCCTAAAAAGAATTGAGTCTCTAGTTCTTATAGTTTCCGAGATCTCGTTGTTCAAGTCTCAGACAGACAGTCGGACATGGCTATATCGACTCAGTTCGTCGTCCTGAGCAAGAATATATATACTTTGTGGGTTCTGCCACGCCTTCTTCTGCCTGTTACATATATATTTCTGAATTGCACAAACTTAATAGACCCTTTTGTACTTTTTTAAAGTACAGAGCCTAAAAAGAATTGAGTCTCTAGTTCTTATAGTTTGCGAGATCTCGGTGTTCAAGTCTCAGACAGACAGACGGACATGGCTATATCGACTCAGTTCGTCGTCCTGATCAAGAATATATATACTTTGTGGGTTCTGCCACGCCCCTCTTCTGCCTGTTACATATATATTTCTGAATTGCACAAACTTAATAGACCGTTTTGTACTTTTTTAAAGTACAGAGCCTAAAAAGAATTGAGTCTCTAGTTCTTATAGTTTCCAAGATCTCGGTGTTCAAGTCTCAGACAGACAGACGGACATGGCTATATCGACTCAGTTCGTCGTCTTGATCAAGAATATATATACTTTGTGGGTTCTGCCACGCCTCCTTCAGCCTGTAACATATATATTTCTGAATTGCACAAACTTAATAGACCCTTTTGTACTTTTTTAAAGTACAGAGCCTAAAAAGAATTGAGTCTCTAGGTTCTTATAGTTTGCGAGATCTCGGTGTTCAAGTCTCAGACAGACAGTCGGACATGGCTATATCGACTCAGTTCGTCGTCTTGATCAAGAATATATATACTTTGTGGGTTCTGCCACGCCTCCTTCAGCCTGTTACATATATATTTCTGAATTGCACAAACTTAATAGACCCTTTTGTACTTTTTTAAAGTACAGAGCCTAAAAAGAATTGAGTCTCTAGTTCTTATAGTTTCCGAGATCTCGGTGTTCAAGTCTCAGACAGACAGACGGACATGGCTATATCGACTCAGTTCGTCGTCCTGATCAAGAATATATATACTTTGTGGGTTCTGCCACGCCTCCTTCTGCCTGTTACATATATATTTCTGAATTGCACAAACTTAATAGACCCTTTTGTACTTTTTTAAAGTAAGAGCCTAAAAAGAATTGATTCTCTAGTGCTTATAGTTTCCGAGATCTCGGTGTTCAAGTCTCAGACAGACAGTCGGACATGGCTATATCGACTCAGTTCGTCGTCTTGATCAAGAATATATATACTTTGTGGGTTCTGCCACGCCTCCTTCAGCCTGTAACATATATATTTCTGAATTGCACAAACTTAATAGACCCTTTTGTACTTTTTTAAAGTACAGAGCCTAAAAAGAATTGAGTCTCTAGTTCTTATAGTTTGCGAGATCTCGGTGTTCAAGTCTCAGACAGACAGTCGGACATGGCTATATCGACTCAGTTCGTCGTCTTGATCAAGAATATATATACTTTGTGGGTTCTGCCACGCCTCCTTCAGCCTGTTACATATATATTTCTGAATTGCACAAACTTAATAGACCCTTTTGTACTTTTTTAAAGTACAGAGCCTAAAAAGAATTGAGTCTCTAGTTCTTATAGTTTCCGAGATCTCGGTGTTCAAGTCTCAGACAGACAGACGGACATGGCTATATCGACTCAGTTCGTCGTCCTGATCAAGAATATATATACTTTGTGGGTTCTGCCACGCCTCCTTCTGCCTGTTACATATATATTTCTGAATTGCACAAACTTAATAGACCCTTTTGTACTTTTTTAAAGTACAGAGCCTAAAAAGAATTGAGTCTCTAGTTCTTACAGTTTCCGAGATCTCGGTGATCAAGTCTCAGACAGACAGACGGACATGGCTATATCGACTCAGTTCGTCGTCCTGATCAAGAATATATATACTTTGTGGGTTCTGCCACACCTCCTTCTGCCTGTTACATATATATTTCTGAATTGCACAAACTTAATAGACCCTTTTGTACTTTTTTAAAGTACAGAGCCTAAAAAGAATTGAGTCTCTAGTTCTTATAGTTTCCGAGATCTCGGTGTTCAAGTCTCAGACAGACAGACGGACATGGCTATATCGACTCAGTTCGTCGTCCTGATCAAGAATATATATACTTTGTGGGTTCTGCCACACCTCCTTCTGCCTGTTACATATATATTTCTGAATTGCACAAACTTAATAGACCCTTTTGTACTTTTTTAAAATACATAGTCTAAAAACAATGGCAAGAAAAAAACTATATCGTATATGTTCTTTGAATAAATATATATAATATAACACCGATATGCAATAAAAATATTAAGATATAGTTGTTTTATAGAAATTATTATTTAAATTTTTGCCAGTGTCTGCAGAGGATGCAGGGGTAATAGCTGTACAGTTTTCATTATACATATGTACATATGTATGCATGTATGTGCACATGTTTAAATGTATGTACATAAATATGTTTCAATATATGTATGTACATATCTATGCTTGTATGTTTAAATGTGTGTATGTGCGCATGAATGTACATACATGTATAAATGAATGTATGATGTATGTACATAAATATGTATGTGCTGAAGTATATACATGCATACAAATATATATGTACATCAATACATAAATACTTATGTACATCAGTACATACATATATACATGCATACATACATATGTACATCAGTTCATACATATGTACCCACATACAAACATACATTCGTATATACATATGTTTATATGTATATATGTATGTAGATATGTCCTGATGTCAAAATGTTTATGTATGTATTAAATATATGTATGTATGTATCTATTCATGTACATATGTTTAAATGTATGTATGTGCGCATAAATGTATGTACATGTATACATATGTACATGTCATGTATTAATGAATGTATGAATGAATGTATAATGTATGTACGTAAATATGTATGTACTAATGTATGCATGTACATTTAAACATGTACACATATACATGTACACACACGCAAACATACATTCGTACATACATTTGTTTAACTGTATGTATATTCGAATGTATGGTTATATGTATAAATGTATGTATATACTGATGTACATATGTATGCATGTGCTTAAATGTACGTATGTACCCGCGCTATTTTAAACGAATATGGCAGCATATCGATGCTCAACCGTATATTACACGTATACACAGTTCATCTGTCATGCGAGCATTGTTTTGGTTTCCCCCCTTCCCCAAACTAATTAATTGAATTTCGAATAACTCCATTGTTTATTGTCCGATCAAGCTGAAATTTTCAGAATAGACTTAGGTAGCTAATAGCTACTTATATATTAAGCCCCAAGTTTTTATCTTTAAAATTGTGGCAACGGTTGCTCTTCTAAGTTAGAAGGGGGAGGGGGTTAGCAGATTTCAGCTCTTAACGTGCACCTAAGGGTCATAAGAAACCATTCTGCGAAAAAATTAGGTCGCTATATCTTACCGTTTGGGCTGTGCGTTGATGATCAGTCACTCAGTCAGTCAGTCAGTCAGAACGAACTACTTTATATATATAGATATATACCAGCTATAAAGTGGCACCCTTATATCTATACTTTTTCACATTTTCAATCAATAAATTACGTCACTTGCAGTGGAAAACATTTTGCTCATGTGTCAGTCTAAGGCGCAGACACTGGGGTGGAGGGGCGTGGCAACGTCAATGCCAAACAAAGGCGTTTCAATTGAAACCCATTCAATTGTGCCAAACTCAGCCTTGAATAGTTTATCCATCACAATCAGCGGCAGGACATCGCTTCTGCTTGAATTAAGCCAAACGAAGACGAAGTTGGAAACCAGAGGCAAACAGAATGTTCATTAGGTTCGCTGCATTCCAGTTATTAAATCTAGATAGAGCTTGCATGAATAATACATGAAACGCTTAATAGTAGTAGTATGTATAGTGCCTGGTACTAGGATTAAATGATTATCATCTGCCCAGCATTTAATTTACCCCTGACTGACTGACCTCATCTCCTCCTCCACTCCTTGCCCCTGTCGTAATTACCCTGACCACTCGCCTGAGTCGGGGTGTTAATCAGTCGATTCAAACGGAAACTTGGCGAAATGATTTACTGCTCTGGCATATTGGAAAAACAAGAGAAATTTTGTGAAAATATTTGCTGAAATTAGTGGCAACTGTGGTCGGCCTTATTTGTGCAATTCATCAGGCCACAAATTGTTGTCCAGCTCCAATTGCTGTAACCGGATGCGGCAGTGTCCCTTCTCCACTCCGACTCCGACTCACATCAGCATACGTAATCCAATGAAACGAATGCTTTATTGGCTTAATGGAGCTGACGAGGATGAGAGCATGGAGACAGAGTGTGTGTGTCCTCTGGAGGATTCGAAAGTGTATCGAAATGAAAAAGGACAATTTAATTTAATTTGCCGCAACGGACAGCGGACAACCTACAGCTATGCAGAAAGGATATGCGCAATGCTGCCCCATAATTCACACTTGTGGCCACACAACACACACACACACACACACACACACACACACACACACGCACAACAAACACACACACATGTGAAGTGTGGCTTAATTTATGGCCACTAATTACGTCGATGATAAATTTAATTTCGAATTATGACTGCGAAATAATGCCACTGGAATTTTACAGCTCCCCCTCGTTACACTCTCTCCCCCTGGCAAACTCCCCCTTGAGTTGTCAGCAATAAAAAGATAATCATGATTTACCGACAGCATTCCTCACATTCCACTCACTATATGTACTTTATTATCCTATATCCCGACTGTCAGCGTGTCCTTGTTCAACTGTCACGCGGTGTTTTATTAGCATATTAATTATATTAAAAATGTTAAAAAGTTACAGCAATTAAATGCTCCAGCGACCAATTTCAACTTTGACACCTGCAAAGTCTCTGCGGACAGAGGAGAACTTTACATCTACTTCAGGTGGAGAGCGAATCTCATTAATCTTTAGGGGAGTTTCGTCAGGAGGTGTAAAACACAAACAAATCTCTTTTTTATGGTAATTACACAGCGTTACAATTGGCTTTTTTATTGGTTCTAAGTCAGCTTGGCCCATATCGATTTCATTTAATTATATAATTTGCCTAGAAAAATCTAATTAAAATACTTGAAGGCAGTTCCATGTGTGTGGGGACAGGAATTCCCTTACGGGCGGTAAACTAATTTGTATAAACTAATTGAGAGATTTGTGTGTGCGTCCAGAGTCCAGCACAACTTTATTTTATGATGTGTCTCTCATTAGCAATAAAAGCGAGAAAAACCACACACACACACACACTCACACATAATGTGGCAATTAAATGTGGCTGATTGGCCAAAATGCCAATGCAATTGCTACGAGTACTTGTAGTTAGTTTAGTTGGGGCAGAAACCCATTAAGTGCTACTAAATTGGTACTATGTAATAGTCAAGCTTAACTGTAATGGCTGAAATTAAATAGTTTTCATTTGGCAGAAGCTTAATAATGTGTATGTGAATGTAGAGTATTATTTAGTTAATATGTTTAGATGTTTCTAAATTTATAATCAGGTTATTTACCATATATTGTTGTGCCAATTTGTGCATAATTATCTTGTCATTATCTTTTTAGTATACTCCTAATATGCTTATATATTATTAATAAATATATAAATAAATTCTATTTTTATTATAGTATATTAAAGTAAGCTAGATTTGATACACTTTAAATTATTTTTGCAAGCTTTATGATTAAATTCAGGGTATACCCGAGCAGCCGAGACTAGCCTAGTGCTTCTACTGGTTCTGCCATATTTATTAATAAATACTTATGTATAAATCAGGAGAAATTACAAATTAATAAATTTAATTATACAATAGTTGATTAAAGGTATTTTAAAAATGGAATTAAAATTCATAAATTACCCCATTTCTGAATGCCACAAATATTCAAATATTATAAAAAAAACGAACTGCATAAAGCTCTCAGCAACTACTTTAGCCATTCTCACCCCTAGCTCGTAGTAGCACTCCTCTCCTTCTCTGTGTTTGAAAGCGAACAGAACTGTGAATGTGAGAGAGCTGCTAACTTATACTTATACCCTGAACGCTCTCTTCTACTTCATCAAAATCACTTCATCAAATCACTAAGAGGCAAAGGCTTCGATCAATCTATGACGAAAGCAGAGAGCACTGCCAAATGAGGAGCTTCAAATCAAAAGGGGATAATATAACTTATCCTAATCCCGCACTAACATTTATATATGTATACTTATATTGTGTATATATTTTGTTAAATTTTATTAAATATAATTCTTTAAGTATTTACAAAATTTGTAAAAGTTTTAACTCTTTTCTACTACTGACTTTACCACTTAATATTGCCGCAACTTGTGGCACATTAAAACCCTTTTCCTTAACCAACTCGAACAAAGGACTCTCTGCTCTCTGGTATCTTCATTTATGTGCTAATAGATAATGGAACTTTTGAAATTGTGGCACAGACAGTGGCAGACTCCACTAGCTTATCAGAGTCTGTCCCATATGAGAATCAGGTGGGGGGTGTGGCAGGGGTATGCCATGGCTAATGGGTTTATTGTAATTGTGTAATTGTGTTGCAGCATTTTGTTAAAATATGACATATTTTATGGCTCAGTGTGTGGTGCTATCTGGGCTCGCATGTGTGTGTATTAGCATTTGCATTTGAGGGCAAAAGACTCTCTACTTAAATGAAATAGAATTGCTCCCATTGGTACTTTATTAGGGTACATAATGAGAGTCCACAAACTCACTAATTTCAGATGGCAATCGGGACACATTCGAGTGTAAGAAAGACCAACTTTAGTTTTGTTTTAAAGTTCTGTCTGATTGATTTTATTTGGGGTTTTGGGTACGCTTTTTGTGCCGTGCCATTGGGAACATTTCAAATTGCAAAATATGCGCGGAATTTCTTGTACTCGTGGTATATAAAAATCATTTCAGTTGACAAAAAGCAGCTGAGTTAGGTCCGAGGACATGTGGTTTTTTGTGTGCATGTCTGGACCCCTTTTTAGCTGCCTCAAGGGGGGGCAGGTGTATCGCATCTCTGCCGAAAGTATCTCGATAAATTAAATCAAATATTTCAGATTTTTGTGCATGTTTAACGCGTGCAAGGAGTGAGCTCAAACGAGTTTCGGTAGAGTGTTTTTTAAGACTCACAAATATACAATATACAGTTAAGAATGAGCTGAGATCGGTTGTATTATTAGAGTTTTCACTACTGTAGTCTCCTCACACAGTTTTGCTATTATTTATTATCTCTCCTTCATCTCAATTGTAGTTATGATTTCTAATCAAATAATCTCTCTTCACACCAAACGCTGTAACGCCTTGAGCTTCCGTCTTCAGTCAATCTTCCTGATTATCCCCAGAGCGCAGGCTTTCATGTGTGTCATCGGAAATTGCTTTGGCAATTCCTTAACTCCTTCTCCCCTCCTAACAGGCCTCATCATTGCCGCCGCACGCGCTAATAAACCCCTCAGACTCAGACTCTGGTAAGCAGTAACCCCTTGCTATAGTATACAAGTCGTATCGGAGCATGTCATCGCTCAAATAAATGTGAAAATGCTAATTTAACCCTTTTTATTATTCATAGTCTTACAGTTGGGCGAACGCGCGGCATCGTCTTGACGATATCATCACGGATGATAAATTCTTAGGACTCTATTTGCATGGCACAGAGTGTTCCTCCTTGGGGGATCAGACGGCCAGACGATATGCATTATTTTAACTCATCTCATCGTGACAATGTTGCAGTTTTCCTTATAAAAACATTTGTCAAACTTAATGTCAGGCCATTTAGTAAGTGGAGTTATTAAAGCTACTGCAAATCAACTAATGAAAATGTCTGCCTCTATTTTTTATGACTGAGGAAAACTCCAGCCTAATAGAGAGCGTCACACACGCCCACAACACGTGCATGTCTTACGGCATTTCCGCCACATTATATTGTACTCAGATCTTGGCAATTTAAGCCTCGAATTTCATGTGAATTAGAAGTGAATCGAATGAATCAAACGAATGCCAAAGCGACGCGTGTGCGTCAATCAAACTGAATCAATTGTGAATAATTTACTTATGACGCGCTGCGCTACTCTGACATTTTTATTCAATTTCAGGAACAAATTTGCGGTTATTTATGTGGAGAAAATGGACAGAGTAAATATGAGGAAAACTTACCATATTCTTAGGGGGAAAATATTAAATATTAGGTGGAAAAATCTGCAATAAAATGAGATTATTTTATAAATAAGAAACAAGTAATTTCTGAGACGAAAATAAACAGAGTAAATATAAGGAAAATCGAACATATTGTTTAGGTAAAAATGTTGCAAAATCAACAATGAAATAAACATTATTTGATAATGAATAAAAGGAACAAATTATTTATGATATATTTAAATGGAGTTTACATATGAGCAGAAAATGAACAGAATGAATATGAGGAAAAGGATAAGTACTGTTCTAGGGAAATGTAAAAATTATTTAATGTGATTTAAATGGAACAAATTATTTAAGAAATATTAAAAGAGAATTTATGAGCAGATAATAACAGAATAAATATGAGAAGAAAAGTATATTGTTCTAGGAAAAATTTAAAAATTATTTAATATTGATTAAAGGAAAAGACATAATTATGAAATATTAAAAAATATTTTACGAGCGGATTTCAATCATAATAAATATGAGAAGAAAAGTGTATTGTTCTGGAGAAAAAGTAATATAATATGTAGAAAAATCTGCAATAGAATTAAGCTTATTTAGTGTTATTGGAATATAACAAATTCATCATTATTTAATAGAAAATATTCCCCAATATTCAATAAATATTTCCTAGCATTTATTACCTATTTGAATTCGATCAGAAATCAGTGTCAATTGTGCTCTAAATTACAATTTAAAATCCACTTAGTCGAGGAGTTTAACACGCTGTTCCACTTCATTTGTCGGCAAGGCGAAGCGGTTTCAATGTCTACAAGGATTGCCCATTAAAAATGTTAATTAGTTGCACAAACATTGAGCATCGGTGATTGCAGCAACAACAGCAGCAGTTGCAGTGGCAGCAACAGTTGCAGTGGCAAAGTGTGTGGAATTTGAAAGACACACGACCAGGAACAGAAACAGGAATCAGGCAAAGATGCTCAGTCTGCACTTCCACTCCTACCACTCCTTCCTCCCTATTTTCTTCCCACTCTCTCCCTTCTATCCCTCAGTTTGTCTCTCTGACAGCGAGCCGGCATCGCGTGTATGCAAATTGAATTCGCCGCTGTCTCGGACTGAAGGTGTCCCCAATTGAATGGCAATTAAGATAAATGTTCGCAGCATGTCCGCACTTAAGCCGGCCATGAATACGAATACGAGTACGAATACATTCACGAATACTCGTGTGAGTACCCGCAGGCTGCAGCTCAGACAGTTTGACGCTGTCTCTGGCAGAAGAAGAAGAAGTACTGCGAATCGAAAGTAAAACCAAAATAATTATCAACTAATTTCTTTGACACTTTGAACTTAAAGGAGCTGTAGTAGCATCCCCTCTGGCTGATACTCGCTTTACACTTTTTACTATAGACAGCTTCCTCTCTCTGCCCACCCACCTCCCATCCTCCCCTCTCGCCCAAAACCCAAGCAATTCGCCATGCTCGTCACGTTTGCCGTCGCCGTCTGAGTAAAAATCGATACGAATTCGACCGGACAGAGGCCAGGGCGAAAACAGCTGCTGCACTTGCCTGTCCTCTGGTCACGCATACAAGCTCATACGCCCCCACACACACATACACACATGTCTAACGGTGCATTGAACCAAAAGCCTAAGAACACACGACAAACTCTTTGCTTTATCCCAAGTCATGTTACATTCCGAAATGGCATCCATTAATTTTCAAAGATATTTCGCTAAGCGTTGCAAAATTTTCCTTTATTTTTCTCATTTTCTTTTTTCTCTTTTTTTTTGATAATTTTTGACTTTTGATAAATCGCAGCATTTGCCTCTTAGCGCATCATTTGTCAACGGCAAGTGCATATTGGTAACTAAACGTCCCCAGCACTAAGAGTACACTGAGAAAACGGAACAAGTGGGTTGCACTTTAAACTGGGAAGTTCCTAGTAGGAACTAAATCAATAAATAAATACAATACTGAATTGAAGAATTCCATATCAAATTAAAAACCTTTTAAGTCTAGCATTTTTAAATAAAATATGTGAATAATTTATTTGAAAATATTTATGTAAATTAGTTAGAATTTTATAAATTTAATTATGTACTTAATATAACACATTTAATATTTAATTTTAAATTTATTTTAATGAGCATTTGTCTTTATTAATTCAGTCAATTTTTTCATAACTTTTAAGGTCAACTCACACATTTTTTTTTTCTCTCAGTGCAGCAACTTCTACACATGTCTCTGCCGGAACTTGGCTCAACTATGCGACACTTTCGTTATGGGCTAATGTGTGAGTTCCGAGGGGGTGTATAACAAATGACCTTCTTTTGAGATGAGTTATGGTTTCGCATTGTTTGAAATGAGAAACATTGCGAGGCTTAAGGCCCCCCAGAGTATAATATTACGCCCGGCTAATATGCCAGGACACGCCAGAGGACTCAACCCTTCTGGTCAGCTTGATGAACTGAGTGCGTACAATTAGGCTAAAATAAAACTAAAAATTTTATGCTTGACATAAGAGGCTGTGGTAATATATGATACTGATATTACAGTTAGTACAACTTCAATACTGTAGAGTACTATCTATATATTGGCAACCTGCTGCTAATTGTGCTGACAATTTTTATGGGCTTCATTTGAAATATTGGAGAATTATGCAGAAATAATATGTGGAGTTTTCCAGCTGCTACCAGACACACATAGTGGCTTTTATCAAAGAAACATTAGAGCGTGAAATAAGCCCAGCCGAGACTCAATTTATTGGCAATAATAAATCATACCGGAGACTCTTCTGATACGACTCGCTGCTTAACCTTGAGAGGGTAGAAAGTCAACCAGAGTTGGGAGGGAACTGTTTCCTCTTGGACAACACTTCCTGTTTTGATAAACACCAAGCCAGATCCACGTACATAGTTGCCAATGTATTAATGAAAATAAATAAGTACAAAAGTATTTTCAACTCACGTTGTTTCATTCATAAAATTTGAGCTCCTTGACAGCGTTTTAAAATGTGAATCACGTGCAACATCGCGCTATTTGCTATGAAACTTGATAGCATCTCAGAACTTGAGAAAAAACCCAACGAAAAGGAATCATAAATGAAACAGAATTTAAGATAGAAATTAAGACAAAACAAAAATGAAAAGAAATAAGTTGAATAAAGGTGCGGGTGTTGAAATTTTAGAGAAAAGTGAATGAAAAGTTTTTTATTTTTTCTTCTGTTTTGGTTAGGTGAAATTCAGAGCGCGTGCTGCGACAAGATTGAAATCATCATGTAGATGGAACCCAGAACTTGTTAATTGTTGAGCCACAGAAATTGAATGAAATTGTCAGAGAGATAAGTTCATTCATAAGAAATGCTGCAGGTAGCTCTGCGGATGGATCATCCACAGTGGCAGCGGAAACTGTATATTGAGGAAAGGCTTATCAGTGAAACCAAATCAAATTCTGTAACTTGGAAGGGGTTACAGAGAGTTGTAGATCGATTACAAGTAGAACTCTAAGTATAAATAGAATTTTTGTCCACTTAAATATTCACTAAAATCTCTGAAAACTGAGCAGCAGTTGGCTTCCATTTCCATCTCCATTTCATTGACCACATTTGGCCTGGCTTATGACAGACTGATGACTGACTGTACTGGAGGCAGACGTCTGGTACTGAAGTTGGCCATAAATTTAAAATAGAATTCCAGGTATGATCGCTGGCAACCGTATAAGCAGATATCCGTGCCCGTGACCATGTTGGTTGCTTCGCTTTGACATTGGCGACTCCGACGACAACGATTAAAGCTAGTGATGGACACGTGCCTCGCTGCAGTGCTGTAATTTAAATTTTAATTTCCTTTTTAATTGCATTCAATTAGCGAACGGACTGCATTTGGATTGAACATGGCTGCAGTTGCCAATTATGGAACAATAAAACCTATACTCTTGGATTATGAAAGAAGTGAGTGGTAGTCACTGAGTTGAGCTTAGTTCAAAGTCTAACAGAACAACAGTTATTAGTTTTAGTTTTAGTTTTAGTTGGTTTATATTTTAGTACATCAGCTCTTGCAGTCTGTTATTATCATCATCAAGTCGTTGCCGTGGGTTGTATCATTCTATTGACCATTTATGGCCGGGAGCATGTTTTTGCCTTTGGTCGTGTAATGTGACTAATTGGAACTGCAGCAACTGGAATTGTTGCTCATTGTTCAACATAATTACCCAGCACTTGCAACAAGCTGCAACAAGTTTTCAAAACTCTCAACTGCATCACAAATGAGCTCGACTCATTCGACTTTAATCAACTGCAAGAGCAAACTCCTTAAGTACTCTCTCAGGTAGTGACTCGCTCTCTTCCAGTGCCCTGAGGCAGGTGTCTGAGCTACATGACATTTTATGAAATTTATGACATTATTTGTAAGCGAGTTTTGACCTTTCCTGGGAAAACCATTTCCCATTTCCCATTTACCATTGGCAAAGTGTACAGCAAGTGGAGTGGCTACAGCAGGGCGTAGCTGTAATAACTGTCATAATATTAACAATACAACTATATTATTATCTGCTCTTTGAATCAGAGTGAGGCGCCAGTAAAATCTTTAATATTTCCCTTCTTCTGTCTGCAATTAGATTCCTTTCTACTTGCATAAATTTCCACTTTCTTTACTCTCTTGTGTCGTTGCAATATGTTGAAAATTCGTTTCAAATTAAGTGTTTGAATAATTTTTGAAAATATGTTGAAAATTTATGAGCCAATGCCCCAAGAACTGTAAAGCCAGAATGGACTCAGCTGTAGCTGAGTTACTGCCAAATTGCGTGCAAAATGAGGCCAAAACCTTTTCGCAATTGTTGAACCCCGAGTGGAAAGGAAACCATTGAGAGAATGAAGTGAAGGCTGCTTTGTCAACATTTTAAATGCATTTTTATTGAGATTCATATCGCGACATCGCAGTCTGTTCGGGAATTGAATGCGACTTTGAATTGACTTCAAATACCTTAAATTATTGCCTACCCCCATAGCACATCCAGTATTCCATCCAATGGGATCACATATGCTAAAGTAGAATTCGCCTCCCCATTCCAGATTCCAATATCAATCCCATTTCCTTTCCTACTTTCTTTAAAATCGTTTTGGCAACTCGCACGTTTTATGCGAATTTGAACGGTAATAATCGATCCCTGCGGCATTTTAAAAAAAATAAATCCAAATGCGAGCAATGAGTGGGGTTTTCTTTTGTTCGGGGTGTGTTCTATAGAAGGGGGCGGGGGGTGTCTTTGAATTATTGCACTTGGCTTAGTTTGCAGCACACACTCACACACACACTCAGACTGTAGCTGAAAACAAGGCAAGCCAAGTTTTATGCGTTTCTTATCGCGATTTGATTTGGCAGCTAAATTGCAGTAAATTAAAAAGTGCAAACAAAACGCTTTTGATAAGCGTGTCGCAAAGTTTACGACCATGCTTAAGACTGTAGACTGTACATGCACAAGGTACTTAATTAGAAACAGATGGCTGATATGCTCACAGGGTTTTCTAACTGTAAGGTGTAGGATATATTTACACATTTATTTAAGATTTGGCATGATTTAAATGCGACTTGATATAGAGAGTGTATATTATTTGAAACTGTACAGCTGATGAGAAATACGAGTAGATGGCTAATATGCTCAGTGGGTTTTGAAATTGCAAAGCAGGATATAATCAGCTATTTATACCTATGTTCTATAATTAAGAATCTGTAGAATCTATATTCATATTCATTTTAAATATATTTTTATATTTATAAAATTATATTAATATTTAATTTTATTGAATTTTATGTATATTTCATATGTTCCACATATATTTAGACCCTGTACTTTAAAAAAGTACAAAAGGGTCTATTAAGATTGTGCAAGCCCGAAATGTATGTAACAGGCAGAAGGAGGCGTGGCAGACCCCACAAAGTATATATATTCTTGATCAGGACGACGAGCTGAGTCGATCTAGCCATGTCCGTCTGTCTGTCCGTCTGTCTGTCCGTCTGTCCGTCTGTCTGTCCGTCTGTCCGTCTGTATGAACACCTAGATCTCGGAAACTGTAAGAGCTAGAGACATCATATTTGGCAGTTAGATGCCCCTATAGTGCAAGCAGATCAAGTTTGTTTTAGATTTTTGATACCTGCCCCCCCTCCCCCAAAAACCGCGAAAAACTGCCACGCCCACAATTTTAAAGATACAAACTTCTGTTTTGGCATACGAAATTCTTATGATAATCTTTATCCGTGCTGTGAATTGTGGCTCAATCGGATAATAAACACCGGAGATATTCAAGATTCAATTCCCTGCATTAGGTAAGGGGGGAGCAGCGCGAGCGTATATGTGGTTGCATGCGACTTTGCGCTATGTGTGCTTGTGTGAGTGTTAGCGTGTGTGTGTGCAAAGGAAAGTACAGGGTCTCCTACTGTCGGTTGCATCCGACTGTAGCTTTCCGAGTTTTTAGACCCTGTACTTTAAAAAAGTACAAAAGGGTCTATTAAGATTGTGCAAGTCCGAAATGTATGTAACAGGCAGAAGGAGGCGTGGCAGACCCCATAAAGTATATATATTCTTGATCAGGACGACGAGCTGAGTCGATCTAGCCATGTCCGTCTGTCCGTCTGTCTGTCCGTCTGTCCGTCTGTCTGTCCGTCTGTCTGTCCGTCTGTCTGTCCGTCTGTCTGTCCGTCTGTCCGTCCGTATGAACACCTAGATCTCGGAAACTGTAAAAGCTAGAGACATCATATTTAGCAGTTAGATGCGCCTATAGCGCAAGCAGATCAAGTTTGTTTTAGATTTTTGATACCTCCCCCCCCTCCCCCAAAAACCGCGAAAAACTGCCACGCCCACAATTTTAAAGATACAAACTTGTGTTTTGGCATACGAAATTCTTATGATAATCTTTATCCGTGCTGTGAATTGTGGCTCAATCGGATAATAAACACCGGAGATATTCAAGATTCAATTCCCTGCATTAGGTAAGGGGGGAGCAGCGCGAGCGTATATGTGGTTGCATGCGACTTTGCGCTATGTGTGCTTGTGTGAGTGTTAGCGTGTGTGTGTGCAAAGGAAAGTACAGGGTCTCCTACTGTCGGTTGCATCCGACTGTAGCTTTCCGAGTTTTTTTATTATAATTTTTTCTTTTCAAATATGATATTTGAAAAATGTAACAAGCATTTTCAAACAAATTTCAAACTTTTTTTAATATTTTTTTCATTTATTTCTCATTTGTTTTAAATTTATTTAAATAATTATTTGTATATTTTATATATAATTAGTATTTTAAATACATATTATATGTATTTATTTAGATTTATATTTTATTTATTTTATATATATTTAAATATTTTATTTTATAGATTTTTAAAGTATTATATATCTATATTTTCTTTATTTTAAGTTCATATTTTTTAATATTTATTTTAATATACGTATTTATTTTAAACACTTTTTATACTTATTTCTTAATATTTTATATATTTTTTGTATATTTATTTTATATTTATTTATGTATATATTTTTATGCTTCTTTGCAATAATTTTATATTCATTTACTTATATTTCTCAGTTTATTTTTATATTTATTTTATATTTACTTTCTCTTACTACCACTTACCCCTTGTTTACTCTACTAATTACGATATATGCCAATCAGAATTGACAAAGTCGGAGCTAATGAATGCTGAGTAACAGCTTTTGCCTGTCTGTCACTTCCCGTTTCCCGTTTCCTTTCCTCTACCATTCGCATGCAAATTCGCCTTTTGTTCGCTTATTGACACCCTGCAGGCAACCCTCTGTTGAATTGTCAACCCTTTGCTTCGACTGGTGGAAATTAAGCGCCCTTTTTTTACAGTGTGGAACAGGGCTTCCCCTCGTGTCAATTGTAGTCGGGCTTTTGCATAATGCTCGAGTGTGTGTAAACAATAATTTAATTTTGCACTAATGCTACAAATTAGTGGTTTCTCCTGGATCCACTTTGCATGCTAATTCGAATTCAATCAGGAGTAAGTTATCAAGTCTGGATTGCAATTAAAATACTTTGCCTATATAATATTGATCTCGTTCGATTTGCAATCATATGGAAGATGATGTCGATGGATGTAAATCATGATTATCATTTTATTGCTGACACATGTTTACATTAAAAGTGCCACGCCCACGAGGTAGTGTAGTAATGTAGTAAAAGGGAGCAGAGCATCAACCACCGATGCGATGCGTCATAGTTGCCAAACGATGACAAATGATGTAGTTCGGGCAATTTTCCATAATTTCGCAATTCTGCACACTTGCTGTGGCCAGGGCAAAGGTCACTGGGATTTACATAATCCGTCAGGGGGTATGGGCCACCATCAATCACACATTGCTCCATGGCGAGTCATAACAGCTGCCGCCTAGAGTTTATTTATAGTAAAGTACTTGGGGCACAGTGGCTCATAAAAGTCTATGGCCATGCGCTAATTAAACGGCCCAAGTGTCGCCAAAGGGTTAAGAAACAATGGCCAGAAATTAGCATTAATTGCCCATTGGCAGTTTAAGGTAGCGGAAAATGTGCGACCCTGGGGAGCTCTTCAAGGAAAATCAAGGAAAACCCAATGCATCCTTTGACTCAGAGATACGAAGTACTCGTACACAATAATATGACAAGTCATAATATTGATTGCATGCGGCCTCAAGATTTATGGCCACATGTGCGATTTGAGGTCCTTGCCTCGATTATGGCTTGTAATCGAACAGTTCGACAATGTGGGCAATAAATCTTCGATTTTCGGCCGACTTTGGCGTGTTACATTTTAAATCGAAATGGAGGAAGATTTATTTGCAGCTACAAGTGTTCACTCTACTGATAACCCTACTCTCAAGTGGGCTCTAGGCAACATATGTGCGGGTTTTCCTGCCCCTTACCCTGCCCCTTCCCCTGGCTATACCTTAACTCTGGTAAAAGGGTTAGGGTTGATTCATTTTTTTAAATCGAATGGCCGGGGTTTGTCATTATTCTGGTTTGGGTTAGTTGAACTAATTTCGGGCATTTTTTTACTGTTTTTATTTGCTGCCTTTTACAGACGATAAATTTAACGCAATTTCTCTGCAATTGTTTGGTTCGTTTTTTAACTTTTTTTCTAGTAAGATGAAACACCTTGGAATTTATGCAAATGCGCGTGAAATAGTCGAGAAAAATGCTGGAGAAAATAAAAGAAATTAACAAACATAAAATTAATGTTTGCACCCAACAAATTTCGGTGAGAGTTGTGATGCACGTGTTGCCATTTTCCTTAGCCCAATGTCGGGGATTTTCTTTTGTGGAAAGGTGGAAATGAATGGCATTAGCTGTGTGATAGAAATCAGAGTATGTACTTCTATTCCAATAGTACCTGCAATCGAAGTGCACAGATGTTAGCCAAGTGCCAATTGGACTCAATCGAATGGTCAAGTCTGCAGAATGTATGTACAGTCTGTATCGTATGTATCTACATCTATAACTGCCGCTCACAGTGCTGATGGGATTACTTGGCTCGACTACTTGGTCAATCGATAAATGCCAGCTCTAAATACGATAAACGGCATTCAACAGCAACTTTAATTGCTTGAGGAGAAGGAGGGAGTACAGGCTTAAGCCTATCTCTGCCCCCCTCCCCATCCCACCGCTTCGCTACTCTAATCACCAGCAAACAGGAAGTTCGTTAGTCCTGAGAAGACAACGTTAAATTTTTCTTTATTAAATTTTCGACTTGCTGATGCGTCTCAATACAAGGAACACATATATATATTTTTGGGAAAAACAAAATGAGGAAAAATGTGTGAAGGCGTGTAATGAATAATGCATGAAATTGTTTCAACAAAGCCTTTTAAATGATGCGCCGTGGGTTAGGGGTGGGCAGTGATTATCTGTCTACAAATGTGTGTAAATGAGTGGGAGTGTGCGTGTGTGTGTGTGCGTGTTTGTCATTAAGCGATCCCCTTGTACTCACTCCACTCGCTCAAACATTCCTGTTTATGTTCGATGTATGTACATACGTTTGAATGGCTGCAATTACCCACACCACGAAGCGAGCATTGCTAAATACAGTTGCATAAATGTATATGTGTGGGTGTATGTGTGTGTGTATGCTCAGCTTTTGCCTGCTGCAAAAAGCGATCAAAAGCTGTCAGCCGTTGGAAAGCTCTCCGCCTGCAGCGCTATTAGAACAAAGTCTACAGCGCGTTTCATAATCATAAGACACTTATACATATATACCTTATATCTGGTGATTAAAGCTTTCTAAAGCCGAATGATTTTACAAATACAAGCGTACACATCTAAGCTTTGAATTCACCGTTAGAATCTTGCATTTTTCCATTGAACTATTTTTCGCATGAATTTATCTACTGAAAGCACTTTTTGATGCGACTTTTTAGCATTTCATTATCATATCATTAAAGGATGGGCCTTTAAACCAATTTTTTGAATTAAATTTAAATTTTTTGTAATATTTCGTATATTGTCCTCGACTTTTAAGAACCTCTAGCAATGTTTTTTACATGCATCCTCTTAATTTTATTTTAAATTTAAATTTTTTGTAATATTTCGTATATTGTCCTCGACTTTTGAGAGCCTCTAGCAATGTTTTTTACATGAATCCTCTTAATTTTATTTTAACATATTCTAAAGTGTCTTATGATTATGAAACGCATTGTATGCCGTTGGGCTGGCTGCTGTTGCTCTCTTAATCTTCGCTCTCTTCACTTACGCGCGCTCTTTTGCATTGCTTCACGCCATGACAGGAGTGGGAGGAGTGGGAGAGCCTTGGTGTGAGAGCTCTCCTGCAGTCAAACGTTTTTGTTGTTGTACTTTTATCATTGTTATTGCTTCCTCTTCAATTGGCCACAGAGCAGGTTCCGCTCATCAGCTGAGCGCGCTTTGTTTGCTCAAATTGACTGACACTGATGTTTCCTCTCCCCCCGCTCCAGCACTACACACACTGACAGCAAACTGACACCAGTCGAACTTCAGCTCTCCCCTCCCATACACACACACACACACACACACACACACACAGCCACATGTTGCCAACGTCGTACGTGTGTTCCATCTACATATGCTTTATTAGTTTAGCCCAATCCCGGGGGATGTTCTTGGGCGCTGCGCTAATATTAATTTATTGTCAATGTTGCCACGGCCTCTCTGTCTCTGCCCCACTGATATGCATCAGAATGAAAAAGGACAATTTAATTTCATTTCATGCCACACGACGAGGCTGCCACACAGGACAAATGCGCCATTATTAACACTTGCGACCACAGCAGAAAGTCGGTCACTCTCTAATTAGGAAATGATGAATCTCTCGCTCGTCTCCCAGTAGCAGCACAAGCAGCACATGTGGCGCTCATTGGGTCCAGTCCACAACCCTAAAGCCCGGAGGCAGCCACGGCGGACAGTTTCATAATTCATTTTGAATATTTCCATTTTTGCGCTTATCGCTGAGGGAAAGATTTATGTCAGGCACTTGGGTAACTCGATACCTGGGCGTATCGTATCGGATGCTCCGCTCCGCTCCGCTCCTTGGGGCACTCAAGGCTCAACTCCTTATCCGCTTGCAAATGATTTAATACCTCACTTACACTGGCTACTGTAGCGATTCCTCTGCTGCTCCCAGCGGCACCATTAAATCCCATTAAAAAGTTGACTCCGGCATGCAAATTATAAATGTTGTCGCATTTCTTCCGACGAATGCAACAAAGCGATGAAAAACTTGCCAAACTTTTCACGCTTTTCACTCGACGCTCGCAATTGATGGTGGGCCACTGACTCTCCTCGAGGATTGTGGCATGTGTGTGAGTGTGTGTGTGCACTTCATTAGTTATGCATGAAATTGAAATGAGCTGGAAGGATAACGATAACGATAACTATCGATTTGCTGATGAATGTGTAGCTCTCAATTGTCGTCATTCACTGGGGAATCGTGCGTCACTCGTGCTGCAAATGGAAACTGACTGACTGACTCAGCATCGATTGCCTCCTCTGCTCATTGTCCGGCTTTATTAATCATTAATAAATGTTTTCTTTATTATTAAAAACGCAGCGACAGCACATAAAATCAGCATAATAAATCCACGCACGTTTCCACTAACCCCTTTGCCTTGCCTCCCCCCCTTGGCACACTATACAAAACAAAGTGTAAAGCAAACATACACAGCGAGAAATTACAGGTATTTTCTTGCAGTAATTTTGTAAGGTACGCTTACTTGTTTTCGCTCAGTGTAGGCGAGAGCGAGGCTGATAAGAGGCCAGAGAACAGTTTGCATTATTATTTCAGTCACATTCCAAACGTAGAACAAAAAGAAAGGCAGACAGACATATGTATGTACATAGAAGACAAAAAGACAGACAGACGGACAACAGTAAATAAGTAAACAAACAGCATAGAGTGAGCGCAAAAGAGAGGCACTGTGAGCAACGTGGGAGCCATGTTAACGCTGCGTTTTACATAAACAAATACGAGTGCCATAGCATAGCAGAAGCTCTATGTGCTGGCTATGTACTCACTCACAAATACATACATACGTATGTGTGTGTGTATGTGTGTGTATACGCATGCACTGTACAAAGCTCAGTCACGTCCCGCCCATTCACTTGGAAAGTCGATGCTCGATGTGACTGATTACTGCGTCGCCCGCTGCACTGTTGTTGCTGCTGTTGTTGGCTCTGTTACGCCGACTGTTACTGTTATTGCGCCGCTGTTAATGACAATGTCTGGCATTTTGATAGATAGTTGAACATTCATACTAGAAATAAAAGAACAAGCGCAGGGGAATGCAGCTACAATAGCTGAAAGGTCAAGAGAAAGTCTCGAAATGTATCTATATACTATTTATAGTTTACTTTTCAATAGAAATTCTTATTCTAATTACAGCTCTTTAATATGTAGGCTGCGTCTTCATTTGAATACTCTTTTTACCTTTTACTTGGCTTTGCTTTATGTACTTTACTCTTGTTCTATTGTAATTCGTCTGCGACCCCAAAAGCAGCTCAACTTTTTCGTCATTTCGTTGGGGTTTATGTAAATTCCAGTTGATTGTAATCTGTAATCTGGCAAAGAGGTGGCACATCCGAAATGCAGGTGGAATCTAGATTCTAGGATTGTGTTAATATTTTTGTTGATTTATTCAGCAGGCACTCGACACTAATCAACTAGAGTGACTCGAGTCGAGTGGAAGTCGCACGCATCCTTGGCCAAAAAAGGAATTATGCACTCTGCTCCTTGCGAGTAGAGCGGAGTACGGAGAGCACATAAAACATTCCGCTGCATAATTGAACAAGTTGGCAGGGCTAAGGCTAAGGCAGCAGCAAGTGGCATGAAGACGCCAAACGAATTTATGGCAAGAAGCGCCCATATGTCTTTGGAGACTTATTCCTAGTGTGGTGTGGTGTGGTGTGGGTGGGTGTGGCAGTGGTGTGTATTGTCTTTCTGCTTCTGGGTTGACAACACTCCGCTTTTGCATTAAATATTTTTATGGCCTCTGCTACTTGAGCTTTCATTGTTTTATTGTCCTACTGGCTCATCAGCGCCGCTTGCTTTCATGAATATTTCAAAAATCTACGCAGCACTACGAGTAGTACTATATAGATAATGGTAGGGGTATGCCATTTTTTGCATAGCAAAACTTAATCTTTTTAAGTAAATTCCTTGGCTGAAATTAAAGTACAACTCGCTCTGTTGGGGCAGGAGCTGGGGCATATACATAGCTGTAATAGCTACAAGCACACACACACTCACACACACACACACTTACGCACTTCTCATGCTGCATGCAACGCTCGACGTCGACAGAGCGGCAGCGGCAGCGGCAGCGGCAGCTCCTTTGGCAGCGAGACAGAGACTAACGTTCCGCGCACGTGACGCGCATTTCCAATTAGATTTATGATTTTAATACTTCGTATTTTTTCATAAAGTCTCTTTTCCTTTTTCTCTCTGCAGCATAAAGAAAGAAAAAGAAAAACAGCGCCAGCTAAAGACTTTTGCCAGCAAAATTATGGCTGCTACTGGTGATAGTATGAAATTTCCTAGTTAAGCCAAGCGAGCTAAAGTATTCAGTTAATGCGAATGGGTTAACACTGAGTTAGAAATAATGTTTAAGGCAGCTCGTATTATGCTGTGGCTTGTCCCATTATGGCTAAGCGTATCACTTGCAATCCTTATAAGTTGCATTAAAACAAATTGATTAAGTTAATAAATAAAGTAAACAGCATGAAGATTGTATTATTCATATGGAATTGAATGAGAACTACCTTCAGTTCCTTCCTTAAGTTTAACTTTTTACAGTTCGAACAACTCTCTCCTCTTTCAGTAGTAGTAATAAATAGCAAATTATATTTGTAGTTATGCCCAAAATGTAAGTAGAAAAAATCACTTGTTTTAGACCATTAAAAACTATTAAGTAATACACAAAATTAAGGCAAGGAACAGCATATGCTAAATACTATGCGAAAATATTGACAGTATTATTATGCACATATATCGATTCGATTCGCAACTCTAATCAGCAACAGCAGTATCTCGATATGACTTTTATATCGCTAATCAGCATACGATATATCGCTGCTCTGCACTTCAATTAGCTTAAGAGCGGTAGGCATTGCAGTAAGAGCGAAGGTGAGGGAGAAGTGAGAGAGTCCCTCAGTATGTTTATATGTATTCGTGTATGCAAGTGCCTGCAATCTGTGTGTGAATATCGGTACTGATAAACGTGAATGTGTATGTGTGCAGATAACTTTGCGACTGAAATTCTAGCCATAGTTCTATTGCTGCTGTTCCTTTATCTATATTTCAACTTTCAGTCGTATAGCAATAACTATAATAAACGTATTATTATTTTATTATCTTTTTATATATCGACTGACTAACTATCTGATAAGATCTCTCTTAAGTTCTTTGATTTCTTTCTTTATTATTAAGATACAGTTTTATTTTTTCATCCAATAAATTTCAAACCTCATCGGGGTCCGTCTTCAGCGATAAGTTTCGCAGCGCAGGAGATAGGATGGGGTTTGAAATATATTGGAGGTACTGTCTGTAAGACTGTTTAAAAAATTGTATATTATTTATAGCAAAATTTGAGCTGATTTGAGCTATAATACTAAAGTCGTTTCTGTACTCACTTCTATTCATTCCAGCCAAGTTGAAACTCTTCCATTACTTAGATTTAGTGTCATCCAACGTAGTTGTCTTCTAGATTGTAATCTGAACGTTCTCAACGGTTCTTTCCAGTACTTTATCACTCTCTCAGGCGAGTGTGTGTCTTAATCATTAGCTACACATCGAAATGGCCATAAAATTTGTTAATTTTCCACAGCAAAACGAAACAAAACTCCAAAAATCAGGCCAAATCTAAACGAGAGCAGCTTTAAGTCGTGGTCAACTGAGGTATTTTGTTAAGGTTTCTCGTTGGGTTTTTTTACGGCGTACAGTAGCAAAGACTGGGAAGGGGAGGGGAGGAAGGGGGAGTATGTTATGCCGCACCTTATCTCAAATGGGAAATCATTACCGCGTTTTTATTGTTTTACAGTTTGCAGACAAATCACAACAGATTTCTCAGTTCGTGTGTTTTTTAATGTCACAACTTTTGCTGTAAAAATATTTTAACAGCATTTCACGTAATTTCAACAGCAAAATAATTACATTTTTAAGTGCACTTACAAAGTATTTCTCACATTTGGAACGTAAAGTGTAGAAATCGAGCAAATGAAACGAATACAACATGGAGATACAGATCCTAAGTCAACTCGACTCTCAACTGAGAGAAGTATGTACTATGGAGTGGAAGGGAGTATTCGACTTCTACTACTTAGTGGTAAATGTTAAAAATCAACAACATGGAGATACAGATCCTAACTTAACTAAACTCTCAACTGAGAGGTGAGCATATAGAGTGGAAGGGAGTATTCGACTTCTACTTAGTGGTAAATGTTAATAATCATCAAACTCAACTCAACTCTCAACTGAGAGAAGTATGTACTATGGAGTGGAAGGGAGTATTCGACTTCTACTTAGTAGTAAATGTTATTAATCAACAACATGGAGAACAGATCCTAACTCAACTCAACTCTCATCTGAGAGCTGAGTATATAAAGTGGAAGAGAGTATTCGACTTTGACTTAGTAGTAAATGTTAATAATCATCAAACATGGAATTCAACATGGAGATACAGATCCTAACTCAACTCGACTCTCAACTGAGAGCTGAGTATATAGAGTGGAAGGGAGTATTCGACTTCTACTACTTAGTGGTAAATGTTAATAGTCATCTAACATCAAATTAACATTGCCACAGGGCGGCAGACACAACAACAGACAAATTGCACTTTTATTTAAATGTCTCAAAAAAATTTAAAAAAAACTGAATAATACGCCGTGAAATTGTCAAGGGTGGTGGGAGTGGATGTGGGAGTGGCAGAATCTATCTCGATTCGCGACTTGATAAATTTGCAACAATTTCGCACACTCGCTACGTTTTTTTCCCTCCGGAAATTGGTGACAGTTGTTGTTTATTGACATGCCTGCAGCCACCGTGAAAACATTTTAAAATTTGTAAAACATAAAACCAAATCACAGAAACAACAGCAATAACATCAACAAAATTCGCATAATATTTCACACCATTTATTTTGCAGTAGCTTGGGGCATGTTTTCCTTTTGGAAAAGGGAACAACTGTCGAAGGACTCTAGGGTGTGGGCAGTGGGGGTGACCGAGGGCAGATTCACGTATAGATAGTTGTATATTTGTATAGATAGATGCATAGATAGTGGCCCAGAGAGACATATGTTGCAGTTCTTAAAGGGCGAAATATGGAGTACATTTTAATAAAAAAAAATTATTAAAAATATTATTCGAAATAAGAATGGCTTTTTATGCCTCTACAACTATGAAATATAAAGTACATTTTGTAAGAAAATTTATTAAAAATATTACTCGACCATATTCACGGTCTTTATCCCTCTTCAACTACGAAATAAGTAGTACATTTTATTACAAAATTTATCAAAAATATTATTCGAAATAAATGTGGATTTTATCCCTCTACAACTATTATATTTTACGAGTTACTTGGGCACCACAAACACTCTCTAATGCAGTTCTCTGCTAAGTAACTAAAAAGTAATTAAAACTCTTACAAGATCTAAACTTTAACTGCCATAAAAAACTTACTATGCACCTTTATGACATCAACTCGAATCTTTGTCTAATGGCTCTGCTTACTTATGCTGAGTCTGAAAACTTTTGGAGTAGGATGTTCATGTATGCATCCTCTACTCACATGTCGAGCGGCCTTTCAATTAGAAATTTGCGCGCACTCAGCACTAAAGGGAGATTTGCCATATCCATTCCGTATACTACTCGTATTCATTCCCACTACTCATTCTAACCATTCGCTTCTCATCATTGAGAATGTCATAAAGCGTCAAGTTGAGGCTGAGGCTGAGTCTAAGGCTGACCCTGAGCAGGACTCAGAGTGCGTGACGAGGAAACAGTTCCCCAGGGTCCTCAGCTGTGACAAAAGTAAACCAAATAGTAAAAACACAACTAATGCTCAGAGCAGGGGGTTGCTTTGCTATTACATACTTACAATATATAACCAAGTACAGGGTATAAATAGAGTACCATTCGCTCTCCTAATAAATCTCCCGCACAGTGTTGTATAATTGCCCTACAAATTACCAGTGTTGTTAAATAATTAATTTAAATGTTTATGCTACTTTCGTACACATCTATCTACTATCTATCTATCTAAATTCTTGGCCAGGCTACTGTTATTTATTGAGGAATCCCAAATTGCGATAGGAATCATTGTGGCTACTGTAAAGATTTGCGGTTTTCTCTCTCGGGACAGTGGCTAACAACAGTCAGTAGACCATGGCCGAGGTCATTTAGATGGAAGATTAGTTTTATTGCTCCAACTTCTTGCAAATTGTTCACATAATATGCAAATCGTGCCGTTGGCCCTTTGACGCGGCTCAGAGATGTTCAAGAACTTTGAATTATTTTAAACTATGATTTACGATTGCTGGAAAGGGAAAATAACTACAATAACTAAGTCTACACACCACTACTAAAATATTAATATAATCCATGCAGAGGCAAAAGAAACTTTTCTGGGTTTTTTTCCTCTTGCTACAAAATTTGCATATGCTGAGGCAAATCAGCTCGGTTCACTTTGATGTTGTTTGTTTTTGATGTGGAACGCCTTACGCATCCATAACTAGTCTCCAGATATTATGCCTCGTTTTCGTTTTATTGCCAGAGATTAGTCCGATTATGGCCCACAATCCGACAGCGTATTGGCCCAGCTTTAACTTTGCCCAATTTCGTTTCTAATGCTGCACACATTGATTGACCTCTGATCCCTCCATCAAAAATAAAAAAAGAGAACTCTCATATGTGTCTAGCGTTTTGCCAGCGGCAATCAGGCATGAGCACAAGTGAAGGTAATTTGCTTCCTGGCCAACTTCGGCCTCGGGCGAAAAAAGTCTGCGTGAAGCACAGACTAATGAAGCGGAAGACGCCAGGGCGGGGCCAGGAACTCTCGACTGGTGTGCAGTCACAATAACATTATTGTGAACTAAAGCAAAACACTTTGACAGGCTGTTGATTAAATAATCAGATACCCTGTAGCAGTGGGGGATGCCAGGGGTATATTGATGAAAAGAAAACAAAGGGAACATGCTCAGAGTGTGAGTATCTCTATATATTCTAGATATCTAATTATGCTATGCTATAGTTGACTTTAGATTAGCTTAGGTTAGCTTGGAACTTCAGTTGTTCATATGAACCAGTTGGTTCTTAGTTCGCGCGATTTAATCAACTTTATTTAGAGTATATCTAGTCTAAATTTTGTGTATTCGATTTGAATTTGAATATGATTTTATTATAATATTATTTTAAATTAAATTCAATTTTATATATTCAATTTTATTCTAAATATAATTTTATTATATTTTGAATTCAAATTAAATTAAATTTTTTATATTCCAATTTTAGTTGAATTTAAATTTTAATACAATTTAAATTTAAATTAAACTTAATATTGTATATTCAATTATAACTCAAATATAACTTTACTACAATTTAAATTTAAATTAAATTCAATTTTATATATTCAATTCTATTCTAATTATAAATTTATTATAATTTAAATTCAAATTAAATTAAATTTTGTATATTCAAATTTTAATTGAAATATAATTTTACTACAATTTAAATTCAAATTAAATTAAATTTTATAATTGAATTGGGTTCTCATTAATAAAAGGCTTCAATACTAGCCCCACAATTGCTGTCACTGCTAAGCGGTAACTGTGACTGCTACTGCTACTGCGACTGCCTGCTGTCACAGTTACTGTCACTGGCAATATGACAAATTGAGTTATTTGCATCTACATAGTAGTATGAGGCACTCGTACTCGACTAGCGAATGTATTTAATTAGTATTCGTGACGTTGATTGCATTTTAATTAACACGGCGCCAGTTCATGGACCCTTCCTCTCGCCCACCCCTCCCCTCGAGTCGAACCCGTTTGATTGAATTACTCTACTCGTATACGAAATATTAAAAGAATCTTTTAACAACTCAATTTGTGCATAAATATCTTGTGTGTGTAGCGGGTTATTAAATTGTTAACAATTTGTTAAGTTAAGTGGCGATGGAAGAGATACAACTACTATATGAAATAAATTTTAAACTTAATTAAGCGTTAGACGCAGAAGGAGAGTTTTATTTACATAACTTCACTTACTGTTGTGCCTGAGGTCTTGCAAATGGGGGATGTTACTGCTGCCTGTTTACTGTTATTGGACATTCACAGTTGCTGATGAACAGACAACAACAACAGTCACAGTGACTGCTGTAAATGTTCGAACTGGGAATCGAATCGATCATAAAAATAAAATGGAAATTGCTACTTCAATTTATTTGCGGCGTTGCCAAAACACATAAAGTCGTCATGAATTATTAACAGGTATTTGTGAAGGAGTGTCCAATGGTCAATGAACCAAGCAGATGGACATTGCAAAGGAAAAAAGGAAGAAGCAGTAAGTATTGATTTTTGAGTGTAAGAAAAATTCTAGAAGAAATATCCTTGACTACTATGATATCTAGGGTAATAAATTATAGAATAATTCTTTGAAAAATCTGTATAATTTGTAGCTAGGATCCTTAATTGCTTTCGACTCCAATACGCCTCTTTTTTGCACTTTTATTCCCCTGCATCTCTCACAGTTTCAGTCTCTTGGCTTATCTCTCTTCAAGGATATACCAAACAGCACACAAAAACAGTTCCCATTTCGATTGCTAGTCGATAAAAGGCAAACGCCCCTATAGACAATGTTTCTTCTTGTTGTTTGAACATTTCAGGTGTTCCTTTTGACACTATGAAATTTATGACATTATTGGCCTGCTTTCCTTTTGCTTTCCATAGAAAGTGAATGTTTAGAGTCTAACTGTAAAAACCTGCCCGAAAATCAAGGACACCCAGGACATTAACTGGCATCGGGGACAGTGAACGATTGTGTCTGGCGATAAGCGTTTGCCTCTGTCCAAATACAAGCATTACGGAGAGTGATATATTTCTCTATTACAAACAGCGACCGCAACCGTGCGGCTAACTGAAGTCACAAGATCGGAGATTCGAGATCCCCGATGCCAGTTGCCAGCTCCGAAATGGACAACAACTCCAGCTCAAGAGACCCGTACTGTCGGCAATCCGAAAGCTTTAGTCTCCGTCTCCGTCTCAGTCAGGGTTTCAAGTTGCCGCTCGTCGCCAGATCTGTTATCTACAAAAGCGCGCTCGCTTTACGAGCATATGACAACCCTAAATCAAAAGTGCCGTCGGCTATTTTCAGCCACTGCCACTGCCCCTGCCTCTGCCTCTCCAGCGGAAACTGAAGCCGCATAAATTATCAGGCGGCATGAATCTAAATTAAATAAAAACAAAAACAGCAGCAGCAACCAAAACATTTGACATTTGCCAACGCAAATCCTTTAAACACAAACAAAACACACACACAGCCAGTCGATTTTCAATTTTGCCTACGGTAAAGAAAGATACACACAGAGAGGAGGTAGGGTGAGGCAGGTGGAGGTGTAGTCAAGGTGTGTTTAGCTTACAGAAGCTGCCTTAAGAGTGCCACTGTGCAGCATCTTACAAGGATTCACCATTAAAAATGTTAATTAGTTGCGCAAACATTGCGATTGAGCAGCAGCCGCAACTGTTACGACTTGCTTACAGTGGGGCAGAAGTAGCAAACTGCCTGACAAAATATAAAACAGATATGCAAATGTAAATAAATTTGTTATAATATCTCTATACCTTTCTGTAGTTGTATAATTTACACTCATAAGTTTTTTCATTATGTGTTCAGCATTAGTATAACTTCCTAATAATTGCACATTAAAAAGGCAATTCTGAAATTTCATATAATGGTGTTATAAGGCCCACGACCAATGTGTATAACGCCCGCAAGTGTTCCTCTTTTTATAATAACCCACACTTTTATATGTATACCGAACTCCTAAATATCGTTAGTATTCTGTCGGTTGCGTTCGACTGTAGTCTTTCCAATTTTTTTGGTATTAAACATAACTGGTATCTCTTTTTACGAGACCCTCTACTATATAATGAAATGTATTTTAATTTGAATTTGAATTTCAAAAAATTCCCTGCTACTAAAGAGTGTAAGAATGCTGTCGGTTGCGCTCGACTGTAGTAGTAGTAGTATCTTCTTTTATCTTTAATCTTTTATTGTTAAGTTATAACTCGTATCTCTTTTATGCGACACCTGCTACTAAATAAGACTATGTTTCACTTTAAATTTTAATTTCTATAAAATTCCCTACTAAATTATACAAAAATACAGTCGGTTGCTTTCGACTGTAGTATTTACAATCTTTTATTGTCAGTACGAGTGTAGAACTGTTATAGAACTCGTATCTCTTTTATGCGACACCTGCTGCCAATTAAGGGAATATATTCCACTTTTCATTTAAATTCGCCTCAAATTATAATTACTCTTTGGCACACCTTAAACCACTGTGCAAGAATTTGAGAGCGTGGCCGCATCGCGTGCATGCAAATCGCAGGCGGGATGCAAAAGATTGAACGCCAATTAGGATGAATGTTTGGCTTTTGGCGCACGCCGCTTTGCATTCAAACGCCCCACGGTCTCAGACTGCATGACGCCGCGTGCCACAAGAGAGTGGAAACTGAAGAGGGGAGGGGAAGGGGGAGGGGAGAGAGCGAGTGTAAAAGAGAACTGTTTAAGAATTGGCTGCCTGTCCTTAGTTAATTGCTAAAAACTGTTCACACGTTCCGCAAATGCGACTTTTGCATACAACGCCTAAGACATCATGAAGAAGAGTCTCAGGAGGAGTCTGTGAAGGAGTCTGACCATCTGACCGTCTGACCGTCTGCTACTGGTCATATGGAGTAGCGTTTAGAGCTTGACATGCTGGTCACGTACTCATCAGCGTTGAGAATCTTTCGTAGCAGGAAATCAATATCCAGGGGCTCGTCCGTAACTATAAAAGGAGAAATTGTGGAGATATTGGGAAGGTATCTGCTCTCCCTTCTGGCTCGACTTCCGTTGCATCCCTTACAGATAAAAAGGCGCATTACTGTTTCTGTTTCTGTTTCTGTTTCTATTTCGAAAGTTGTCGCGTTTCGGGAAATTAAGCATGTATGGTATGTCTGAGACCCAGTTATGCAAATCCAAACAAAACTCATAAATACATCGGCGATTCTACGAATCGAAGAGGGTCTCAGGTCTGTTGTGGGTCTGGGTCTGGGTCCGTCAGGTGTGCGCTTTAAATGCAAGGCATCAACTACCGAAATTGTAGGCCCAACTGGGTAAACAACACTGAGTACCCAGTACCGGGTAATACTCCAAGTCGCTTTGGGGCTTTTAATATGAGGGGCACGTTCTACAGTAAATCCAACGGTTAGATCGTTAAAGCCGCGACTCGAGTTATTTGTCTGTCGGTCTGTCGGTCTTTTATTTTTGTAATTTCCATTCGACTTTCAGTGAATCAATCAAGCAGCAAACGATATAACACCCAGGGAAGGTCTCCACCACATTCTGATCCCCCAGATAAAGCTGTCAATGACAGGTGCATAAATCAAGCTGCCGATATAGTATATAGTATACGATTCACATTCCCTTTACACAGTTTTAAAGTTAGCAAATTAAAAACGCACGAAATTTCATTAAACTTGTGAGAAGAGAAAATCAATACATTGGCACTGCAGGAAAAACCTCTTCAGCCAGGGGAAAAACTGTTGTAATCCTGACGTGGAGAAGCACTTGGCTTTTGCCACTTTCTGCATGCTCATCACGTGCCACAAGACGTTGGCAAAGTTCCCAGCAAATATTCATCCATCCCATCGACGAGTTTTGTGTACTTTTTAGCACATATTTTGAGTATCCTATTCCTGCATGGAACTCGGTATACATAATGCTGTATGTATTTACTATGGCTGTACATAAAGGTGTGACAAAAACACCTAATGAATATTATTTTGCAGGAATTTATTGCAATTACTTTGGCATACATACTATATCTCTATTAAAGTGCTATCGAGTAGGGCAGATATCATTTTCAAAAGGTCAGCAACAACTGCTATACCCAAGCTGGGGGCAAGGCCTCATTTTGTGCTGTGAGGCACAGCAGCACGCTCCAAGTACATTTGCCATGTTTAGAATTAAGACTTAAAGCGCAGAAACAACCCAAAAACCAAGCCAAAAACCCAAAGCATACCAAATGCAAGCCAAGAGCCTCAGTTGTTATCGTTGTTGCTGTTGTTGTTGCTGTTGTTGGCAGCCTCAGGCCGAGTCATGTTACTCACGTTCCAAACGAGCTTTTGTCAACTTGTCTAAATGATTTTTGCACACTGTAAACAAGCCAAGACAGTGGGACATGGGGACAGTGGGACAGACGGACAGTCAGACAGACAGTCAGACAGTCAGTACGATATTCCGTATTGACGTTGACCCTGCACGACTCCTATACAGAAGTTTCCACTCTGTCTCTCCACCCTATGTGTGTGTGTGCCAAGGATTCTCTGGACCTTAGCTCAAGTCGTGTGCGATTGCCGTGCCAAAGCAGCTGCTGAATCAGAGGCACAACCAGAGTCTGAGGCAGAGCCAGAGGCACAACCTGGTCCACTCACTGGACGACAGACTCAAAGAGCATTCCCCCGTGGGAGTCTTTTGTTATTGTCTTGGCTGATCTTCGCTGCGATTTTCGATTTTCGTCGACGATATTGTCGTGTAATCACGAATTTATTTTATTGAAAATCACTTGACAGGTGGCGCCTTATTTAACTAAGTTGTCAGCAGATTGTGCTAAGGCAGAGCGGGGGGTAGGCGAGGCGGGTGTATGTGCAATTGAATGCTCTGTGTGTTTAAGTTGTACTTTGAGTTTGAGTAGGTTTCGTGTGGCTAAAGAATGTAAAGATTACCTATAATGTAATAAGTAGTAGAAATACAAGATATGAGAAGCATTCTTACATATTCTTACAAATTATAAAAATGAGTTTAAGTTTAATTTGTGAAATGTTAAATTAAGAAATATGTAGATTATAGAAAATTCAAATGAGTAGCTAGTAAAATCGAAAGAAAAAACTATTTAAAAGGGGAATTAATTCAAACAATAAATAGAAGTAAAAATAATAATAATGAAACAATGAGAAATAGCAAAAAGAATGGGCAAAAATATATTCTAATTTGGTATAAAAATAAAATAAAAATAAATAGAAAATAAAACTGTATAGAAAAAAATGTATAGCAATAGCGAGGATAATGGAGATACATGTATGTAAATTACTTTAATAATTTTCAGCAATATTTAAAAAATTTTATGAAAATGCAAGGAACTATATAAAAGACTTTGGGTTAAAAATAAATAATATTAAATTAATTAAAATGATATTATTTGAAATGAAATGGAATTAAATAAAATTATATGAAATGAAACGAAAGGAATTTAAATGAAATAATATTAAATTACATACAAATTAAATAAAATTAAATGAAATTTAAATGAAATTAAATGAAATAAAATAAAGTTAGATTAAATAAAATAAAAATAAATATTACATCAAATTAAATAAAATAATTTAAATGAAATTGAATAAATTTAAATGAAATGAAATTACATAAATTAAATTAAATGAAATTTGAGTGAAATTAAATGAAATAAAATTTAATTGAATTGAATGAAATTCAATGAAAATAAAGTAAATAAATTTGAATGTATTTAACTGAATTAAAATAAATCATACTAAGGAAAACTCACCTAGACTCAAATTTATTTCAAAGTTAACATTTCTGTGCGTAGATATAAATTTGTATATAATTCCCTTAAACCCAATTCAATTCAATCTGTTCGAAAAACCCCAAAGACAGCATAATACTCAAGTGTATTTCTTTAGGATTTTTATCATATGATTCCCACAAAAGTTGAAAAAATAAAATTAAAATAAATAGAGACAAAATGTGGAAACCGCAAATCGCACAAATGACTCCCCAGTAGGTTTGATTATGCTTGTAGTGAGTAACTAAATGTTGTTGTTGTTCCTGTTGTGGAGTGAATAAAATCTCCAGAGGATGCTGCGCTGCTGCTGCTGCTGCTGCTGTTGAAGGCATCCTTGGCTACCTGAAGAAAGACTGAAAACTGAGGAGCAGCACAGAGAGAATGAGGGAGTCTACACATGTGAGAACACAGAGAACAGGTAAGTTGTAGGGGTTGTGGGGTGAAGAGGGGAAGGGGAGCAGCTGCGAATGCGATTAAGCTGCTGCAGAGTTGTTGTTGCTGCTGCTGCTGTTGTTGTTGTTTTGTATAGCCATAAACATGTGGCAAGTGTTGTTTTTGTTGCTGCTTGGGGACTGATGTGGTTGTGGTTGTTGTTGCTGCTGCTGCTGGGAGAGTGTCTGCCGATTTGTGCAACACTTTGATGGCAAAAACAGCCAAGCGCAAAAACAATAAACAAAGCCAAAAAGGCAGAGCTGCAGCTGTGTGTGTGTGAGTGTGAGTGTGTGTGCGAGTGTGTGTGGATGCTGCTGCTCGCTGCGCTGTCGACCTCGACGCAGCGGGGCTGGCCTGCGAATTGCTCTCTGAGGCTCTCACTGGGGGCTCCGAAAAACCTGCTCCACCACCATTTGCAGCTTGCAATAAGCACCACATCAGCAGCAACAACAAGAGTCGTTGCAGCGCAGCCTCTGGGAGCAGAGAGTGGATGATGCCGATGACGATGATGATGATGATGTTGATGATGATAATGATGCTGCTCTTGATGATGATGTTGATGTAGCAGAGACTGAGGCAGAGGCAGTGACTGTGTGTGAGACTGTGCGACTATGTGCCTCTGTGTGGCTCTGTGGCTGTGGCAGAGGCGACCAACCGTCCAAGCGACCATGTTTCCTGATGCGAGGCGATAGTTTATCGCCAATTTTCGTGCCGTGCAGAGGTGAACGCGGACCAAAAGCGTGCGAAAAACCCCTAAAGAGCCGAAGCACCACTCGAATCGCATCGCATCGCATCGCATCGTCCTCTGCTCTGTCGTATTGTAGATCCCATTTGCAGTGGCTGTGGCTGCCGTCGGCACGCGAAACATTATTTCCTTTTGCTGTTGTCATTTGTTTTGGTTTTTAGCAAAGTGTGTGTGCGTGTGTGCAGTAGTGTGTGTGTGTGTGCGAATTCGCCGTCGGTTCGTTCATCGTCCTGGTCGTGGTCGTCGCGGCCATGCGCGTTAACGGTAAATAATGGCCGCCATCTTGGCGTGCGACATCAAATCAAAGATAAATAGCCAAAAGAGAGATATATAGCCAAGATATATAGTACATAAAATCTATATATATAGAAAGATATAAATAGGAGTGTGTGCAGTGCCGATTACCGATTCCGATTACCGTAAGACGTTCGTCGATTTGTCGTCGTCGTCCATGATGGAGCACCATGGCAGCGGATTTGTTGCCTCACCCTGGGCAGCGGTGTTGGGGCATCACACGATGGCATCGGATGCGGGCTTTGCGGCTGCAGCGGCTGCGGCGCATGTCCAGAATGTTGCTGCCGCACACCATACACATCCCATGCACGGCCATCATCATACGCACCATCCGCACTCGCATCCGCATGCACACACGCATCCGCATTCGCATCACCATCACGCACACTCGGCGCATCATCATCTGGCGGCAGCAGCGGCCAGCGGTGGCATGCCCATGGATTTGCATGTGCCCCAGGGATTTCCCTACTATAGGTAAATAACAGCACGACACATGGATACAGTACATACATACACACACACACACACACACAGGTGCACTCTATCAATGTGAGTGTGTGTGTTTGCCCTTTGTTTCGTGGGCGTTGCCATAGTCAAATTGCTCTGCCAATGGCACTGTACCTCTCTCTACCTGTACCTACATCAACACTAGGGAAATTATGGCACTTAATGCCTTATATACCCCACTATACTGTATGATACACAATCCATGTGAGAGTACGACAAATTGCCAGTAGATTGCCTTATAATTGATAGTAAATAAGATAAGTTAGCTCATATAATATGGCTCATATAATATGCTAGCGGATTCACCTATGCAGGTTGGAGGGTTTGTCATTAGTATTTGTCTTTATATGCCATTTGTTAGCCTTCATAATAGTTAAAATATGATATTTCTTTTAGGTAAAAAATATTAAGATAAATAAAAATTAGTCCCACTATATATTAAATAGCTTAAAGCTGGAACGGAGCATTTCCATAGAATTATATTCTTTATTTCTTATATATTTAATTTTACTTTAATTTGATTTATGTATTACCTCTTCTGTGTTTAACTCGCGGTTCAACACGAGGTTCCAATCAGATTATTCTTCTTCCGTTATTCATACATATCTATGTCCTCATCCTACAATTCTAATCTCTAGTATTCCTTTCTTAATTCCTGGTATTACTGAGTAGTTATAAATGATGGCGCTACCAATCTATTACTATGTAGTTTATAATAAACATACGTACGGATTCAAATATAACCATTATAATATATTCATTATAATATATTCCATATTACATATATTCTATAATATGTATATTCTACAATACATTCAACTACTTATAATACTAAACCTACTGAGAATATAAGAGAGCACTAGCGTTCAGGCCTTTAGCTCTTCGAAAAAACCTATTTTATATTTTTTAATTTGGTTGGGTAATTTACAATGGTAATAATAATTTTTTTCTATATCAACTTCGGTCAAGACGAATCACAAAATTGCTTATTAAAATCCATGCTTTCTTCATAAAACTTAAATTTTTTAAAACTCTCTCACTTTCATCTCTAATCTAACTTAGTTGACTAACTTAAAACCAATGCCACGAATATTAAGATAATCAACAAATTGTCAAAAGTAGTCAACTATTTATATATGTAAAGATAGTTAATAATTGATAGTTAATATAATTCCCATTGATATTTCCTATTTGCGTATATTTTATTTATTTATTTCATTTTCATCTTGTTTCTAAAGTTATCACAAAAAGTATTTTACATTTAGCTGATCAAAGTAATTAGTCACTTTGCTTTACCCCAAGCTCACTTTAATTAACCACAAAAATTGTGGCTAATTCGCTTAGCCTATTTAGTATTTAAGCCTAACTAGTTGGCACCTCGTGACTGTAATCCACTCACCCACAGCCAAAATCGCTTGCTTTCCTTGGCGAAAACCACTCACTAATCACAATCACTATAAAAAGCGAACCACCCAGGTCCAATTTGTGCGATGCGATAAACACAAAACCGAGTGAAGAAAACTTGCGCCTTCAGATTTTAAATTAAAGTTACCGAAATAATGATTTGGAGGGGGAGGAGGTAACGGGGGCAAAGGTGCAGGGAGGACCGTTACAGAGGTGCCAACATCGATGAAACTCATAATTAAACTAATTGAATTTACGTGACAATAACACTTTCAAGCTCAACACCACCAGGAAAGAGGTGTGAAGGAGGGGGGAATGGGAGTGAAGATTGTCACGATATGATAAGTTGAACTACACAGAGCGAGCACTCCACACTCTCTCTCTCCCGACTCCCGACTCTCGACTCTCATCGCTCTGCAATTGCTTTTCAGTTCAGTTAAGTTCAAGCTCTACGTAATGCATGGTTATTTTCAATATCGAAAAATGAAATCGGCATCAAAGAACCTTTTGCCGCGAAGAAGGGCGGGGGTAGGGTAGGGTAAGACATTCCCATAACAATATGGCGATGTCGAGATGTAATTCATGAACTGTGATTGGTGGCGCGTCCATTAACTCAGGGCCAGCACCGAGACGGACCTCGAGACAATAGCTACCAACAGCAGCAGCAGCAGCAGCTCTCAGAGTGGAGTGACTGGCCAAGACGAAGAGAGATACCCCTAGACCCCCCTCCAGTATTCTCTTAGTCAATCTACCGCCACTGCATTGGCCACAGCCCCTCTCTCCCTGCCTGCCACCCCCCTCTCCCCTCGACACAATCAGCGTCTATCAGCATTTTTCAATTATATCGAAATAGCGTTATCCGTGGCTGGATCGCGTCAGAACGCATAATTACTATAATCACCTGAGTTATTACCTTGGCGAATATTGGCGAAGACATACGAAAACGCCAAAGTAATATTAAAAGCAACAACAGCAACAACAAGCTGTTGAGCGAGAGACTCCGCAACAGAAATCTAAACTGTGATTGTTGTGTTGCGGCTACCCTACCCTCCCCCCTCCCCCCTCCCCAGCTGCTTGTTATTGTTGTGTATGCCTCAATTTCATTTTAGTCTCTTTTTCTTTCCCATTATTTTCATTGTATTTTTTGTGATTCTTTTGTGCACTTTTCTTCGCTCAATTCGTTAAAGCTGCACATTAAAAATTACACTTGGCGAAAAGACGAGAGTTACACTGAGAATTATATTGTTCATTGTTCTCTATATAGTAGTAGTTTTAGGTCTCGCTGTGTGATCTAACTGGAAAATTGCTGGGACGTTTGTTTTTCATTAAGACGCTGCCAATAGTGAGCCATAGTGTTCGGCACGAACGGCATTTTCATTCCGCAAAGCGATCCCGGGACTCAGCGCCACGCAATTTTCCACGGCGTTGAACCCACAAAAGCTGGTCAGCAGCGTCTTTGCGGTTTCGAGGTCGACTTGCCAATTCACAGAGAGACCGAGAGACAGTGAGAGAAACATGGGCAGAGGGGGAGCGGGGAGCGGGAGTCGAAAAACCATCATTTCCACAATTTATATTTCGAACGTGATTGGCAGAGTTGTGTAGTGTAGTGTAGCGAGTGTTGTGTGTGTAGGGGGTCAGTGGGGGGTCCGGCTAGTCGGCCATTAAGAAATTGCTGTAAAGCATAAAGAGCAACAACATGAAAGAAACGGCACAGAAAAAAGCGAGAAAATGAAATAAAATGCAGCAGATTATGATTGCGATTATGTTGGAAGCTCGCGAAATGAGGTTTTCGAGCTGGAGCAGGGATTGCAGTAGGAGCAGCAGCAGAGTTAAAGTTGGAGCTGGACTTGGAGTTGCATATGCTGGGAATGCGCAGTGTGTGTAGTCTAAAGTGTGGTGTGTGTGTGTGTGTGTGTGTGTGTAGTGTAGCTGGCTTGACCTTATGGGAAGCGTTGGCAATTGATTTGTGCTAGAGATTGAGAGAGTAGCCACAGCTTACAGTCAACTGTCTACCATTCAAACTAAATACGATATCATAGAGCCTAATATTAGTCATAGTTAATGACTTTATTAAGCGCTTTAAAGTTGATAAAGATATACTTCATTTGAAATATTTTTCAATATTTATTTATTATATTTTAAATACTCATTTAATTCAAGCAAAATACTGCACTTTTGAGCTGATATTCAATGAGTTAATCTTAATCATAATCAAACAAAATAATTATACGATAGATCATAATATTTGTCAGAATTACTGACTTTATTAAGCGCTTGGAAACTAATAGTTTAAAATATTTATGAACTTTTTTTTTAAATATTTTTTTATATTTTTATACTGATTTACCTCAAGACGGTTTTGGTTCAAAATTTTACCCTTTTGAGTTAAGAATAAGTGAGTTAATCATTCAAACTAACTACTTAAATAATATTAATCTAAATTAATTACTTTATTAAGTGCTTTAAATATTTTTGTAGATTTTTTAATGGCTTTTATTATACTTTTAAAAATTTTCTTTTTTTTTTTAATAATTTAAAACTTTACACTTTTGAGTTAATAATAATTGAGTTACTCCTTCAAACAATATACTTTTAGATAGAGCATAATATGCATCAAAATTAAAGATTCTATTGAGCGCTTTAAGTCTAATATTTGTATATATTTTTATTATATTTTTTTTAATATTTTTTTATATTTATTTATTTACTTCAAACTGGCAAAACTCAAAATTTTACTCTATTGAGTTAATAATGCAGAAACATACACTAAATATTCATTTATAATGCGTTAAAATTTCAACTTTTTAACTTAAAAAGTCTCCAAGTGAAGAGCGATTATGTAGTATGTACTACCTTAGTGCAAGCTCAGTACAACTGCATAACTTTAAACGCCTTTATCTCGAAATGCTGTTCGCTCACTTCAGACTCACTTCTAGTTAAAAAGTGCTATGTTAATTGCTTAATTGAGATATGTTTTATCATAGATATTTAAACTACTGTTATCAGTATAAGCATTGCCTATTATATCACTTCAATTTCCGCTGCTTATCACTATTTAAATTTCAACAAACTAACGGCTCAGCCCTGACTTCTTCTGAGTTTAAGCAGCATGCAATTTGCTGCATCGGCTGCAAGGTGTTACAATTGCCCCACCCTCCATTACCAGCTACACTTGTCTGCAAGTACATGCCACATGAGCTGAGGCAAGCGACCAGCCTACGCCACATTCAATTAAATTATGTAAATGAGGCGCAACACTTGCAGCCAGGACCAAAGTCCAGCAAAGAAATTGAGTTTTAGCCGACAGAGAGCTAAGTGAGAAAAGAAGACCAAGAACCAAGCCAAAGCTACAGCTGAGTGGGGACAGTGGGTGCAGAGTGTGTGGTGCAGAAAATGAGCACTACACCCACTGTAAGCCAGAGGCAAAGACAAAGAGTAAATTACAGCTTCGGTTTCACTTGTTGTAGTTGTTGCTGTTGCTGCTGCTTGTGTTGCATTTACCGCGGCTGCTGCCGTGGCGGTTGTTGGCTGATGAGCTTGATGTTCACACAGCCGCCAGGCATAAAGCTATTACACACACTCACACACACACACAAACTCATACTGGGATGTCCTTGCTGCCGGCAAATTCAAAGTGAGCCAACAATTTCATCAACGCCAAGCGTAGACAACAACGCCAGCCAGCTTCTGCTACAGTCCCCCTCCCCTGTCCCCCTCTGCTTCCGCCTGCTACTGCTGTTGTCTTCTGGTAGCGCGTAAAATTAATTGAAATTCATGCCGTGTTACAATAACAATGATTAAACGGCACACACACACTGAGCCCTTGGCCAGCGAGCCCTCCCCACAGCTGAGGTTTATGCCACCTGGCAACTGTGACGATCCACCTCACTCCCCTCCTCCCTCCCCTCCTTGCACTTTTTCTAACTGCAACTGCAACTGCAGTACACACCCAGAGTGCAAAAGTACAAATCCCTGCCTGGAATACCAAATGGCATTTGGCTTCGATTAGCGAAGTTGATTCATAAGTCGAAAATTGCCAGAGTTCTACTTAATGTATCGATACCTCACGATACCAGATCGATCTTCGATACTCCTGCTGTCCGTTTACTTGCCTTTAGTGCGATCAAATAATTGAGATAAATATTGAGCGAGCCAAGAGCACAAGTCGCCAGTTCTTCAAGTTGAAATGCCCAAAAAAAAGTGAAATATGAAGTGGTCGAGGTACAATGGTACTTTGAATACTCTTTTTAAGCTATCATAACTCATTTAAACTTGTATAACCATTTCTAGTACTATACAACTTAATATACCCCCTAAAACTTTCAAGTACAGGCATTATAGTAAGCTGCAGCAATCAAACTTAGTTCTAGTTCTTACACCCTTTTTTACACCCTGTACTTTATACAGTTTCAAATGGTTCTACTCAGTTTTTACAATTGAAAAATGTGTGTAAGGCGTGGCATAGCCCACAAAGTAAACACTTGTATACACTCTAAACAAATTCCACTGCCAACTCGGGCGACCTTCTGTTAGAGTATTCATATAAAGTTGTGGGCAGAGCTTTACGCTTTTTCGCAAAACTTTGCCAACTTATAAATATGTATGAGAAGTTTCGAAATTGTTGGAATCCCTGCCGACAAGCAGAGCAAAAAACACAGCAACAACAGCAACAACAACAACATTTAGAACAGAGAACAGATACAACAACAACAACAATGGGAACAACAACACAAGGTCGGTAAGAAGACAGGCGGTGATCGGTCGATGATCGTACGAGTCGATCAGTCCAACAGTTCAGTCAGTTCGTCAGTCAACTCCACTCGGACATCACAGACAGACAGACAGACAGACAGTCCAATGGGCCAGGGGGAGGGGGGAGTAAGGGCTTTGCTGAGCTGTGGAGTGTTGAAGCAGGAAGGCAAAAGGCAATCATTGATCAGCGGAATTTAGAGCGAAAATTTGATATTAAGGCCAAGAAATCGAACGAAAGAAAAAAATTACTGCAAAGAGGAAGCAGAAATAATACATATAAAACAAAAATAAAATCATAAAAAAATCGTACAAAATTGTTAAAATAAAATTAAGCAGAAATAAACGCCCCAATATAAGAGACGCTGCCTTCTGACGATCCTTCAACTGAAAACTGGTAATGGCAATTGCAGCCTCTCTCTTCCCCCACTTCTCAGTTCTCCCAGTGCTCTATTAATCTGCCGCTCTCTCTCTCTCTCTGGCTGTGTGCTATCAAAACTATTCCCAATTGGCAGCGTCTTTCGCTTTAATATTAATAATTGTTCACGGCTACCGCAAGTACACACAGTAGTACAAGCAGCAGCCACAAAGTGCATCTGCCACAGTGTGTGTGCACCGCATCTCTCTTTTGGGCACAATCAATAATGATAGATCAGCCAATTGCAGCACTGGCTAAGAGAGAGGGGGCCACTGGAGGGAGGGAGGTCTGTCAACAGGGGCGCGCGTGCGATCAGTGTCTGACCGCAAATCGCTTTGGGCGCTTTGACAGCATCATTCAACAAGCTAAATAAATACGAGCTCAACAACGAGCCTAGTGTAGGCAGTGACAGTGGAGTAAGTAGTGGAAATTGTGGGGTTAAATTTAAGTGGGAATTTTATAGTGACTTAAAGCGAAGAACTAACACAAAATTAGCCTGAAAATGTATTTTGTTTCAGAAATATATTGCGAACTTTGCAGCCTATTTAATCTGCTTAATATTGATGTTTGTTTTTGCTATTATTATACGTATGTATATTCCATATATTATTACGTATATTGTATTAAGTATAAATAAAATCAGAGTTAATTGAACCTTACAAAGTAGAAAGTCTGGCAAGTATCATGGCAGACATTTTAAGTCAGAACTTCCTTCATATAGTGCCATAGCTAAATACATCATCATATCAAAATATTAGCAGGAAATATTAACATTATTTGTGGTATTAATCTACTATCTACGTCATATGATTATACCCAGATTATTGAGGAATAATGAATTTTGTATCAATTTTTCCTTTGATGAAAAAATGTTTATAGACTCTTTAAGATTTTTCTTAGACCCTGTACTGTAAAAAAGTACAAAAGGGTCTATTAAGTATATGCTAAAGTGAAGGTATACTCATTATTTATGGCCACCACTGTTTCGCACTCTACTTTGTGGGAAACTCAGCGCAACAGCTGATAGGGTGTTTTGCTTAGGCTATTTTGTTGTTCTTGTATGTGAGTATCAAAATGGGAAATATAAAATACCCAAACATTGAGTCAGTTTGTCTGCGTCTGTACATTCGTAAATGCACTCACACATACAGATCTACTAGAAACTGTATCCATACTTAACTCTATGCTGCTATGTATGAACGTTATACACACACAGACAAAGTAGAACACGCAAGAGCAAGAGAATAAAGCAAAACTGACTTACCGTTTTATATGATGAAAATTTCCTTCTAATGCTGACGCTCGCATGCAAGTTTTATTATTTTTTTTTCTTTGGCTGTTTGTTAATTTGTTTCTTTAAACAAATTTGATGGTTGTTTTGTTGCTTTTCACTTTTTCACCTAATTTTCACTTCGCGTTTTTTGATATTTCATTCACTTTACTTTTCTGATATTGTTTGTTTCACTGCACTTTTAATTTGTTTTTATTTGCAACAACAACCCAACAGCCATTTAAGCACTTTTTTCACCTTTTTACCTCCTTTACACTTTGTAATTGAGGTTTTCACACACAAGAAAAAAAAGAAAACCAGAAAAAAAAGGACTACGTCGCGATCAGCGTGCGAATTGGAGATGTCACGGCGATGAACTGCATTCTTACAGTCAGAAATCTGTGCATACACACATGAAAGCTCTCTCCCGAGAGCTGGCTCAGGAACGTACTGTTTCTCAGCAACGGGACTTTACGGTGGGAATTTGAATTCCACTTGCCGTAGATATTCCACTGGTTGGAATCCACTTCGCCGCTGATGTAATATGTAACAGAGGTGGCGAACTATCGATGGCACTATCGACACTATCGATGGTTTAAAATAAACTATCGTCGACTATCGATGGCGCCCACTATCGATAGTTCTCTAATATGTAACGTATGTATGTAAATACGTAGCAGTTGTCGCTTATCGAAGATGTTGCAAAGCCAACGACTGTGCATGTTGCTAAACATTTTGAATGTTGCTAAGTACCGTTGTAGATGTTGCTGAAATGTGTTTTAGTTGCGGCTATTAAACATCTTTATTACAGAGTGTTTATTTTGACATAATTATAGTTATACATAGTTCACAAAAAGACATATTTTATATATGATTTATACATAAATATACATTTTCATTTTACATGTATTAAAGTGTTAGTCAAGCATTTGAAGCTAACTTTTCTCTACTAAATCCACACCAATTCGAGTTCCTTTCCCTCAGGTAATTCGCATACCTTGCTGAAATATTATAAAATAAAAACGCGATGACAACTGCATAAATCGCTTTTTAAGTAAGTACAAACATTTCAGTTAAACGCCTGAGAGGACAAAGAATACTAGTTAAACGCTTATTGTGGCAGCAGAGAGGGGGAGGGGGAGTCCCAGAGCTGTTGCAGTTAATTGGGCGCACATTTTGTAGCCTAGTTAAATGTGGAGATTACACACCTTATTATTATGAAATATGTTCCATAATTATGGGCACTTTTGCGCCGGGGACAACCTCTTAATAGTCAGTTGGGTAGCCTTATGTAATTTCAACTGTCACAACCCTAACCCAACCCTCGCCATTTGCCCTGCCCTCTCTGGCTGTGAGACCATCAGAGACTCTATGCCATATATTGACAGAGCGGCGTCTCTCTGCCTTGGCGACAATGTCTGGATGGTGGACAGCAGCAAAAGCTGTCGATGACGACGCTGGCTCTGCTCCATGTCCATCTGCAACCGTCTCCAGCTACGTCTGGTGTCTTGAGGTCCCAGGTCTCTGTGTCTCTGGCTGTGGCTCCTGTTTTCCTCATGCCAATTTATTTATGGTGCGGTACAAGTTTTTACGCACTCAAGTGCTCTGAGACTAATTGGGCACGAAACGCAATCAAAGTGACGACGACAGCGTGGCAGAGGGATGGCAGAGAGGGGGAGGGGCAGGGGCAGGAGCAGAACCAGACGACCAACTGAAGGAGGAAAGAAAAAAGAGCCCAACTCGTATCGATCACTTGAACTTTATAACTGCAGCTGATGATGAGGCATTGATTTGTGGCGAGTCTCCTCAACAACCAGCAACAACAACAACAACAACAACTACTGTTTGGCCACATAGTTGTGGCAAAATAGTTGGGCCATGTTCTACACAATTACACAGTAAAAAGTGCTGGAGTAAAATTAAATCTTTTACACCCCATTTAAAACTATTTTGGAGTTAAAAAAGTGGTTCTCTGAATTTTTAAACTTCTGGTTTAAAATCAAAACCAAAATGGAGTAAAACTAGCTGGTCACACTCTCATTTCAAATTTGTCGCTCAATTTTTGGTTTACTAGAGTAGAATTAAATCCAAAAAGGGTTTAAAAGCCCTGCTCTCGCTCGAAATGTGTGCATACATACACAGAAGAGTTGCAATAATCGATAAGTTTGCTCTCTACGCACACACACACTCAAACAAAAAATAAAAAAAAAAAAAAAACTTAGTTCTCTGCCTGGACTTGAACCCGAGTCGTCCGCATTCTGCATTCTTGCAATCTGTTCATAAGAAATGTATTTGGGATGTCCAAACTCTTAAAGCTTTGCGGCGCAAGGGTCTAAGTCGACAGTGAACAGTGCTGCGCGTGTCAACCAAGGAGGAGTAGTGAGTTCAAACCGAGAAGCCGGACAAGAAAATTTGGTATGTAAAATTAAAGATATAATCAAATTTAATTGATGTAAAAAATTTATAAAATATAAAGAAAAATTTATAAAAAAAAAATATTATAAAAATATTAAAAATATGCATCATATGTAATTTGGCGGTTAATCAATCTAATGAGAGGAAAAAATCATGATTTAAGATTTTTGTAAATCTAAATTTGAAATTATGGTCGTGATTTTAGATTTTTTAGCATCTTATTTTAAGCTGGTTAAATTAAATCCTATTTTGGTTTTGATACAATTCCTCTCTTGGTTTAAAATTAAATCCAAATTCGATTAGCGTTCAAACTATTTTGGTTTTGTATTTACACCAAAATTGGTTTAAATTGTGCACCAAGTGAGAGAGCAACACTTATATGTGTGTGTATACCAATGCTCTCTTTGTGTACTCCAGCTGGTTTAAATTTAAAACTTTTTTGGATTTGTTTTATATAGAAACCAAAATAGTTTTAATTTTACTCTTTTTTTTTTACTGTGTATCTGTTATTATCAGCGTTTTCAGTGCTCGTTGTTTTCTATCTTTTTGTACTGCGACAATGACATCTCATTGTTGACTGCCCGCCCACCTCCGCCCACTTCCTCCCACTGTCCACCGTCCACTACCACTTTGAGTGAGCCGTTTAGGCCAACTCTTAAAAATAGCTGCCTCTAGAGATGCAATTCCAGCTATCTGCCAACGATCTCTCAGATTCTCTCTCAACTCTTCATCAGTTGTTGAGGGAGAACACGTGGCCTTTGGGCATGGCCAGTATAAGGGCAAAACAACCTGGAGATATGACATATGGCATAAGGTAATCATTAGAGGCATATTATGAGCAGCGGATCTATCGAAATGGTATTGAGTATGCTGTGACAAAAATCAGCAGAGAATAAGGTGTAGAATAAGGCAATTTACGGCTGAGTATGAGTTAGATAAGATATGCTCAGTAGAGCATAAGATAGACGTTGTTAATAATGTAGAAAAGGCCACTTAAAGCTAAGTATTTTATGTCAAAATTTAATTAGATATTTTTATCTCATATTAAGAAATTTCCACAATAATATATTTAATTTTATAAACTGCTAAACTTATGTCATAAATGGGAAATAGAAGTAGAATATGCTTTGACAAAAACAAGTAAGGAAAAGCTTAAACTAGTCGAAATTTATGACGTAAAAGAAGGCTATTTAAATCAGAGTATTTTATAACAAAATATAATTAGATATTTCTATAATAGTTTTCAAACATTTATTTAATATTAGCTTTAATTTTATAAGCTATTTAACTTCAATCGAAACTGAGAAATAAAACAAAATATTCTACATAAAAGAACATTTATTAGATCACAAGCTATTCGCTATTGATGATAAAGAAACAGGAAATATTAAGCTCAATATTCTGACCATTGTTATTATTTAGATATAAATTTAAAATTTCAATTTCTATTATTTTTCAATAATATTAATAATAAATAATTTTATAAATTGTCAGTGCTTTTACTTATTGGAATCATATTAAAAATAGTAAATAAAAGTAGAAGACAACAATCTGTAGACCTTAAGCTAGTCGCTGTTGATGTTGTAGAAACAGGAAATATTAAACTCAATATTCTGACCATTGTTATTATTTAGATATAAATTTAAAATAAAGTTCTATTAATTTTCAGTAATATTAATAATAATTTTATAAATTGTCAGGGCTTTGACTTATTGGAATCATATCAAAAATAGTAAATAAAAGTAGAAGACAACAATCTATAGACCTTGAGCTAGTCGCTATTGATGTTATAGAAATTTAAAGATGAATACTCTAAGTCAATGATTAGTAACTTTAAATTTTTCTACATTTTCTGCAATATTATTTCCCATTTTATATACTCTCTTTATCTTTGTTAGCTTTCATAATTGCTATATATTTAAATTTTCGCTGAAAGCAAGGCCGGCTCTTCCCTTTATATCGCAGCCGTTTAACCCGAAGTTCATACGAAAAGCATTAGGCCATAATAACTAGCATAGCTGGAAGATTGATAAACAACAGAAAGAAAACAAAAACTTATGAATATTATTACAATTTTGATAATTACCATGGCGCGTCGCTGATTGAAGAGCATTTCTTAACCCTAACCTTTCCTTACCTTGATCAACATTCGATGTAGGGTCAGACAAATCGCGGCCAAAACGGGACAATTTAAAAGGATCGAAAGTTGAACAGATTGTGTTTTATTTTAGTTTATTTTTTCTTCGTTTTTTTGGCAATGATTTACGATCTGTTCGCTGTTCAGTATGACGAAAATTGTCTGGCGCTGTGCGGCCTCAGCAGGTAAAGCAGACACAAGAAGGGGCACAAAGGGAACTCGATGGGGATAAATCGAGGCAAATCAATAAATTTTATAGTTGAGGCAAATGCACTTGATTATAATGCCGCGTGCAATTTGCCACAGATTGTTGTTTATTAGATGATTTTGAACTTCCTGTTGACCTTGTATATAGTATAGAGAGAGTGTAGTGTATATGGCGAAACTTGGCTAATCACAACTTCTTCTTCTTCTTCTGTTTCTTCTTCTGCCATTTACAGGTATCGCGAGGATGCGCTTTGCTGGGGCGACAGGTGAGTTTTCTGCCACGCTGAGAACGCCGATAGCCGACACATTTATCGGCTAATTTAATTTATTTAGAAAATGTCAACTTTTTCCACTAATCGAATATTCAACAGGCCTCAACTCAAGCTCTAAATCTTTCCTACTGTATTTCTCTTCTTTTTCCATTCGCAGAAAGTCCATGGAGGAGATCGGTGCCGCTCAGTCCTCGGTGAATGCGCGGTAAGTGTTAATGTTACCGTAAACGATGATTCTCTTTGCAATGCTACCCATCTCCCCCTCCCCCCTCTACTTCTTGCCCCTCATCTATCATTTGTGGATGGCAGCTTCTCAAGCAGCGCCACTTGGCGACGCATTTGTTAGCATAAAATTATTGAATGCCAAAGCAGAGATGTCGCCAACATCGCCGCCAGACGTCAAAGGCGCATGTCGCATCTATGAGATACGAGAGAACTCATACTCATACTCATACCCAGACCGGGACTAAGCCTAAGACTGAGTAGAGTAGTAGAAACCGTTGCTGTCAGCGTTAATGTGATGATCTAACTAAAGGTGTGGCCACTTTGTTAAACACTTTGACAGGCGTTAGAAGCAGAGAGAAGTCTGCCAACTACATGCAGTAACTTTAAAGTGGAATATTGACTGATAAATAGTACTTAAGTTTAGTCAGTTTTAGCACAGTGAATATCTAGATTATGTACTATACATAAGCCAAATTTCAGACTAATCTACAGAGGGAATACAAGGATCATCAGAAGGTTTACATAATTCTATGTTGACTTGGTAGTATACTATCAGAGGACTCACATAGTTATATAAAGACTACAGGTACTAGATACTAGAGCTTCCAGACTATCAATGTTTTTAATTTTTAATATTATAGATAGTATCGATAGATAGATTCTCTCCCAGCTCTAGTTATACTTAATAGTGTATGTATTACACAAGGTTCTTATACTGGTAGTTATACAGAGAATTATGATACTATCAGACAACTCATATACAGTTCTATGTAGACTAGAGATATTATCAGATTTTAGACCATGAATTAATTATACTTAATAGTGAATTTAAGGCTCATGTAGCTAAACATAGAATTAGGATACTATCAGAAGACTCACATACATTTAGACTTAATATACTATTACAAAACTCGCATAGTTTTTTATATATACTAGAGGTACTATCAGATTTCAGACTCTTAATGTTTCTCAATTTCGATATCGATATATAGATTCTCTCCCAGCTCTTGTTATACCTCATAGTGTTTTCTACAAGGTTCTTATACTAGTAGTTATACATAGAATTGTAAGACTATCAGACAACTCATATACAGTTCTATGTAGACTAGAGATATTATCACATTTTAGACCATGAATTAGTTATACTTAATAGTGAACTTAAGGAACATATAGCTAAACATAGAATTATGATACTATCAGAAGACTCACATATATACATATGTAGTTCTACGTATTTAGACTAAATATACTATTACACTCACATAGTTTTTTATATAGACTAGAGGTACTCTTAATGTTTCCCAATTTCGATATCGATAGACAAATTCTCTCCCAACTCTACACATACAGAATGAGAGTGTATTGTAGATTCGTCTAGCCCCTCGTCAGCTGTCTGTCTCTGTGTCTGCAATTGCTGTCAGAGCTGCTGCTGTTTGTCTGTTGTCTTGTTCTCGTTGTTATGACATTTTACATTTTTAATGGGAATTCTCACATAAAAAGTACAAATATCAGACTAATTGGATTTATCTCGAGGCTGTCGCGCGTTGTCACACTCTTTTTGCCCAGCTTGGCTTTGGCTGCTTGCCGGAAGATGTTGCAGTCATCAAACGAATCCTAAGACTAGTTTCTAGATCCAGCTGAATCGCAATTAATGAAGGCAGTAGCAGTACATAGTATAGCAAGGGTTTTGCGATGCACCCAGTCTGAATCCCTGTGCCACTTGGACAGTTGCACTCCCAATTCCATACCCAAAGGCACATTTCCAATGAATCGATCAACAACAGTAGCAACAACAACAACGGCAACTATGCCGCAATGAGGCAAAGTTGCATTGCTTAAATTGATTTCTGCAATTAATTGAACAACGCAAATGACAAACTCAAACTCAACAAAAACAACTCGAAAAACAACAATAACAAACACGCCTGGAATGCACTTTGCTCCTGAACACGCTTCCAGCTCACTTCAGGCAGTCACAGAGTTCGGCAGACTGCAGAGAGGAGAGAGAGAGAGAGAGAGACTGGCAGTTGGAAGAAGAGAGCGACAATCAGCAGTCGACTGCTGCTCCCTTCCTCTCCTCGTTCGTTCTTTTTTGTGTGTTCATCCTTTCAGTTATTTAGCTTTTTTCCAGCCTCTCTCTGCCACGGTCACGCACTGCGGGCTGTTGACTCTCTGCTGTCCATAATAATGCACTGATTCCAAGTGTTTATTATACGATATTGCAGTACATTCAGTTTTATTTCTGGAATTTATACTGGCATTCATATGTAGTCAGCTTATGCTATAATTAACTCGAGGGCTATGGCGGTTTGGCTTCTTGAAGTAAATAAATGAATGATAAATAAAAATATATAATTATAATAAATATTATAATGCATTTTGCGACCTTTCCATATTTTTAAAAAATAATAAATATTAATAATAATTAATAAGAATAAATAAAAAAAATAAATAATAATATATTATTTAATTTCCGATATAATCATCTAACAATTAAAATATCAAGTTGCATCCGGATCCATCCGGTTTAACATAAATAAAGTGAAGAAAATGGTATACTCTATAGATGAAATCTTATTTTAAAATTAATTTTTATTTCAATAGTTCATTATTAAAATTTAGGATTTTTAATAAAATATAAGATAAAATATAATAATATAATAATATAATATAAAATTTCACCTCTTCGGTTCTTTTTACCAGGTTGTATTCATATATGAATTAGATCAACTGTTCATCAGTCTAATTAGGATTTTGAATAAAATATAACATAAAAAATATAATAATATGTATAATATAAAATGAATCGAAAATATCAATTCTATAAACACCAAAAATATAATTTTAAAATTAAGGACAGTACAGATTCTCTTATTGTGAATCTAATCTAATTCAGTCCTGTACCCATTTTCATATTTGGTCCATTTCGAAATAGATTAGCTTCGTGTGTAAGGTTAATAAACATTTTCATTTCTTGAAAACGATACATCGAATTTAGGAAACCCATTTTTTTGAGAACGTAAATCGATTGATCGAATTCGAAAACACAGGAAAACACGGGAACAGGCCTGATTATTTCAAATTTAAAATCTTCCCTCTATTATACAGTTTTGCTTTATAATTTCATAGATTTATTTATCAATTAAAAATGTTCTTCAAGTGAGTCTAAAATTAACAGCTATATTTCTAGTATTCCCCATGCCCAGATTCACTTCTCTTCTACGTGTACTTTGCCCTGATAGTAGACTAGTTCCACGCACTGTGCAGCCTAGTCGGCACAGTTTTAGCAAGGTGCAAGAATATTAATTAATAATTCCAATCACAACTGAGCACTTTGTGTCGCCGCAGTTAACAGCGACGGTTTGGCATGCGAATTATTTTTTGCTAAATACCAGTAGAGTGAACAACAAAACACAACAAAAGCAAAACATTTATCGAGTCGATGGGAGAGTGTGTGGAGTGTGTGAAGTGTGGATTGAAATCAACAATACAATAACAGCTAATACCACTCGTATCTGAGTAGTTTGTTTGGGCCAGATTGACAGCTTGAGGTTTTGGAGCAGATTTATGGCAAAAAGTCAACGATCTTAGCCGATCAGTTGCAATTGATCAAGCGACAGTTACTGCTAAAAGTAAATTTATGCTTGGCTCACATAACAATTAAAGTTGATTTGCTGAGTTTGGCATGGAACAAGCTTTGATTCTAATTACCTATAATAAATTGCATTTGATTTAGTTATTATGTAAGGAATTTGTTGAATATTTATGGCAGACATTAAGGAATTTTTTGGCTTTAAATAGAGTTGGAAAATATAAATAGAATAAATAGAAATTTGAATAGAATTTTTGTATGGAATTTGCTAAAATTTATGACAGACATTAAGGAATTTTTTGGGTTTTTTGGAAATATACATAAATACAATTTGAATAGAATTTATGTATGGAAGTTTTCGCAAATTTGTAAAAGACATTATGGATGATAGAGTTGGAAAATATATATAGAATTTATTTAAGAAATTGATTTAATATTTATAGTAGAATTTTAAGGAAATTTTGACTTTAAATAGTGTTGGAAAATATAAATAAAATTGGAATAGAATTTATGGATAAAATTTGTTGAATATTTATAAAAGACATTAAGGATAATAGAGTTGGAAAATATAAATAGAATAAATAGAAATTTGAATACAATTTTTGAAAGAAATTTGTTGAATATTTCTAACAGACATTTAGGAATTTTTTGGCTTTAAATAGAGTTGGAAAATATATGTACATAAGTAAAATTTGAATAGAATTTATGTATGCAATTTTTTGAAATTTTTTAAAAGACATTATGGATGATAGAGTTGGAAAATATAAATAGAATCTTTGTAAGGAATTTGTTAAATATTTACAGTAGAATTTTAAGGAATTTGTTGGCTTTAAATAGAGTTGGAAAATATAAATTAAATTTGAATAGTCAGCAGGTACTTATATTATGTGGTAGAAAATGATACTTCAACTCATTCACTTCTAGTGAAAGATTTTTAACTCTTTTTTTAAATAAAAAAAGAAGTAAATAAAAATAAAAATAAAATAAATCTTTTTGAATCAAAATAAATTTAGGTTAGGACTCATTTTTAAGCTACAGTAGGGAAATGTTTCACCAGAAGCAGTCGTAGAACGATAAAAATCTGAACAGTTGAGCTCCCTTTCACAACAATCTCCATAGTTTTTTTCTCTACTCTTTTATTGCTTAATTTTTGTTGTGGTTGATTTCTGTTTTATGTGTATTATGAATCGTTTTGTCTCTCGATTGTGTAACAGGGCACCAAGAACAGTTAGAGGAACCTTTCACTGCGCCATAAAATCCACAACTGACAGATCTTACACGCTGATAAGCCACAATTTCTCTGCTACTCTCGAAAGAGAGAAAAACGAATCATCTCGTTGTGTTATTTTATCACCTGTGTCACTTTTATTGCTTTCTCCTGTGGGCAAGCAGATCGTGACAGATCAGCGATCGTGGTTAGTTTATTGCTTCCTCTAAGCAGACAGGCAACTGGTAGCCATGAAAATGGAACTGGAATTGGTCTCAGAACTTCTAGCAAATGGGAGAGGATTTTTGTTATTGATTATGCAAGTAATCCAAAGACTCGTTTTAATTGGAAATGAAGATTGTAGCTTGTGAATATATACATATAATAAATTTATTTATTATATTATATTATAACGAAGAATTATGAAATGGAGATTATAATGATAATCAAAATTAAATTAAAAATAAATTATTTTATTAGCTTTCAAATATAAGAAGTGAATTATAAATATAAATATAAATCTGGGGATGAAGAAATAGAAATTTAAAAAAATATGTATGTATAGTTACTAAAATAGACTGTATAAAGCACTTAAATTCTTATGCAATACCCTGTTAAGACCAACCTAATCATCGAGTGTTTCCGTTGAATGGCAGAAGAGTGGAATCCTTCAAGATTTCAGTGTGATGAGAAAAGTGTGACCGTATCTTGAATATTTCGAGAAAAAATACTGTTTGTCAACCAAAAAAACCAAAAAAAAAGATAAATATGCTATCGAAAATGTGTGAAAATTTCGATAACATGCAGCTGATGTTGATATCGGAACTTAATTAATTAGTGAGAGAGAAAAATATGTGGTACTTGTGTAGACTTCATAATTTCCATTTAATTTAACCGTTACATAACTTTTATTTACCAGCTTGTGTTAATATTTTGAAAGCCGATCAGATGTTTGTCAGTCTAATTAGGATATAAAACATTTACTTTTTCTATAGACTGATATCGATTCCTTTAGGTATAGCCTGTACATAGAAATCGACTACTTAATCGCAAACGTGAGGCAGTCACCAACTAACTCTTTGCTCTTCAATTCTTTAGCAGAATCAAAGCAATAATTCTGTTATCGATTCACTTATCGATCGACCCAAAACATAAACGGTTGAAGCGTTTGTTTATTGTGATTTTTCGCAAATCACGTTGGTCTCTGCTTTGCGGCTGTTTGTGGCTATTTGAAATGGATGCCTCGTGTGTCCGAGAAAACGTGATGGATAACTGGCAAGTGGTTCTCTCTCCGCTCTGCGGTTCTTCCTGTGTGTAATGGGGGGAGGGCAACTGATTAGAGAGAGGCACTTGCATACGTGCCGGCCTCTATGGATGGCCCATTCATAAAGTCATGCAACAATTGGCAGCGTCAACGTCGACGTCGCAGTCGACGTCAGCTCCTGACTGGAATACACATTCGCTGTGTGTTTTACTTATTTATTTATACTCTTTTCGTTTTTGTTTTTTGAAAAACCAAAACAGAAACTGAAACTGAAACCAAAACCGAAACAAAAATGAAATGAAAACTCAAACTCATGTCCGATAGGTCCATCAACAGCCGCAGCACGCACTCGGCCCGGCACGCACCTTTATATGGCAATGTTTAGACTCTGACTCTGACTGTGACTCCACTTCCACTTCCGACTGGGTTGGCCCACACGCATCGTTGCACGTCGTCCATGTCGACGTGGCCATTGTCCTCGAGGCATCCACACGCATCAATTTCCCGACCTACAGCCAGCCAGCCACTGAAGAGAGCTCAGCTTCAGCCCAATTTCAATTTCAATGTCTGCCTGATGGCCGTCAGCGTCTGGCCGCTGTCTGCACGTGGAAACGCTAGTAGTACTACCGGAAGCGCTACGGCTGAGCGGGCCACGTTCACGTTCGATTTTTATGGCGAGCCGGAGGGGGGAGACAAAAAGGGAAACTGGCGTTGAATTTTAGTTCCTCATTCATTGTCTACTCCGCCTTCACCTACACACGGTCACATCCATGGCGTTCCCCCCTTCGGTGTCCCCCCTAACTCTGCAAATTCTTAAACCGCGTCCCCGCCACTGGCACTTGGCACGTTTCCTTTTTAAAATTCACAATTGCCGCCAGCGACGCGTAATTGTGGGAGAATTCGCTACGCCAACTTGTCTGGCTCTCTGACTCCCTCCCCGCCATCCTCCCTCCCCTAATAGTATTCGCTGCACATTGAGCTCAAGAAATCGATCACGTTTCTACACATGCTCCACTTACGTTACGTTGCGCTTACGTAATTGTCGCTACGGCTACAGCAGAGGATGTGCAGCTTGTCCAATTTGCAGCTCCAATTAGAGTTGCTACGGCAATCGATAACAGGCAACAATGACTGCAATTTAGTGAAAGTAATACAGTTATCGATTAGTGGAAATTGTTTTGAAATTGTTTAATCATAGCTCGATAGATTTTGCTATAAAATAAACGTTATTCTCGAAGAACTATAATCGATAACAGCTAAATAACTGAAATTTAATGAAAGTATTACTACTATAAATTTGTGGATATCGTTTTATAATTATCGAGTGAATGTGTTCGATAGACTTCACGACAGCAATCGATAGACCGCAAATAACTGTAGTTTAATGAAAGTAATACATTTATCGATTAGTTGAAATTGTTTTGAAATCATCTAATTATCGGTCTATAGTTTTTGCTATACAATAAAGAATCGATAACAAGTCAAAAACTGTAATTTAATGAAAGTGATACTAGCTATCGAATGGTTGAAGTTGTTTTACAATTATCGCTTGAATACGTTCGATAGTTTTTACGACAACAATCGATAATCGGCAAATGTCGGCAATTTAGTGAAAGTAATATAGTTATCGATTAATTGACATTGTTTTGAAATCGTTTAATAATTGCTCTATTGTTTTGGCTTTAAACTAATCTATCGATAGCAAGTAAATTACTGTAATTTAATGAAAGTAATACATTTATCAATTAATCGAAATGGTTTTATAATTATCGCTTGAATATGATAGTTTATACTACAACATATCGATATTAATTACTAGAATCGATAACAGCTGAATATCCACAAATTAGTGAAAGTAATACAGCTTTCGATTAGTCGAGATGGTGTTATTACCATCACTCGATAGTTTCTGCTTTAAAACAAACTGTATTCATTCAGTTCACGCCCACTTTAAAGCTTTTTACCAGAACAAAATGGCGCTGGCAACTTTCACATGTTGTGATCGGGGCCCATTGATGAAATTAAACAATAGCTGGAATGGCTGGAAAATTATTATAAACGCATAATAAAACGAAAGGCGAAGGAGTCGAATTCAGGCCGGGCGCTGTCCGTGCGGGCTTCGAATAATAAAAGGTGTCCCCCACCCCGCCCCCTACCACTGCTGGGCCAAACGATTTGTTAGATAGTCGCAGGTGAGTGCTGCTGTCGCTCGCACAGGATCAGAGTTGAGCTGAGTTCAGTTGAGCCTGTGCCACCATTGGCATTTCGGTCACATACACAAACACACATAAAAACGAGGCGAGTGCGACTCCCACACGCTGCGGCGAGAGCGAGAGACAACAGGCAAAGAGCCGCTAAACAAATTCCCAAATGTGTAAAGAAGTAAACTAATTGCTGCGCGTGACGCAGCCCCAGCCCCAACAACAACAACACTCCACACACTGGCTCCACTCAGTACATAATAGAGTGAGCAAGCCAGTGTGTGCCAGTGCCAGTGCGAGCAAGAGAGAGAGAGCTGGCGAAACCAGTTTTAGTTTTACAACAAAACAAAGTCTGCACGTACACACACACGAACACAGAGTGTGCTGTTTGGCTGCTCGCACACACTGCGCAACTCATTTGGTATGCGCGCTATGTTGATTCCGATTCGACGGCAGTCACGTCCCGCCCATTTGCACGCACACACAGGCATACACCAACACCCACACCCGCACAGCGGCAGCAGCGAAGTCAGCGGCGAAAGCAGCGAGAGAGCTTGCGGCGAATTGGAGCGTGAGGCTGCTTAAAATGCTACTGGTGCGCCCAGTACATGACCAGGCGTAGTGTCAGGTGCTCACACACACACACACACACAGACTTACACGCACACAATGAGTTGAGCTCACTGCTGCTGGCGCCGCTGTCACTGTCGCTGCTGCTGCTCACGTTCGTCGCGCGTCGTTGTCGTCGTCGTTTGCTTCGTCGTTTACTTCGTGTCGAGTCAAAGATGTCACCCCCAAAAATTGTCTATTTGTGTGTGCGTGACTCGCTCGCTCTTGCTCTGGCGTTCGCTCTCAGTCCATGCTCGCTGTGCTTGTGCGCTCGCTCGCACTGGGCCGTGCTGCTGTTGTAAGGGGCAGCGCTGGCGTTTTTTGCCTTACTTTGGTTTTGTTCGTGACGTGAACGTGACTCTGAATTATTCTGCACGTACTCGTCGCCCGCAACGGACGTACAACGTAAACAGATCTCGTCTCGTCTCCAATAAGCACTACGTCGCGCAGTTTACGTTTTGCGTTCGCCGTTTACGCCGTTATACGTTTACGTTACTTTCATCATTATCAGCAGTAGCAGCAGAGCGCGCTGCAGTTTTCACGTACGCTGCCCGGCCGTGCAACTTTGGCAAACGTATCCGTGTCCGCGTCCGTGTGTATCTCTATCTATGCGTATGTGTGTGTGTGCCTCGATGGACGAACTGTGCGTGCGTAATTGACGCCCATTTGTTTGCAGGCCGCGACGCAACGCTGACACATCCTCAAACCCGAGCTCCAATCACAATCACAGCTCCTGCCGCACGTGCTCCCGACTGTAGCATACTGGGTATTAAAAGTCGGTGGCCAAGTCGATGGCTCGCTAATTTGAATGCCAATCGAAGCTCCGTCTGACGCGTTGACTTTAGTTTTTGCGTGCGTGCTAACCCCTCCTCCCCCCACCCCTTTCACACTCGGTTGTACATGTGTGTGTGAGCGAGTCCAAGGATAATTGAAGAAGGCAACTGACACGTACGCGTGCTCCAATTGCCAGACAGACAACAACAACAACAAAAGCTATAGAAAGGATGCGTCGTTGACCCGATAAAAGTGTGCCACAAACAAGCAAAGAAACCCCACACCCACACCCAAACCCAATCCCAAGTGCAATACTGAAAATGTGCCAGTGTTAAGTGTTAAGTAAAGCATCAAGTGCAATATTCCCCAGTGATACAGAGAGAGACTCCAGCGCAAACACTACAGATACTATGTTGCCCTATCAAGCGGTGGCCATGGACTATGCCGGCTATCAGCGCCAGCCCACGCCTGGGCATCCCGGCAGCCACATGGTCGGCTCACTGGGCATGCCAGCGGTGCCGTTCACCCACTCGTGGATGATGCCCACACAGGATCTGTGCGGCATGCCGCCATACAACAAAATGCCCAATCCACACCAGCCAGGACCACCTGGCATGCATCCACAACAGCAACCCATCGAACCGGGGTTAGTTGACACGGGGTAAATTACAAAAGCATTTTCATTCTAAAGCCATAAGGAGTTACTAACCAACAACTGTGATTAATAATAATAATAACTTGCTCAATTTAATAATAATATTAATAAGTATTTAAGGAGTTACAACAAGAGTGTTTCCCAACGGTCCAAAAGACCTTCTATGTACCTCCCTTATAAAGGAGAGTAAATCCTTTATAGGAACTTTCTGTATCTGCGTGGTTGTATCACTTAATTTCCCCCTTAAAATGTAAATAATTTAAATAAATATCGGGTAAAAATGTTTGGACTTCATTCGGTTGAATTTTTCAAAAAAAAAAAAAAGATATAATAAATATATCATTTCCGTATCGGAGGTTTCAAATAAACAAAAGGGTGTTCAACAAAGTTTTACATTTTCTAATATTCGAAAAAAAAAAAAGAAAATATTTATTAATTTACTTATGAGAAAGTTATAAATAATTGGAATTTTATTTCTATTGGATTAATTTTATCCTTGTAAAAAATATATTTTGTATATTTTCTTTGACTTTTTCACAAATTATATTTTCAACTTAAAATATGCTTGAAATTTTTCTGCAATAGAATAAATAGTACCCCAAAAAACAAAATTTTTTAAACCAATAATCATTTTTTATAAGTTACTGCCTCATTTAAATACTTTCTATTTCGATATTAGTAGTCCCTTATTATTTTATTTTGAAATCAAATTTTAAATTAATATGAACACCTTAAAATAGTATCCAAAAATTTGGATATATCTACAGTTAGTTATTTCCCTTTTTCAAAATATAGTTTCCTTTATTGTACTCATAATTTTTTTGACTCTCACTCAACAATAGAAACCGTGACTTTATTTTTGTTTGTCATTTATCAATATTTGTATTTGTTTTAATGTTTTTATATTCTTTTCTAAGAACTGCGATTACATAATGTGAGTCAACTGCAGTTACAGTTATCCCGCTGCGAACAGTGTGTAGGGCCACTGATAAAGCCGTAACGGTACTTCTCACAGCCCATAAACAATGGCCTGACACCGTCTTATCCTTTTATGTTGACAGTCAGCAGTTGTGTGTGTGTGACAAAGGAAAACAGAAAGAAAATAATAGCCGTAGTTTACGCTGCTTTTCTTTTGCGGCTCTTACCCTTATCGTGATCAAATAGTTTTCTAGTTTGATTGGCAAAAATCATGTGCCAAAATGTGGTCTGTAATCCGCTTAGGTGCAGTAAATCTTTAATCAAATGACAATATTAGGAGGTAATACGCTAGGTGCTGCCAAGTGGAAAATGAAGGAAAAGAATTAGCACCCTTTAGTGTTGAGTGATAGTAGATCTTTAGCTGTAGCCTACACTAGTCCCCACAATGGGATCGACTGGTGAAAAGGTAACCAATTGCCAGACGTTCGTTTACGCAGTAACCAGTCGGTAGGTAGTGGGGTAAATAGTTAGTAGCTAGTGCGGTGACTAGTTATGGCAAATACTTACAGTGTTAAGAGTGGAAAAGTAAGAAAATGAATAAGTACTCTTTAGTGTTGAGTAATAGAAGTTCTTTAGCTGTAGTCTCCACTAGTCCCCACAATGCGTTTGACTGTTGTAAAGGTTACCAATTGCCAGACGTTCGTTTACCCAGTAACCAGTTAGTAACTAGTGTGGTAAACAGTTAGTAGCTAGTGTGGTAAATAGGTAAGGGCAATACTTATAGTGTTAAGAATGGAAAATTAAGCAAAAGAATAAGTACCCTTTAGTGTTGAGTAATAAAAGTTCTTTAGCTGTAGTCAGGCGTTCGTTTACCCAGTAACCAGTCGGTAGGTAGTGTGGTAAACAGTTGGTAGCTAGTGTGGTAAATACTTACTTATGAGTTACGATAGAGTTTTATCTAATCAAGTAACATCTTACTACATTTTACTACTGCAATTTGTGTCTTACCCTCCGCTCATTTCTGCTAATGACGTGCAATTTACACGCTTGTTTATTTTTTGCGATATTAAAAAAACGCAGAGGAAATCATTTATCACGACGACACCTTGACAAATGTGAAGGAACCGTTTGCGCTCTACTTGTAGACATATCGACATTTAATTTGAATCGTATTTATATTGATGACTTGAAGATTGATTCCCGGAGTGTGGCGAATTATGCGAAAATTATTTAACAAATTAAAACAGTTTCGTTTTTTACACATATGTATTTACTTTTCTATAGGTTCTTTGAACCACAGTCATTTATTAGGAAACCAGGTACTTGAAGCTGAAAACGTAATTTCAGCGTAGACTGGGATTTAACGAAACTAATTAAAAGTTGTGAAGATTTTTACTTAATCATAAAAATAAACAACGTTCACAAAAGTAAACTGGCTTGGCCCGTGGCAGACGCATGTGGTACGGGTTTCGTTTTAATTATCAAAAATATTTTTATAACCCAAAACGACATAGTGAGATAAGTATCAGAGATGATACCGTACAAGCAATACCCTGCAGAAGCTGCCACGACCCCATCATAAAGACAAACAGAACGAGGTTTGAGCCGAGTGATGAGCGCATTTAAAAGCTCACAAAAAGTGGTACATAAACAGTTAATAGAGACGAGGGAATACCCTGTAACATAGAAGTAAAAAAGTGATACTTGAGCTCCATTTCAGTTAATGACTCTACTGACTATCTTAATGTTTATCATCAAATAAAGACTGTATAACAAACCCATCTACAACTTCCATCTACTCTCTGTCTTAATGTTCGTCCTCAACTAAAGAGTCTGTGACAAACCCCTTTGCAATTTCCATCTACTCTCTGTCTAAATCTTCCTCATCAACTATAGAGTCTGTGGCAAACCCCTCTACAATTTCCACATGCCCTACTATCTATAGCGCATACAAATTTCACTACAAGCGCGACGACAACTGAGCGCTGACAGCAAACTTAAATTATGAAGGCATCAAGTCGAGTTTCTGGCTAAGATGATGGTCAGATGCCTGCTCTCTGATAGCCAACAAACAACTGATCCGACCTACGACTCCAGCCATGCGGCTGTCTTTGAGCCAGGCCATTGCATTGCTGAATGAAAACTTCTGTGCATTAAGAGGAAATAAAGCTGCAACCTCAACCGCAACTGGTTCCACTTCGAATCCGTATCAGAGAGTCGGCATCTCAGTGGGAATCGCTGTTGAATCGTTTCGTTTACTTGACAGACTGTACAAATATATATACATACATATATACCTAGAGAGCATAATACAAATATCAACTACAGACTAATAGAGAGAACAATGCGGAAAATCTTCAGGCAATATTTCTAGCTCAAGATCTTCTGTGTGAGAACATAGTCTTAGGATGGTCTGGTCTGATCTGTTGAAAGGCTGACAAATGTCTGGCCATTTGTTTGGCTCTGACACCATTTCATCACAATGCTGACACGAAGGGAGACAAATTGCCAAATTGTCTCCGCTGACAGCTTGGACGACAGGTGAGAGAGCGAGTCTCTTTGGAGGATCTCCACTCTTTCTTTGGCCGCCATTCATCAGTGTCTACTTATTGCCTTATATCAATATTTATTACCGTCGTTGTTGTTATGGTTCGCTAATGTTGTCTATTTATCTATATTTACTTGCAGCATATTGGAGCTACGCAAGGAGAAGTCCAGAGATGCGGCTCGCTCGAGACGTGGCAAGGAGAACTATGAGTTCTATGAGCTGGCCAAAATGCTGCCACTGCCGGCAGCCATAACCAGCCAATTGGATAAGGCTTCCATTATAAGACTGACCATAAGCTATTTGAAATTGAGAGACTTTTCCGGACACGGTGATCCGCCATGGACCCGAGAGGCATCCAGCAGCAGTAAACTAAAAAGTGAGTAGAGTAGGGTAAATAGAATATAGATTAGACTATAAGTATGCATAGGATCTATAAAGGAATTAATGCTGTATTCAAACCTAAGAGGTCTGTGAGTGAGGGGAGAATCTTTGAGTTGAGATACAATCGATTTTAGCATATTATTATTATAGTACTATATTATTTCAAGGAATCAATAGCAGATGAATAAATATTGTTTTATCCAATAGTAGAATAAGTCGATTTTATAGTACTATATTATTCGATATTATAGTACTATATTATTTCAAGGTATCAGAAGCAGGGGAATAAATATATTCCTTTCTAATACTAGTTTATCCTGTTTTCGTATTTTTAGTAAGAAAAAAATGCGAGCAACCCCTTGAAAAAATTTCTATGAAAATTGAATAAAAAAAGAAACAAAATCATGAACACCGTCATATATTCATTTGACATATGTCAAATCGAATAATATTAGTTATTATATTTTATTTATATACTTATTTAAGCACTGTAATAAATAATTCATTCATTTATTCTTGATATATTAAATTATATAATATTAATTTTAACCTGCACCATCCCGAAACGTTACATTTCCCAAACAAAAACCATAGGCATGGAATGATATACAGATAAAATATATTTAATTATATAATCTTTATCTTACATTTAAGTCTAGTTAGTCTGCAAGAATTTTACTCTTAAGTTTCACAGATTTTTGTAAAATTTTTCTAGAAATTTTCTATACATACTTCAAGTTTGTATTAGCATTATTTCGTACCCCCAATACTCGGCATAAATTACAAATATATATTCAGATACTTCTTTCTTATGTGCCAAGTGCCTTGGCAACACGATGACATGCTTATCGTACACTTGAGTAAGGCCACAAAATGTATCTACATATACACATACTTATGTATGTATGTTTGTATGTTTGTGTGTGAGTGCAGTGAAATTTTCAGTGGCTCATTTGCATATATGCGACTGTACTTGAGGCATGTAGGCGGCCATATTGGACGCCATTTAACGAAGCGATTGCTAAAGGGGGGAGGCAATAAAACCGAAAGCAGGAAACACACATTTGCCCACATTTTATAGCCAGTCGTACTTTATACTTAGGGTTTTCGAGTGAAATCAAAATTTGTCAACCTTTCTATGCCGAAAGCAGAAATATATTTATGTATGTGTGCGCACCTTAAAAACTGTTTAAACAATTTGACAGGCAGCCAAAAAAATTACAATTTATTGGTATTTTGTATTTTGGTATTTTGCTTTTTGGGCTACAAGATTGCCCTGACGTTGGGGAGGGGGACCTCGAAATCCTCATTTGCATAAAATATCGCTATTAAGCGTAATTTATTTTATTTACTGCGCATGCGCGGCCATTTTGTTTAATGTTGTTGTCGTTGTTGTTGTTGTTTTGCTCACGTCACTGGAGCATTTTTATTATTGTCAATTGTCATTGTTGTTGTTGTCACTGTGGAATTTCAGAAGGCCAATCAATGGAGGGGGTCTACTATAGCACTATAAGCAATGCCAGAATTGGCTTCTACGAATTGCCCATTAAGCAGTTATCGTTCTCTCCAACTATCGGTAAAAAATAAACAATGTTGATATATGCTAAAATCATGCGATTAATCACAAATGATCAGGGGTAATTAAAAGCTGAAATGGCTACAGGTAGCATGACTACTAGGCTATATAAACAGCTTGATCATAATCATGATCATGATCATAGGAATACCTTACAGAAATGCTGTAAAAAGTAGCTAGTGTTGTATATAGTTAGTAGTAACAGTATTGCTAGCAGTTATCTTTAGGATTTTTATTTCATTTCAATATATGTATAGTCATTAAATAATTGATTTCTTAAAATTTGTTTTAATATTAATCATAACGTTTATTTTAAACTTATTTTTTGAAGGCTAGATACTTTGTTAGGATTAAGTAATTATTCCTCAATTAAGTCTTATCATTTTTAAATCGAGTCTGAATTTTTTAGTTTTATGTACTAAATAGTTTATTTAACATATTTCTAGTCTTCAAATAAATTAAAATACACAAACTATTTATATCTGAGAGTTTAACTGCTATACAAATCATAGACTCTTAGACTCTTCCTTTTGTTGTTAGTACTCTAACTTTTATTTAGTAATAATTTCAATTATTGATAAATTTAATAATAGAGAATACAATAATACAACTAAATGGTTAATATTTCAAAAGTTAAATTTAATATAAATAAATATTAAATATTTCAATATATAAAATATAAATATAACCAACTTGTTGTCTTTAGAATTGAAGCATGCTAACCGTGAGCTTTCAATTATTCATTAATTTAATACTAGAAAATACAACTAAATACTAAATATTTTAAAAGTTAAATACATTAATAATAAATACTAAATATTTTAAAATATTTCAAATGTAAATATGCCCAACTTGTTGCCTTTAAAATTATTCTTCTAATATTCATAAATTTAATAAAAGTAAATACAACTAAATACTAAATAATTCAAGAGTAAAATATAAAAACAATAAATACTAAATATTTCTATATTTCAAATGTAAATATGCCCCACTTGTTGCCTTTAAAATTGAAACATGCTAACAGTGAGCTTTGTCAGTAAATTTCCCCACAAACCTGGCAATAAATAGCCAGCAGTCAGTAGTCTATAGTGAGCATTGAGTAGTGAGTAGTGACTAGTGCCTGGTGAATTGTCACCATCAGCAACACCATAGCCATAGCCAATGCCACGTCATGGATCGTCAACGTTGAGTTATTGTCACGTCAAAGGCATTCCACGTCAACGAGACTCGAGAGCCGGACTCCTCAAGTGAATGCCAACTGGCAATGGCAAATGAAATGGCAGCTGGCAAGAGCTAAAAAGGTAGACAAGGCACTAAAAAATAATCCAAAATCAATGGGGCGTTATGTATGGTCAAAGCAGCCAGGGGGCGGCATTCATTGAATTGGATTATTATGCGAAACTAAACCCAAAAGGCAGCAGTAGTAGCAGCAGCAGCAACAAGCTACAGGCAATAAAAAGCACTTCAATTTGACCCACAGCAAAAAAAAAAAGTACAAAAAAGAAATATAGCAGCAAAAAATATTATTGAAACGAGCACAAGTCGGCGGGGGCGAAGGTCATTAAAGGCACAGTTGTGCTATAAGCAGTGGGCGGGCAGCACCACCCACACCACACAACCACAGCGAGCACCACATATGGCCAGCGGAAGCGGAAACTGTTTGCCAACTTAGCGGCTGAATTGAAGCATTGAAATCACTGGGGATTTGGGTAAGGGGAGTGGGAGTGGGAGTGGGAATGGGATTCGATATGGGATATGGCTGGAGACTAAAGCGATTTGCACTTGTGCGAATTATGACCTGAAGTGTGGTCAGTTGGCTGCCAGCTGGGGTTGCTCTCCTCTGCTATCCTCTGCTATACTCTGCTCCTCGCTCATAATCGTAAAATTCTATAATTGAATTAAATAAATATGCTTCGAATGGGCAGCAGCTGAGAAAATATTGGAACTCAGCTCATATTTATGACACTGCGGGAATTACTTGAAGTGGCCAAGCGATGGGTTGGACAATATTTATGTGTTGTGGCTGGCAAGAGGTAAACAAACTAGCCGGAAGACCTGCAGACTAACTAAAACAGAGGGCTAAGTGCTACAGCTTTAACTTGTTGTTATTTAAATGTTATTTAACTTTGTAAAAGAAGAGAAAATAAATGCTTAAGTGGATAATTAAGTGATATATTTTACTTATTTCTTGAGTGTTGATTAAATGCAGAGATAATAAACATTAAATTAAAGTAAAATTAAATATTATATTTAAGGTAAATTAAATAATAATGAATGTAACAAGTGTCTGGAATTTGGAAGATTGTAAACGAGCACTACATAACTCAGAAAGAAATTAAAAATATGCATCAAACTAAATATAAATTAAATATTTTAAAACAAATTTTCATTTTATTTAAATAGTAAACTAATTATTGAAAATATATTTAAATATTAATTGAGCACATCATAACTTTAAAAAGAAGTCAAAAATTCTTACATATCAGTCAAACTTATTTTAAATTTTTTATATTTAAATATTACACGAATTTTTACAAATTTCTTTAAATATTTAAGTAATTTGTAAAAATATATTTAAATATTTCACAAAAAATACGGAAATCGAGTAAGTAATTATCATATCTAATTAAAATGGAAAGGTCAACAAAAACAATATTAAAGATATATTTAAAATATTTAAAAACTAAAAAAAAATTATTTAAACATATTTAAATATTACAAAAAATATTAAAAATACACCCAAATATTAAACAAATTATTGTACAACATCAGAGATTAATGTGAAGTTCTTAAAATAAGTGTTTCAAATATGGCTTTCAAATTTCCGTATCTTATTATTTTTATTAGCTTAGGTTGGCTTTTTCCCAGTGTAATTATGTAGGATGGAGTTTAGTAAATAATTCAATTTAAATTATATTACATTCCTAGATATATATACTTATTTAATGCATATCTGTTTAACCAACAACTCATTAGCATTGTTCACATTTGTACATTTTCCAGGTGCAGCCATACGACGCAGTCCCGCCGTTGATTTGTTCGAGCAACATCAGGGCACCCACATACTACAGGTAAGGCAGCTGTAAAAGAGAGTAGGGAGTGGTGAGAGGAGAGACGAGTAGTGCGAGAGGAGAGTCAACCAACTGCAGCCATTTTATTCTGTACTTTATGCAAATGTCTTCACTCAACTCAATACGAATATACTACATACATTCATTCATTCATCTGTCTTTCACAGTCTCTGGATGGCTTCGCATTGGCCGTGGCAGCGGATGGTCGCTTCCTGTACATATCGGAAACGGTGTCCATCTATCTGGGACTGTCGCAGGTGGAGATGACCGGCAGCAGCATATTCGATTATATACATCAAGCGGATCATGATGAGATTGCCGATCAACTGGGCCTGAGCCTCACCAGCGGTGCGGGCGGTGGTGGTGGCGGCGGCGTTGGTGGTGGCGGTGGTAGTGGTGGCAGCGGTGCTGCCGGCTTAGCATCGCCAACATCGGGCGCATCCGATGATGGCAGTGGCACACACGGTACGAACAATCCTGACGGTGAGTCGAGTCCGAGTTGTGGTTCCGACTGCACCTAGGTATAAAAGTCTATATACTTTGAAATTTGAAATCAGTTGAGTGTTTGAGTCTTACTAATGGGATGCCCTTGCTCCTTGCAGTCGCCTCCTCCATGACGCAGGCATCCACCAGCGGCTACAAGGGCTACGATCGCAGCTTCTGTGTGAGGATGAAGTCCACGCTGACCAAACGTGGCTGCCACTTCAAGTCATCCGGCTATCGGGTAAGCTGACACTCTACTACATATACTTGGATGCAGTGTTAAGCTCGAAGCGGTGCCATGTAGTGTAGTGTGGCGATTCGTAGTGTATAGTGCATTAATTTTTATACTCATTTCTTATGACTTTTGTTTGTGGTTTTGTTGTGTAGTGTGTTTGCTAACCATACTTTAGCGTGGGTTATGTTTTTTGTTATTTTCTTCGGTTTTTTTTGGGCGTAGACTAACCTTGTTTGGTTGATTGTCTGTTAGGATTACTGTGCATTATTACCGTATACGTATTACCATCCCATCCACTGCTTATCTACAGGCCAGCGATGCAACGATCAATAACAATAGCAACGGTAACAGTAACAATGGTAAAAATGTTAAGAATCCGGCCTCAAACTATTCGGTACGTATCAATTGAAATCAGTACAAAAAACGCAAGGCAAAACAAAATAAAAAATACTATTAAAATTATGAACTTTGAGAAAAGTAAAACTTAGTTGTATAAACACAAATCAGTTTATAAGTTTCCAAATTTCGGCCATAACTTGTTGTCTAGGCTATGCAAAACTGATTTTAGATTGATCAGTATCGAATATATGTACATATATAGTATATATCATGGCACAGGCTCCAGCTGCCAGTACTCGTATCAACATCATCGCCTCATCATCATCTCCATCATCAACTAGTTCAACAGCTGAGCTTTTGTCACATTACAGTCAGTCACTCGCTGTTGGCTCACTGACAAAAGCTGCTTAGCTTTAAGTTTGTTAGCATTTGGGAATTTCTTACTCATGTTGCGCCTTGTTGTCTTGGAACCTTTGCAGGTTGTGCTGCTGCTCTGCAAGCTGCGACCTCAGTACACCTTCTCGCACACACGCAAATCCCAGCCGCCTCTGCTGGGCATGGTCGCCCTGGCCATAGCGCTGCCCCCGCCCTCGGTGCATGAGATACGCCTCGAGTGCGATATGTTTGTTACCCGCGTCAACTTTGATCTACGCGTAGCGCACTGTGAACCCAAGTAAGTGCGACTATATCGATCACTAACTAAGCAGATTTAACAGCTCTTCTTCTACCCCATAGAGTGTCTGACTTGCTGGACTATACGCCCGAGGATCTTTTGAATAAGAGCTTGTACTCACTGTGCCATGCCGAGGATGCCAATCGCCTGCGTAAAAGTCACTCAGATTGTAAGTGCTATGGAGAGAGTGTATCTTCATTCATACTGTAACATTGAGCATATTCACTTTCTAGTAATCGAAAAGGGTCAAGTGCTCACTGGCTACTATCGACTGATGAACAAAAGTGGCGGCTACACTTGGCTACAAACCTGCGCCACTGTCGTCTGCAGCACCAAAAATGCCGATGAGCAGAATATTATCTGTGTGAACTATGTTATAAGGTAAGTTATAGACAGAATATAGTATAGATACTAGCTAGAAATTGTATGAAATTTTAGGTGCCGCCTAAAAGCAGGCAAAACTTTTTCATATTAAAAGTTTGTGTATAGATCGGTGTTGCCCAATCTCAGACTATCAAAAGCGTGACGCCTGTACGTGTGAGAGCATTGACTGTGCGTGAGAAAGCAGCGCTGCAAAGTAGAACGCGCATATGTTAGGAAATATGTATTTTGGGCACCACCGGTATAGATTATTTAAGCAAACCTTCTGCTAACTGTTGTAAAAGCTCAAACAGATTGTACTTGGATTGAAAAAAGAAAATCTAGAACACAGCATAGTATAATTATAAACTATATTGAATAGTTTTTTTTTTTTTTTTTTTTTGCAGATTTTTATTTTAAATCCATTTTTAAATCTTATTAACTAGTGTACTGCTACCAAGAGTGGCCGCTTAAGCTAATTGTATATATATTGAATTGTACTTATAAGATATACACAAATTCCATGTTCAGCCTGAAAGTATGCAGCACTTTTCCCCTTTTTTTTGTGCTTCTCCATTAACTTTCTTCTATTGCCCTTGCAGCAATCGTGAGAACGAGAATCTCATACTGGACTGCTGCCAGCTGGAACCCAGCGTGGATAGCATCAAGAACGAGGAGGGTCTGGGCAATGACAAGAGCAGTGGCTCACCTGGTGGCGATGCCAACGGCGAGGGCAACTCTCACCTCAGTGCGGGTGACATGAAACTGGGCTTGACTTCGCCCAAAACCGATGCGGAGGGACACACGCAGCGTGGACGTGGTCGCAGTGCAGCCGCAGCGCATGGCAGTGGCCTGACTAGTCTGGCGCTGATTAAGGATAGCCCCACGCCACTGGGCGTTGAGGTGGATGGAGGTGTGCTGCCCGCCACTGTGGCCACGCCAGTGCCAACACCCACGCCCGCCAGCAGCACCACAACGAAGCGCAAACGCAAGAGCAAAGCGGCGCAGCAGGCCGAGGAGCAGGCGGATCACCAGCAGCAGCAGCAGCAGCAGGTGGAGCAACAGCAGCAACCACTGAGCAAGTTGCCGGCTCTTGAACCACAACGGGATGCCCAGCAGCCACGCAGTCGACTGCCCTCCATAGTGGATGAGCAGCCGGCAAGTGGTGTGGACTCGGCTGTCAAGGATCTGGAGCATGCCATGTCCAAGCACCTGCCATCGCCCACAACCAACAACAACAACAACCAGCCTAGTACAGACTTTAGCGCCGATGCACTCATCAAGCAGCAGCAGCAACATCAGCAACACCAGCAGCAGCAACAGCAGCAGCAGCTTGATCCCAACGAGAAGAGCAGCACCATACAGTGGATCGGAGCACCGTATCAACAGCCAGCACCCATGCCGGCCACAGCTCTACTCCGCCAGCTCTATGCGAACCGGGAGAGTGTGATCAGAGCCACAGCACGTCAGACACCCTCGGGTGTGGGCGTGTTCTACAGCGAGCAGCAGGGCGGACCTCTGCCCACGCCGCCGGGCAGCGAGTCCTCCTATGAGAATCAATACCTACAGCTGCACTCGGCCACGGCACCCTCGGTGACACATCCGGGCAGCCAGAAGGGCACCAATTCGGCGGATGCCTTCACCAATCTCGTGTCCACGTATGGTGGCTATCACAGCTCCATCGATTACCACAATGCCATGACGCCACCCAGCTCCGTGTCGCCACGTGATAGCAACAACTCGGCCAAGGTGGTGCCGCCATCGGCAGCGCTGGTGGTGACCAGCAACGGTGGCTACGACTATGCCGATCCGCTGCGTGGACAATATGCCACACCCGTGGATGCCACAGCGCCCACAGCGCTGCCACTGAAGCCACAGGCCTACAGTGCGGCCATGCATCCACATGCGGGGCATGCAACCACAACCACCGAAGGTGGCGTCACCTACAGCAATCTGGACCAGCCGCAGTATTTTGCACCACACTCCAGCTTCCATCTGTACCACAAGGGCAGCCCCGCCAGCGGCTGGTACTCCACACCCTCCTAGGTACGCGAAGAGCAGGAGTCGGAGTTGCCAGCCTGCCAGCACCACCATCAGGAGCATCAGCAGGAGCAGCAGCAGGAACGTTGGGATTTTGTGGGGGCACTGGGCAAGGTGGCACGCATGTTCTTCAGCGCCAGGAAAGGGAATCACTAAGCCGGGATTAGGCAATGCTTCTTCAACTGTAAATAAAACAAGGAAAGGAAAACTTGAAAAATGTTTTAGACATTTAATTTAATGTTTAATTTTTAAAAAGGAATTTCCATAAATTTGTTTAGTAATTTTATTATAATTGGAAATATTGCAAATGTTAAAACATTCAATGTTGTTAAATAATTTGTAAGCTTGTAAAAAAGTATATTTAAAAAACCTTAAAAAATTAACTGATAATGAAAAAAGAGAAAAAACTCAAACAGAAGACACGGCAAACCCATTGAAATTGAATTAAAAATACTCGGCATATATGCAATTAACTAAACTAATTTAAACTAAACTACTTAAACATACTTAAAACCTCTTGCATAAGACTTGGATAGTGTGCCAACCAGAACAAAACTATATAAAAACAATATACATATATATAAATCTAATTAAAATATAATAAATTAATTTAATACCTAAACTAAACGTTCTAGCACTCGTAATGAAGTACTCGTAATAAAAAGCTTATTCCGTAATTATCAATTGTTATTAATTATTTAAACTGTACATTCTTAACAACTCGTGCTTAAACCAACTCTATGGCATATTATCACTTAACTAATTATACACACACACACATTTTTACAACATATCAAAAGCTTCCTCTACTAGATTACGATTTACCACTTACGATTACGAATATGCATTAACTTTCAATGAAATAAAAAACAAGTAAATATTTTTACCATAAACCTAAAAGTTGCATCGACTTATTTCCCCAAGTAATTCCATTATTTCTGCATATAAAAATAATTCTATAAATTCATAAATACCTCTAAGAGTTCCGCTAATGTACTTTGTGTTATGTTTTCGCCTAAATAATGATATATACTCTATATATAATTGATATGTATAATACTTGAATGAGAGTCTATCAAAATTTTAGCCATAAAGTGTAATTAAATTTTGTATAAGAAACACACAAAACTTTCATCAAAGGCTTAAATATTAAATATGAAAGATATACAAATATAATGTTCAAGTTTTTATTTGCTCGGGTTGCTAAACAGCTATATCTTGGCTTTATTTATTAGGTCTGTTGCCAATTCAACTTACTATACGAGGTGAATTTTTGTAGCAGCTCAAAAGTATGCAATATAAATGTATGTTAAACTGCTTTAAGTTGTTCCAAGTTGACAGCAGAGCTGAGTATTGAATGCTTTTGTTTAGGATATACAAACTGCTTCTGTTCTTTATATATATCAACTTTCCTCTACAAATCTGTGCACTCTACCATTTCTTAGTCTATGTCTAGGCTTTTTCTATTAGACCTGTTGCCAATTCAACTTACCATACGAGGTGAATTTTTGTAGCAGCTCAAAAGTATGCAATATAAATTTACGTCTAATTGAGTCGAGTTGTTCCGACTAGGCCACAGAGCTGAGTATTGAATGCTTTTGTTTGTATATCCTATAGCTTCTGTTCTCTATATATTTCAACATTTCCATACAAATCTGAGCACTCTCTCTCTATTATTTCTCAGTCTATGTCTAGGCTTTTTCTATTAGACCTGTTGCCAATTCAACTTACCATACAAGTTGAATTTTTGTAGCACCTTAAAAGTATGCAATATAAATTTACGTCAAACTGCTTCGAGTTGTTCGAAATTGCCAACAGAGCTGATAATTAAGTCCTTTTGTTTATATATTCTATACGCTTATCCTATACGCTCTCTGCTTAAACATTTCTCTACAAATCTGTCTACTCTCCCTATCATTTCTCAACTATACTTTAGTTGCTTTAGTTTCGACACTCATAAGGAGCAACACATGTCGTCCTCGGCCAGCCACGACACATGTCCATTAGCTACCGTTTTTATACCCTGTTTTTTCCACTGACCATGTGGATTAACATAAAAAACGCATAAAATTCCAATTTAGCGCATTTGTTGCGCTCTATCGCCGTGTCCGGCCGTAATCCAAATGGGGTATGTCACATTTTTTTGATGACTTTTTAAGCATGGTCCCGAGTCCATACTGATTGGCTGACCAGAGGCAATTAATCATCATCCAAGTGAGGCTCATAGCTCAATTTATTATTGTAACATTTATCATTTACTTGCAGCAAGTGTGTGTGTGTGCGGGAGTTTCTCTTTATATGTGTGTGTGTATAAAAGATCTCAGTGCTCAGTGGAAAAGCAAAAGGAAACACGCCTTTACTTTCCACTCTTTTTGTTTGGTTTTTGTGTCATTTTCTGTTTAGCTGCATCGAGTGCCTTTTGCTGTTCCTTTTGCTTTTGCTTGTGCGCCATGTCCTGCTCATCGAGCTCCTTGGCCTCCTTTTTAGGTGCCTTTAGTGGCTTCTTTTTGCCACCCTCACGATGGGACATGTCTCAGTATTTTTGAAAATATTTAAATATTTTTTTTTTTTATAATTTTGTTGTTTAAAATGTTGAACAGACGAATGAAGAGTGTGAAATTTGGGAGAATTGAATTCTATGCTAACTTGCTCTGAAAGCTAGTTTTGACTAGATTTTTGGGTACCTTAGGTATTTTTATGGCAACTTTTATCTGTGCTGTGAATTGTGGGCGGAGAGGCGGAAAGTCTCCTACTGTCGGTTGCATCCGACTGTGGCTTTCCGGACTTTATTTCACATTTAATAAAACTCTGTTTAATATCTGCATAAAGTTTATTTGCAATGTTTTATATTAAGTTTCTCGCGCTGAACGCCTGCATTGCCATTGGCAATCGTCTTGTGTGCAATAGCGATTATTATTACCCCCACAGCCCCTATAGGAAAACTCCCAGCAGGATCTACTAATTGTATCGAAGTACCACATTCGCCTATTGCCATTCTTACGGCAACCATGAGTACGTCCATGTCCCTCATTCAAGCCACCACGGCAAGTGGTGTTCCCTGTGAAAGGATAAATATTTCTCAACTCAAATTCAACTTTAATATAGAATATACACTTACTGGGATTCACCCAACCACGACAGGTGCTCTGACCCTGCAGATGGACCACATAGAGTGCCAGGCAAGCCAGGAGTAAGATGAATTTCATTTTGCTGCTCCGTTTGAACTAATGAAATCAGGTGTATAAAACGCGTTTATATAGTGATATAGTGATAGTGGTCAGACAAAAGAGTAGATTGCACTTATTGTTTACAGTTAGCAGAATAGGAGAATAATAGTTATAAGTGTGCTTATAAAACACTTGTAAAATTGGGAGTACACCTGACTTTTATATGAAATAGTAATATTGAGGCTTGTTCATATCTTTTCTTTTATGTAATTATTATTATTCAGTAATCAGCAAGACTGCAGTAGGGATTGTTGTTACTAAAACAGACTCGATGGGAGCTGCAACTATGCTGTAGTAGTACCACATCCTTGGAGTAACATTTCTACTGTGATGGAGTCAACTGACTGCTTTTCCCAGTTGGCTTAGAAGAGAGTTGAGTGAAGTTGTTCTGTGTGAGTGATCCAGGCCAGGCAAACCAGTATCAAAATTTCCTTTATGTTTAAGAAGTAACTGCAAAAACTCTGTTTAATGCGATCTGATTATGCCAATAGCAAAATTTAATAGAAATAACAGCTCTCAGACAAAGGATATATGATATATGAGTTTATAATATATATTTAAATTTAAAACTTTTTTTTAATTCTGAATAAATCTTTTATGTGGCACTTTAAGTACACTTTGCGTTCGATTAAGGATACAACTGTTTAACTTAATCAAGTTAGTGGAAAGGTCAGTTAACACTTGGTATCTGAACCATTGACATACATACACATATTGTTAATGATATTGTACAATTAGGCATATGCCATAAGGAAGAAATTGATTTTATTCTTTATCGTTGTTTAAACAGCAGTTTTATTGTTTATACAACTTTTGTTGAAATTTTGGTACTGTCATCTCGAGAAATCCAGTCGGAAATCGAGAGCTATTACACATATGTATGTATATACATATAAGTAAATATTTTTTGCACCTTCACTCTATGTTAAACTATCTACTTGTATCCTTTTGCTCATAAAATTTTGCTTTATAAATTCAGAGATGTCTGTTTCAGTTCACATTGAATTGAATTCTGCCAGTAACTATTGCAGTGAAATATTAAGTATATTTTACTTAAAATATTTATATAAAATTTAGCTTCAAAGTCAAATTTAAAATCTATATTATAGATTATATATATATATATTATATACTATTAGATGCATAATTTAGTCAAAATATTTGAGCTTATATTCTTTATTAAAGTTTATTCAATTGATAGTAAATACATTCATTGTTATCCTCCACGCCCACATTTCCTTTGGCAGTCGGTTAGACTGCAGTAGCGATTTGTATTCCCACCGCAGCCGTAATAGACCATATGCTCGCAGGAAGCATTCCGCTGCTCGTAATACCACATCTCATTATTGGAATGCCTGTGGCAAAGGCGTCCGAATCTGTGGCCGTCATCTCTATCGCCTTCACAGGTCTGTCTAACTGTAAGAAGGAATGATTATTCAGTTTGAATGATAGTATATATACTATATAGAGTATAGACTGTAACTAACTATCTCGCACATAGCCACGACAACTGTTCTGAGTCTTTATTTGGGCCACGTATATTGCCAGCAAAGTCAAGATTAAAATGCACTTCATTTTAGTTCAACTATTGAACTGATTTGTGTAAATAAGCAATTGTCTTTATATAGTAAATTCTTAATGAGAGTAGTCAATATATAGACTCGATGACAACTGTTTCTATATGATTATAAATAGAGCTATAAATGGAATTTAGCATATGTGAATTTTAAGCAGGCTTATATATAGAATTGTTGCTGAATTCAATTTTAAATATAAAATCAACGAAATATACATTCATTTCATTTATTTCAATTCCAATTTCGTTGTCTTATGTTGGTGTTCATCGTGTTGTTGTTCGACGTGTTGTTGTTGTTTGACGGCGTCGGCATCTCGCATTACACTCTTCCCTAGTGCAGAAGCGATTCCTGTTGCCACCGCAGCCAAGGTAGGTAATGGAGAAGCATCTTCGTCTGTTTCGCTCATAGACCCACATATTATTGTTAAAATTAGCCGAACAATTTCTGGTGGGGTCAGCCGAAATTCCTCCGTCTACGTCACCACTGCAGTTCGGGGTTCTACCTGGAATTGATTTGACTATTACTCAACGGCTCTGGAAATGTTATTTAATGATAATCACGTGTAGCTCCACGGCACCTTTGAGCCTGTATGTGTGCCACGTACAGAACCAGGCAAGCTAGAAGCAAGAGATATTTCATTATTATTAGTATCAATTAAGCTCTGATCAGACTGAACTGATTTAAAGGCGTATATGTTGTTGGTTTTATAGTAAAACATATGCTTATATGCAATAAGAAATTCGTTTCGTTTTATTAAACAATAGCTGTTAAAAAGTCTAAAAAGTCAATCAAAAGAAGCGCCATAAAAGCGCCATTGCGCAGTAATGAAGCAATCAACTTTTGTCAGTTAGCCCACACATGACAGATTGCTTATTGGCACAACAGCGACTGCCAGCGGACAAGCAAAAGTTTGCCAGCTCGATCCAACTTATTTTTTGAAATATTAATTTAAATTAATCAATGAAGATGTAAATATGTTAATTTCAATAGTTATTTGCTTCAATCATTTAATTTATTTAAATATCAATTCCGTTCAGTTGCCTATGATGATTGGCGGCGTCGACAACTCCTGACACAGGCGTCCTTGGTGCAGTGGCGATTGTTGTTACCACCGCAGCCTAGGAAGGACATGGAACGGCAGTCCAGGGTATTGGTGTCATAGTACCACATATTATTGTTAGCGTTCGCCCGGCAAGTGCGTCCACTCAGATGTCCTGAGTTACGGCCACCTCTGCAGTTTGTGCTAACTGTAGAGCAGATAGGGAATTGATTCGAATTAGTTAAATATTATTTAAAAGTTTATTCAATAATACTCACGTGGACTTCCACGGCAACTACTCTCTGCATGTGCTACGTAGAGGACAAGGCAAGCTAGGAGCAAAATGAATTTCATTTTTTGTGGTATTAATTTAACTCTGTTCAGACTGAACTGATTTTAAACCGAATATGCTCATATTTTATAGCCAAAATAATCGAAGAACAGGTATGCATATGCAAATAGAAAACAGTTGTTCCGAAAGTCAATCAAAAGAAGCACAATAAACCTGCGTATTGTGCAGTTGTTTAACGAAGGTCTGCATGTGTCCAATTGAAAGTAAACAATTGCATTTATTTAAGTTTTCTGCACGTTTAACTTTTTAAACTGTCGTTATATTTCGAAGCAACCAGCAGACAGATTCCCTATTGTTGCAGCCACTGCTGCCATTTGAAAACAAAAAATGCGCTAAAAATAAAATTCAAAATAACAAACCGAATTTTATTTTAAAGAAGAGCCAATGTATTATTAATGGTAGTTATTCTCAGTTGTTTTAAGTTTAAATAAATATTCAATTCAGATTACATACATTTAATATTTGATTAAACGTATTTCCCTATTGCAGCCGTGGTGTCGATATATCGATAGCTGCAGTATCGCCAAAAATGCCTAAAAAATACCTAAACAATATATCGTTGGCGACATATCGTTTAATATCGATATGTGTTTTTTACACGCCTATCGGCATTCGCGCATCACTTGCTCGTCGCTGCTCGCCGTGGTTCGTTTACTCCCGGAAAAAAGTTTTGATTCTTTTAATTTTTTGTTAATTTCGTTCGTTATTGTGCATAGTTAACCCACAGATCCCGTGCAGCCGCAATGGCCTAAGCAAAGTGCTACAAATTGGATTAATTTGCGGTTTCATTGTAAACCAGTGTTTGTTTTGTGTTGTGTTATTTTCTTCAGCTCACTGCCGTATGCGAGTGGCGGTGTTTTCTGTGAACTGTATACATAGATGTACGTGTGTGCGTGAGTTTATGCTATTTTGTATTTATTAAAGAAAATACAAGTAGGCAGAAGACTAGCAAGTCTATACTTTTGCCGATGGTTGATAACTATAAATAAAATACACAAAAGGTACGATCAAAAGCGGTGCTTACAACTCTTTCTCAGCGTGTGCAAGTGTGTGTGTGAGCTGCAGCTCTCATTGTGTGTGTGTGTGTGCGTCAGTGTGTGCAGGCTTATCTGCAGCCGCAGGCTGCCCTTTGATTATTATTATTATGCTGTTCGCTGCCATCACGCTCGCACTCATGTGACTCGAAATGCCGCCTACTCACTTCAAAATCAAAGCCCATACAGAGAGTGAGAGAATCCGCTCTCTCGCATCCTCACATCTCGCATCCTACATAAACTGCAGCAGCAGAGTGAATGCAATGGATAGGGACTGCTGCCTGCATACAAACACAGATGTACTTGAGTTGACTTTGTATGAGTGTGTGTGTGTGTGTGTGTGTGTGTGATTAATCATTGAATTGTGTTTACAAATCGTTTAGTTAATTAAACTAGTTGTGTGCCTGGTTTTTTTTTAATCTGCACTGGGGGCCAGTAGGGCTGACCCTCAGAATCGTTTAGTAGACAATTTCTCTCTATTTTCTCTTTGCCCCAGAGCGTTTAACGGTTAAAGTAAAAAGGGAAGAGCATTAAGAATATTGCAAGAAGCGAAGCGTAAACAAGCAGAGAGAGACCTGCATGTGTGTGTGTGTGTATGCGTGTGTGTGTGTGTGTGCACAGCCCGGGGGCTGCTTGGGTCTCGCTCTGTGTCTGGGGGCTGTGTTGCATGTGAAATATGAACACAGAAATAGCATAAGAATTCTGTGTAGCCGTCAGAAGCAATAAAAATTAAAAGGCAAACAGCAGAGAGCGATAAGCGTGCGCCCCCCTCCCGTCCACCCTAAGCCGTACCCCTGCCCGCAAACATGGCAACCCTGACACATAACGGTGAAGCGTATAAGTTAACACTTTAAATGCTTAAATACATAAAATCATATTCACACGACAACAAGTTCAATAACCCGAACACCTGCACAGCATTTGCATAACGTCACACGCTCAACCCGTGATAAGCCGATGCAACCAAATTCTAAAACAACAAACACCAAAACACTGGGTCAGCGTCTGCACAACTTCCTGCACGAGCCAACCCAGTGATAAGCCAACATAGCCAAATTCATCGGAATCAAGTGCAAAACAAATTGCACAACATATCCGCCTCTGCCGCTTCAAATAAGCCACTGCAGCTTATTACCAAGAATTGCAGCCAAAACTCGCTGCGCCGCCGCCAACGCCCTACAACGCTTCCGCTGCTACCAACATCGCTAAGTCGCTGCCGCCGTCGCAACGCCGCTGCCAAAGCTACTCACAGCCAGCTTAGGGACCGAGTTCTTAATTGTAAATCAGTCTAAATCTTATCACCAAACAATAAACAACCAAAAATAAAATTCGTTCTTTTATTTTTTTATCAAAAAAATATTAAAATAAATTAACTGGCGCCCGAGCAGGGACCAGCGAAGTAAACGATAGAGCAAAACGCCTCTAAGTACGTGTCGCGGCGATACAAGTTGTAAGTCGCAAACGAATTCGCTGTGTTCTGTGTGAAAATAGTGCGAAAATAAAGGGACAGACTCCCACTAACCAAGTGGCCCTAAAAGTGCTAAAACTCTCAAGTGACAGAACGTAATTGTTCAAGTCACTAGGCAGGACAACTTAGCGTTAACTGCCCACCGGTGGACCAAAGTGCTGAAGGGTTCGTCCCCAGAACAACTCCAGGTGCAGTGTCGATCGCAGGATCCAGAGTAGGCAGACCAAGTCGCTAAAAAGGAAGACATCCGGACGACCGTGGAGGATGGCCATCGTTAAAATTTTATCGTAAGCTAGAACAAAATTATTTTAAGAAAACCAACACACAAAAGAAAAGTGAACATATAAGTTAGTAATTTAAGAAAACTAAAGTGAATGAAAAATTTACGGCACACAAAATTTTGCAAAAAGCAATTAAAACAAAAGTGACAATAAAAACTAATAAATATAACAAAACCGTAAAACTATAACAAATTATCTAACTACAATTATATTGTAGTATAACATATTCCAGTCTTGCGATTCCCCAGGACCCTCCAAGATAGAAGGAAGAAACCAGCCTCTGGTTTTTACAAAAAAAATATAGATAATAATAAAAAGAAAAAAAAAAAAAAAAAAGAAAAAAATATTTTTTTTAATATAGTTACCTAATAATTGATACCGTAAATTCTTTTGACACTACAATTTGTACCCTACATAAATAAAAACACAATAATTCTGTGCAAATAGTACTGGCATATAAAAAAAAAAAAAAAACCAATAAATATATTTTTTTTAATAGAAATTTAATCCTGACCACTTTAAAAATAATCCTTTGCATGTTTTTTTTCATTTTAATCTGATTGCTCAAAAAGAATAATTCTGTTTTCATGTCAAATCCGAATAACTTGATTAGACCCGCACGACTTAACGCAATTCCAATAGTAGACCCCGAACCACTTGAACGTAGAAATATGAATCAAGAGGAATTGAATGCACAAATTGCGCGAATAGTTTTAGAAACTATAAACGCACAAGTTCCCCAATTAATCAGACAGCATAACAACCCTCATTTCGATTTTCTAAATGTACCAAATCAAGTGATACAGCCTGAACATAGAAATAACCTTAACGATTTAGATAGAGTGCCGGATGTAGTAAAATGCATTCGAGAATTCTCAGGCGAAAGGTCAGAATTTAGTTCATGGAAAAAAGGCGTAGATAGAATCTTAGAGAATTACACGGCATTTAAAGGCACAGCAAAATATTTCGGTATATTACATACCATTCGCAACAAAATTGTCGGTAACGCCGACACAGCCTTAGAATCCTACAATGTGCCACTAGATTGGAATGCCATATCCAAATGCCTCACTATGCACTACGCAGATAAGCGCGATTTGAGTACTCTAGAGTACCAGTTAACGACCATAGTGCAGGGCAACAACCAATCAGTGGAAGAGTTCCACCAAGTTGTTTACAAACACTTGTCACTTCTACTAAACAAAATTGGTTGCATGGAACTTTCTCGGGAATCAGAACAACTGATGACCAAATTATATAGGGACAAAGCCCTAGATACATTTATTCGAGGTCTAAAAGGAGATCTCCCTCGACTTCTCGGTATGAAGGAACCAGAGGATTTGCCTCAGGCCTTACACTTGTGTCTAAAGATCGAAAACCAAACATACCGGTCTAATCACGCCATAAATAAAGCTCAGCCAATTATGTTCAGACCGATCAACCAGAAACCGATACCCATGCCTAGGACCAACTTTTTAAACAACTCTCGACCACAGAATTACGTTAGCCAAAGACCAAACATATTACCTGGCCAACAATATCAGAGACCAATGCAAAACATGAATTTTCACAACAACCAACAACTACGACAACAACCATACGGACAACAACCATACGGACAACAATCATACGGACAACAACCATACGGACAACAACAACCATTGTTTGCACCACCTCGCCCTATGGCACCAAAACCGCTACCACGTCCCGAACCAATGGACGTGGATCCTAGCATGCGTACCAGACAAGTAAACTATATGAACCGACCAAATTTCGAAGCTGGCAAAAGGCCAGGCAACCCTATGCCACAAGGTGACAAAAGACAACGCAACTTTAATATAGAAAGTAAGGAAACGAACAATGACCAAAGTGACCAGACTGCTACAGCCGAACAGGCAGAATACGAACAAGCTATTGATAACCAAGAGGAGACTGACGACTACGGACAAACACTCGACGAATACCTAGAACAATACGGCTACGGTTACGAGAACGAAGCAGGACAAGAACAATACACAGACCTAAATTTTTTAGAGTAAACAGCTCCGCCTTACCGTATTTCGAAGTAAAGGTGGGAGCTGGCAAAATTCTAAAGATTCTTATCGACACGGGATCAAATAGAAATTACATAAAACCAAGTTTAGTTGAAAACCCGATACCTAACGTAAAGGCCTTCGAAGCTATTTCAGTTGGTGGCAACATTAAAATTACTCACCACAAAATAGCAAATTTATTTGATATCCGAGACGTACCTATAAAATTTTTTCTTTTACCTTCTTTAAAATCTTTTGATGCCATTCTTGGCAATGATTCGCTGAAAGAACTTCAAGCAACAATTCATACGAGCCAAAATTATATGATCATTAAGAATAACGTAAAAGTACATATAAAAGAAAGAAGAATCGAAGCCGTAAATAACATAAGTCCCCGTGTAGACCATTTGTCCGATCAACAAAAGGTAGAATTAGAAAATTTGCTTAGCCAATACCCAAATTTGTTCTCCAAACCAGACGAAAAACTGACTTACACGACTAACGTAACAGCCGAAATACGCACTAACAACGATACACCGGTATACTCTAAGTTCGACCAATATCCCATGTCCCTTAAAGACGAGGTAGATAAACAAATTGACCAACTCTTGGAAGATGGCATTATAAGACCATCTCGTTCTCCGTACAATTCACCCGTGTGGATCGTACCAAAGAAGCTAGACGCTTCTAAAGAAAAAAAATATAGAATGGTCATAGACTACAGGAAATTAAATAAGGTAACTATTGCAGACAAATACCCCATTCCAGATATAAATGAAGTGCTTGCCCAATTGGGTAACAACAAGCTTTTTTCCGTTCTGGACCTAAAAAGTGGGTTTCATCAGATAAAACTGAAATCTTCCGATATAGAGAAAACTGCATTTTCAGTAAATAATGCCAAATATGAATTCACACGTCTACCTTTCGGGTTAAAGAATGCTCCATCAATCTTTCAACGAGCATTAGACGACATCCTCCGTGAACACATTGGCAAAATCTGCTATATCTATATTGATGATATAATAATCTTTAGCAAAGATGAAAAATCTCATATAGAAAACCTAAATGCTATATTCGACACTTTATATAGAGCTAACATCAAATGTCAACTTGATAAATGCGAATTTATGAGAAGAAAGGTCGAGTTTTTAGGTTTCGTAATTTCTGATAAAGGCATCGAGACCAATCCTGCTAAAGTTTCGGCAATAGCCAATTATCCTGTTCCAACAACAATTAGAGAATTAAGATCATTCTTGGGTTTAGCAGGATACTATCGGAGGTTCGTTAGAGATTACGCACAGCTCGCTAAGCCATTAACTACACTGTTGAGAGGCGAAGACGGACATGTGAGCAAGAAAGCAGCTGTTTCTAAAAAGATTACTCTAAACCAAGATGCTATAGAAGCATTTCGAAAGATAAAAAATTCATTAATATCTGAAGAAGTCATATTAAGTTTTCCTGACTTCAATAGGGAGTTCCATCTCACAACAGACGCTTCTAACCATGCACTTGGTGCAGTTCTTTCTCAGAACAATCAACCTATCACGTTTATTTCTCGAACGCTATCTAGAGCCGAAGAAAATTATGCAGCTAACGAAAGAGAAATGCTGGCAATAATTTGGGCCATAAACAGATTGCGAAATTACCTATACGGTAAGGCTAAGGTGAAAATTTTCACCGACCACCAACCACTTACTCACTCACTGAGTAGTTGGAATGGCAATGCCAGAATAAAGAGGTGGAAAGCGCAATTAGAAGAATACGATTATGAATTGCTTTACAAACCAGGTAAAGATAATATCGTAGCAGATGCACTATCCCGCATCTCGATCCCAAATCAAGTTAACTCGGTCACTACCCAACACAGTGACGAAAGTTCTGGGCACAACCTTATTCCTAGCATGGAAACTCCTATAAATGTCTTCAAAAATCAAATTTTTTTACATACAGAGAATCGCAATGATTACCAGTTTAGTATACCGTTTCCAACGTATCACCGACATGACATATACCGACAAAACTACGAAACTGACGAGATAATTGACATACTTCGAAGATACCTCAATCCTTCCGTCATCAACGGAATACAGACATCTGAAGAAATAATGGGCAAAATTCAGGCAATATATCCGAATCATTTTAGTAGTATGAAAATTCGTTTTTCTCAATCAAGAGTAACAGATCTTACTAATGAAACTGAGCAAGAAGAAGAAATTCTTAAAATTCACAATAGAGCCCATAGAAACGCAGTAGAAAATAAAATACAATTGTCCGAAAAATTTTACTTTCCTAAAATGAAGAAAAAAATAGAAGCACTAGTAAAACAATGTAAAACTTGCAAGGAAGAGAAGTATGATAGACACCCTCCGAATCCTCAATTAATGGCAACGCCCATTCCGGACCATCCAGGTCACACAATTCACATAGACATTTATTCCACAGAAAAAAAATTGGTATTAACCGCCATTGACAAATTCTCTAAATTAGCCCATACAAAAATTATAAAATCCAAAGCAATAGAAGATATTAGGACACCCTTAAGAGAAATACTTTTTTATTTCGGAGTTCCAAAATTCGTTGTTATGGACAACGAAAAATCATTGAACGCCGCATCTATAATATTCATGCTTAAAGATCAACTTAACGTTGAAATATATAAAGCACCACCCCATAAGAGTACCGTAAATGGACAAGTAGAGAGATTCCATTCTACACTGTCCGAAATAATGAGGTGCATAAAAAAAGACGGCATCCATAGAAATTTTCAAGAATTATTGGAGAGGGCAGTTTATGAATACAATTATACTATTCACTCAGTAACAGGCAAAAGGCCTTTCGAGGTTTTTTTCGGCAGAACAATTTCTACAAATCCCGAAGTATTTGAACAAACAAGACGAGACAATATCGACCGACTAATAGACAAACAGATCAGAGACCTGGCATACCACAACAAAGACCGGAAACCGTTGAAAACATACAACCCAGGTGACGAAATCTTCGTTAAAGTTAATACAAGACTAGGGTCCAAATTATCATCCAGATTTAGGAAAGAAATAGTAAAAGAAGACAAAAACACTACAATCACTACAGAATCAGGGAAAATAGTACACAAAAGCAATATAAGACATTAAA